>CM031392.1:5324397-6064160 GCA_018350135.1 Citrus trifoliata
AATAAGATATTAATTTTAAAAAAATAAAGAAAACTTACTGGTCAGCAACATCTACCAATGTCATTTGCACTTTATTATTAGCTTTTTGTACTTCACCAACATTGTCCTCCATCTTACAAAATTATAACAATCATAATATCAAATAAAATCTAAATATAGCCATATTATGGAACTTAAAATTCCTAATTGTTATTATCTTTCCCAGTGGATTAGATTTGAATTTATGAAAATATTTAATTCTAATCATGTTGTAAAAGTGTTTTCACTTAAAAAAATTATATAAAAAATTAAAGCAATAGCAGTCAATTATTGGGGACTTACTAAATGCAATTTATACAAATGTTATAATAAAGTATATGGAGTAACGAGGACTTTACTCCTACTGGTGCACAGTGGCTGGCTGCACGAGTAGAGCAGAAGATGATGCGCGGTGGCTAGCGAGCAGATCAGAAGATGTCGCGCGGTGGCTGGCGAGCAGAGCTTTTCCGGTTGCGCGGTTGGCTGGTGAGTTGAAGTTGTCTCACGGTGATTTGGCTGGCGAGGTGAAGCTGTCTCATGGTGATTGGTTGGCAAGTTGATTTCGTTTTTTATTTTAGCTTTAGGTTTGTTTGGGTGAAGAAATTGTAACACACATATATATACCATAATCGTGTGTGTGCATGCCTATTTTAGTTATATTACTCAACCAATTAAAATTTAACACGTCTTTATTTAATAAAATTTCAAGAATAATTCGGTTTTTCGGTTCAGCTGAGTGACACGAATATCGAACCTATATTTTGGTTTTTTTACAAACCATATATTTCAGTTTTTTTTAAATTAAAACCGTTTCAAACGGTACGGTTCAGTTCGGTTTTCGCTAGTGCACGTTTTTTTGCCCCCCCTAAAACAACTTTGAGTTGGAAATTTGCTCTTTCTCTAGCCTAAATTACAATTGGTATTATTGTAATACGACAATTAAAAATAACTTTTACACACACACAAATATTAAAAGTCTACTTATATTTATATATGAAATTAGATAGATCAAATAAATTATGATAGTCTCAATTTCTACTTTCATAAATATTAAAACAAAAGTCTTTATTTTGCCTACTAACCACAGGGAAAAAAAATACCTAACTTCCCTGAATTTAAATTAGAAAAAGAAATGTTGAGTCTGTTAGCAGGACTTCAAGCATCCGCCTAATACCCAGGAGTCGAGTGGAAATTACTTTTAAAATATTTTCCAAAAAAAGGAAAATGCTAAGGAGCGAGAGGATCGAGAGAAACGACATTCTCTCCTGTCGTTTCTCTTCTCGTTCCTCTTGCTACATAAAACATTAAAATAATAAAAGAATAAATAAAAATGAATAAAGAAAGACTGGTTTTATTGCTTCGTGCAGAGGGAAATCTTATCAACTTATCTCCAGCCCTCACTTTCATCTCTCCCGCACGCTTCCGGCTTGCCTCACCAGCTTCTCTTTCCCTCACGGCTTCTGGCGTGCCTCACCAGCTTATGTCTCCCTCACGCTTCCAGAAGCTCCCTCTCCGCTTCCGGCGTGCCTCACCAGCTTATGTCTCCCTCACGACTTCCGGCGTGCCTCACTAGCTTCTCTCTCCCTCACGCTTCCGACTTGCCTCACCAGCTTCTCTCTCCCTCACGCTTCCAGATCCCCCACGATCCTTTCCCTAGCACTAGTAATCTTGATTACCTTGCTTCATCAAAAAGGGAAGGCTCTGCACTAGTAATTGTTTTTTCTGGGCTAAAGTTCTTTAACGAAGAGGCTGCTGGCTAGTTGTTCCTCCTCCTCCGAGCTTTCTCATTTGTCTTTTATTTTTTTATTGCTTTTGGGGAACAATGTCTTTGCTCTCACTGTTTATTGCTCTTGTTTCATTTTTTTAACACTTTTATTTTCTCGGTTTTGTTCTATTTGGTTTAATATTTTTTGGTTATTCTGAGATTAATAAGTTGTTTGATATTTTCTAGTTTGAATATAATTTAAGAACTTTTGTCAGTTGAAGTTTTGTTATTTAGATCTGAATGACTTGAAAATGCAAATGTGTTAGCCTTATGGGTAAGAATCAATTTTGATCAATGCTAAAGAAATAGTATTAATAAGTTCTGCATACCATAACATAACCCGCAACAAAATTCACAACATAAACACCAAAGTTGAAATAAAACAAAATTCATAACATAACCCGCAACAAAATTTACATTGCTTAAATTTCAGAAGCTTAAATTCCAACAATACGTGCCAGATCTTTCACATAACATAAAATTAAAACAAAAAGAACAATCTGAAAATAGTCATCGCTCACTTAATGTTTGCCGAGATAGCCTAGAGCGGGGGAGAGGGAGGAAGTCGTGACCGGTTGCTGGCTGGAGAGTGAGGAGGCCGTGAACAGTTGCTTGGGCTAGAGAGGGAGGCCGTGATTTGTGTGAGAGAGGAAAGTGAAGAGTGAAGCCTGCGTGAGAGAGAGAGAGGAAAGTGAAAGCTAAGGAAGAGGAAAGTGAAAGTGAAACCTGCGTGAGAACTGAAGAAAGTGAAAGTAAAAGAGAGAAGAAAGTGAAAGTAAAAGAGAGAGGAAAGTGAAAGCTGAATTTCACGCCATTTTTTTTTATTATTTTTTATTTTTTTAATATTTAATGAGTGATAAGAACGAGAGCAGAAACGACAGGAGAGAATATCGTTTCTATCGTCCTTATCTCGTCCCTCTCCATAACTAACAGCACAAAAAAAAATAATAATACTTAAAAGAAGCCTATCCGAGTAGACGGCTTCAACTTGACATCTTACAATAACTCGTAACAAATATATGATTGAAAAATGTGCACTTTACAGAAACACGGCGACGTTTTTGTCCTAACCTTAACCGGTTCCTCCGACGTTGACGAACACCGGTTCGGTCCATCCGCAATCGACTCGATCCTCTCGGCTATTGCCAAAGCCAAAGCCGAAGCAACTCTCGGCTCCGCTCTTATTACCACTTCTCATGGCAAATTCTTCTCCAACGGCTTCGACCTCGCCTGGGCCCAAGCCGCCGGCTCACGAGCCGGCGCCCGGGAACGCCTCCTCTACATGGTCGAATCCTTCAGGCCGGTGGTAGCCGCCATGATGGATCTACCTATGCCTACCGTGGCGGCCGTCAACGGCCACGCAGCCGGCGCAGGGTTCACCCTGGCTTTGAGCCATGATTACGTCGTCATGAGGCGTGATAAGGGCGTGCTTGTACATGAGCGAGGTGGATATTGGGGGCACTCTGCCGGATTATTTTGCTGCTCTGTTTCGGGCAAAGGTCGGATCGGCTACAGCTCGGCGCGATGTGTTGTTGAGGGCAAAGAAGATCAAGGGAGAGGAGGCCATGAGGATGGGTCTCGTGGAGGCAGCATACGATAGCGACGAACGAGTGGCCGAGGCTAGCATGCGCCTGGCGAAGCAAATGGCCGGCAGGAAGTGGGCTGGTGTGGGTGTATGCGGAAATAAGGAAGAGTCTGTTCCCGGACTTATGTGGCGTGCTGGGATTGGACATGAGGGCCGTTGTTTCCAATTCTAAGCTTTGAATTTGATTGGACGAGAAAATAACTATAAACCAGTTGTGTTTTCTGTTAACTGTTATCGAAGTTTAGTGATGAATAATATTCATACCCGAGAACTTGGGACACGAAAGAATTTGAGAATTGAGAGATACTTGTATAGTAATGTTAGATTTAAAGAGAAAGAAGTATTATTTTTCCTTTTGAAGAAAATAAACTAACATTTCACTCGGCACAAGCCAAAATTAGCATATCGTCACGACTAGTACAAACATAGCTCCACAGACATCTATTACAAGTACACAATTGTTGAACCAATCTATTTTTCATATTAAAGAACAAGAGAAAATTAGTGCATCAAAAATACTTTAATGAAGTTTTTCTTCCCACGAAGAAGATGCACTCAGTAGAGAACCATTCACCAAATATTCGCAGTGCCTATATTTAAATTTGGGAACAGATTTTCTGCCCCTAGTTCCACTTATAATAGCATAAAAGAGATAGAAGTATCGTAAGATACATGGGAAATGGTGCCTACAATCTCACAAGCCGATTCAAAATATTTTCCGTTAAATTTTAGTTTGAAGCATTTCCGATACATCAATTTGAATTATGACCATAATAGAGCAGATAGAAATGATGAATATGATTCAGCCAGTAAGAACATTCTTGCAGGAGTGTGTACCCATAGGCTATATAGCTTAGCAATTTCAAGTTGACAATCTCATATATAAAGATCCAATAAACAGAACACTCATGTCTCTTATGTTGTGGAAATGAGACAGCAAAATAAATAAGATAATTGAAACATACAAATATGCAAACGTGCAGAATATCAACGAAGAGTTAGAAAGGTGACAAACTACTGCATGATACACGGTAGAAAACATACAAAAACCTACCAGCTGAAAGAATGCTACTTGTTACAGATTCTGCAAGTCCAATCTTCTCTTCCTTCTTTGGCTTAGTTGTCAAAACTATGGTAGCTCTCCCACATTGGTAATCCAACATTAATCCCAGGATAGAAGTTATCCGATATGTCAGATCTTCTGGGGAAATCTGTATGCCATGTATCTTCTAGCATATCCTCATCATAGTCGTTAAACCTGATTAAATAAACCATTACAACAGCATCAAAGTTAAACAACTTGGCTGCGGACATTTCACCATGCAAATAAATAAGCAACTGATGTAAATAACCAAGAACGAGGTGGTGGAGGATACGCATCTGGAACCAAAAGCTTTGGGTAGAGCAAACCCATCGGAGGAACCTATTATTAGGATAAGAGTTCAGCTAAGCTTAAATTAATTCTAGAAGAGGAAAAAAAAGAAAAAAAGAAAAAGCCAAATAGATCTTCCTTGCAAGCGAAATACGTTAAGAGCGGTTAGCCTTGTCTTATGAGATCCGGGTGGCATGCCATCTTCGTATGAATGAACTACCGCAACAGAATCGATCTCCCCTTGCTGCATACTGGAAATACCAAATGACAGAACAGAAAAATATAAAAACAATAAATTTCTTTCCATTAAGAAAAGATAAAAACCTAGTACAGGAGAAAGGTTAAAAATAGTTTATTACCTACAACAAGCAATGGAAACTCACTCTAATCTCACAATAGGATCCTTTTACTCGATTAAACATCAATATTTCCACAGGCTCTCTCAAAATGTCAGTACGAATTTGTGGCCATGTCTGGTATGCCTCTGAGTCCAGAGAAGGCATCTTGATATATCCTCAAAAAGAATGTTAATAACTTAACATGAAATGAAAACTAATTAGCAATAAAAAATTAAAAACCAACCAGACAGTTAAATGATTCGTTACTTCAATGTGAGAAAATATTAGATGGACCCTTTTCAGCTGAAGTAAACAGGCGAAAAACACAAGTGCCGACATCAATTCAGAAGTCAGACATTCTAGAGTTAGTCATGCTGGTCTAAACACTAAAGCAGTCAAGAAAACTTTTAGAAGTGTAAAATATCAGTCATAAGGAGAAAACTATGGTGCAACGGTAATGGGTCAATTCATTCAAGTGGATTTAACGGCTAAATGCAATGGTGGCACGGTACCACTGTTACACCGTAGCCAGACCCCAGTTATAAAGAGTTCAAAATCCGCACCTCTCCACCAAACGGCAAAGTCTTACTCTGTATTAGGTTAGGTAGAGCCACTCCATCCTGGACACCAAAATAATCACTTAGTTTATTAGAATAAGAGAGAAACTCTTTACTTCATATAATGTAGGAAGCATGTAACACCCCAAATCTAACACGTGTGGAGCACGTGAAGAAGGAGGTTACTTACAAATCATAATCCTTACTCATAAATTCTAAACTGAAATATCTCAAATTCTTATTTAAATAAATTCACAAATTTATACGTCTAATGCTAAATAATCTCTCAAAACATAAATATAACAAAAGTCTGAAACTCTAAATTTCAAGCTCATAACAGAAATAAAATAAAAGAACATGAGACTATTCCTCCTTTTATTCAAATAGCAAACGGAAAAAAAATTCCTAAATTCAAAGCTAAGCACACCTTTCAAAAGAAACTTAATATGCAGAAAAGTAACGACGAGGGGTGAGCCGTCAACTCGGTAAGTAAAACTATTCCTAACACACTAGGCCTATTGATACCAAAAATATTGCAAGCGTTCTTTTATTTAAAACATATATCATAATTCATAAATTTCATAAAACGATATATCACGATAAAACAACATAAATTCATTGTATCTCAGAATATCAAAAGCATAGTTACGAAAGCAATCATATATCACATTCAAAGAAAACAAAAGGTTAGCTCATGTCACATAGTGTCACCTATAGTCCCAGTGACCCGGCCAGAAACAGAATCAGAATTAGAATATCGTGTGCACACTCAGAACAAAAATCCAGTACTGGTCCAGAACATACATATATCGTATTATACGATCAAAATCAGAATTAGAATAACTACGGACAATGAGCCAAAACATAATGATTTATACGTGGCACTTTGCACTATATGTGGCATTTTGTGACACTTTGACCTTCAAGAGGTGGCCTCTATATAGGCCTAAGAGGTACAATCATAAAATAATTGAAATCATATATAGGCACAAAACATTCGTATCAGTTTCATGAAAGTCCATAACAACAATTTAGGCTTGCAAATGATTTTATAGATAAAATCATAAAAGGTAGTCA
The DNA here is from genome assembly GCA_018350135.1 of Citrus trifoliata. Lineage (NCBI taxonomy): Eukaryota > Viridiplantae > Streptophyta > Magnoliopsida > Sapindales > Rutaceae > Citrus > Citrus trifoliata. The sequence goes on from CM031392.1 coordinate 5,331,110, forward strand.
TGTCATAAAATAATTTACATATTTAAAAGCATTTGTAAAATATTTTGTTAAAAAGAATTTAGGGTTGAAAACATTTACATAAAACTAATTTAGTAATCAAAATCAATTAATCCTTTAAGTAGTATAAAAACATTTATACTTATAATAATATCAAAATAATCATAAGTAACTTCATTCTTAATGTACTAGTATATATATATATATATATATATATATACTAGTACATTAAGAATGAAGTTACTTATCTTGACAAAAGAATTTAGATTAACACACCTCTATGCTTCTAAGAGCCTCAATCACATCCAACACCTTAAACAAATGCAAGGCATGACAATTAATAATTTATTCTAAGAACTTGATTTTTCTAATTCATATATGTACAGGTCTGATGCTCATAACTTTAACTCTTAATCTAAAACTGAGAATGACATAATATTCTACAAGGCTATTTTGGACATCCATGGGTACCTCATGTAAAATTTCCAATAGGATCTGATACCAAAAACATTTCAAAATTATTTATTACTTGACAAATTCGAAACTGTTTTCACAGTACCTTAACCGAACAAAATATGTTATGAGATTTTTATAAAATAAAATTTGTTCAAGAAGCCCTACATGTCTAGTTTCCAGAAATATAAATTTCATGAGAAAAATCGTTTAGGAGATATAGGTTTAAATTCGAGATACTCATGCTGTCCAGAATTATCTTGTGTGCTTAATACGTCAAGGGTTGATTAACTAAACTCATAATAAATGAAAAACCTTAAACAAAGCCTAAATACATTCTAAATCATGCATTATGATCTATAACAATCTAAAATCATGCAAGTATAAACCCTAGATAGAGTGATTGGAAATCTTGTGGGGAATAAAGGGAGTAAACTTACCAATTGCTTTGATTCTCTTCTAAACAAATGCTTGAATCTTAGGGTTTGCGTAAGAGCGTAATGAGCAGTAGAGAAAAAAAGAAACGTCGTGAATTTAGAGTTATGGAAGGAGTAAAATATGAATTTATAGAGAGTCTTAAGTAATCCTATTGAATTTAGAAAAATAATTATTTTTTAAAATTATCTCATAAATAACCCTTATTTATAATTTAATATTCCTTTCTAATAAGGCTTATAGGCCATGATTCCTAATGAAAGCCCAATTTCCATAATTAATGTTATGGAAATTTATGGCGTTACACAGCATCCAGCGTTGCTACACAGTAAAATAAAAAACATTCGAGAAAATAAAAGGGCAAAGGAGGGGCATGAAAAAGTAGTAGAAAAGAAAAAGAGAGACGCTTTTTTAGCTTCTTGCTGCATGCTAAACTTGAAAAAGGCAAAAAGGCGTTATTGGTAATTAACAGGGGCGGCTCAATCAATTTTGCAAAAATTAGGTCTTTTAAAAAATTTATTGTTAAAATTTATTTATTTAGAATCAATTTTTCTAATTTTCTAAGATGTAAAATTATTAATTAAATTTTTATATTCTAAGTTCCTAATATATTTTTCTTAATACATAACATAGTTAATCCATTTAATCTTTCTTGCAACATGATTAATCTTAAATAAATTTTTATCAAATTTAATTTTGAAAAACTTCTTTGTTAATAGTATTGTTAAAAATATTCTATAAGCAATATATGCATTTGGAAACGAATCAATTTTTTAAAAATAATTAACTACATCAAATGGGGTATTTTTCACTTTGAAAAGTTTCTTTTAAAATTCTTAACTCTACAAACAAATCTAAACCATCTATATCACAAAGTGAATCATGTTTTAAAGTATTTTCAAGATTAATGCAATAAGTTTTTAGAACATCGTCACTTAACAAAAATCCAATCATATCCAAACCAAAAAAATAAAAATAAAGAAAAAATAATTAAAAAATTAATTACTTGTGCTTGATGGAGGAGAGATCATGATTGATGGAGGAAAATTATCAGAGCCTTCAGCTTTCAAAATTGACAAGGAATTAGGAATTATCTTGACTTTTTTTTTTAATTTATAAAACCATAAATAAATAATAATAATAAGTTACCAAATATTTGGTTTTTATAGAGTTTCAAATGAAATAATGTTAATTAGAGATTTTATAGGAATAAATAAGATAAAAAAGGTTAATTCTAACATTAAAAAGAGATTTTATATAGATTTGATAATTTATTTACAGAAAAGATTATTATAAGAGAATAATAATATATATATAAATTAATAACTTAACAACTATAATTTTGAAAAAAAAAATTAGAACTTTTTATGTTGTGGAGTCCTAGGCAACTGCCTAAGTTGCCTAAGGAAAGAGCCGCTTCTAGTAATAAAGGGCAGCATCAATAAGCAAAAATCATGAATATATAATAATTATTGAGTTAAAACTCGATTTATTTTCAGATAGATAATAATTTTATTGAGACAATACAAGGCAAACAACCACCCTCAACAGAGTGCGTAACTCTGGACCACTTTAATGGCAAATTGTAATAAGACGGTAGAATACGCTGCAGCTTTGTGAATTGGTTGATGACAAGATAAATCAAGTTATTATTCTATTCACATATAAGTGCCATGCAAAAGCAAATCATGAAGCCAGAAGATCGAACATCAGTCAGCAAATTTTCAGCATGGTCTGCCCAAGTTATTCAGACGGCAAATTTGGGAATATGAAAGAATAGATTAAAATCAGCATCGGTATCACTATGAAGAAACTTCTCACCTGGTGTACGACTGCTAGGTAAAGCGCAAATCTCGCAACAAAATAGATATCGGCTCTTTTATCTCTGCCTGGATAATTAAAAACAAAAATATAGAAATATTAAGCTGATCTAATTAATAACATTCCTCTCAAATGTTTTTTTAATGACTTCATAAAAATTCATAAAAGAAGCAACGATGTATAAAAGAAACAGAAGGTGCCAGCATATGACATTATGCTTCACAAATAATTTAATGCTGTGTGGTTGGCATGTAAATCTATTAAAGAATCCATGTATCAATCTGATAGTGCCGCATATAATTTATCAATGATATCAAGCTCTATTTGCTTTCTATAATCCATCTTCTTGCTATCTCTCACCGACCTTTTGGTCCCCGGTTTCACTCGAAAATTGGAAGGTCACAAACCGCCCTTTATAATTGCAAACGTGAATAAGGTGCTAAAGCAGGACTCAACCTCACACAACTCACATACAACTTTTAATTTACATGCATGCCACCAAGGAGACAAATTAGAGACTAAATCACTATCACATAGGCAACTGCTAACTTACTTATACCAACCCAAAAGTAGTTATCCAATACCAAAAAGTAGTAACATTTGCAATAAATGAGAGATTATGGACAACTATTTTTGCGTGTTTTGTGAGTTGCATATGATGTAACTTTTAACAAGAAACTATCACATAATAGCCATATTGACTCTTGATATATACCATGCCACATTCCACATGCTGTTATATGCAATTCCTTTAAGAAAGAAGAAATATTGTTCTTTTGAATTGAAATCTTATTGATCTTGATATTTCTCCCATAGTTTTTTTATTCAACAATTTGTAGGAATTTTGTTGCAATGAAAGCTTGACCAACATGGTATGCTCTCGCTCGCTCATTCTTTCTTCTTCTTTGTGGTCTATGCAACGATAACTTTCATCTTATTTTCTCCTTCTTGTGTTAAAATTACATTAGCAGCCATTGAAGATCAATTTCACATGTACCACCAGCTCATTATTTCAATACTTGCGGAGAGCGCAAAGGAGGAATTTGAAGCTGGAGGATATAAAGAGGTACATTTTTATTAATTGATGTATAAAGATGGCCAACAGGTCGTGTCGTGTCTAATTTTTTTTTTATAAGGGCTCGGCACGAGTCCAAAAAAGGTCTATCAACTTTTTTTTCCCTCAACTCCACATGTCCAAACGTGCCAAAAAAGTCTACATGTCTGATGTACTTTATTTAAACCCACGTGTATGACGTGCTTTTTTAAGCTCATTCGCCTAATAACAACAACAACAATAATAATAATTTTTATTAAGAGAGCAATTAACGTTTTATTATCGGTTTATTATAATTTTATAACTATATATTTAATTTCACAATAACCAATCATAACACAACAATACATAAATTTAATTCCATAGATCATAGTAATTATTAATGAAAATTAAAATATCATAAAAAATATTTTGTTCATAATTTTATTTATTGTGTACAAATATGAAAAATATTCATTCACAAATGAAACATATCTCCATTAACTAAGTTATGATTTCATAAATGAAATATTAATGTTGTAAAATTTCTTATTTATCATTTATAAAATCATGATATTTATAATTTTATTTATTAAAATCATGATATTTATTTATTTATTTAATAAATTATAAACACAAACCAATTAGAATATTTATTTCAACTAAGAATTAAATTAATTTTTAAAAGTCTATACTAAAAAATATATTAAAAATGTAATTTCAAGATATTTGTAAAATCATAATATTTTATATTTATTTTTCATTAAAAAATTTTATTTTGATATACTTTGGCCTATGTGTTATTGATGACCCATAGGCTGTGTGCTAGCACACTAATGAAGCATGTTTATTACGTGTCTTTTCGCGTGCCGTATTTTATTCCATCTCTAATCGTGTCATGTTTTTAAGGCCCGCTTGCCTAAAATTTTAGACTTGGCCCAACCCACGTGTCGTACCTATCGCATGTCGCTCAGCCCATTGGCCATCTTTATTGATGTAGTTCAATTAACTTGTACCAGGGCCTTATTATTTTTCTTCCTCTTCTGAGGTGGAATTGGGCCTACCCCTAATGGGTCTAAATTGACCAAGACCTCTTATAACAACATGAAAGATATTTATCGACTATAAAATTAAAGGTATGAGTAAGAACTAAATATTATATTTCAATTTTTTTTTATAAAATGTATTTATTTCCTAAACTATAAAAATTAATTCTTTTTTTTATTTATTTATTTGACATTTATGTCAAATAATTATATTTAAGATGTTTTTTATTTATAAAAACAAATAAGATGTCACTTATATTTAGTCTTTTAAAAATGAAAAATAAGAATGTCATTCAAATATTCGTATTCAGACTCATTCAAATTTCGAAAAAAATTAGAGCCATTAAGATTTTAGACAAAAAAACAAATGCTACCTAAGTGTGGTAATTTTTTTATACTTTGATTATGCAATATTTCCTTGTGTATAGAGAGGAGAGTTGCAAACGTTGTTGCAATTTTTGTATTAGACAGTATTAAGGCCTTCTTTGATATTGAGATAATATAAATTTTAAGTTATAATTGTTGTTTAAAAAAAACATAGTTATAAAATAAAAGTTGACAATCTATAGTAAACATAACTTTTAAATAACAATTTTAATAAAAATAATAAAGATATCATAAATGTTTTGTTCCCCATGTGTATGATCAAATCAGCTTATCTTTCGAATCCTAGTTTGTAAACTATAGCAATAAGTGTTTATTAAACATAATACTTTAAATAATGTAGCTTTTAAACTATAATTGTCCAATCACATTAGCAAATAGGACCTTAAATTTAATTAGTAAAATATTAACATGTTTATCTTATAATTAGAGAATATGATCCAAGTTTAGAGAAAAACTTCTATCTATTGAGGTGGTTGTTGTGCAAATTTTAATGTACTCGCAAGCGCACGAATCTATTGTAGTGTAGATCAATGGTGACGAGTGTCGATCCCACGAGGAGGTTGATTTTAATTATATATAGAATTAATTTTGTAAACGGGTGGTTGGAATTATGGTGGAAATGATTTGGAATATGCTAAAACTTAAATTAAAATGGCGAGAATAAATTCTAAAACTGGAATTGAAATGGCGAGAATAAATTGGAGATCAAATATATTAAATTGACGTACTTGGGTATCTGGATCCGTATCAACATGCATCATGGGCTAAATAATCCGTATTAATGCCAATTAAATCATGAGGGGGGAATCCACACCTCATGAACCACGCTCTAATCAATATGGTGCTAAGGGCTTATCGTGCCAAATAATAATAACCTTGTACTAGAGGGCCGGTGAAACCAAGGCGGTACTAGTCAAGATTAGTATTATTTGTCGACGAGAAGTCAAAACATCCACAAAAACTAGAGGGGAAGAGAAAATAAATTTACCAAATAAAGCCCATGACACATGTTGAGACTTCACCTTCAACCCAAGCTTGAAAGGAAATTAGCTACTCATAATTGAACTAGGGGCAAAATGGGAATTTATTAAAATACGAAGAAAATACAAGATAGAGAGGGAATTACAGAAAATGGATCCCAAAAATGGATTCAGAGATATCAAATTAGGGGGGGGAGGCCCCCTTTTTATAGATACATGGAGTAAATCATGGCCATCGGATTAAAAACAGTTTGGACGCTCAGGATTGCGCCACGTCATCAGTCAACAGTCCACGGTTTGACCACGCGGATGAACAGTAACACGGTTTGACCCGGATGAACAGTAACGCGGTTTGGTTGAAAATAATCCTGTGTGATGCATGCACCGTACGCGAGATTTTTCGTCCACTGATATGCTGCCACGTCACCATCAACAGTATATAAGAATTTTAGTCCAACAGGATCGTGACACCTCATCAGTCAATGCCACATCATCGGTCAATGCCACGTCATCGATTTGTCTATATGAACAGTGTCGTGAACAGTAACGTAGACAGTACCGTACCCGTGAATAGTACCGTACATGTGAATAGTGCCATTTTTCCTTTTATACTCCTCCTAAGGTTTTCAACCGTCCTGAGTTCAAAAGTGATGTCTGTTTTGCCGTCTGATTTCTCCTTTATTGTGAAATGACTATAATGCCCCTAAAATACATAAATTACTTAATTAAAATAAAACACATGTAATTAAACCACAAGAATGTTAAATACATAAAAGTAAGGGTTGTTAGTAAGACTTGAAATGTAAAATGACGGTTTTCTCCTTTATAAATATGCATTTTCTAACACTCAACACACCCCCCAACCAGCTGATTGCTAGTCCCTAGCAAATAAAGCGAAAACAAAATTCAAATTTCAAAATGATTTTTTTTTTTTTTGAACACTCGTATTTATTCAATCAGATTAATGATAGCGATCAAAGAAAAGTATAAACATTATCTCCAGTCTAAAGAAACATCACATCTTCATCAACCATCCACATGAATCAGCCCAGTAGACTTTGTTATAGCTACTTTCAAGAATGACATGTCTAACCCCAAATTCTCACTGGAAGTAGTGACACTCTCACAAAGAAATTAAACCCAATAAAAATAGTCACTCCAATTAATGGTAATTGAGAGAGAAAATAATAAAGGAGTGATATCACATGCTCTCACCAAGATGAAAGAAATATGCCCTCAACTTAGAAATAATACGATCTCAAGTAAAATAAAAATGCTAGTCAACCCACTTTATTCATCTTTTTTTTTTATTATTTTTTTTTTATGCATCACTACATCTTTTTTAGCCCATATAACTAGCTTCTATTTCAGATTATAGTTCCCTAAAATCAAGAAGGACTTTTATTAGGACGTAATGTAGGTTAAGGACATGGTTAACAAAGAATGGAAATAAGGAAAACAAAGTGTATGTTTGAGAAAAGAAATGCAGAGATTTTTTTTTTTTTTTTTGGAAGTTGCAAGGTGGATTTCACCTTTTATTGTTCTTTTTTATTCTTTTGAAACAACAACTTTTGTTTTTGATTTTTTTTTTTTGGCATAACTTCACTGAACAAAATAATTATTTACATTTTTCTCAAACATAAATAGGTGATGTAACTTATAAGACATCGGGTAATACTCCAAATCGGAGTGGGTCAAGATGATAAGTTGACAAAGAAAATATATATATATATATATATATATATATTTTTTAAAGGCTCAAAAGGGTTAACTATGGATATATCACAAAAGGGATGGTTAGAAAGGCTCAAACGGATCAAAGATGGCCTTTCCATCGTCTTTTAGGGTTCTAAATAATCGTCCATATCTACTAGTTAGATGGGCCTCCAAATGTAGCAACACACATTTTTTTTTTATTTTACAACAATTTTTTTTTAAGGGTTAACTCAAAAGAAAACTAGAGATTGTGTATAAAATTATAAACTACAAAGCTGTATGAAGAATGGGCAAAAGGGTTACTCTTCAAGAAAAATAATAGGCTCAAAAACTCACTTGGTACTTATTATGACATGTTCATTCCTTCAAGCAACTCATATTTGTCTCCGACATCAACATGTAAGGTAGCAAACATAGCGTAACATCACTTAAGACCAAAGATAATACAAATACTAAAATTTGAAATTCATCATGTCATCCAATATTAAAACAAATCACACATTTTTTTTTTTAAACAACATTCTACCCCCCAACCTATTCTAAGCATGAAAGGAAAATATGCATGCAGAAATGCGAAAATGACACAGAAAAACTAATTAGAAAAGTTACACTTAAAATGATGAAAAAAACAAAATGAATTTTTTTTTTTTTAAACTTAGAAGATGCGTTTCTAGAGGCACTACACTCCATATTCAGCCATCTTCGACTCAAAAGTTGGAAAATGTATATTTATAGAGGAGAAAATAAAAATAAAAAGAAGAAGAAAATGAACATTAAAACTTAATAAAGAAAAATAAATATTTTTTATTTTTTTTTATTTTTTTTATATATGAAGAAGATGCGTTTCTAGAGTCACTACACTCCATATTCAGCCATCTTCAACACAAAACGTTAGCAACAGTTAGTTTCTACAACAAAAAAAATAGTAAAAACTTAACCAAAATTCCACAATTGTCGACTATTCCCTCCCCCCAACCAGAACGAAACATTGTCCTCAATATTTGAAATGAAAGAAGTAGAGTTTAGAAGATATCACCTGGGTGGTGCAACACAGAAGAAAATATTTACAAGCGGAGAGTTAAATCTAATTTGTACTTCTTACTGCCGCTACTGTTACCATCATTATTTGGTCGCTCCAACATAAAGGTCCAGGGGTTTGGCTCCGGTCTATAAGCTTGTAACATATCAAGTAGCTCATTAGCAGTGTGAGCACAAATAAAAAGTTTTTTCGCATGGGAAGGAATGAAGTAGTTTTTTATTGCATGGTTAAGAAATGCGAGAAAGCCATCATAAAAGTTATTGACATTTAACAAACCGATGGGTTTCTGGTGGATGTGCAGATGGGCCCAAGATGCTAGTGTGATAAGTGCCTCTAGTGTTGCAAGATCTCCTGGAAGGAAAATAAAAGCATCAGCATAATTAAGCATTTCAGTTATTCTTTCTTGCATACCTGAGACGACTAACTCTTCTCCAGTTGATGAGTCAGACGAACTGCCCAATGGTTTTAGGACTCTTGGGATGATGCCTAACACTTGACTTCCTCTGATAAAAGCTGCTTCTGAGACCATTTTTGATAACCCTCGGTTACCTCCTCCATACACCAAGTGTAATTTTCTCGCTGCTATGTTTCGACCAAGATCTATGGCTGCCTCAACGAACTCTTTATGTTTTCCATAGGTAAATCCAGAAAGTACACAAATGTTCTTGAATTGTCTATTGGGAGTAGCTGCCATTGTGATACTTCTCAAAAATAATTTGTGAGTGCTTGACAAAAGAAATCACATTGAAGAGTCTTGGTGACAGTAGGTCACAGCTGTGTATGAGGTAACATGTCAGTGTCAAATAACGCGTAAAGCACATGGCTCGTGAGTCAAAAAGAAAACAGTAAAAGGAAAAAAAAAAAGCAAACAGTAATTAAATTATTAAAGACAATAATGCAAACAATAAAATAACAGTGAAATGAAATAAAATAACAGTAAAGTAAAAAGGATATTTACAGGTAGTTGCGACTGTGGCTCACATCTTCCTCTGGTTTTACGTCCAGAAACGGCTTGAACGCCCTCTATGGGTCGAGGATAGGCTTCCTATCCAGTTTTCTTATAAACTGGCAAACAGAGTCGTTTATAGTCAGATTCCCGAGACTATATCGTGCATGCTCTTTCTGAAATAATGGCCATAACTGGAGAATCGCTCCTTGCACATATCCACTGGGATGCGTTTCAAGAGACAATAGGATATCATCTAATGACTCCTTATTCAAGCCATCCCTAATGAATTGAATCTTATCTTCCCTATTATCAGACACCATTCCTAAAGAACATGGGTTTCTACCGCAACTCATTCTGGCACACTTATGACAAGCAACAGAAATTCTTCGAGCTCGTCGTTTTCTTGCATAATTTCCTTTACCACAACCAGGCATGAATGCAATAAATTTTGGAGGTAACTCACCTGCCAATCGTACTTTCGCCTCGATTAACCAACGGATGTCAGCAGGTATGTTATTCTTCATGAGTAATCGCATGCGTTCGGACCGAGCTTTGTAGATCGTAAGGAGGGCATTCTGAGGAAGTGAAGGGAATCGCTTGTGAAGCTTCGCTAAGATCTCGTTTCTATCCATACCTTCGCCTCAGAATGTCAGTTATTATGGGAAACTGAAGTAACCGACTTGATTGTCACGGAGTACCGTTATCCGCCACTTCACCGGGGTAAGAAACTAAAGCACACAAACAGAAAAACAAATTAAAACACACAAAGAAAATTAAAATCGTCCTCTTATTGAATTTACCTCAAGCTCCAACTGGATGTCGTAAACACTTCTTTCAATGTCTCTGAGTTGGCGTTCTAAACTCTCAACATAGGCTACTAACTCTGGTGGTTGTAGAGCCCAAATGCGTTGTGTTTTACAAAATTGAATCTGCCTTTTGAGATGAGTTTTGACACGTTGAAGTGGTTTAAGAATGTTCAGGAGGAACGGTCTAAGTAAGGTACTCATGATTAAAAATAATAAGAGAAAACGTAATAGTTAAACAAACACACTTATGCAAAAAATAATTTCAATTAGCAAAAGAATAATATAAAGAAAGAAAATAAAATCAAATCAACGAAAAGAAAAGAAAAAAAAATCAATTCAACTCTGGTGGGTCACTCAAATTTATTTCGGTGTCTTCTCCATGTGGTTGGTACTCTAGATATGGCTTTAATCTTTGACCGTTAACTTTAAACGTGACACCGTTCTTTGGGTCCTTAATTTCAATTGCCCCATGTGGAAAAACAGTATGAACAATAAATGGACCAGACCAACGAGAGCGTAACTTACCTGGGAATAGGTGCAAGCGAGAATTGAATAAAAGTACTTTCTGACCTGGAGTGAAAGATTTTCTCATAACGTGCTTGTCGTGGAAGACTTTCATCCGCTGCTTGTAAATTTTGGCATTTTCGTATGCATCATTGCGAATTTCTTCAAGTTCTGCCAGTTGTAATCTTCTTTCTGAGCTGGCTTGTTGCATGTCAAAGTTAAATTTCTTGATGGCCCAATACGCACGATGCTCGAGTTCCACAGGTAGGTGGCAAGCTTTTCCATACACTAGCCTGTAGGGTGACATCCCAATCGGGGTCTTGAAAGCCGTTCTATATGCCCATAATGCATCATCAAGTCGTAATGACCAATCTTTTCTGTCTGGCCTCACCGTCTTTTCTAGTATGTGCTTTATTTCTCGATTGGAGATCTCAACTTGGCTACTGGTTTGCGGATGATACGGGGTCGCCACTTTGTGTGTGATTGAATACTTTGTCAAAAGAGATTTGAATGCTTTGTTACAAAAGTGGGCACCACCATCACTGATTATCGCTCGAGGGAATCCAAAGCGTGAAACAATGTTGCTTTTCAAAAATCCTATCACCACCTTATGATCATTGGTTCGACATGCAATTGCTTCTACCCATTTTGATACATAGTCAACAGCAACCAATATGTATTGATGGCCAAAAGAAGAGGGAAAGGGTCCCATGAAGTCGATACCCCATACGTCAAAAATCTCAACCACTAAAATTGGATTTAGTGGCATCATGTTCCGTCGCGTAATGCTCCCCATTCGTTGACACCTATCACATGAAGAACAGAAAGTATAAGCATCTCGAAATATAGTTGGCCAATAAAAACCACATTGTAAAATTTTAGTCGCTGTTTTCTTAGCACTGAAATGGCCTCCACAAGCTTGTTCATGGAAGAATGAAAGGATATTCTGAATTTCACTTTCTGGAACACATCGTCTAACAATTTGGTCTGCACAATACTTGAACAAATATGGGTCATCCCAAAAGAAATTCTTTATCTTTGCAAAGAATTTAGCCTTGTCTTGCTTGGTCCAATGCTCTGGAAGTTTACCTGTAACAAGATAATTAACTATATCAGCATACCAAGGTAATACTTCCACATTCATTAATTGTTCATCTGGAAATGACTCATTCAATGGTAATGGCTCTATAATTGTATCAAAATGTAGACGAGAGAGATGGTCCGCCACAACATTTTCTGTCCCTTTTTTATCTTTGAATTCCAAGTCAAATTCCTGCAAAAGTAACACCCAACGAATTAGTCTAGCTTTTGCATCTTTCTTTGTGAGAAGATATTTCAGAGCAGCATGATCTGTGAAAATAATTATTTTACAACCAATGAGATAAGATCGAAATTTTTCCAATGCAAATACTACTGCTAGCATTTCTTTTTCAGTAGTTAAATAGTTCAATTGTGCATCATTCAATGTCATACTAGCATAGTAAATAACATGGGGAATTCGATCAACTCTTTGTCCTAATACTGCTCCTACTGCATAATCAGATGCATCACACATGAGCTCAAATGGTAAGCTCCAGTTTGGGGGCTGAATGATGGGTGATGATGTCAACAAATGCTTTAATTTTTCAAACGCAACAAGACATGAATCATCAAAGACAAAAGATACATCCTTAGCAAGTAAATTGCATAAGGGTCTAGAAACTTTGCTAAAATCTTTAATGAAACGTCTATAAAAACCAGCATGCCCAAGGAAAGATCTTACTTCTCTGACTGTTTTGGGTGGAGGAAGATTAGAAATGAGATCCACCTTGGCTTTGTCAACCTCAATACCTTTGCTCGAAATGATGTGACCGAGAACAATACCTTGTTTTACCATAAAATGGCACTTCTCCCAATTTAAGACTAAGTTCTTCTCGATACATCTCTGCAGAACTAGTGTTAGATGATGTAAACATTGATCAAACGAGTCACCAAAGACAGAAAAATCATCCATAAAGACTTCAAGGAAACGTTCAACCATATCAGAAAAAATGCTCAACATGCATCGTTAAAATGTAGCAGGTGCATTACATAATCCAAATGGCATCCTCCTATATGCAAAAGTGCCAAAAGGGCAAGTGAAAGTGGTTTTCTCTTGATCTTTTGGTGCTATGGGAATCTGATTATATCCTGAGTAGCCATCTAGAAAGCAATAAAATTCATGGCCTGCTAATTTATCAAGCATTTGATCGATAAATGGTAAAGGAAAATGGTCTTTACGTGTGACAGAATTCAACTTTCTATAATCAATGCATACACGCCATCCTGTAGTTACTCTAGTGGGTATTAATTCATTATCAGCATTGGTAACTACTGTGACTCCTGACTTTTTGGGGACAACTTGTACAGGACTGACCCATGAACTATCAGAAATTGGGTAAATGATACATGCGTCTAATAGCTTAAGGACTTCAGTTCTTACAACTTCTTTCATGTTAGGATTTAACCGACGTTGCATTTCCCTACTAGATTTAGCATTTTCATCAAGGTGAATGTAATGCATGCAATCTGCAGGGTTTATACCTTTTATGTCTGTTATGGTCCATCCTAATGCTCCTTTATACTCTTTCAAAACATCCAGCAACTTACCTTTTTGTTCGTCATTTAGGGATGATGAGATGATTACCGGTAGAGCACTTTCTTCCCCCAAAAATGCATATTCCAATGTGTTGGGCAATGGTTTGAGCTCAAGTTTTGGTGCTGATTCTGATGATGGGATGAGTTTCTTCTCTGATGGTGCTAGTTGTTCAACTCTTGACTTCCATTGATTAGTGTCCATAGATGGTGCTGAGTCAAGTAGGGCGTTGACCTCTTCAACCGATCTGTCAATATCAAAATCCAAACCAAAGTGAGTTAAACATGTTTGTAAAGGATCATCACTGAGGTTTGAAATAAAAGTGTCATCAACTAATGCTTCAATTAAATCCACATCAATAATTCCATCATCTGCACTGTGAGGTTGTTTGGCAATGTTGAAGATATTCAGTTCCATAGTCATATTGCCGAAAGACAACTGCATATTTCCAGTTCTACATTGAATGTGAGCATCCGCAGTTGCCAAGAAAGGTCGGCCTAGGATAATGGTGATGTGCTTCCTTGAATCCTGTATTGGTTGAGTGTCAATTACAATGAAATCAACAGGAAAATAAAATTTGTCTACCTGGATAAGCACGTCCTCCACAATACCACGAGGTATTTTCGTGGACCGATCTGCAAGTTGTAACACCACTGGAGTTGGGTGTAATTCGCCAAGTCCAAGTTTCACAAATACTGAATAAGGCAACAAATTTACACTAGCTCCTAAATCCAACAAAGCATTCTCAATTGTGTGGTTCCCTATACTACATGAGATAGTGGGGGATCCTGGGTCTTTGCATTTTAAAGGAATTTTATGTTGGAGTATAGAACTAACGTTTTCTGTTAAAAATGCCTTCTTTTGAACATGCATATTTCTCTTTTTAGTACAAAGATCTTTAAGAAACTTGGCATAAGATGGAACTTGTTTAATAGCATCAAGCAAATGGATATTAACACTTACCTGTTTGAAGATTTCGAGAATCTCACCTGTGGATTTTCCCTTCTTGCCTTTAGCTAACCTCTGGGGGAATGGAGCTTTGGGAACGTATTCTCGTGGGTTAGTTTCTTCTTTCTCCTCCGGTGATGAGTCCTCAACATTCACAGGTACAATTTGATTTTCTTTGGTCACCGGCATCTCCACTTTATTGTCGACTTCTTTTCCTTTTCGCAAGGTCATGACTGCTTTGACCTCTCCATGCTGCTGTGGTGAACTGGTACTTGCTTCATGTACTCCTTTAGGATTAGGCACTGGTTGACTTGGAAATTTACCCTTCTCAACAGTCATTGCCAAGGTCTGAACCGAAGAAGCAAGTTGTCCCACCATTTTCTCTAGGCTTGAAACGGATTGAGCTTGTGAGTTGAAGCCCGCTCTCAACTCATTTCGTAGTCCATCAATGGTGCGGTTTTGTTGCTCAATCGTGGAGTGAGTAAGATTCTTGAGATTCTGGAATGAATCTTCCCATGGTCTGGGTTGAGTGTAGTTCTGGTTTTGATTGTATGGTCTGAATGGAGCCTGAGAGGCTTGAGGCACTTGAGGAATTTGTTGCATTGGTGGAGCTGGAGCTGCTGGTCCATTTTGTTGGAATCCTTGAGACCATGAAAAATTGGGGTGGTCTCTCCATCCAGGGTTATATGTGTTGGAGTATGGGTTGTAATTGGATGGCTTTCTCATTACACCTATGGCATTGGCTTGATCAGAGTATGAGTCAGGGTCACGTGGTTCTGTTGATTTAGCAGTCGATAACGATGCTATTTGTCGAGCAAGACCTTCAACCATCTCCTTGACTTCTTTGATTCCCGAAGTTGACTCGCCAATTTGAACCTCATTTACTCCTTTAATTCTTCTAGTATTCCTGAGTGATCGACTCCGTTGTTGGGAATTATCCGCTTGTCGCTGGAAGAATTCCCAAATTTCTGATGCACTTTTTGACATTAGCTCTCCTCCACTTGTTGCCATTAGCCATTCTTGCACATTTGGTAGTAATCCCTCCAAAAAGTATTAGCACTGGTGCCATTTTTCGTACCCATGATGTGGACACTTCAAGAGTAGCCCATTGAATCTCTCCCACGTTTCGAAAAATTGCTCGTCCTCTCTCTGAGTAAACTCTGAGATTTCCCTGCGAATAGCATTGGTTTTATGCACTGGGAAATATTTATTCAAAAATTTTGTTACCATTTGTTCCCATGATGAAATGCTATTAGCAGGCAAAGTATTTAACCATGAACGAGCTCTATCCTTTAAAGAAAATGGGAATAATCTAAGTTTTACATCATCATCTGAAAAATTCTCATATTTAAATGTTTGACAGATGGCATGAAAATCATTCAGATGATTATATGGGTCCTCATTTTCTAGGCCATAAAATGTGGGGAGACAATTTAGCACACTAGGTTTTAATTCAAAACTCCTAGCAGCTACATTTGGGTATCTTATGCTTGATGTGCTCAAATTAGCTAAGGGACTAAAATGGTCCGTAAATGGCCTCTCCTGTGGTGCTTGTAGATCCATTCCAAATTTATTTTTAATGTGCTTTTGTGTGCGAAGTGTTTTTTCTAATTCAAGGTCTATAGGTTCAAGATTAGGTAATAATGACCTACGACCACGCATGCAAAACAAATAAAATAAAAATAAAGATGAGAACAAAACAAATAAAAATAAAGAAGAGGGAGAAATTACAAGACTAACCTTATTGCGCAATTACAACCTTAATATATAAATACACAAAAAAAATACGTGAAATAAATTAACTAAAAATAAATTAATAAGATAATATAGACAAATCGATGACGTGGCATTGACCGATGATGTGGCATTGACTGATGAGGTGTCACGATCCTGTTGGACTAAAATTCTTATATACTGTTGATGGTGACGTGGCAGCATATCAGTGGACGAAAAATCTCGCGTACGGTGCATGCATCACACAGGATTATTTTCAACCAAACCGCGTTACTGTTCATCCGGGTCAAACCGTGTTACTGTTCATCCGCGTGGTCAAACCGTGGACTGTTGACTGATGACGTGGCGCAATCCTGAGCGTCCAAACTGTTTTTAATCCGATGGCCATGATTTACTCCATGTATCTATAAAAAGGGGGCCTCCCCCCCTAATTTGATATCTCTGAATCCATTTTTGGGATCCATTTTCTGTAATTCCCTCTCTATCTTGTATTTTCTTCGTATTTTAATAAATTCCCATTTTGCCCCTAGTTCAATTATGAGTAGCTAATTTCCTTTCAAGCTTGGGTTGAAGGTGAAGTCTCAACATGTGTCATGGGCTAAATAATCCGTATTAATGCCAATTAAATCATGAGGGGGGAATCCACACCTCATGAACCACGCTCTAATCAATATGGTCCCCGGCAACGGCGCCAAAAACTTGTTGTGCAAATTTTAATGTACTCGCAAGCGCACGAATCTATTGTAGTGTAGATCAATGGTGACGAGTGTCGATCCCACGAGAAGGTTGATTTTAATTATATATAGAATTAATTTTGTAAACGGGTGGTTGGAATTATGGTGGAAATGATTTGGAATATGCTAAAACTTAAATTAAAATGGCGAGAATAAATTCTAAAACTGGAATTGAAATGGCGAGAATAAATTGGAGATCAAATATATTAAATTGACGTACTTGGGTATCTGGATCCGTATCAACATGCATCATGGGCTAAATAATCCGTATTAATGCCAATTAAATCATGAGGGGGGAATCCACACCTCATGAACCACGCTCTAATCAATATGGTGCTAAGGGCTTATCGTGCCAAATAATAATAACCTTGTACTAGAGAGCCGGTGAAACCAAGGCGGTACTAGTCAAGATTAGTATTATTTGTCGACGAGAAGTCAAAACATCCACAAAAACTAGAGGGGAAGAGAAAATAAATTTACCAAATAAAGCCCATGACACATGTTGAGACTTCACCTTCAACCCAAGCTTGAAAGGAAATTAGCTACTCATAATTGAACTAGGGGCAAAATGGGAATTTATTAAAATACGAAGAAAATACAAGATAGAGAGGGAATTACAGAAAATGGATCCCAAAAATGGATTCAGAGATATCAAATTAGAGGGGGGAGGCCCCCTTTTTATAGATACATGGAGTAAATCATGGCCATCGGATTAAAAACAGTTTGGACGCTCAGGATTGCGCCACGTCATCAGTCAACAGTCCACGGTTTGACCACGCGGATGAACAGTAACACGGTTTGACCCGGATGAACAGTAACGCGGTTTGGTTGAAAATAATCCTGTGTGATGCATGCACCGTACGCGAGATTTTTCGTCCACTGATATGCTGCCACGTCACCATCAACAGTATATAAGAATTTTAGTCCAACAGGATCGTGACACCTCATCAGTCAATGCCACATCATCGGTCAATGCCACGTCATCGATTTGTCTATATGAACAGTGTCGTGAACAGTAACGTAGACAGTACCGTACCCGTGAATAGTACCGTACATGTGAATAGTGCCATTTTTCCTTTTATACTCCTCCTAAGGTTTTCAACCGTCCTGAGTTCAAAAGTGATGTCCGTTTTGCCGTCTGATTTCTCATTTATTGTGAAATGACTATAATGCCCCTAAAATACATAAATTACTTAATTAAAATAAAACACATGTAATTAAACCACAAGAATGTTAAATACATAAAAGTAAGGGTTGTTAGTAAGACTTGAAATGTAAAATGACGGTTTTCTCCTTTATAAATATGCATTTTCTAACACTCAACAGTGGTAATCTTCTAACCACTGAAATTGGATTGTGTTTGCCAAATTCAAATGTTGTTGTTATAGTACATAAAGAGTTCACATTGAGCATTATGGATCAAGTGTGGGCAAAGCAAGAATCTAGTGAAGGTAAAATGTGTCTATCTTCACTTACAAATACTATTTCGATCCACTAATAATAAAACATAATTTTTTACGTACCACAATGTATGAAACTCAAGTTTGAGCCAAAATCTTAATAATATCAAAATATTTCTCTATTTTCTTTTGAAGGAAAACAATGGTTCCTTAGTGAATGAGCAAAAGAATGGGTACCTAGTGAATGACATTTGCATGGTAGAAGACAACGTTACTAAGCTTGGAACTTCCCAAGCATTGTATCAAGAAATTGAGAATAACTTATTACAAGAGAATTGATTTATCAAAATTTTGATTGTTCCGACTTGATTGATGGTAATTGGTAAAAAAATTTGCCCCATCGTGTGCTTGATCTTTATTGTTCTTGATTGGGAAGAAACAGAAGTTATTTTTTGATCTACTTTGTCACAACGCAAGCAATGAGTTCTATTGGATTTGTATATTGCGAAGACATCGCTAGAGATCCCTTGATTATAAGAGAAGCACTATAATCTTGTTTTTAGACTCGTGTATCGGAAGATTTGAACTCTAATAAGAAAAAATTAAAACAAAACCCAAGGGGAATTGTGGTTGTGCACAATGAACATAAATAAATAAATAAAATCTCATAAATAAAAGCATGCAAGTCACGTGACAAACAAATAAATAGGATATTATATTTAGCTGAAAATTCCTAAAAATAAAAATATTGAACTACTTAAAAGGGAGGACATAGATTCTCAAGAGAGAACTAACATATTCTCTCTTATGAATGGAGGGAGAAAAACATTTTCCGCACTCAATCTCCTTAAATTTTTGTTTTTAATTTTGTAGGAAATGTCGAGTCTGTCCGAAGCAGTAGCCTAATACTTAGCAGCCGAGTGGAAAATTACTTTTAAAAAAAAAGAAAAATATTTGTTTATTCTCTATATTTTGAGTTAAGTATTTATTTAGAGCATCATTAAAAAATTCTTCAAATAAGATTTTATTACTTATTTAGATACCCACATCAATATTTAAGACTTAAAAAAACACACCAATTAAAATTCTTTAAATAAAAAATGATTCTCTCTCTTTAAATTTAAAGAGTTATTTTCTCCTTCTTCAATTTATATTTTATTATTTTTTACTAGAGAAAGAGCGAGAAATGTTTTAATTTCTATTGACTTTTCTTATAAAAAAATAATTATTTAATTAAAATATTATTAACTTATTTATATTTGAAAAGTCTTTTGGAGAATAACATTTTTTTTACTCTTCTATTTGGCACATAGATAAACAAATAAATATTTAAAAAGTAAAATTTATAAAAAATTTTAGAGATACTCTTAATCTTTATATTTAAAAGTATAACTCAAAACACTCTTATTGTTAAATTTATTACACTTCTACCTTTATGTCTTCTTTCCTTTATTATTAATAATACTCTTACAATAAAATTCTTAGGGATATTAATAAAATAATAAAATTTATCAAATTAATCTTAAAAGTAACATAACAATTTACAAAGACCTTTATATTATTATTATTTTACTTCTAAGATTAATTTGATAAATTATTTTTATAAAATAATTATTAGTAAAATTATTGTATAAGTATAAAAGAGTACCAATTCTTTTGCAATTATATTTATTTTTTAATTTATTAATAAATAATTATTTATTAATTAAATTATATACATATTAATTAATGTCAAAAATATTATTAGAAGGATATTATTAAAAAAAATAAAAAATAAGAGTAAAAAATAAAATTTTAATAATAAACATATTTTAAAATATTTTAAAAATATAGAGATTAATTGTACTCTTCAAGTCAAAATACTTGCCCTCTAAAGAATTTTTAAAAAAAATTACTTGAAAAAGCCTCTGCGAGTAAGCGGTTCAATTGAAATGTCACAATGCCCTTTAAAGAATTTCGGAAAAAAAAAAAAATTACTTGAAGAAGCCTCTGCGAGTAAACGGTTCAATTGAAATCTTACAATAACTCGTAGCAAATATAACACCGAAAAATGTGCACTTTAGAGAAACACGGCGACGTTTTTGTCCTAACCTTAACCGGTTCCTCCGACGTTGACGAACACCGGTTCGGTCCTCCCGCAATCGACTCGATCCTCTCGGCTATCGCCAAAGCCAAAGCCGAAGCAACTCCCGGCTCCGCTCTTATAACCACTTCTCATGGCAAATTCTTCTCCAACGGCTTCGACCTCGCCTGGGCCCAAGCCGCCGGCTCACGAACCGGCGCCCGGGAACGCCTCCACTACATGGTCGAATCCTTCAGGCCGGTGGTAGCCGCCATGATGGATCTACCTATGCCTACCGTGGCCGCCGTCAACGGCCACGCAGCCGCCGCAGGGTTCACACTGGCTTTGAGCCATGATTACGTCATCATGAGGCGTGATAAGGGCGTGCTGTACATGAGCGAGGTGGATATCGGGCTCACTCTGCCGGATTATTTTGCTGCTCTGTTTCGGGCAAAGGTGGGATCGGCTACGGCTCGGCGCGATGTGTTGCTGAGGGCTAAGAAGATCGAGGGAGAGGAGGCGCTGAGGATGGGACTCGTGGAGGCAGCATACGATAGCGAGGAACAAGTGGCCGAGGCTAGCATGCGCCTGGCGAAGCAATTGGCCGGCAGGAAGTGGGCTGGTGAGGTGTATGCGGAAATAAGGAAGAGTCTGTACCCGGACTTATGTGGCGTGCTGGGATTGGACATTAGGGCCGTTGTTTCCAATTCTAAGCTTTGAATTTGATTGGACGAGAAAATAACTATAAATAAGTTGTGTTTTGTGTTATTGTTATCGAAGTTTAACGATGAATAATATTCATACCCAAGAAATTGGGACGCGAAAGAATTTGAGAATTCAGAAATACTGGTATAATAATGAAAGATTTAAAGAGTGAGAAGAGTTATTTTTAAATAAACTAATATTTCATTCACTATAAGTTAAAATTAATACAATATCACATTTAGTACAAATATAAAATTATACAAATAATCTCAATTGATATTTATTTCAATTATATAATTGTTGAATCAATATATTTTTAGGTAATTATCCACCGATCATTTTTTTTAATTTTTTAAAAAATACAATTTTTTTTACAGTACTCCACCTGAAGTTCATATTTTTTTCAGTGTCCACTCTCGTTATAACGCTGTTAGAATTTTACTGACATCATAAGAGTAAAATTGTCATTTCACGAAAATGTTTGAAAACAAAAGTGAACACGTGCAAAACAATATAATTTTAAGTGGAGTTCAACAAAAAGAATTGTGTATTTTTTTAAAAATGTGAAAAAAATGGTCGGTGGATAATTGCTCTTTTACATTTGGGGGTAAAAAAATTATTTGCACAATATTCTATTAATTCTCTTAACAATTTGAAGATGAAAGTGAACAAGTGCAAAATACTATAACTTCGAGTGGAGTTCAGCAAAAAAAATTAAGAATTGTGTATTTTTAAAAAACTGTGAAAGAATAGATTATCGATAGATAATTGCCCTATATTTTTCATACCAAAGAATAAGAGAAAATAAGTGGATTGAAAATACTTAATGAAGCTTCAGACGAAGGAAATGCACCCAATAAAAAGCCATTCACCAATGTTTATAATACCCTATCTCTAAATTTGAAACAATAATGCTACACATTCTAAATTTTTAATCTCAAAAAATTATCCCAAATGATGTGGCATTAATTGAGTGGTTGATAATTCTTTATAAGATCCAAGTGAATTAATTGTATTGACTCACCAACCAATTGATAAATGCCACATCATTTGGGATAACTTTTTGCGATAAAAAATTTAAAATGTGTAGCATTATTGAATTTGAAAACCAATTTTCTATCTAAATCCACTTATTATAACATGAAAGAGATAGAAGTATCTTTTATTTACTCCTAAGATATCGAGGAAATTTACAAAAATAACCATAAAAGTTTTACTGTTTTCACAATTAATCCTTTAAACTTTTTTCTATCAACATTAGCCAAACACATGTTTTTCTCCCCAAATTACCCTTGTTTACAAATCAAAAACAACTTTCTTTCTCCCTTTTCGTTAAACCAAAGGCAGCTTTCCACTCTTGAATCATCACCGGCGACAGCAAAAAACAACGATAAACGCCAACGACGAACAATAAAAGTGAAATCCGATCATAATCTATCAGGATCCAACACTAATCAGCATTACTTAGTGGTATGAATTATTTTCTGAAGTTGCTCGAGAGTTTCAGGGAACTGCAGTCGTGGGTGAATCTGGCGACAAGCTGCCTGTCGCACGAAGGTTGGTGCGACATGCGCCTGTCGCACCATGAGGGATTGTAAATTTATTATGGATTAACTGATTTTGGTTTTATGAAGTGCCCACAAGCTTTAAAAAAAAAAAAAAAGAAGCGCGAAGTTGCTTGTAACTTTCAACATGATTAACAAATTTCAATAGATCGATCCATCTCTTTCTTAGTTTCTTTCACCTTCGTTCACTCTTTTTCTGGTTTTGCCTTCAAACTCCTGTTCTGCAAACATTGCACGTGATCCAGCGAATTGTATTTTAGGACTTGCAATTTCTGCGGTGTGAACTTGTAATATGGATTAAACGCACACATCCAGAAACAATCTGCAATACAAAAGCTGAAGAATTGAAGACCACACCATATATGTATAACCCACCGAACATTATCAACCACAACATTAGGACTTTGAATTTTAATCCATTGACACGAGAATAAAAAAGAAAGGGTGGTCCCATTTTGTGGTCCCATTTTGAGTTGCAAAAAGTGGTCCCATTACCTGTTTGTTAATTTGCCTGAGAGAAATATAAAAGAGGGTGCGATGGAACCGAACCCCATCTTGTTGAAAGCGGCCCCTCCCCTGTTCGAGGAAGACCGCACCACTAAGAAGGCACGCTTCAGGGAACAGGGGTCCGTTGCAGATACTCCGCCAGTTATGTCTTTTAAGGATAGTTTAATGAAGGATCAGTCAGGGGGTGCCACTGAGATGAATGAAGGTATGGATGACTTAGATATTGCGGATGAGGATGTTATCATTGAAGCAGATGGCTGTATTCCTTCCGTTGTGTTCTCACAGAAGATGCAGGATCAGCTGGTTCGGCCATGGAAAAACACAGTGATTGTGAAACTATTGGGGCGTTTCATTGGATATCGATCACTATGTATTAAGCTGGAATCCTTGTGGAGAGTGGAAAGAGGGTTTACAGTAATTGACTTAGAAAATGACTATTATCTTGTTCGCTTCGGAGCAGAGGAGGATGTGGAATTTGCTCTCACGCAGGGACCTTGGACTATCTTTGGGCATTACTTAACTGTTCAAAAGTGGTCTCCATCCTTTGATTGCTTATCCGAGAAGATTGAAACCATAGTGGCGTGGATCCGACTTCCAGGCATGCCATTGCATTACTATCATAAAAGGGTTCTTCGAATCCTGGGAGAAGTGGTTGGTCGTGTTATAAGGATAGACTATAATACGGAGGCTGCAAAACGTGGAAAATTTGCTCGAGTTGCTGTTGAAATCTGTTTGAATAAACCTTTAGTCGCACAATTTCAGTTGAATGGCAAGATTCAAAGGGTTGAATATGAGGGGCTGCCCACTATATGTTTTGAGTGTGGCAAGTATGGGCACACGACTGGTACCTGTCAAAACAAGCAGGGGGTGCCGAGAGAGCAAGGCTGCGACGGAGTATATCAACCGAAAGGTGAAGTGACGGGAGTAACGATGGATCGTGCAACGGTTGATAACCCGAATAACTCGCTTTTTGGTCCTTGGATGATTGTTGCTAAAAAAAGAAGGCCACAGAAGGCTAAGGACGGTACGATCCAAGGACATTATAATCAAGCCCAGAATGATAATGTTCGATCTGGTTCCCGTTTTTCGATCCTCAATGCTAAAGATAATATGGATCATGAGCGTGAAATTAGTGAAAGGATTCCTAGCAATCATGCACTTGAGATCAGCCTGGACTTGCAGGATGAAAACCAAAACAGCAATCAGCGCATGCAACCTAACCATAGATATTCCCTACGTAAACACAGTCAAAGGTCAAACCGAGGCAACGCTGCTCATTCCCCCAGCCCTAGCCTAGTCCAGTTACGCCCCCGACCTCCCCATGCAAACCATGTAGCCCAAAACAAACTCTTATCATCAGACATTCATCAGATACACCCATCCCTTGCCATATTACAGAATCAGTCAGCCCCTACCAGAGTCAACCAGCCTCACCTCGCAAGTTCTTCCCTTGATCCTCTTAAACATTCGGTGTACTCCTTTACTAATCCCCCTGATGGTGCGGACATGTTGTCTCAGGTTGCTAGAGCAAACCCTCTTCCTGCCAATATGACAAAGGATAATAGTAACAATCCCATGGGTGAACCACCTGATAATGGGAGATGGAATGAAAATGGTGAAGATGAGGAATCAGAAGGAAGTACTTATGTGGCTCGAGGTGGTGCTTACGAGTCCCGAGATGATTCAGAATCTGGAGGGTCTCTAGAGGAAGAGACAGATATGGAGTTGGAGCTTCAAGCTCACACCCCTTGTCAGTAAGGGTCTTGGTTCCTTTCTCCAATATTTTTGTTTAATGATTTTTTCCATTATGTTTTGGAACTGCCAAGGTGCACTTGCCCCTGAATTTCGAAGGACTTTCAAAGCCCTTATTCAGAAGTATAATCCTTCCATAGTTGCATTGTTTGAACCAAGGATAAGCGGGAAAAAGGCTGATGAGTTTATTTTTCGAAGTGGATTTGAGCGGTCGCATAGAATTGAGGCTGAAGGATTCTCCGGAGGTATTTGGTTAATGTGGAACGACTGTGTTAAAGTGGAGGTGCTCATAAACCATAAGCAGTTCATTCATTTTCGTATTGCTCATGATACTGGTTTCATCTCTTGGGCTACTGCAGTTTATGCAAGTCCAAATAAACATATTAGAAACCTTCTATGGACGGACCTTGAAGCTGTGGCTCGTAATGTGCCAGGACCTTGGCTCCTTGGAGGTGATTTCAATACTATTTTACATCCCTCATAGAGGAGAGGTGGTTCGACTCGATTGAGTGGTGTTTGTCAGCGGTTTAGTGATTGGTTTCATCGGAATCAGTTTTGTGATCTTGAATTCAGTGGGCCGAAATTCACTTGGGAGAGAGGAAACTTGTTGAAGCGCCTAGATAGAAGTTTCTGTAATGATGAGTGGGTTCAGAGATTTGCAAATGCCCAAGTTATGCACTTGCCTAAACTCAATTCGGACCATCGGCCTATTCTAGTTAATTTTGAGAGGGTAAGTCGGCAAGCTAGTGGTGTTAAGCCGTTCCGCTTCTTGGCATCTTGGCTCACTGACAGCAGGTTTAAAACCTTTGTTTCTGAGACGTGGCGAGAAAGTGGAAATTATGTGAACTCGGCTGGCCATTTTATTACGGAGGTGCGGAAATGGAACAAGGAGGTCTTTGGGTACATACACAAACGGAAAAATAATATCTTAGCAAGATTGGCCGGAATTCAACGTGCTCTAGAGTGGTACAGATCTACAAACCTGATAGATTTAGAGATGAACCTAAAAAGGGAATTGGAGAGTATCTTGAGTCAGGAGGAGATTTTATGGTATCAAAAATCTAGGCGTGATTGGATTGTGTTTGGGGATCAAAATACTAAGTACTTTCATCGCCAGACAATCAAGAGAAGAAGACAGAACCAAATAGTTATGCTTAAAGATGAGCATGGCAATTGGATTGAGGATGTGGACATTATCAAAGCTCATGCTGTAACATTTTTTAAGAATCTTTATACAAAAGAGCCTGGGGAGCATATCCCTTACCCTTTGGTGAGTATTTTTCCTAGAGTTGATGAGACTAATATGGGCAAACTTAATGCAACAGTATGTGAGGATGAAATTAGGGCGATAATTTTTAGTATGCATCCGTTTAAGGCTCCGGGGATTGATGGCCTGCATGCTGTATTTTATCAGACACAATGGGATACTGTGGGACGTTCGGTTTGTAATTTGGTTCAGGGGGTTTTTAATGGTCAGCGACTTCCTAGTGAGATTAATAAAACTCTAATTGTGCTTATCCCGAAAGTTGAGCATCCGGATAGACTCCGATTATATAGACCTATAAGTCTGTGTACTGTCATTTACAAAACTATTACGAAAATTGTGACGAATAGACTAAAGGGCATTCTCCCTGACTTGATAGGGCCAATGCAGACTAGCTTTGTCCCTGGAAGGCACATAACGGAGAATATTATTATTGCCCAGGAGGTTATCCATTCCATGCGTCGGAAGTCAGGAAAGATTGGTCAGATGATAATTAAAGTGGATCTGGAAAAAGCTTATGATAGGCTGAGTTGGGATTTCATCTTTGAATCTCTATGTGAAGCGGGGCTTCCGTCAGATCTTATTCGTATCACAATGGACTGCATCACTTCAGCCTCTATGCAGATTTTGTGGAACGGGGAATGTACTGAAGAGTTTATTCCATCACGAGGGATTAGACAAGGAGATCCTATTTCTCCGTATATTTTTGTCCTTTGTATTGAGAGACTTAGCCATGGAATTCTTCGTGCAGTTAATACTGGCACTTGGAGTCCAATTCGGCTTTCTAAGCGAGGTACCCCTATCACTCATGTTTTTTTTGCTGATGATTTATTACTTTTTGCTGAAGCTTCTTGCCATCAAGCTGATGTGATCAATGATGTCCTTAATACGTTCTGCATGAGCTCAGGGGCGAAGGTCAATAAACAGAAGTCTCAAGTTTTCTTTTCTAAGAATGTCAAAACGTGTAATGTGCGTAATATTGGCACAACTCTTGGGTTCTCTGTGACTACGGATTTGGGTAATTATTTGGGTATGCCACTTTTGCACTCGAGGGTTCGTAAAGCAACATATCATGGTATATTAGAGAAGGTGGAGCGTAAACTAAATGGTTGGAGTGCTAAACATTTATCTTTTGCTGGTAGAGTCACCCTCACGCAGACTGTGCTGCAGGCGTTGCCGATTTTTTCAATGCAAACAACGAGACTGCCTACAGCAATTATAAATAAACTTGAGCAGCAATGCCGCAGATTTATTTGGAGTGGGAACTCGGAGGCCCAAAAGATTCATCTTGTTAATTGGGCTGAGGTGTGTCGTCCGAAACTGTCAGGAGGTCTGGGATTGAAGAATTTAACGATTATGAATGAAGCACTATTAATGAAACTTGGTTGGGGCTTGATAGTCAATAATAATAGCTACTGGGCACAAGTTCTCTGCTCGAAGTATGGCTTTGATCCTACCACTATGTCAACTTCCTTGCCTACAAAATATGGCTCATATTTGTGGAAGGCTATTGGTCGGGTTTGGCCAAAGGTTTTGCAGGGGCTACGATGGAATGTGAGGGACGGTAAACGGATTCGTTTTTGGCATGATGCTTGGGTTGCGGATGTTGGGCCGCTCTTTCATCTTGCTGTGGCACCTATTCCTGAAGCTATTTTACATGATTGGGTGGCTGATGCCCTTAGTTCTGATGGTTCTTGGAATTGGAGCCGCTTTGGTTTTCTTCTCCCTCATAATGTGGTCCTAATGATTGCAACTATTAAGCCTCCTACCCTGGTTAGTAAAGCTGATCAGTTTTACTGGGGATCATCAAATACGGGAATGTTCACGGCAAGAACAGCTTATAACTCAATTCTTGGAAACTATGCCCAGGATGAGGAGGTGAGATGGAAGAGTATCTGGAAATGGAGAGGACCTCACAGAATCAGGATGTTCCTTTGGCTTGCTGCAAAGGAAAGAATTAAATGCAACGCCGATCTTTATAGAAGACATATTGGGGTGGATATGACATGCATGCGATGTGGTTATGATGTTGAGGATACAGCTCATGTTCTTCGTGACTGTGTCACGTCTAGGAGAATCTGGAATATGCTGTTAGCAGGTCATGAGAGTGGTTCTTTCTTCGCGTTGCCAACCCGCGACTGGATTTTTGCCAATATTCAAGGTATGGGTAATCATGGTAACAATCGAGAATGGAGTTGCATATTCGGAGTAGCCATCTGGTGTCTATGGGTGGCAAGGAATCAATTGATTTTTGACAATAAAGTTGTGAATGCGGAAAGCATGGTTCGGGATATTAAGATACGAGCTGAAGAGATACTTCGTACTTCTGAGGCTTTTCCAAGTGATAGCGGGCTGAGAGTTCAAGATATGTTTGGTTGGTTGCCTCCTCGATGGCCGTATTATAAATTAAACTCTGATGGTGCAAGGAAGAGATCCGGTTTGGCGGGTGCAGAGGGGTTAATTAGAGATTCTACTGGTAGATGGCATGGTGGCTTCTGTATGCACATTGGTATTTGCTCGGTAACAATTGCAGAGCTTTGGGGTTTGTATCAGGGACTGATATTGGCCTGGAAAATGGGTATAAGATTGTTGGTGGTGGAGATAGATAGCCTCTGTGTTACTCAGTTGCTAAGCAAGAAAAGTCTTAATGCTACCTTGCCTCTTGTTAATGATATTCTTGGTCTTCTCTCCCGTGAGTGGCAGGTGTCTGTTCATCATGTTTATCGCGAAGCTAATTTCGCGGCAGATTTCATGGCTAGCCATGCACTTACTCTCCCTCTGGGCATTCACTACTTCACTATCCCTCCTCTGGGCGTCAAGACTTGGCTTCGGAATGATGGATTAGGAACTGCGTTTCCTCGTGGTTGTAAACCTTAGCTTTTGCTGGGGTTCTTTGTTTTAGCAAAAAAAAAAAAAGAAAATTTAACCAAGCACCTTTGTTACAACTTCCACAAAGCTCATGTACGAGGGGGAAGCTCATAATCGTTAAATTCCAAAAATTATTAAGTAATAATTTCCATGAAAGCAATTTAATACGTTTTCTATATTAATTACAAAAAACCAGCAAACTATGCATCGCCAAATATAACAGCAACTGATACTCATTTTTCAGAATTCAGTCTTTCTCTGTCAACAACTCTTTAATAACTCTTTAATTGAGTTAGTCACACATTTCATTATCCCATCTTTGAGGTTGAACGTGTTGGGTGTGAGCTTTTTTCTTTTCTGTTTTTATTTTTATTTTGTACTCTCTAATATAATATTTAAAAGAAAATATCGCAATCTCTACGACTCTATTATATTGAAACAGGTCTGACGAGAACCCGCCATTTTATATACCGTGAGATTCATGCCTTTTTTTTGAAAAGAATCTCCCATTCCCAATAAGTTAACAATGGTTGAAATTTTATGTTGGAGAGGTTAATTTGCTTGAGAAAAAGACCATTAGTGCCGCCGACGATGGGAGTTCCTTCGGTTTGGGAAAAATGGGTGAAAGAGAGATTGTTGGGGGAGAGAAGAGAGGGAGGGGTATTTTGGTCTCAAAGGTTTTTTTATGACTAATGTTGATAGAAGTTTGTTTGGAGGGTTAAGATGAAAAAAGTCAAAACTTTTATAGTTATTAGTGTAAATTTCCCAAGATATCGAAAGAGACAGAAATATCTAACATACAAGAGTAATGGTAAAATCCGCTTTGTGACGGAGCCCACAATCTCGCAAGTTGATTTAAAATATTTTCCATTAAATTTTAATTTGAAGCACTTCTAGTGCGTCAAAATAATATACTAAATTTCGTATACACCGAAATAACTTAATAAAATATTCCATTTAGAGATGGAGGGTCGGCCAAGCGAGCCAACCCTATGAGGTTCCACAAATTATGTCGGCCATATGTCTTGATTGCCATACGGCACTCACCAAACGAGGGCGAGTGAGGCATACTTAGCCAACCGACCCTTTTAAAATTCCAATGAGTATCATAAACTTTATTTATAAGCAGTTCTTAATGTTTTCTATTTATCACATTCACGATGTGGGATTTCTACTGTAGCATAAACTAACGCCGATTGCTCCTCCAGCTTATAACGTCTACAATACATTTTATATTGTATGGCATCTCTGTTTCGCCCTTCATAACTTCAATTAGCGGCAAAAACTTGTTTAGCATCAAGCAATGTGTTCGTCTTTCAGCGGACTCAAAGCTTTTACAGTTTGTTATACAATAAAAGCAAGAGATGAGACGGAAAAGGAAAAAAATTAAACAACGTTTAATTGACTGTTTGACTTCTAAGAAAAGCTGTAAAGCCTGCTCAGCTCCTGGATTAATGGTTCAACAACCCATTAAACTTCTGGTTCAGAGATTCAGTTATGGCGGTGGTATGTAAATCAATCAAGGATAAAGGATCAAGAAAAAATCCGGCTGCTGAACATTTATTTTCTTGTTCAGCAAATTGAAGGCGGCCTTGGAGAACAGAAAATTACTAAAAGGATAACAAAAATGTAACAAACTTTTGACACTTTAGACTAGAAATGTCGTATTGAAAGTTTCCAATAGAACAGGAAACTACAACCTGGAAGATGCAACATAAATTAGAGTGGAGTGGTACACCTTGTTTTTACCTTTCAAGAATTTATGTAACACATCGCTTGTGCTTGAAGGAAATACGAGTCCTTGTATTTTCTGCCACTTCCAATGTGAATCCCATTGCGAATCCAGTCCTCACGATGAATCCAGGCATCCCTACCGAAGTCTAGAATTCCAAGGACCTGTTATGAAAAGGCATGAGCTACATCAGCGATCAAAGAATTGAGACCAGTAAACAACATCTCTGACTGCAACAATTGCAGCCTCCAACAGGTGTGAGCTAGCAAAAGAAAATTGTAAAATTAGTTCAACAAGATTATTGCAGCCCACAGACAACTGAATTCGCTCAACGACTGAATTATGACCATAATAGAGCAGATAGAAATGATGAATAAGATTCAGCAAGTAAGAACATTCCTGTAGGAGTGAGTTTAGACAATTGCTAATTGAAAATCTCATGCATCAAAAGATACAATAAACGGTACAACTCACATCTCTTATGTTGTGGAATGAGACAGCAAAAATAAATAAGATAATTCAAACATACAAATATTCACACGTGCAGAATATCAAATAGAAATAATCAGAAAAAGTCTGGTTAAACTATGAGACTGGTCGTTCTTGGGTGGATCCCGCCCCTAAATCTGGATCCCGGGTAGGGAAAAGGATCTGCTAAGCATTGTCCATTTATACTTCTTTCAAAAATACAAAATACTACATACGTATTCTATGGTGTCATATTTCTGTCAAAGCAGAAAAGTCATCAAACTAATCAAATAATACAGAACTCTATTAAAATATAAACACTTTATGGGATACGGCATAACATTACTATAATAAAGGGATGATAACTTACAGCTCCGCCTTTCCAAGATACATAAGTTGGATTCGTTCTTGATTGCAATACCTATTTTGATACATGAAGGTTAAACAATGACAAAATACATATACAACTGACAAAAAGACCAAGAAATGAAGCAAATCATATAAGGTAAATGTAGAATCACCACTGAAAGCCAATGCGAAATAATACCTACAAAGTAACAATTTTTTCTTCAATTTGTTGAGTATTGCATATTCATGTGAAATCATTGATGGCTGAACCAAATAATTTGTAAAGACCAACAATTTGGGAATTAGTTAGTCCTATTACTTGTGTGCATGTACAATTTCCAATGGTTACAACCCAATAATTCGAGTAAAACAAAGAATTTATTATTCCATTGGTAACATTATTACTCTCCCATTTGCGCATCACAAGGAGCAATGATGTTTAAAATTCCCCTTTATAGAAATAAATCAATGCACCGGTTGAATTTTTTAAGCACCAAAGCATGAAATCAACTTTATCATGAAAAAGAACAGGTGTGAACTAACCTCAACCATATCAATTGCTTCATTTGAAGGTATCGCATGCAAAACTCTGCAAGAAGAGAAGACAATGTGATGTGCATATAATTGTTGCATTGTTGGCATCAGCCATGCAACTAACAGATTCACTGTGTTTCAACAAAGAAAATCTGCCATGCAACTGAACTGATTTACTGTGTTTCCACATAGAAGTAAAAAGATGTCTTTGTAGTTGTTTTGAACTCAAGTGATTTAGGACTAGAAAGATTCACATATTTATGATATTACCTCTGGAAAATATTCATTGCTTTCCATTTTAGTCAGCAATAATGCTTTAATTTCTCATATTTAGGAGGTTATGAAATAGTGTGGTGTGGCATTTGTATAGTGTTGTTAATGAAGAATAATGTAACAGAAAATCTGCCAACCCCTAAACGGGTAATTTAGCTCGGTATCAGTTGTCCTCTAAGCTAAAAATCAATACAAACCCCCCTCCCCCCAAAACAAAACAAAAGCACCCCAGGACAAAAGCAGAACAGTCTTTAACGTGAAAATGAAGGATTAAACAAACCTTTCCTCCACAGCAGGAATGAGGCCACCAGTCAAAGCCACTCCACCAATCTAAAACAGAAACCATGTCATTCCTTGCATCATATGCAAAATATTTAAAATGGGACCACCCAGAATCTACTCTTGCAGCCAAAACTCACCAATTGTATGCTACAAAACAATTTTCTCTGGAGGTCAATACGACCTATACATGTAGCAACAAAGAGTTAGAAAGGTGACAAACTACTACATGATACACAGCAGAAAACATACAAAAACCTACCAGTTGAAAGAATGCTACTTGTTACAGCTTCTGCAAGACCAATCTTCTCTTCTTTCTTTGGCTTAGTTGTCAAAACTGGGTAGCTCTCCCACATTGGTAATCCAACATTAATCCCAGGATAGAAGTTATCTGATATGTCAGACCTCCTGGGGAAATCTGTATGCCACGTATCTTCTAGCATATCCTCATAGTCGTTAAACCTGATGCAGTAAACCATTACAACAGCATCAAGGTTGCTCACTTGGCCATGGACATTTCATCATGCAAAAAAATAAGTAACTGATATAACTAACCAAGAACGAGGGGGTGGAGGATACACATCTGGAACCAAAAGCTTCGGGTAGAACAAACCCATAGGAGGAACCTATTATTGGAAATAAGAGTTCAGCTAAGCTTAAATTAATTCTAGAAGAGAAAAGAAAAAACAAAATGCCAAATAGATTTTCCTTTCAAGTAAAATACATTAAGAGCAGTTAGCCTTGTTTTATGAGATCCAGGTGGCATGCCATCTTCGTACGAATGAACTACAGCGACAGCATCAATCTCCCCTTCCTGCATACAGGAAATACCAAATGACGGAACAGAAAAATATAAAACCAATAAATTTCTTTCTATTAAGAATAAATAAAAACCTAGTACAAGAGAAAGGTTAAAAAAATTTTATTGGCTATAACAAGCAATGAAAACTCACTTTAATCTCACAATAGGATTCTTTTATTCGGTTAAGCATCAGCAAGTCCATAGCCTTTGTCAAAATGTCAGTACGAATTTGTGGCCATGTCTGGTGATGCCTCTGAGTCCAGAGAAGGCATCTTGATATATCCTGAAAAAGTATATTAATGACTTAACATGAAATGAAAACTACTTAGCAACTAAAAATTAAAAGCCACCAAGACAGTTAAATGATTCTTTTACTTCAATGTGAGAAAATATTAGATGGACCCCTTTCAGCTGAAGTAAACAGGTGAAAAACACAAGTGCTGACATCAATTCAGAAGTCAGACATTCAAGAGTTAGTCATGCTGGTCTAAACACTAAAGCAGTCAAGAAAACTTTTAAAAGTGTAAAATATCAGTCATAAAGAGTACAGAATATCATCTTATAACTCATGCAAAAAAAGTTCAAAAGTAGAGCATGTAAACCAGAATTTGCACCTCTCCACCAAACGGCAAAGTCTTCTCTGTATTAGGTAGAGCCACTCCATCCTGGACACCAAAATAATCACGTAGTTTATTAGAATAAGAGAGAAACTCTTTACTTCATATAATGTAGGCAGCATTCAGCACTGCTACACAGTGAAATAAGAAACATTCGAGAAAATAAAAGGGCAAAGGAGGGGCATGAAAAAGTATTAGAAAAGAAAATAGAAACAATTTTTAGCTTCTTGCTGCATGCTAAACTTGAAAAGGGCAAAAAAGGCATTATGGTAAAAAGCAACATCAAAAAGCAATAATCATGTGTTGGGGTGGTATTTGTGAAGCGACGAAAGAGAAGCAGTAGCTATAAGTAAATACAGAGTGACTACAGTATTTTGGTTTCAATGGTGGTGGCAACAATCTACGTAATGAGGGGCAACAATGGTGATATTTCTGGAGGCAACAACGGGGCTGATGGAAGCCGAAAAACTAAGGCCAATGGAGAAGAAGATGTCTGGTGATAATGATTATGGTTGTGAGGAGCCACCTTTGATACTGGCGATGGTAGTGACGGCACCAGTAAAGGATGGCACTAGAGATAGTGATGCATTTATGTTTTAAAAATGGCAATCACACTATGAAACTGAAAATATCTGATTCTCAAGGACCATTTTCCTGTTTTAATACTTTCGAACTTTTTCCCTCTATCCAAATTTGCATTCACCAAATAATAAAACAAAAAAGTAATGCGTATTTTGGTCTCCAAAAAATAATTAAGGTCTGAAATGATTATTGTTTTTGTCAGATACTTGACCACCGCAGGCAAAGGACTAAATATTCTAAGGGGGCCATTTGGATCTGCATTACCTCTACGCAAATGACTGATGTGACCTGAGCACCCATATTCACAACACATGCTGTTGACAATCCATTTCCAAAAACTGCAGCAAGACCTTCCTGACTCAACCAGTGCAGAAAAAGAACACCATTTAAGGACAGGTACATACCGAGTTTAAATGATACAGCCAACACAACTCCTACAGCTAATGTGGAAATCCAGAAAGGATAAATGCAAAGAAAAATCATGATGGCATTATCGCAGACTCTTTGAGTCATACAATGGCACAGAGAAGAAACTGAAACAAAAAACCATGTTGAAGGAAGTGCTTCAAATGATAACTTTTTTCTGTCCATTAAAGCAAAGTTATGAAAATTTATCATGCATAAAACATTTATTATGAATATATAATAAATACTGAGTTAACACTAGATTCATTTTAGATAAGTAATAATTTTATTGAGACAATATAAGGTAGACAACCCCCCTCAACAGAATGCCTAATTCTAGACCATTTTAAAGGCAAATTGCTAACAAGATGATAGAATACACTCCAGTTTTGTAAATTGGTTGGGGTCAAAATAAATCAAGTTACTATTCTATTCACATAAAGTGTAATGCAAAAGCAAATCATGAAGCCAGAAGATCTAACATCAGTCAGCAAATTTTCAGTATATTCTGACCAAGTTATCCAGACGGCAAATTTGACAGTATGAATGAATAAAAAGGTTCAAATCAGCATCTATATTCCCTATAAAGAAAATTCTCACCTGGTGTACAACTGCTGAGGCAAAGCGCAGATCTCGCAACACAATAGATAGCATTTCCTTTATCTCTGCTTGGATCAAGTAAAAAGAAAAATATAGAAATATTAAGATGATCTAATAACAATCCATTCAAATGTTTTTTTATTGACTTCATAAAAATTAATAAAAGAAGCAAAGATGTATAAAAGAAACAGAAGGTGCCAGCATATGATATTATGCTCCATGAATAATTTAATTCTGTGTGATTGGCACAGAAATCTGTTAAAGAATCCATATATCAATCTGATAGTGCCGCATATAATTTATCAATGACATCAAGTTCTATAGACCTCAACCTTACACAACTCACATACAACTGTCAATTTACATGCAAGCTACCAAGGAGACAAATTAGAGACTAAATCATTATTATTATTATTTTTTAATCATGAACAACAAAGAGATCAAACTGATCAAGCTTCAATAGTGACTTGAATACAAAGATATAACAATCATTGGCATCATTGAAACCTATCAATGACTTTAGAGAAAAAAAAAAAGGAACTAAATGAAACTTCACTTTCAGTATAAGACAATGCATGCCAATACAATATTAATATAACAAGCATGGAAAAATGGAGATGCCACCATATTTGAGGACCGGAAAAAAAGTTCAACATTTTTGTTAAAATGACATGCTTGAATCATAACAATTGGCTTCTTGAAAATATTGACAAAGAGGTTTTCTACTCCTGATGCTTTTCTGCTGTTTTTGATGAATAATTTTACTTTCATCCTTTTTTCCCCCACTTCAATTTTGCTTTTAATTATATTTTTCCAGTTACCACACACCCGCACCCCAATCCATGCACAAACACAAAGTAAATTAAATCTCCTACAAGGCTGGTGTGAGGAAGATTGATCCCAAGACGAATCTTACCAGGTAGGCCATCCCCTCAGGGACTTTACTTCTGTTCATCTGTAGATTCAATTTCTTTCTTTTTGTTTTTAAACTTCTTGCTGCATAATTTTTAATTAGTGATTGCCATCATGTGATAATTCAAACAATTACAGGGGAGACAAGACTAAACTTTTATACGGTTGAAGTACAAAAACACACATAAAAGCATTTCCATACAAACATTCCAACATTTTTGAAAAAAAGAAGAAATATTTAATTTCCCTTTGAAGAAAACACATCTGAATATAAGTACCTCGATTATCAAATGATTCTGGCAAGACAAGAATAGCAGAATACAAGTTTCTTTCAGAACGTGGAATATGCAATTTTTCTGTCAAAATCCAGTCCCATATTGCATATAGGTCTTCCAATACCTATAAAACAGGCAACATCTTATCGGAAGGCACAGTAGTTCAATTTGAAACAGAAAAACTTATTTATGCCAACAAAAAAATTTTTGCATTATAGGAACAGCAGATGGTGAAGAGGCCTGAATGGTATCACACTGAATGCTTAACATGAAGTAAATATACTTTGTCTCCAGTTGATGAAAAGAATATACCATAAATAACATATGACAATCATTTTCTTGGGCACAATACGATAGAACAAAACATGAGGAGAATACCTGCTGCATTGGATAATGCTGCGAAATATTTAAGTGACCTCTACGAATAGGACGGTGTATGCAATATGGCTCTGTGGGTGACACTCTTAGCGCTTCCTCACCACAAATGAACTCTCTGAACTTACGTTCACTTGAATTAAGATCCTTAATATCAGTATTTCCGTGCTGGCCCACTGACTCTTTAATAATACCATGATTCATTGATGGTGAACCTTCTGCATAATCAATATACAAAGATATGCAAACGTAAGAGGAAAGGGATATTATTAAGTAAAATGCTATTATTTGACTGGACTATAATACGCGATCATCATGGACCCAGACTACCTTACACAATCTAACTTAATATAAGCATGAGTGGAAGTGACTAATCGACCACTATGCTGAGGCCGTAGACATCCAACATGCACAAAGGGTAAATTTTGATTCAACTTGTGCAAGACAATAGAGAACTTAATAAGTTAAACAATTAACGACCACAATATAAAATGATGGCAGTATCTAATTTAGAAATATGTACAGGGAAAATATGTTCCCTAAGGCATCAGAAAAGAAAAGATAAGAAGTTGAAAAACAGATGTAAAAGACCATCAATATGAAACATGAGAAAGTGAACCATATAACAGAAACTTAAATATATTATATTAACCACTTCTGAATCTACAGCTGCAGTTAAACAAAAAAGAAAAAGATAATTATTAACTTTCACCTAATGCCGTAGATGGCGTAGGTTCCTTCTCATATACATTAGTCCAACTGAAGGCTACATCCTTCCTGCTATTTTGCTGATTAAATGCATCAACACGGCCCATCTGCAAAATTCCATAAACCATAAGCCAAGCCACTTTGAACATTAGCTCTGTTTTGTTTCATAATTAATGCAATTACTTTAATTATATTTCCAACATACATCTCCTAAATTAGTTTTTTGATTTATCCTCCAGCACTCGATGAATCCTTTTACGGTACAACAGACATTAGTCAATCATAACAGAGCAACTTAACAAGAATAAATTCTACCAAAATTCAATTACAGTAATCATTCACCCTACCTTCCTTGGGAAGGAATTGTTTGCAACCTCTTCATCAAGAAACGGAATCTTCATCAGCGACGCAATCTAATAATTAAAGAAAAAAATTAATCCAAAAACAAGTTAAAAAAATACATAAACATGCCAAACAAAATGCAAACTGACTCACAACATCATAAGCCCTCTCACGTTCCACATGCTGACTTGTGGTAACCTGAGAATTAAGCATCTAAAAACAAACAACATACAAATAAACATTAAAATTTCAAGCAAAAACATAAAAATATAATCACAAACATAAAACATCAAACAATTAAAAGAAAATTAATAAACCTGATCTACGACATTTCGCTTAGGGACTTGGCTGGTACGACGAGCAATGCAATGAGGAATGTTCAACGGAGTGTCGTGCTGAGCGAGGCCGATTCTGATGTTTGCAGAACCTGGTCAAGTTTCGCGCCAAAATTAAAAACCATAGCCAATTTAATTGAGATAATAATAGGAGTTAGGGTTTTGAGTGAGTACCAGGATTGATCACGACTAAATTGGAGCCTCGTTCGGCGATGAGTTGTGAAGGCACCACGGTTTTCAAGTAATCCTGCCATCATTAAAGCCAAACTCTGTGTGAATCTTTTATTAATTTAGAGAGACGTAAGAGCGAGGACTGGTGATGATATTTGAATTTTACCATGGCAGTGAAAGATCACTGAAAATGGATGACTGATTTTGCCGCTTCTTTCTCCTCAGTTTCACTTCTTGCGCCTTTTAATTTTTTTTTTGTTTTATTTTCCCGATTTCCCGGTTTTCTAATTTTGTAATGATCCGGTTTAAACAGAAAACCGACACAGCCGAACTACGTCGTCTTGATCGAGACGAGATAGGGTCCAATTTTTTAATTAATTTCATCAGCTGAAAACTTGTTGAGTAATCAATATTGAAAAAAAAAATTCTGCTACAAGTTTTTTGTTATTAGACGTGATTTTAATACGGTCATATTTTAATTTACGGTACTATTAAATAGTCAGATTTTATTAATTTTTTAATCATATAAAAAAACACGGGCTGCTAACTATTTTAGATGATCAAATTTTACTAATCTTTATAAATTTTTTGATCATTTAAAGATACGAAAGATGATGTAGGATATGATATTCGTGCCATCGAATGTTGCAGCCAATATATTGTAAGACGTGACTCAACATTCAACCATGAACAATTGCCAAATCCCCTTATCCCATATTACTCATCAATAACCATCAACCGCGCGGCATTGGATCGGGATGTGTAGAGATGCGCCCTTGTAGGCTTTGAAAATTTGCTTGCTGATTCATATACGTAGCCTTTGTAATATTTTAAATTTTTTAAAAAATGCATGCCTTCCATAATTTTTATTTTCAAAATTGTTCCTTATGAGACCCAGCATTTCACTTGTATATTAACTCCCTCTCTCTAGCTCTCCCGGTTTAAGGGTTTCAACCATGAAACTAAACATCAAAAAACTCGTGTTGGAAACTTGGAACATAAAGCAAAGCTGTATAAAATCCAAGACCTATGAAACAGCATTGAAAACCCTAAATCTTTTAGCTCCATTCCCAAATACTTCTCCAACAAATAAATATATTGCGATCCATTCACTTTCCAAAATGACAATACACCCTGTGAACAGGGAACTGTCAGCATAACCAATCCCAGAAATGTAAAAGAATAATCAAACTTTTGGGTATTTGAAGAACCTCCACAACATAGTATCTGATGCTGCATTACATTTTGAGTGGAAACCCCAAGCAAATGTAACACCCGAGAGAATAAATTTGTTTCTCGTGTATATCTAATTTGCTTTCGCCTTGGGAGCCTTCTTCTTGTGTTGCCTCCGTGGAAGTGAGTTCTTCATCCCAATAAAGAAAAGCAATGCTCCAAAGATAGCAATGCTCTGCGATAAGATGGATGAAAAAGTTAGAAAAAAAAAAAAAAAAACACCTATTAGTATCCACCAGTGGAATCACAAACATGCGGTAAAAGAAAAAAAATAGCAGATGCAAATTCAAACAAACCTGCAAGAACTCGTTTAAGAGAAGACTGAATTCAGGGTGCTTGGGGCTGTAGTTGTAGAAATCATACAAAAGTGGAGAGCTAAGCGCCACATAGACAAGCTGCATAACAGAGGAATAACAGATAATAATTAATACGAGTACTCATTGAGCAGAAAAAAAAAAGCAGTAGCTGCTAGCTGAAGTTGAGCTGTATCTTCTTCATGCTTGTGAGGTAATTAATTAATTAAAATCCAAAAGGAAGAAAATCCCTCACCAGGAGGAAAGCTCCAAAGGAGTTGCCAAATACAAATAGAAACCCTCCAACTCCTTTCAGAAAGATATTTGTGGCAACTACGTGCCTAACCTGTATAAAATATCTCCCAATCAGTAAAACAATTTAAACACAAATAGATCAAAATTAAAAGAAATAACCAACAAGCCCTATTGAATTAGAAAGGTAAAAACGTTGAAGGTCAATATAAAAGATAAAATAAAATAAAAAGCTACAGAATAAAGAGGCCATACTTCTACATCCGGTATTGCTATCCCCAGTAGTTTAGAAATATGTTTCTTCGCAACAGCAAGCTTAGGTATCAACTCCTTCGCTGCAGGCCCTCCATCAATGCCAAAATCATTAAACCTATATCATGTGCATGTCATGTGATTATAGAGGCTTGCTAGATTTATATAGTACGTACCCCAGCTCAGAAAGAAAGCATTATAGTAAAAACAGTCAACAGAATCTAGTTTATCAAATGACAGTAAAAATTGAAGCGCCATAATATAACTGACAGCCACCCAAATTTTCTGTTTGTGTGAGTATACAATAATTGGTGGCAATGCCACAGGAGAGCGGAAGTCCCCAGCAAAATGCAAGCAAGGAAAATCATAGAGCAAATTGAAATAAACTAAAATCTGTAAGCCAACCAATTTCTAAGCCAGCAAGGTTCATTCCTATCCATGCACTTTAGGGCACAGTTATGTCCTAAAAATAGTAATATATTCAAATTACTCATCTCTATCCAAGTAGTAGCTATTCCTGTTTCTAAAATTTTATAACTATTTCCTTCTGGTACATATTTTCTTTGTTCTGTTGAAGAAAGCATATGTGAAATATCAAAAGTGAGAGTGAGAGATGGTTAACTAGAGGAACACAGCAATTACTTGCATGTCATAATTCAAATTGAAAGAACACAACATCAAATTTTTTTTGCTTCCAATTCGCAAGTGTAGTTGGAAATATATTAATTTTGAAAAAAAAAAGATACTTCACATAATGAGAG
The DNA here is from genome assembly GCA_018350135.1 of Citrus trifoliata. NCBI lineage: Eukaryota > Viridiplantae > Streptophyta > Magnoliopsida > Sapindales > Rutaceae > Citrus > Citrus trifoliata. Next base: position 5,372,978 of record CM031392.1, read on the forward strand.
TAGCAGTTATCATCTAAAAAAATGTTGAAGAATCTAGAATTTGTTCTCTTCGTCTAATTAACCTCTGTGTGTTATGCATAGGCCACATATACAGCAGAAGGCTGTTTGATCTGTACGGCAATGATACGATACCCAAAATCAAGGAAAGAGTAAATCCCACGTACAACTAACCATCACTTAACACTACAAATGGTTCAAAGCAAACATCCCGAAATCTCAATGCTTCAGGCAGTATAATTTTAAATTCCAATTTCAACTAAAACTATAAAATATCAGTTAAATAATTTACTGCAAAAGGGAAATCATACAATAGGATACAGCATCTACGCATATAAATATTGAAAAAGACCGCGTAACAGAACTAAATATTAGACAGATCTAAGGGATAAAACAGTAATAAAACAAATCTCAAACATCTTTAGCAAGCAACAACCCAGACCAATACTTAAAATAAAATAAAACAAAAAGCTTCATGCCGTAGATCTATATCAAGAAAGAGAAAAAGGACTTACATTTGCCAAGCGGAGAGAATGAAGAGAGAAGCGAAGAGGACTCGTCCGAGGAACGAAAAGAAACCCATGTTCGAGTTCGAGTTCGAGTTCGAGTTGAGATTGAGTCCTGTTTTCTGGTACAGCGCGACAGTGAATCTCGGGTCGGGTTTCTCGTTCTCCTCGAAAGAGAGAGAATTTAAAACGAAAAGAAAAAAATAAAAATTCAAATATTAATGGAGTTTATTTTGATTTGCTTGCTTTGTGTGGTTAGTGGTTTGAGTTCGTCGTGATGGGATGGGATGTCTTAAATGGTCAAATTAAAATTTTAGACGAGAGAGAATATTGCGATCGACACGCAATTATGCGATCAATTTTTTTCTTCGTTAATCACAATGTGGTCCCTAAAATTTTTATGTTTCTTAATTTTGGATATCATATATCTGTTTTGCATCAAATAAGTTCGTAATCAAGCGACCTTAATTACTACACCAAAGCAGTACAATAAATTAATAGAATGCTGATATGGTCTATAATATTTATAATTACTACACCAAAACAGTAAAATAAAATAATAAAATATTTATATTACAGTCTATAGTATTTATAAATAATATACCACTATAATCAAACAAATTTGATTATATTGACAAACATAAAGGAAAAAATTATTTGATAAAATTTGATAATATCTCTCTAGTACATTTTAAGCTTGAAAAATAGCACATATTTGATAAAATTTGAGCTTCATTGGAGATATCTTTCTAATTCTTTAACTTTACTTGTGCTCTTAATTTGTTGAAGTAAACACTGGAATGCGTGGAATCAACACTCCTTACTTCCACTCTAGAAAGTAAACACAACCAATTTGAAATTGATCTTTAATGGCTTAAAATCTTCTATATCAAAAGCTTTTGAGGCATGAAGAAAGTAAAATTATGATCAACTTAATAAATTTTTTCATAGTTATTAAAGAACAAAAAAATGAATAAAATAGAATATTAACAATAAAAAGATAAATATTTATGGTAAGCTCTATCTATGGTATAATAAAAAAGCAAATTTATGATTTTGTTTGCAAAATGAGAGTGCAAGGAAAAGATGGTCCCATACCCCTAATAGGATGGTTGAAAATCTTTTAGTGTTAATTCGCATAGTACGATTGGTTGGAATTATTTATGATATTTTGGACACTTCCAAAGATTTTGGAGACTATTTGATAAAAGATAAACATCCTATTTCATATTACAAAAATTTGAAATCCTAGGGACCTTAGATGTTATTACATTAATGAGGGAGAAAGATTGTAAATGGTGCAAGTTCGGCCTGTTCGGGTGTTTTGGTTTGACTTTTACTTCATTACCAATTGGGTCCCCATGAGGGCATGAGCCCCTTCCCAAATCCACATCATGTTAGACATTATAAAACGAATAAATTCATGCCATATTTGAAAAAATAATATGATAAAAAATAGTCGAACTTGCACATGACTTTGATATGATTAGCAATGTATATATATATTTGCGGATGCCGTTCAAAATGTTAAAAGAAAAAAAAAACTTGAGAAAAATACTCTCTGATATTTGTTATTTATTTATTTTGTCCTCCTCAATAGATCATGATACATTTTAATTATCCGAAGAATTAGTTGTATTTGGTCTACAATACTCAAAATAATGTATTATCAATGAGTATTATAAACAAAATATGATTAATCCTTCACACAATTAAAATACATTTAAAAAAAAATTACACATTTTTTTCTTTTTTATTGTAGTTCTTAATGTCATGCCAATTAAACAAATTAAAAAAAATTGTCAAAAACCTCTTTGATACTATAAAATTTGGTAAAAGCCCACATTCATCTAAATCCTTCTCTACAATTTTTAGAAATTGTTAATCTATCTGTTTTGATCCTCTTTGTGTTGTGTAGTGAGTTGTTATCACGTGCATTGATTAATCGATCTGTTAACTCATCAGCTTCTCGATGAGTTTGAGGCATCTCTCTGCGGCTTTGCCTTTGCATCTTGAATTTGTCGATCTGTAAATTAAAAAATACAAACAAAGAATAAAGTAAAGGGCTTAAAGAAAGTGCTTTGAGTCTGATATAAGCCAACCTTAATTGAATATTTGGATCCATTGGTAACGTGCATTGATCCAACAATTAATAGTAACATGTAATGGCGGTGGCCTGACTATTAATTAAATAATAATAATAATTAAGATTTGGGATGTCGATTGCAAATCTTGTACATTGTTATGTTACTACAACTAATATTACATTAAATGATTATTTATATTTACAATCACATAATTATTAGAACTGATTAGAAAGTTATTAGAATCTGCTAGACAATTACTATGACTAATATACATCGAACTTATTAAGCACTATTTAAATTTTTATCCTCACTAATATTTGAGAGACGTTTACTCCATTCATATTTCGAAAAATCCGCCTCCACTTAATTAAGAAATGAATTAAGTCTTCATATTATAAAATGAGAATTTAAACTCGTACTCTCACATGTGATATGGTAATATGATAATCTTTTTTTCTCTTTTTGTTTTTTCATCATTTTTCTCATGATATTAATACATTACCTTGGTTATGAAGATTAGCAAACAGATGTGAATGATAATTAACCGTGACACTAAAGTTAAGCCGCAAGCCTCTACAATTTCTACCCAAAAGTATCCTCCAATCCAAACAAAATTCTCACTTGAGTCTCCTCTTAGTCATCGAAAAAAAGAAAGTTAAGCCGCAAACACTTTACTGAAAAAAATTTAAAATAAATAATTTAATCTATATTTAATTATACCTATTGAAAATTCTCCTCGAGTCCTTATTTGTAAATTTCCCATGCTTTTGTCAAAGTTATCCTTAGGAAAACAAAAGTTCAATAAATCACATTTATCGTCGCACCTACTTTTTGACACGCTCCTATCACTTCCATGTAATTAGCCAAGTCCAATGAGATGCAAAATAATTGATCTTTCACCCATATTTTTCGCTGATCATTTCATTCAGTCATTGAAGAAAATAAATTTATTTTGTCGTCTATTCTTTTAATTAATTCCAATCCACGTAGAATTGTTATCTATTGAGCTAAACATTTTATATCACTTCAATTAAGATCAAGGCCTAAATTTACTGATTAGTGATAATTTTACTAAGACTAAACTTTTGGATTTGAGTCTCATATAATGAATGAGAATGTTCAACTAATAAAAAAAGAAATTTCTTATCACTTAAATTAAACTAGAATTTAAAAGAATTAAGTAATAAATGTGAACAATACTAAAAACGATTCATTGTAACCAATTGGACTTTTGTGTTTAATTTATCTTGTTTATAGTGAAGTGCGATGGTCGCAATTAATTAATATGGATTATCAATTTTTGTTAAAAAGAATCTCAAATAAGATATTTGTTTAAAATATTAAAATTAATTGTGATTAATTTAGAAATGCATTTTTTAAAAAAAAATTAATTTAGAATGAACTTTGACTGAAGGGAAATAACAGATCCCAAAATTAAATAATTTATTTATATTTCGGCAAGTGGCAAGGGTAATTTTTAAAAACCTCCCCTGAGGTTTAGGTTTGTTGTAAGTAGATGGCAAGAATTGATTTATTTGTAAAAAACCCCCTACCGTTAGTTAATTTTAACATTGACCGTTAGTTGACCGTACAAATACAATATTACCCTTAACAATAGTTTGTAAACGAAAATAACTAAAAAAAAAACTAAATTGTTGGCGCGAAAAGCACAAATCCTATTTTTTGATAATTTTATACTTGTCAATTCTAAAGATTTATAATATCATAGGTATAGATTATGACTATTTTATTTTTAAGTTTTTAATTTTATCTTTCTTGTAGGAACTTTAAGGAAATATCAATAATTTAAAAAGGATTTTTCAAGTTTTTAATTTTATCTTTTTTATAAGAACTTTAAGAAAATATTAATAATTTAAAGAAGGTAAAATGACCAATAATTTTAATTTTTTTTAGTTATTTTCGTTTACAAACTATTGTTAAGGGTAATATTGTCTTTGCACGGTCAACTAACGGTCAATGTTAAAATTAACTAACGGTAGAGAGTTTTTTATAAATAAATCAATTCTCATCATCTATTTACAACAAACTCAAACTTTAGGGGAGGTTTTTAAAAATTACCCTAAATTCGTGGGATGGATTCGCACCGAACTTATTGAACGACTCATAAAGTCTTTCAACATTCAAATTTCAAACTGTAAACACAAACAACGACTCGGCAACAAGCAAATAAAATTCCATCCAGGGACTCATTTGTAATTTCATCCGACAAACATGATGTCCATTTTCCTGACACTATCCCTCAAAACTCACACCAAGAAAATCACCTCCCCACGCTCCCGCCACAAACTCCTTTCACCACGCGCTCTCTGGTCCGTCCACGTCCCCACAACTACCCCTCCCCATTGGCTAGCCGAACGTGTCTACCCCACCGTCACACCACGCCCCAAAAAGTCAAGCAGGGTGTTTCCTTCTTGCCTACTCGCGCAAAGTGGGACCAAATCTTGAAAAAAAAAGTATTTAATAAGATTATTGCTGTATATATAACTCGCCGCCCCTTGTTTAACTCCGCGGTGTCTTGATTTGAACACAAAAACTCGGGGGTTAGATTTTGATAGTCCGGCCCTTGCGATTTTTTCATTTTCATAAACCGCAACTGCGTGTTCTGTTTTTTCGGTCACTTTGGTTCGGTTCGGTCTGCCCTGTCCGTACTATTGCAACGGATCAAAAAAAAAAAAAGATGGCGTTCGTATCATTCGTCGGGAGAGTCTTATTCGCGTCGATTTTTCTTCTATCCGCTTGGCAAGAGTAAAGCGCTAAACTTGCCTCAGATCTGCTCTTCTGTTGTACTTGAATATTTTTAATTTACGTGCTTTTAAGTGTTTTTGAGTGTTGCTTTTTTTGGTTGCCGAGAAATGGAGGGAAAATTTTGAATCTTTGGTGGTTACGAGCTGAAAAGCTAGGGTTTTTTTGCTCATTTTGGTCTGTATTTGCTTGGATCTGTGATAAATGGATTTGGAACTAAAGAGTTTACTTGACTTTCCCGAAATTTTGCTGCTCGGAGTTAGTTTTTACAGTTTTTAGTGTCAGCTTCTAATGAATGGATTCATAGAACAGATATGCTCAATTAGTTCTATTTATTTATTTATTTATTTTAAATGAATTGTCAATTGTTTGCTTGATTTACTTGGTATTGAATTTTTTAATTTTTAATTTTTTTCTTTTGTTTGTTGGAATGGAGTTTGCTTGGATGGAAAGGAAAGGAACAAAAGGTGGAAAGTTATTATCATTGCCTCTTAATTGCATTATGTTTGAATGGATAAGAAAGGAAAATCTGGGATGCTTGATTCCTTTTACCGCAATATCCTTTCTAGTCATGGGTAGTGGAAGTAGGAGGAAAGTAAAATAATTCACAGTTTTTATTTATTTAATGATATGTAATAATGTCATATTGACTATTGTTTCTTGAGTAATGCTACTACACACTTGCACCACCATGTGGCAGTGAGGTGAGGAGATGAGTAATCACTTGATGGATGGTAGTTTGTAATTATGCTAACAGGTTCTTTACTTTTATTTATTTTTAAAGGTTAAGATTAGTCCTTCTTATTCTATTGTCACTCTGTGCTGCTGTGTTTCTAAAGTCATGTCTTGCATCTCTATTTAAATAAGAAACTGGAAAGATGAATAAGAAGCCTTTGTCATTAAATTTTAATGTTGTGTTCAGTGTGTAGAAACCCTTAGGAGGTAGGGCGATTATTTTGAGCTGGGTTGCTTGATTCATGGAAGAGATGCTTTTTATTTTCAGTGCTAATGATTGGCTGAAGGGCTGGTGTCATAGAAGAATGTTGGCTAAATATTTCCCAATAATGTTAACAGTGCCTTATTCAATTTGTTGTATTTCGGAGCAATAAGATTTGGCGGCTACCTTAGCTCAGGATTTCAGGTTTTAAATAGGACAATATGAATGTGTGCTTGCAAAAAATAGATGAATGCTTTGTTGGAAGTTGCGATTGTGAGGACAAACAATTTCATTTGTGAACAATGTCCTGTTTAAACTGCAGTTTGGTTATCTCCGCGCTTTTTTAATATTGTGTAATGTTCCTGCTTATAGGTTCAATGAATTTGGCGTCAACGGTGGGCCAGCAGCCAAGTCTTTGGAACCTAAATTCCATATCTTCTCAAAGCATGTGTTATCTCATACTGGGGTGCAAGTTCCAGATGTTGAAGTGCGATATACTCAAACTTTCTTCAACTTAGTTATTTGATGGATTTTAACTTTTAATTTTGCATTTTCTCTCAAATGAATTAATTATCTGTTGTTCTTCACAGATTAAGTATTTGGTTGCCGCTGCAATAGCCTTGAAGGGTATCGGCGGCCTTCTTTTCATCTTTGGGAGTTCTTTTGGAGCTTATCTTTTGGTATGTACTGTAGCCTCTGTTTCTTAAATTAGTATTCAACTGATTAATTATTGAAGCCACTTTTGTTCTTGGTTGCAGCTTCTGCACCAGGCACTTGCCACTCCTATATTGTATGACTTCTACAACTATGATGCTGACAAGAAGGAATTTGGCCAAATCTTCATTAAGTTTACCCAGGTTAGCACTTATGAGCTTTCCCTTTCCTTTTCCAGTAACTTTTATATTATGGTTTTTATTTATTTATTCTGTATTGTCATGGCTATGATTGAATGAGTCTAGGCCCTGTTCATTTGTAAAATACTTTCTCTCCCCTTCTATTTTGCAGAGCTTGGCGCTACTTGGGGCATTGCTTTTCTTCATTGGCATGAAGAACTCAATGCCAAGGAGACAACTCAAGAGAAAGGTTCCCAAAACCAAAACTGGTTGAAGATATCTTTGCGGTAACGTGATGGTCTAGTTTCATGTTCAGTATCTGAGGTGGATCTATGCATGCTTCAAAGCTTGTATCAGGGTTTTCGTTATTGTTTATCGAGATTAAAAAAAAAAAATTCTACTTAAAGGGCGTGATCTTAGTGAGTCAATTTACTGTTATTGAATTGAATTTAGAGTTAATATTTTAGTCTTTTAATCATAGTGCACTGCTTTCTACTGATGAATCTAGGATTGTGGATGGATACTGGTTTATTGGTTTTACATTATGAGAGTAATTAGTTATCGTAATTTAACTTTCTAACAAAGACAGCAAAGTTGTGGGACACATTTTATTTTTCAATTAAGAATTAACTTTAATAATTACCTCCCTGAGGTTTGCCTTAACCACAAAATATAGAGCTAGTTTTTTTTTGGCAAAATATAGAGCTAGTTTTTGTTCATTAACGGATGCCCCCATGTCTGTCCGCGGATGCTTCCTCGGTAAAGCTTCGCTATTAAGGGCAATACAGTAAAATCACTGGAGCAACTGAAAGATCTCGCGACCGTACTCCTCTAATTGTCCTTTTCTCATACAACAAAGTACAAAATTCGAATTTCAAAGACGTATTGCGTGGTAAGCTCAAAGCTCGAATGAGAATTGGTGTGTTTCTGGTCCGTAGGTTCTTGACTGGTTGTGGGACCCTTTGAAAAACCAAAGGCAGATCCGACGGTTTCAATATGTACTTTTGACGGATCAACCTTTGCTGATTTCCAAGGCTGAAGCTGTGATGGAAGCTTATCAAAGAACCCAAAAAACAGCAGCTGCTCATATTGGCAATCAGCAAAGGTTGATCCGCAAGGCTTGGAATCCTCCCCAACGAGGGTTCTTCAAAGTCAATGTGGATGCTGCTACCAACTCAGAGAAGCAGCTCTCAGGCCTAGGGGCTGTAATTCGAGATGAGAATGGGAATGTGATTGCAGCTGCTATTAAGGTATCAAGATTTTATGGGGAAACTGCATATGCAGAAGCAGAAGCCATTGATTGGGGCCTGCAAATTGCAGATCAAGCCAGCTTAAGCTCGCTGGTGGTGGAATCAGATGCTCAAGAAGTTGTTCAGCTGGTAAACAACAACCAGGGCTGCAGATCCGAGATATATTGGATTATTTCAGAGGTGCAAAGTCTGCTGAAGAATTTTGACTCTATAAGTGTACAATACACTCATAGATCATGTAATGTTTTAGCTCACTCTCTACCAAAACTAGCATTAGAAAGACTTGAAACTATTGTGTGGATGGGTTCATTCCCTCCTCATCTGCTGTACTTATTTTCTTCTGTGAAATGAAGGCATCTTTCTCTAAAAAAAAAAAAAATACGTACTTTTGTTTAGGGTAATTTTCACTGCAGCCCCTGTTGTTTGTTGAAAACACCAAAAATATTGTTAGTTCCCATTTCATATGAAATAAATCCTTATATCTCTTTTTTAACGCTCGAGTATTAAGTCCATATTGATTGATCAACTATCCGCTTTTGATCAATGCTGAAGTGGGTAAATGACAAAATGCTGGGGGGTTTAATAGTATGTGTGTTGTGATGGAGGCACTTGATTGCCGCCGTTTTGTCATAACATAGAATCACTGTGGAGTTTAGATGGGTGCCGGTGCATGTTAGATAATCAAATTTATTGATAAGCTTGGACGGTAAAATCTCTAAGAATGGAGAAGATAAGACTGTCAATATTGGATCACAACTTAAAATTTTGAACAACTATGTGGTTTGGTCATGTTTGGTGTCATTAGGGGCTTCAGGTTTTGGTCTAGAGTGAACAACAAGAGATACCCACAAAATCGGATTTTTATGTACTTGTGGCATTGCTCTAAGAAATCCAAAGGTGGAATTATGAAATTGACTAATCGTGTTATATAGGTCATTTAAATTAGACCTAAATCAGTCTGATACAAGATTCAGAATAACATGTAGCTTTTTTTTTTGGCGGTATATAAACTGCTATTCCATTTGCTCAGATGAAAAAATATTCTATCTTCCGACCTTTGTCTTGAAGTAAAATTTTTCACAAATTAAGTACGCCCACTTGCAAGTATTCATTTAATATATATATATATATATATAGTAATTTTTCAATCAGGGATCCCTGATTTTAATAAAGTCAAGGATTAGCTAAAAGACAAAATAAACACATACTCCAATGCACTGTGTTTTTATCTTTTACCTAATCCCTGATTTTATTAAAGTTAGGGATTCCTGATTGAAAAAGTACCCTATATATATATGCACTTTATAAAATATGGACTTAGTGTCTTTATAGCCCTATAACGTAGAAAGGTATTGTACTGGATCCACACCTGAAAGTAATTCTGTATAAAAAATAAAAATATATAAATAAAAAGTTTATTGTTGCTTTACTTTCTAATCTACTCAAGAAGAAATTCTTATATGGGATGGACACCTAAATTCATATATATATGCTGCTATAGTGCTATTTGCCATCTTATTTAATCTCGAGGGGGATGCAGTGACAACGTAATTTCTTATTTTAGTGTTACAATATAAATAATTTTCTGATATTTGCAATTATAAATGTATTTTAGTTTTCTTAGATAACCTCATGTTGTGAAAATTTTAATGTACTCGTAAGCGCACGCATCTAGAGATAGAATAGTGGTAACGAGGTCGATCCCACATGAATTGTTATAAATTGAAAAGTCTAATTTAAATCTAAAATTAATATTAATTCTAACCTACTTGAGCAAATTAAGTTTTAAGAGAAATTAAACTAATTAAACTAAGAAAGCAATTTAAGCAAATGAGAATTCAATAAGACAAAAATTACCAAGGTTTCGGAATCCACCACTATTCAACTAATAATTATCTAATTATTAATTAATCCCCAATTTTAGAGTGACAACTCGAAATCAATCTATGTCATCTCATAAATATAACAATTAAGCCCAATTAAAATTAATCTTGTGTAGGTTATTTTTTTGCTTAATAGTATGATATCTAAGTATCCTATGTAAATATATTAAATAACAAAGAGTTAAAATTTTCTTAAGTACTCTGTGAAAACAATTTAATGAAAGACATAGAATCAAAGATAATCATGTATAAACTTTATAAATCCAAGTATAGATTTAATCGAATATTAATCCTAACAATCAATAATGCATGACAGAATTGATGAAAAGATTTTAATAGCTCTAATTAATCATGTAAAATAAAAATCATAATCATCAAAGAACATATATAGGGAATTAATTAAATAAAAAGAGATAATTATTTCATTGAATAGAATTTCATCCTTAATCTCAGTATAAGAAAATTAGCTAAACATACTTAAATTGAGAGTAACACAAAAAATAAAACCACTCATGGAAGCCGAACTGCTGTTGCCCAGCCTTGCATCTTGCTTCTGCAGCTCTCGCTTCCTCGGCGGCTACCAATTCAAAAGCAAAACTCCCTTTTATAATATTCTCGGCCACCGAATCCTATTGTGATTCTAATAACTAAACCAACTTTTACAAGCTAAAGCCCTAAGCTTGTCACGTAATTGAAAACATAAAAGCCAAAAGCTATTGATTTCCTTCCTTTATTCTACTTTGACTTTAATTAAAAGCTTTGTTTTATGTGCCGCCCACTTTAGCTTTAACCTTCTTCTTTGTTTGGACGAGCATGGAGAATTCAATTTATTGGCTTTGTTTTCTTCGAACAAAATTTTTTTCACATCTCCTTAATTACTTTCACAAATTGATTTGATCTTCAATGTTATCCAATTGTTATTCTTTACGTACTTTTCATCCAGAATTTCCAATTAATTCCCAATGCAATAAAATAATTTAATTAATTAAAAATAATAAATAAGCATAACTAGTAATTATATAATTAAGGGTAAAATATGTATGTATTATATGCTCATCAAATACCCCCAAACTTAGATTTTACTAGTCCTCGAGCAAAATTAAAACTAAAAATAAAAAAAATAAAAATAAAAAGAATGAAACAAAAAGTAAATCCTAACTAAATCACTTTCGCAGGTAATCGCGATTGCATTTAGCGTATGCAACAAGCCTTTAAACCCCTAGGTGGCCCTAGTGGACGGGTTATAGTCTTGTGAGGGCTTCAGTGATGATACCCACAAACATCATTTAAAAAAATAAATTAAATTAAATCAAAAGAACGAAAAACTTTAAATAAAACATGAAAAATAGCCTCAAAAATTACAAAATTTATATAGCTCAAAGAAAATTTCAAATATTGTCAAAGTTCTAACTTTAATTCAATAATCAATTCCATCTCTCTTTCAATTCTTGTGGTGTGTGTGTGAAATCAATTTAATCAAATCCATTCCCAAAATCCTCAACATTAATAGCTTTCGCCTCAAACAAAGAAAAGAGTAGGTCAAACTAATCTTATCATTTTGATCTCTAATTTTTTTTTCTCTCACAGGCTTTTATGTGCATTTTCTTTTGATTTTTTTTTCAGCACATGCACTTGATTTGCTTTTTTTTTTTCCTTTTTTTTTTCTTTTTTTTAACCAGAGTCAGGAGCTTTCACTCTACCCCTTAAGGTAGCCTTATTCTAATAGTAGATTATCCTCTACATACTTGTAGTACATAGACCCAAATTACTCAAGGATAGCTTCACTCTTAAGGGTTATAGGTAGCTATTTCTGACTTTGGCACCCGTGTATACTATTTTGTATTGTGGAGATAAGAATCAAGATAAACAGTCATTTACTCTATCTAAAATTCTCAACTCCGGCTGCGTCAATCTTAAATTTCAAGTCAAAATTATGAAAGAATTGATAGTAGTGCTCATATTTTAAAGAATCTCAATCAAGAGAAACTAACACATGAATCAAGTATAAACTAAGAGAATATTCAACCCTTTCTAAAATCCATATTCATTGACAATCAAATTCTTATCATTGGCTTTTCACGTAAAAACAAAAAACAACACAATGTTTTTTTAATTTTTTTAATTTTTAATTTTTTTAATAACAAAGCACACACCTTTCCCACCCCCAAACTTATTTAAAACATTGTCCTCAATGTTTCAATGTTTCACAAACAAAAGATATGCATGCAAAAAGATGAAAGAAAAAAAATAATAAAAAGAAAGTTGGAGAGAACACACTTGGATGGGCTGGGAAAGCTTAAAAAAAATGACAACTAAGAAGAAAATGTTAGAAAAAATATAAATAATGAAATAAAAAAATCCTACTAACTAACAAATTAATGTAAACAACAAATCAACCAGGATCAATAAGAATTTGGTGAAAATCAAAGCAATTATACAAAAAATACCAGAAAGCATAATTGATTAAGCATTGGAGCATTTTATCCATAAAAGGATGATGGTAATGAAACTCATCAATATCGCACTGTTTTGATCTCTTCTGTTCCAAGTTTTCTTGAGAGTTATCTGAAGTAGTATAAAAATCTAATAATTTAAGCACTTTAGATCTTACCATATTTTTCATGTCAGAATGTGACCTATGTCGCACATTTTTAGGAAGTAGCTCCAACTTGAATGGTTCACTTTTCTCTTCAGGAGGAAGTGGCTCAATCTTTTCTTTCCACTTAATTAGATCTATGATAAGAATCGAATCAAGTAAAGCATTAACATCTTCAATACCACTATCAACATCGACAGAGAAATCAGAGTCAGTTGTGCATGGTATTAATGGATTGTCACAGTGGTTAGAAATAAGTTAGTCATCAATTAATGTTTCTATCATATCTACTTCAACAACTTCATCATCTTCTTGTGCCTGCTTGGGAACATTAAAAATGTTTAATTCCATGGTCATGTTACCAAAAGACAATTGCATGTTTCCAGTTCTACAACTAATATGAGTATCAACTGTAACTAAGAAAGGACGACCTAGAATAACTGGGGTGTGTTTCTTAGGATCTTGTACATGCTGAGTATCAATAACAATAAAATCAACAGGATAATAAAATTTTTCAATTTGTATCAACATATCCTCTATAATACCACGATGTATTTTCTTTTACCTATCAGGAAGTTACAAAACAATGGAAGTTGATTTTAACTCACCTAATCCAAGTTGCATGTAAACAAAATACGACAAGAGATTGACACTAGCGTCTAAATCCAATAATACTTTATCAAAACATTGGTTCCCTATAACACATGAGATAGTAGGAGAACCAGAATCCTTAAATTTTGGTGGCATTTTACATTGAAGTAAGTTGTTAGTTTGTTCAGTTAAAAACGCATTTTTAGTGACATGCAAATTTCTCTTTTTAGTGCATAAATCTTTAAAAAACTTTGGCATAGGAAGGAACTTGCTTAATAGTATCGAGTAAAGGAATGTTTATACTTACCTGCTTGAAGATTTCCATAATCTCACCTATTGAAGTCCATTTCTTTACCTTTGTTAACCTTTGAGGAAAAGGAGCCTTAGGAATGTAAACTGGCGGGCCACTCTCTTCTGGATAATTTGTTGATGAGTCTTGTGATGGAATTGGATCTGAAGAAGTAGGCTCAGATGTCTTCCTTGTTAGAACCTTCATTTTGTTGTCAAATAATTTTCCTCTTCTCAAGGTCATAACAGATTTTGCTTCTTCATGCTGATGGCTTGAAGTTGATCCAACTTCATGCACTCCTTTGGGATTAGGAATTGGTTGACTTAGAAATTTTCCTTTTTCTCTCTCCGCTACAGTAGTTGTTAATTGACCCAATTGATGTTCAAGTTTTAGAATAACTTGAGTGTTTGTTGGATTGACTGAATGAAACTTTAAAGTGTATCCTCTAAAGAAGGTTTTCTTTGTTGGAGTGTAACAAATTGAGACATAGGTTATTGGGCAGGAGGATATACTTGTTTATGAGGGACAAATTGTTGATTGGGCAAGCTAAATTGTTGTCCTCCTTGGTTTGACAAAGGTTGATTTTGTTTCCAAGAAAAATAAGGGTGATACTTCCAATTAGGATTATATGTGGATGAATATAGACTATTGAAGGATTTTTCATACGATTGTAAGGCATATACCTGCTCAGAATAAATCTCTTGATAGGCTGGTAATGATGGACAATTATGTGCTGTATGAGACAAGTTAGAACAAAGAGCACAAACTTCATTAGCTACACTAGGATGATGATTCATTGATTAATTCAGCGTTAAGACATCTACTTTTCTAGAAAGTGTAGCTAGAATGGATTTCATATCAAAATCATCTTTAACTTCATATAACCCCTTTCTAGAAACTTGAGATGATTTTTCTCTTTGATTTGAAAAATTCCACAGTTGAGAATTCTCAGAAAGTGAATTAAAGAAATCTCATGCAGCACCTTCATGTAAGTTCAAAAATCTCCCACCATTCATAAACTCTACCATATGACGATTTGACATAGTTAAACCATTATAAAAGCACCGTATAAGTCTCCATTTCTCAAAACCATGGTGGGGACACTTAAGGAGTAAATCATTAAATCTTTTCCAACACTCCTAAAATTGCTCACTTTCTCTTTGATAAAAATTACTTATCTCTCTCCTAAGGGCATTTGTTTTAGACATAGGGAAAAACTTAGAGAGGAACTTATTACTCAATTCATCCCACGTAGTTATAGACCCAGCAGGAAGCGAATTCAACTAAGCTTTCGCTTTATCTTTTAATGAGAAAAGGGAATATATTTTGAAAACGAAATGAAGAGCATATGCCAAGAATTCCTTAATGTGCAAATATGGATCCTCTCTCTCTAACCCATGGAAAGATGGTAAAAGTTGAATGACAGAGGGCTTGAGTTCAAAGTGTGTTGCTGTAGTTTGTGGCAACACAATACAAGATGGTTGGTTGGCTGCAAGTTGTGAAAAATATTCTCTAAGGGTTTTCTCTCCTTGCACTGGTAGTAGTACTGGCAATATTCTATTTGGGTCATCCATAACTTGAGAAGAACTATCTTGACTATTATCAATTTTCGACTCTCTTTTAACCAAACGATTTGTTGAATCAGGTTCCCAAACACTTATAAACTAACTAGACAAGGAAAGAAAGAAAAATAAAATAAAATAAACCAACAAAAATGAGAATAAACGAAATTTAAAAATAAAAGAAATCAAACAACCAAACAATGAATTTAAAGACAAATAAAAGTTTTTTTTTAATAAAAAATAAAAGACAACCTAAATTATAACTATTGGAAGAATCAAATCAACCTAAATTAAACTGACTTTATATCACAATCCCCAGCAATGACACCAAAAACTTGTTGTGAAAATTTTAATGTACTTGCAAGCGCACGAATCTAGAGATAAAATAGTGGTAACGAGGTCGATCCCACATGGATTGTTATAAATTGAAAAGTCTAATTTAAATCTAAAATTAATATTAATTCTAACCTAGTTGAGCAAATTAAGTTTTAAGAGAAATGAAACTAAGAAAACAATTTAAGCAAATGAGAATTCAATAAGACAAAAATTACCAAGGATTCAGAATCCACCACTATTTAACTAGTAATTATCTAATTATTAATTAATCCCTAATTTTAGAGTGACAACTCGAAATCAATCTATATCATCTCATAAATATAACAATTAAGCCCAATTAAAATTAATCTTGTGTAGGTTATTTTTCTGCTTAATAATATTATATCTAAGTATCTTATGTAAACATATTGAATAACAAAGAGTCAAAATTTTCTTAAGTACCATGTGCAAACAATTTAATGAAAGACATAAAATCAAAGATAATTATGTATAAACTTTATAAATTCAAGAATAGATTTAATCGAATATTAATTCTAACAATCAATATGCATGACAGAATTGATGAAAAGATTTTAATAACATCCAATTAATCATGAGAAATAAAAACCATAATTGTCAAAGAATATATATAAAGAATTAATTAAATAAAAAGAAAAATTATTTTATTGAGTAAGGTTTCATCCTTAACTTCAGTATAAAAAAATTAGTTAGACATACTTAAATTGAGAGTAACACAAAAAATAAAACCACTCATGGAAGTCGAACTGCTGCTGCCCAGCCTTGCGTCTTGCGTTTGCATCTCTCGCTTCCTTGGCGGCTATCAATTCAAAAGCAAAACTCCCTTTTATAATATTCTCGGCCACCGAATCTTATTGTGATTCTAATAACTAAACCAACTTTTACAAGCTAAAGCCCTAAGCTTGCCACGTAATTGAAAACATCAAAGCCAAAAGCTATTGATTTCCTTCCTTTATTCTACTTTGACTTTAATTAAAAGCTTTGTTTTATGTGCTGCCCACTTTAGCTTTAACCTTGTTCTTTGTTTGGACGAGCATGGAGAATTCAATTTATTGGCTTTGTTTTCTTCGAACAGAATTTTTTTCACATCTCCTTAATTACTTTCACAAATTGATTTGATCTTTAATACTGTCTTATTCTTTACTTACTTTTCATCCATAATCTCTAATTAATTCCTTATATAATAAAATAATTTAATTAATTAAAAAGAATAAATTAACATAATTAATATAATTAAGGGTAAAATATGTATGTATTATATGGAAATCTTCACGGCCTTTTTATTTGCAGTAACAGACAGTGAAGATGGATGTTGAAGTGATCTCCAAAGAAACAATCAAACCCTCTACTCCAACTCCCAAACACCTTCAAATTTACAAATTTTCTTTCACCGATCAAGTATCCCCATCCTTCTACATCCCTTTGATCTATTTCTACAATCTTAATGATCACAAACTTGGCAACAATATCATCTCCGGTGACCTAAAAAAATCTCTATCCAAAGTGCTAACTCATTATTATCCACTTGCCGGATGCCTTAACGATGACTATGTAGACTGCAACGATAAGGGTGTCCTTTTCTTGGAGGCTAAAGTCAAGTGCAATCTCTCACAAATCATCGGAGAACCAAATCCTAGAAAGCTCAACAAGTTCCTTCCTGATCATGTAAAGAATTTTATTCTCGCCATCCAAGTTAATTTCTTTGACTGTGGCAATATTGCAATTGGTGCATGTGTTTCACACAAGATTGCAGATGCTTCAACGTTCATTACATTTATCAAGAATTGGGCAGCTGCTGCTAGTGTTGGTGGCGGTGGTGGTGATGATAGTGTTAAAATTTGTCCAGAACTTTTGTCCGCGACGCTCTTTCCACCGCGGGATGTTGGAGAATCTTGCAGAGTTAGTCTCCCTGCGGAGAAGAACATTGTGTTCAAGAATTTTGTGTTCAAGGGATCCATGATAGCTGCTCTCAAAGAAAAATATGCTGGTGGGATACATCCAACGCGCGTTGAGGCCTTATCAGCTTTCATATGGAGCCGGTTTGCTGCTTCTACTGAAATAAAAATAGGGCCTGAAAGGGTTTCCATGTTAGTTCATGCGGTGAATTTAAGGAAGAGGATGGACCCGCCACAGCCTGATGATTCTTTTGGGAATATTTCAGGACCAACGGCAACAATTATTTCGGAAGATATTGGGGAGGAGTGTTATGGGTTAGTTAAAATGTTCAGAGACGCCATAGGCAAAATCAACAAGGACTATGCGAAAAAACTACAAGAGGGTGTCTTCGAACACTTTGGTTTGTTGGGAAGCATTAATGATGACGGATTCGACAGAAGAGAAGTGGTTAATTTTTACTATACAAGTTTATGCAGGTTTCCTCTATATGAAGCCGATTTTGGGTGGGGGAAGCCTATATGGGTAGCTTGGGGGGGCTGGCCTTACAGAAATATTGCTGTATTAATGGACACGAAATGTGGAAACGGAATTGAGGCATGGATTCACTTGAAAGAGGAAGATATGGTGAAATTTGAAGCTGATAAGGAGTTTCTTTCTTATGTTTCCCCAACCTCATGTGCCCAACGTATGTATTGATCAGGTACATTGTAGCTATTCCTGGATTGAATAATGTGCAGGCCTTGTTTTGGCTGTATTTCACTTTTTTTGGTATCCAAAGAGACAATAGTTTCTTGCTTCTTCATTTTTTATTTTATTTTAAACATGGTGCAATCAATTAAAAGTAAGTTTTTGTTTTGATATATCTTATTTAATAGTAATAAGTGTTTATTTAAACCGATAATTTCTTATTAAATTTTTTGTTGTTGTTTGCTTCCTATTTTAGTAGAGTTTTTGAAGATTAAATAAGTTATTTTAACCCTACTAATAAAAACTCAAATTTTGAAATTTTGGAAGTAGAGGTTGTATTTTTTTTTAAATATTAAAATATTTGAAATATTTCCTACTTATTTGATAATTTTATTTTATTATTTTCGTAACATAATTTTAAAAAACTTGCCTATTCATTTTTAATAAAAGCTCTCATTGACAACCAAATAATTAAAATTTATTTCGTAAAATCTCTACTAATAAAAGCTCTATATAAATAAATTCTACTTAAGAAATTATACCAAATGGAGCATAAATCTAAAAGTTCCTCTTATTTCAAGTGAGTGGAATTTGAAGCAAAACCTATGGCTCTTATCACCAAATTAATAAGGAGTGAGTGGAATTTGAAACAAAACCTATGGCTCTTATCACCAAATTAATAAGGAAAAAGGACAGTGAGCCCTTTAAGATTTCAGAAAAGGGATATTAAAACCCCATAATGTTTCAAAAAAGACATATAATTTTGATTTTGTTAGTAAATTTTGATTGTTTTAATAGTAAATTTATTATTAATTTATAATTACTATTATGTCTCTATAATAAATAAATCAATATACTGGCTTAAGACATGTCGTGTTTAATGAAATCAACAACTTCTTATTTAAAACTTAAAATTAAGATATAATTACCTTTTGCCCAAATTATTCACTCTAAATTATGAATATACCCTTCCCAATGATAAATTCCAAAATAGGGAGATAATTTTACTTCCCATTTGCCCAATTTACCTTTCATCCATATACAAGTCTATTTAACATCTCATTTTGCCCAATTTGAAAAAGAAAATAAATCTGATTTTAATTTTATCTATTATTCATCATTTTTTATTATCCTATCATTGGGAAGGGTATATTCATAATTTAAAGTCAATAATTTGGACAAAAGATAGTTATATTTCAATTTTAAGTTTTAAATAAAAAGAAGTTGATTTCATTATATTCGTCATCAATGACATGTCTTAATTCAATATATTGATTTATTTATTATAGGGACACAATAGTTGTTATAAATTAAAAATAAATTTACTATTAAAACGAATAGAATTTACTAACAAAAATTGGAGTTATACGTCATTTTTTGAAAGTTAAGATATTTTATGTTCTTTTTCACAAATGATAGAAGGTTCATTGTCTTTTTCACAAGTAATAATTTATAAATGATTTGGATAAGTGTTATCTAAGTTTTATATTGAAATTTTAATAGGATTTGTAATTAATAATAATTGGATAAAAATATTAATGTTATAAAATCTTGACAACTGTTATAAAATACACACGTGGCAAAGATAAACACAAAATCTAAATAAATTTGTGCATAACTATCTAATCTCCATGATTCAATGATTTGGTTGTGTGAACTGTGAAGTGCACCTCCAGTAATTTTTTTTTTTGAAGAGAAAGTAAAGCTTTCATTAAGATTCACAAGAGAGTAACAACAAAATCTCATCTGGGTAATTTCCCAGCCAAACAACAGAGCTTACATAATCTAAAGCTTTCTTTCCTAGAACATGAGCAGTATGATTGTAAGATCTTAAAACATGCTGGATTTGCACCCCACTTAACCTCTTTAAGCTATCTTGAATTGTGGCTATCGTCCAGAAGATTTCCGATCTACTTCCTTTTCTGTTACAAGCAAGATCTACCACCTCTTTTGAATCTGACTCTATGATCATGGGCAGAAGATTTGCATTTTGAGCCACCTGGATGCCAAAATTGACTGCCTCTGCTTCCATGCAGTCCACATCCCCTTTATAAGTAGTTTTCTGAACAGCTGCTGCTACAACTTTTCCTCTCGAATCTCTGATAACCAATCCTAGACCTGCTGTCTGGTTTGAGGGTCTGATGGCAGCATCCACATTCACCTTATATTTAGGAGGAGGTAACCATGTTTGTTGGTTGTTGCTCTGGTTCTGTGAAACAATTTGAGTAGCTGGGATTTTAATCTTTCTGTATGACTCTACAACTGCTGCAGCCCTTCCCACTGATAATTGAGCATCTTCTTCTTTCCCTTTGAAAATGAGTAGATTTCTAGAAGATCATATCGGCCAGCATGTAGCAATAATCAATTCCATGTCCTTCTTTACAATGTCCATGGGGCCTGGTCACCAGTAAATATGACATTGCGTTTTTACAGTAAAATATAAGGCCTATAATAAAACCAATCAAGCCAAATTTGTAAAGACAATGTCAATCATAATACTATGGGCATAAAATTGACCGACAAACCATGACGTGTAACGATTGAAATAATTATTATATTAATTGGTTTAATAAGCATACAATATCAACTCTGCAATATATTCACCATAGAGCCATATCTACCCATGCATATTGTGTTTTAAGAATTCAAAATCTGGCTTTATATGATGATGGCGTTCATGCTGTGTCCGCCTATTTTGCATCGCTGACAGCTAGCAACGATCACAAGTTTTTTCATTTATTTTCAGAAGCAAATTTTCCGTCACCAGTAATAAGTTTTGTGTTACAGGTAACAAATGTTCCATAAAACATCTTAAATTTTGGTTAGTACCTTTAAGGTTAGTTGCCAAACACCCAACCCAAGTACCAAACTTAAAAAGTACTTTTAACCTCCTTTTTAGCATTTCCATATGGTCTATCAAAAAAAAAAAAAATTCCATATGGGCTTATAGTCCATAGAAGATTATAAACCGATTGGAAAAACAAATGTCCTAGATTATTGATTTAGAAAACCTTAAGATTATCACCAGCCGCTCGTCGCTCGCCGGCACTCATTGCTTGCCGGCCACTCGTCACTCGCTGTCGCTCATCACTTGCCGCTCATTTCTTCTCTTCTCTTTTCTCTCTGTCATTGGAAAAGGAACAAGCGGAGGCATTAGAACTCGGATCTCTCTCTTTTGACATCTGTGTATGTAACTCAAATCGCTCTCTTTTTCTTCACTTGCGCTCCTCGAATTTTGTTTGATTCATTGCGTTTGATCTGAAGTAATAGCAGACTCTGCTTCACTATTAGTTTTTATTTTTTCTTCTCTCTCTTCGCTTCTCTTCTTTCTCGGCAGCTCTCACATGGTCTCACCATGAATTTTTCAAATTTTCTCCTTTAAATTTCAATTTATTATAATTATAAAATTATTCATCACACACACGAGCACTTAAGATGTGTCCATAAAAGAGTCCGTGTGTCTGGAGAGGAAAACAGGCTTGAATAGAAGAATTTAAAAAGAAAAGGCAATGAAATAATTGATAATGGATTCTTAGTGTAGTCTAAAATACAGACAAAACTATGTGGTTCAATTGTTATATAACTTTGCATTCTATGTTGCCGTATATTCCTTCAATCTTGCAGGTCACTATCAATAGATTTGTTTCAATTTTTTTTTCTTTTATTTTGTTGTTTTGGCTAAATTTATTCCACTTTATTCTTCCTCTTTGTTTTCCTTCGATTTTCTTCTATATGAATGGTAAATGGGCCATTCATTAATCCTGTTCAGATTTGCTCTTCCTCTGGATTAACTTCCTTTCTTCATGATTATTATAATTTTCTTTAAAAAAAAAAACGTTTCCCAGTTTACATTAACGCAGTAGAAACTAAAAGCTAACAACTGTGTGGCTTGATGATTTTCGAATCCAAGTTGCTGGGGTGGGGTGAAAGCAAAGTATTTTTCTTTTATAATGGATTAGATTAGAGAAATATATTTGAGAATATTAGTGTTGAGTGATTCTAATGTCTTTAATAGTAAATTCAATTAAGACTATTTTAATAATATAATTTTTTTTTATTGAAATTAGAGTGTTCAAAGTTATATAATTGAATTTATATAACTTTAGATTCTTATATATTTTTTTTCAACACTGATATTTCCGGTTTCAAATTTGATGATGCAGATCATAAATCTAACGTGTCAAGTTTCAAATGAACGTTTTTAAAAATGAAGCAACTTGAAAAGAAAAGATCATAATTCTTAGCAATTTTATTTTTTTTTCTTTTTATTTGATTAATTTTGGGTTTTAAAATTGTTCAATTTCAAGTAGTATGGCCTTTTTTTTTCCTTCCTAGAAATATTTTTGCTCATTTTTTGTATTGAATTTTGAGGAAATTAATCAACTTCTTATGATTAATGGGCTCGGCTAATTGGTTAGTTTTTTTAATTTGGTTTGCTTGATTGAAAATTTAGATATTTTTATTACCAGTTTATTGGTTCTAGAAGTTTATATTTCCTTCAATTGCATTGCTTTCAATTATTTGAGCCGTCACAAACTAAACCAAATTGAAAATTTTCAGTTTATTGGTTATGGAATTTTACTTTTAATTGTCAAAATATTTTCTTAGCACAGCCTACTAAGAAAGCAAACAAAAGAAATAAAAAGGAAGTCGTTTGTTAATGACTGCTCTGTAATTTCTTTTTTTTTAGGTTAATTATAAAATGCAAGTTATGCAACCAAGAGGGGGGGGGGTGAATTGAGATTTTAAAATTTATGCAATACAATTCGCACAACAATTTAATCTATTACCTTAATCAAATCAAAACAATAAATTCAATCAAGCACAATATTAAAAGAGTAAGGGAAGAGAAAATGAACACAAGGATTTTTACGTGGTTCGGCTATCCCTGCTTACGTCCACGCCTCCAAGCTCATCCGGTGTGAGGATTTCACTATCCAATCCTTCCAAAACTTCAAATGTTTACAATTAATTTCCAAGGTGTCAATGAACCTTTACAACAAGAGATTATATTCCCAATCTCTTCACCCTAAGTGTTTCCCATACTTGTACACTCACAATTTGATGAGAAATGAAATTCACAACAATAAAACTCTCTTTAAGAGTGAATAACAAATTATAAGTCAATGATAATTCAACAAATGATGATTTACGAAATGGAAGCTCAATATATGTTATATGATCTTGTTTTTCCTTGTATTGATTCTTAGAATGAAGTTTGAGTTGAGTTTTAGTGAAAGCCCAAAAACTAGCCGTTATAGGCAAATTTCAGCGCTCAAGCGGTTAGCCGCTTGATTATCCGGCTAGCCGCTCAGGAACAGTAATCTTACCGTTATTTTTGAATTTTGCTACAGTAATACTGTTCATTGAAATTACACTTTGGCCCAAAACTTTCTATACTTATACTATAACTCAAAACGTTAGAAACCTTTGCAAATAAGTCCAATTTCAGAACTTAAGAATAGTTGTCTTTCCCAAACTTTCTGAAATTATGATATGGCCCTAAAAATCTTATTGTTTCGCACAAAGATCCATTTCAACATAATACCTATATTTTTCAAAGTTCTCAAAACCTTTCACTTTAATCCAAAATATTCATAAATTATAGTATGACCCAAAACATTTAAAATATTTATAAAAGCATCCAACTCTGAAATTTAATTCTTATTAAAATAAAAAATTTCAAATCTTAGCATTTAAGTCCAAATTATTTAAATTCACAAAATACTTTTCTTTATAAAAATAAAAATTTTTTCTTTTATGAAAAGTATTTAATTAAATTAATCTTTTGAGCTTCTCAAATGCTAAATCATGCATCAATTAAATCATACCGGCTTTACAAAAATTTGTCGCAATAAATTATCTGTTGAGCTCTAAACTTTATTCTTGATTTTGCCATTGTCCGTTGAGTATCTTCAATCTTGATTTCACTTGATTCACTTGCATAAATATTATCCTTAAAAAACTAGTAAAAATATGAAATACAATATTTATTAAATCACTTAATACATATGTTTGTTATCATCAAAATTACATTATGTATAGCCCTTTAGGCTATTTTTGATCGATTTTAAGACCATTTCGTGATCCGAACACTTTCAAAAACCATTTTAATGCATTGATCAATATAATTAACATCCAATCATAAAACTCAAATTTATAACATATTCATCATGTATATTCATCACAATTATGAGATGCAATAATACTTTATAGTTCGAATTATAAACATTTAAGACATGATTAATTCAAAATACAATTCATTCATTATGCATATATTTTTCGCAATAATTAAACATATAAGCATTCAAAAGTTAATAAATCAAGCACACCACTTATCTATCATGCTTAAACACTTCATAAACATTAACATCAAACAAAACCATCATGTATATATTTTACTCAATCATGAAACATATATGCACTCAAAGATTAATAAACATATCACTCATTCCTCATGCTTAGGCATTACATAATCATTAAAAATCAAACAAATTCTTCATGATGAGTTGACATGCTACCATCATATATATTTATCCATGCATCATGATAAAGCACTCAATGTTAAACACAATGATAATTCAATCATGTAAACATACAAGCATACTTTCGCAAATTCATTTATCATGATTCATTCAACAAGATACCAAATGAATTATTAAATACTTACTAAACTTAAAAGACCATCACTTATAATCAATAAGGCAATAATTGTTACCAAAACAATTAAACCATCTTGCCTCGTTATTTTTGCCTAAACCATGATCAAGTGATTTTCCTCACAAGCTTCGTCAAGGAACTCTCCACTCTTCCTTATTTGTGGTACCTACAAAAGATTATTCAAGTTGTGTACTTTGGTACCTAAATATTCTTGGGTCCTTGAGTGTTAGTAATGGTTCCTTTTGGAACCCAAATATATTTTGCTCCATAATATGCATTTCTTTTAACTGGACATCTATTCTTCATGTGACCATTTTAATTGCAATAATGACATACAATTTGATCATTAATGGAGGAAGTTTTAACAAAATAACTTTTATAATATTTTTGTTTCAAATTTGGCTTATAACCAATACCTCATTTATCAAACACACATTTTTGTGAATTAAGCAAGTTATCCAACATCTTTTGCCCATTTGTGAATTTTAAAACAATTTGATTTAGTTCATTGCTCTTTTTCTTAAGCACTTCATTTTCTTTCATTAATTCACCAACACGTGATTTCTCATGCTCATATGAAGTACTTTGCTTGCATTTAAATGATACAATTCTATCATGCAACATTTTATTATCCAACTCTAATCCTTTAATCTTTTCATTTAATGAATCATTGCATTTCTGTAAAGCATCATTTTCATTTTTCAAGTCATCTACATATGATTCTAGATGCTCATGTGAAGTGCTAAGTTTCTCATTTGATAATGCAACTCTATCATGCAATGTTTTATTCTCTAATTCTAGGCATATAATCTTTGCACTTAGAGTTTCATTTTCATTTGTAAGCTCTACCATTTTTTTTAAAAACATGCATTCTTTTTACCAATTTTCATCCACTCATCATACAATTCTTTAAACGCATCATGTAATTCATCATAAGTAGGAAGATCATTTACCTCATCAAGTTCATCATCCAATTCATCTCCAATTGCCATAAGTGCCGAATTCGACACTTCATGAAATTCCTCCTCGTTTGTAGTCTCCTCATACACAATTTCAAGTTTTCTCCAAATTTCATAAACATTAGAACAATTTGAAACTCTATGAAATTCCTTTTTATCTAAGGCACAAAATAAAACATTCATACCCTTGGAATTTAAAGACATATTTTTCTTATCCAACTCACTTAAAGCATTCTTTTCAGAAATGAGTAAATCATCACAAACAACTTTCCAAATTTCATAATCTAAAGCTTGTAAATAAATTTTCATCCTAGTTTTCCAATAAGGATAATCATTTCCATCGAAAAATGGAGGTCTAGTGATAGATTGGTCTTCCATGATGGTTGAGCTAATTTGGGTTGCTATAGATCTTTAACTGTAGACGGTTAAGTCTACACAAGAGCACCTTGCTCTAATACCAAATAAAATGCAAGTTATGCAACCAAGAGGGGGTGAATTGAGATTTTAAAATTTATGCAATACAATTCGCACAACAATTTAATCTATTACCTTAATTAAATCAAAACAATAAATTCAATCAAGCACAATATTAACAGAGTAAGGGAAGAGAAAATGAACACATGAATTTTTACGTAGTTTGGCTATCCCCGCCTACGTCCATGCCTCCAAGCTCACCTGGCTTGAGGATTTCACTATCCAAGCCTCTCAAGACTTCAAATGTTTACAATTGACTTCCAAGGTGTCAATGAATCTTTACAACAAGAGATTATATCCCCAATCTCTTCACCCTAAGTATTTCCCACACTTGTACACTCACAATTTAATGAGAAATGAAATTCACAACAAGAAAACTCTCTTTAAGAATGAATAACAAATTATACGTCAATGATAATTCAACAAATGATGATTTACGAAATGGAAGCTCAATATATGTTATATGATCTTGTTTTTCCTTGTATTGATTCTTAGAATAAAGTTTGAGTTGAGTTTTTATAGTGAAAGCCCAAAAACTAGCCATTATAGGCAAATTCCAGCGCTCAAGCGGTTAGTCGCTTGATTATCCGGCTAGTCGCTCAGGAATAGTAATATTACCGTTATTTTTGAATTTTGCTACAGTAATACTGTTCACTACAATCACACTTTGACCCAAAACTTTCTATATTTATACTATGACCCAAAATGTTAGAAAACTTTGCAAATAGATCCAATTTCAGAACTTAAGAATAGTTGTTTTTCTCAAACTTTCTAAAATTATGATATGGCCCAAAGATTTTATTGTTTCGCACAAAGGTCCCTTTCAACATAATACCTTTATTTTTCAAAGTTCTCAAAACCTTTCACTTTAGTTCAAAATATTCATAAATTATAGTATGGCCCAAAACATTTAAAATGTTTGTAAAAGCATCCAACTCCGAAATTTAATTCTTATTAAAATCAAAGATTTCAAATCTTAGCATTTAAGTGCAAATTACTTAAATTCACAAAATACTTTTCTTTATAAAAATAAAACTTTTATAGTTTATGAAAAGTATTTAATTAAATTAATCTTTCGAGCTTCTCAAATGCTAAATCATGCATCAATTAAATCATACCGGCTTTACAAGAATTTGTCACAATAAATTGTCCGTTGAGCTCTAAACTTTATTCTTGATTTCGCCGTTGTCCGTTGAGTGTCTTCAATCTTGATTTCACTTGATTCACTTGCATAAATATTATCCTTAAAAAACTAGTAAAAATGTGAAATACAATATTTATTAAATCACTTAATACATATGTTTGTTATCATCAAAATTACATTATGTATAGCCCTTTAGGCTAACAAATTATGTCTGATCTTGATCTTGATCTTGTTGTTCAATTAAACCCTCAAACCTCAAAGGGAAAATATCCACCGTCCACCTATTTTTTACACCTTTTTCAAAAATACACAATTCTTTCATTTTTTGGCTGGAATCCACCTAAAGTTACATTTTTTTTCACTTTTCCACTTCCGTTTGGAATCCGTTAAGAAAACTAACGGAAACTTTAAAAAATGACCATTTTACCCCCAAAACGAAAATTATAATTTCACCCTAAAAAATGCCAAAAATAATAAGATTTAATGATGAATATCATTATTGGTACGTTAATGAAGTACAAAAAAATCTTAACTACTAGAGATTATAAATCAATGAATAATAAAATTTTACTTATCTTAAATTCAATTGATGGTTTGTGAAATTTGGCTATTTTTAATATTACTGTTATAATTTAGCATTCTAATTACCGACATATTTTTTAAAAAAACATGCATTTGATGGTTGTGTAATTAATTTCTTTATTGACCGATGGGGAAAATTATTAGATTTAATCTGATTATTTTTTATAAATTTTAAGGTGAAATTGTAATTTTCGTTTTGGGGGTAAAATGGTCATTTTTTTAAGTTTCCGTTAGTTTTCTTAACGGATTCCAAACGGAAGTGGAAAAGTGAAAAAAAATGTAACTTTAGGTGGATTCTAGCCAAAAAATGAAGGAATTGTGTATTTTTGAAAAAGGTGTAAAAAATAGGTGGACGGTGGATATTTTCCCAACCTCAAATAATGTTAATGCTGAAAATCCACAAACTTCTTCAATTAGTGGAGGTACAAAACGAAACTTGGAAGGACAACCTAGAAGCTCATTAAGACAAACATCTAGAGCTTGGGACCATTTCACAAGGAGAGCAATTAATAGAGAAATGAAGGCAGTGTGTAATCATTGTGGCAAAGGTTTTGCTGGACAACAATCGAGTGGAACTTTGCATTTGCTAAACCATATTGATAGGTGTCCCAAACGGATATAAAAATCAGCTCCAACTTCTAGCCCTAGTTAAGCATCTAAGTTCTACAAGAAAAAAGATGCTGAAACTTCAACAATTTCAGCATTTTATCCTACTACATTTGATAAAGCACTTGCTAGATAGAAAATATCAAGAATGATAATCATGCATGAGCTTAATTTGAGGTTTGTTGAGTATGAAGGGTTTAGGGGTTTGATGAGTTTTGTTCAACCTTTGCTTGGTAAAATTTGTAGGAACATTGTTAAAAGAGAAGTTTTTAAGTTGTTTGATTTTGAAAAGGCTAAGATAATGACTTTGTTGGAGGATATTACTAGTAAAATTTCTATTACTATAGATATTTGGACATCTAGTAATAAAAAAAAGGGATATATGATCGTGACGACGCATTTTATTGACAATTCAGGGACTCTACGAAATCGGATCTTAAGGTACTAGTTTAGAGGTTTAATAAATTTTATTATATGTACTTCATTTTATTTATTCTCATTTGTAATTTTGTTTTATTCTTTTCTTGAATTGTCTAGATTTATATATGTGCCTTCTCCACATACTATTGAAGCACTTTCTAATGAGTTAGCTAAGTGTCAGTTGGATTGGAATGTAGATCGAAGGTTATCTACAATAACTGTTGATAATTGCTCCACTAATGATGTTGTGATTCCGCTTTTGTTGGCTAAGTTTCCTGCTGGTTCATTATTATTAAATGGAAAATTGTTGCTTATGAGATGTTGTGCTCACATTTTAAATTTAATTGTTAAGGATGGGTTAGATGCGATAGGAGATGGGATTGAAAAAGTTAGAAACAATGTTAATTACTGGACATCATCACCTAAAAGGATAGAGTTGTTTGAAGATACGGTTAATCGCCGATTAAAGTTGAATTGTTCTAAGAGTTTAGTGTTTGATTGTAAAACTAGGTGAAATTCGACATATTTAATACTTGAAGTTGCTTTGATTTATAAAGATGTTTTTACTCGTTTAAAGCATCGTGATAACCCATATAAGCACTTGCCTAATGAAGGAGAGTGGGAGTTGGCGAGAGTAGTATGTGAGCATTTGAAACCCTTTTATACTATGATAGAGATGTTTTCTGGCACTAAATACCCACCAACTAACTTATTTTTTTTTCCAATAATTTGTGAAATTAGATTATCATTGGATGCTTGGCTTAATTCTTCATGTGATGTGATAAACAAATATAGCGAAAAGTATGTTAGAAAAGTTTGGAAAATATTGGGATGAAATCCACGGTGTGATGGTTGTTTCTGTTGTATTGACAAAAGACTTGAGAGGCTTAGAAGCAATTTATTTGTACAAGACTTTACCTTTTCTAGAGTGACTAATAAGATCATGAAGAAGATAAAGTATGAAGCATTTCGAGTTTTAAGGAAGATTAATGTGAAAGACTATAAGTTCATGCTCCAAGATGCATTGCTACTCTACTTTAAGTTTCATCCTCTAGATTTTCTTTTATTTTCAGCAAAACTATAAAACTTGAGGATGATTTTTTTTTAAGATGAGGAGACTAATGTAGGAAGCATATAGGATAAAATAAATAAGGAATTTTAGATTTTAAGTTAATTTAATATTTAGTATTAGGATTTATTTAGTTTTATTAAACTTATTTCGATCATATTTGTAATTCTAATCTAATACAAATTATAGATTATTTCTCTTGTTTGAAAAGGATTATGATTAAATGAACTACTACTATATATGGGCATGTTATTCGTAATTTATTGTAAAAAAACATTTTCAAACTTTTGATAAATCATATTCAGTATTTTCTTAATTGAGATATTTTTCTCTATTGTGAGAGTTCTCTTTCTTAAGTTTTAATAACATACACTAGAACAACATATAGTATTGTTTCCGCATTGTGTCATCAAAATTGACAAAGAAGATTAATTAACAATCTAATAGATCAGATGGAGGCAAATAAATTTTCAGTATTGATGAAGAAGATTAATTAACAAAAAGTCAATCCGCTACCAAGTTTCTGGATGTCAGAAACGCCCAAATTATTACGACAATTCGTTTCAAGAAAGGAGCTCATGATAATTTCTCAAGTCCTAATGCTTCAGCAATTAATATATGGTCATTACGTTCAACTATGTATCCATCAATCATTTTGTCATCCTACCTGTTTAATCAATTACAGCAAATGTTCTCAAACGTTGTTGTATGGTGATGGTCAACGACGGCAACAAGTAATAATATTTTTAATTTAGTTTAGTTTCCCCAAGTCTAAAGCGTGTGCGCTAGAAAGTTGCATGACGGCAACCGCTCAACAACAAAATTGACTTGTAATGTCGGAGGTTTTACGGCAAGTTTTAATTTTTGTTTGTTTGTATGTAGATTAAGTTCGGGTGGTTAATCCTGAGTCCGCATGTTTTTATCATCGGCCCACACTTTATTTATTTATTTTAATTAGGCCGAGACTTAATTTATTGATATAAAATAAAGAACTTTTGATCCCATGGGTTGCCATGGGAAGCCAAGGGGTGAAGTTTTTCAAGTTAAGTTAAGTTTAGTTTCACCATATAAACATGTGCGCTTGAAAGTTTCATAACAGCAACCGCTCAACAACAACATTGATTTATAATGTCCGAGGTTTTACGGCAAGTTTTAACTTAATACCATTAATTATTATTAAAGACGGCATGTCTAATAGCTATGCCATTATCGATAAGGTCAATGCTACAACGGACTCTTAATAAATGCTGTAGAAAATATTAACACATCTCATTTTAACAGCATAAGAATAAAATATGCAGTGGAAACCTTTTTTCATGGTAACTTTAAAAAAAGAGTAAGAATTCAGATCCTCTCTTAACTTAATTTTTCTTAAGATTTTCAGGAGAAATTTTATAATATATCATAGGTAATATAACTAATTAATGCATGTATAATATGTATAATTGAATTTAATAAATGTATACATATCATAACATTATTTGTTTATTGTATTGTTGATAGGGTACTTCTGATGTATTATAAAATTTCTTAATTTCTAGAGTTCAATTATATGTGGCAATTACAATATTCTACAGTCAAGATTTATTTTTTATTTTTATCATCACATGTTATTTTGATTTCTCCTGATTAAAATTATTATTATTATTAATTTTAGTTATACTGTAATAGTAATGACATGAAAAATGTTCATTTTATTAAGATGTTTTCAATTATATAAATATAATTCTTAGGTGCGGGTGCCTGTAATTTTTTTTTATGTGGACACGCTCTTAAACTATAGGATTTAATAAGCTTATCTTTAAATGAATTATAAAGCCGTACAGTTTAAAAGAGTTAAAATCTTGACTATAATAAGCCCGTAAGGTTTAGAAGCATATCAGTATGAGGAAAAATAAGGGCACCCGCACTAAAGAAGGAATTGTGTATGTGTGTGTGTGGATTAATTTCTTTGGAGTTTTGTCTTTTAATCTTGCTGCAATTACTAATTTTTTGGCTAAATTACGTACGATGGATTGTTATATTGTTCGTTCAAACATAATGAAATCGCTTATTTTGCAGGGGCTGCAGAGCTACAAGAAGAATTGTTAGAAGGCCCAGGATTTCGCATCAAGGATAGAAAATTATAGTTTTAATTTTTAATGTGACAATTTTTTTCTCTTTCTCTTCACTTGCTGTATCAAAATAATAGAACTTAAGAAGTTTTTATTGGTTGTTTATTGACAACTCAAGTTATACAATTTTTGTTCGTATGTAACAAATGTAATTTTATCATGTGAATGAAATAGAGAATAAATTTGTGAAGCATGTAATCAATAAGAAAATATTTTAATCATATTTTTGTATCATTTAAAAAAGGAAAACTTGCAAGATTCAATAATTTGATGGCATATGTTGAAATGAATTATCAACGGCTTATATTTCTTGCCATATATAGCTTACGGATAAACGGCACATTTTGACCGCTGTTATATGCCCTTTTTGTTGTAGTGTATATGATCATTTTCATTGCCTTTAACTATTCATCACTAATTTTGCCATCCTAAGCTTGCTAGTTACCAGAAAATTTTCGTGGTGGATGTATTGAATTATTGCTCAACTATGACAATTAGATGTACGTACAATCCAAATTTTTATCCCACTAGCTAGTATTGTTCCACGAGCATGGATATTTAGAGAAAAGAATTTGATAAAATGTTGACAAAATGAATTATTACGCCGTGATGTTAAAGAGTAAAGAAAACAAAATAATCAATTAACAGTACAACAACACCATACGATGTTATAGTTTATTTTGTCAGTATTTTATTAGTCATTAAACTCTTTTAGCATTTGAAAAATGATGTTTGTACCGAAACGAGCACAAAAACTATTAAGACATACAAGAAAGTTTGTCATGTAATGAGTTTTTTTTTTTTTTTAATCTATAATGCACCTATCACTTCCGTTGACATTTTCCTTGTTCCACTATGGCGGGCCTGTGACACTTTCGACATCAACATCATGATCACCTAAAATTTCAAACACAGCACTATAAAAGGAAGTAAGAAACATTAAAATGGCATCAAATAGCACAAGTGAAACTCAAGCTACGATGGAGTTGAATCACTATGATCGAGAGAGTGAACTAAAAGCTTTCGATGACACGAAAGCTGGCGTTAAAGGCCTTGTAGATGCTGGAATCGATAGGATTCCCCGCATATTCTATCAACCAACTGATAGCTTGGACAAGACTCCAGTTCCCCGTGACGTTCAATATACTTTTCCAACCGTAGACTTGCAGGGAGTCGACAAAGATCCAACTCAACGCAAAGAAATTGTTGAGAGAGTCCGAAAAGCATCGGAGACGTGGGGATTTTTTCAGGTGATTAATCATGGGATTCCGGTGAGTATTCTGGAGGAGATGAAGGAAGGCGTGCGCAGGTTTTTTGAGCAAGATTTTGAGCTGAAAAAAGAATTCTATACACGTGACATCACAAAAATGGTGGGTTACAATAGCAATTTTGACTTGTATAGTGCACTAGCTGCTAATTGGAGAGACAGCATAATTTTTAATATGGCTCCTAATCCTCCCAAGCCAGAAGAGATGCCGGCTGCTTGCCGGTAGGTGATCTGAGTTTTATTTTGGTTTTTTAGAAAGCTGTGATTGATAGAGATATTGGATAGATAATGAACATATACATAATTAAATCTTAACCGTATACTGTCATGAATGCACATGTCGCACAAGAGTTTTTAAGAGATTAGCATAACTGAATTAACACTGGATCCAAATTTATGGAAAGCGATTTGTGGATGAATAATTAAATGTTGACCAATTTGGATTAAATATTGCAGAGATATAGTAATGGAGTACACCAAGAGTGTAATGAAACTGGGACATTTATTGTTTGAGTTGTTATCAGAGGCTCTTGGTTTGAACCCAAATTACCTGAAAGAGATGGATTGCGCTGAGGGTCTAATGTTATTGGGCCATTATTATCCTGCATGCCCACAGCCAGAATTAACAATGGGCTCAACCGAACACGCCGACGATGACTTCGTTACGGTGCTTCTTCAAGATCACATTGGTGGCCTCCAAGTTCGTTATCAAAATCATTGGATTGATGTGCCCCCCATTCCTGGGGCTTTAGTTATTAACATTGGAGACCTTCTACAGGCAAGTCCCTTTATTTATTTATTTATTTATCATTTTTTTCATGAATTCGTGCTCCAATATATTGTTGAACAAAATCCTTAATTGCTACGGTCACAATAGTGTTAACGTTGGTATTCAAAAGCTTAAGCTTTCGGGTCGGATACTTTAACCTTATAGGGTTACGTTGTTAATATTAATTTGGTGGAATGGAAAGCCTTACTAATAGTTAACACTGGAGGCTTGCACTCTGGGTCGAGGTGGGTAGGGATTTCGGTAACCACCCCATTTGTTAAAGCCATGAGCTACCCGGTTAAGTTTTGTCTTTAATACTATTTTTGGGGAGCTAGCCACCAATTTAAACTAAGATTCTAATGGTTGCCCTAACATCTTTTGTTGGGTTTCACTTTTCAGCTTATATCAAACGACAAATTCATAAGCGCGGAACATAAGGTATTGGCAAACCGTGTTGGACCAAGAATATCAGTGGCAAGCTTCTTTAGCCCCAAACGTCAGCCATCCTCAAAACTTTATGGACCTATCAAAGAGTTGTTATCAGAAGAGAATCCTCCTAAGTACAGGGAAACCACGGTTCGAGATTTTGTTTTGCATTTGCACAAGAAGGGCCTCGGTGGCACTTCAACGTTAGAGCATTTGAAGCTATGAATTATGTGAAACATTGAAATATTGCAATACGTAACCACTTATTTGAAACCTATTTGTACTTTTTGTTGGGTGTTGAAATCTCTAGTACTATTGGACAAGTAATTGTGTTGGAAAACGTGTCTTAGTTGCTTCAGTAAAAGATTTGCTGAATAATTGGTCAATAGACCAAGTCTTTAGGAATATTTGGTTAGATGTGCCTTGATATTAAGAAGATATTTTGTTTCCTGTTATGTTTTTCAACTTTGTATAAAAGAGTATTGCAGTGAATAACAAGTGTGTTCCACCAAAAAATCTCTCTTCCTTTAGTTACTTTCAAATATTTTTCTTTTATTGTTATAAATTTTCTGCCTTGTTCTCTGCAATAAATCTACAGATTGGTATCATAGCATTTTTTTCTTGAGGGACCTGAGTTGTGTGAGTCTAAACACAAAACATAAACACAATAACCCAAAAACCACAAATATAATTAACTTCAAGAATGGAAATTGAAACTGAAACTAATTTCTCCCATATTACACCACCAATTTTTTATGGTGATAACTATCAAGCCTGAGCTATTAAAATGACAATTTATCTTGAAGCATTAGATCTTTGGGAAGCTATAGAGGAAGATTATGACGTGCCACCACTGCTGACAAATCCTACAATGGCTCAGCTTAAGACCCACAAAGAAAGGAAGACCAGCAAGTCCAAAGCTAAAGCTTGCCTATTCTCTGCTGTTTCAAGCACTATCTTTACAAGAATTATGAATTTGGAGTCAGTGAAGAGTATATGGGACTACTTCAAAAAGGAATACCAGGGCAATGAAAGAACTAAAAATAAGCAGGCACTCAACTTGATTAGGGAGTTTGAAATGCTGAAAATGAAGGAAACAGAAACCATCAAAGACTACTCTGACAAGCTGCAGAGTATAGTAAATAAGATGAGGTTGCTTGGTAAGGACTTCTCTAATAAACGAATTGTGCAAAAAATTCTTGTTACTGTGCTTGAAATATATGAGTCTAAAATTATGCCAATTTAAACCCTAGATAGAGTGATTGGAAATCTTATGGAGAATAAAGAGGGTAAACTTACCAATCACTTTGATTCTCTCCTAACAAAGGTTCGAATCCTAGGGTTTAGGTAGAAGCGTAATGAGCAGCAGAGAAAAGAAGAAACGTCGTGGACTTAGGGTTATGGAAGGGGAAAAATTATGAGTTTATAGGGAGTTTTAAGAAATCCTATTGAATTTAGAAAAATAACATTTTTCCAAAAATTATCTCATAAATAACCCCTATTTAGAATTTAATATCCTTATTAAATAGGGTTACAGATTTCTAATAAAAGCCCAATTTCCATAATTTAATATTATGGAATTTGGCATTACATAACCAAGCTGCAATGGCAATCTCAAATGACCTATTTTTCCATGGCAAGACTAAGCATTTCAAGATCAAGTTATATCACTTGAGAGAAGTACGAAAGGGTGGAGAAATTAAATTGGTTTATTGCAAAGACTGAGGAACAAGTTGCAGACATCTTTACCAAGGCTCTGCCGAAAGCTAGATTTGAAATGTTAAGAAACAAATTAGGCCTCTGCAACTACTAAGACAAGGAGGAGTGTTGGAAACGTGTCTTAGTTGCTTCAATAATAGATTTGCTGAATAATTGGTCAACAGACCAAGTCTTTAGAAATATTTGGTTAGATGTGACTTGATATTAAGAATATACTTTTTTCTGTTATGTTTTCTAGCTCTGTATAAAAGAGTATTGCAGTGAAAAACAAGTGTGTTCCACTAAAAAATCTATGCTCCTTTAGTTACTTTCAAATAGTTTTCTTTTATTGTTATAAATTTTCTGCCTTGTTCTCTGCAATAAATCTACAAATTGTTTTTTCACAAAAGTTATATAATCAGTAGAAATTCAACAGAGACAGATTTTCAAATTAAAAGACAGGTGCCAAATAAAAAAGTAGGACTGTGCATGTCTAGGTACTTAAACAATGATCACAAGCATATGTGCTTGAGGATGCGAGATAGCACCCACTCATCTATCAAGCCACAAACCGAAGTTCTTAAGGGGCCACATAATTTCTGAGGTTTTAATCTCTTCCAAAATGATCAATTGTGATCCGTAATGTAACACCCCAAATCTAACACGTGCGGAGCACGTGAAGAAGGAGGTTACTCACCAAACATAATCTTTACTCATAAGATTCAAAATGAAATACCTCCAATTCTTATTCAAATAAATCTAAAAATTCAAACGTCTAATACTAAATAATCTCTCTCGAGGACATAAAAATAATAACAAAAGTCTCAAACTCCAAATTACACGTTCATAATAGAAATAACTAAATAAAAACACGAGTCTATTCCTCCTCTTATTCAATGGCAAACGGAAATTGGAAATTACTAACTCCAAAGCTAAGCGCATCTCTCAAAAGAAACTTAATCTGCAAAAAGTAATGACGAGGGGTGAGCCGTCAACTCGGTAAGTAAAACCATTCCTAACACACTAGGCCTATCGATATCAAAATATTGCAAGCCTTCTTTTAATTAAAACATATCATAATCCATAATTTTCATAAAACGATATATCACGATAGCATAACATAAATTCTTGATAATTCAGAATATCGAAAAGCATATTTACTTACGAAGCAAATCATATAATACGTATACAGAAAAAAAAAGGTTAGCTCATGTCACATAGTGTCACCTATAGTCCCGGTGACCCGGCCAGAAACAGAATCAGAATATCGTGTGCACACTCAGAACATAAACCCAGTACTGGTCCAGACAGATATATCGTATATTACGATCAGAATCATAATCAGAATCAGAATAACTATGGACAATGAGCCAAAACATTAGGAATCTCATACGATCATCAATAATCGAAATCATACGTGGGTACAAAACATTCGTATCAGATTTATAAAAGTTCATAACAATAATTTAGGCTTGCATAACATTTCATAAATAAAATCATAAAAGTAGGCATGTAACAAAATAACTTACATTTTCAAAAGCATTTATAAAATACTTTGTTAAAAAAAATTTAACTTTAAAACATTTACATAAAACTAATTTTATTATCAAAATCAATTAATCCTTTAAGTAGAATAAAAACATTTATACTTATAATAATAATATCAATATACTTATACATATCCAGTATACTAGGAATGAAGTTACTTACCTCGACAATGAATTTGAATTAACACAGCTCTAAACTTCTAAGAGCCTCAATCACCTTCAATACCTTAAACAAATACAAGATATGATAATTAATAACTTATTCTAAGAATCTGATTTTCTAATTCATACCCGTACAGGTCTGATTCTCAGAATTTTAACTCTTAATCTAAAACTCAGAATGATATAATATCCTAAGGAACTATTCTGGACATCCATGAGTACCCCATGTAAAATTTACAAGAGGATCCGATATCAAAAACATTTTAAAAACTATTTACTTCTCAGCAAACTCGAAACTGTTTTCACATAATCTAAACCAAACAGAACGGGTTCCGTGATTTTTATAAAATAAAATACTAATCAGAAAATTATGAAATTAAAACTGAGAATCCTAGACACATATATTAACCTACATATAAACTTTCAGAATTTTCAGAGTTCATTTGATGGTACAAATAGTCTTGTGAATCCGATCACAATGCTGGAATCGCAGTTTTCCAGTGCAGTGGTTTCTATTTCGAAAATACATATAAAATTCAAAACGAAGTCGAATTTAATGAAATAAAATTTAATCAAGAAGCCCTACATGTCTAGTTTCCAGAAATATAAATTTTATAAGAAAATTCATTCAGAAAGTATAGG
This sequence comes from Citrus trifoliata, assembly GCA_018350135.1. Classification (NCBI taxonomy): domain Eukaryota; kingdom Viridiplantae; phylum Streptophyta; class Magnoliopsida; order Sapindales; family Rutaceae; genus Citrus; species Citrus trifoliata. The sequence continues at coordinate 5,411,748 of CM031392.1, forward strand.
TTTAAATTCGAGATACTCATGCTGTCCAGAATTATCCTGTGCTTAATACATCAAGGCTTGATAAACTAAACTTAATATAAATCAAAACCCTAAACAACACCTAAATACATTCTAAATCTTGCATTATGATCTACAACCATCTAGAATCGTGCCAATATAAACCCTAGCTAGATAGAGTGATTAGAAATCTGTTGAGAACATAGAGAATAACTTACCCGTCGCTTGATTCTCTCCTAAACAAAGGTTTGAATCCTATGATTTGGGTAAGAGCGTAAAGAGCAGCAGAGAAAAAAAATAAACGTTCTGAAATTAGGGTTATGGAAGAGGAAAAGTATGAATTTATAGGGAATCTTAAGAAACCCTACTTAATTAGGAAAAATAACCATTTTCCCAAAATTATCTCATAAATAACCTCTTAATAAGGGTAAGCCAAACTTTTTGTTTATAAAAAAGCAAAATGGTAGCGTGGGGTCCGCTCAAGTAGCAGCTGGTGTCTCCCCAATTAGCAAAGTAGTCTATTTTGGAATTGTTTCATATCTCTAGTTACACCAGATTCGGAAAACTAACGTGGCCACGAGTAAGTGAATACTGAATTGATTCATAAACGTTATGTAGAACCTTCTCCATACGTATAACATCGTATTCAATTTTCATAAAGAGAAAAGAGATTGTTCAATTTACCTTTGATCAACTATTAAAGAAGAAGAAGAAAATGGCTCTTCAGGCAGAGACTGATTCGAACTATGACAGAGAAAGTGAGTTGAAGGCATTTGATGATACAAAAGCTGGTGTCAAAGGACTTGTGGATGCTAGAGTAGCAAAAGTTCCACGTATATTCAAGTGTGAACAGAGTGTTGTGAATTTGAACTCAGGAAATAGCTCGCAGCTCAGAGTTCCAGCATTAGACCTGGAGGGCATTCATAAAGATCCAAATACACGCACTGAGATCATCAACGAAGTTAAGAATGCAAGCGAAGAATGGGGGTTTTTCCAGGTGATCAGTCATGGAATAACACTTAGTGTTTAAAATGACATCAAAGATGGGATCCGCAGATTCCACAAGCTTGACACTGAGACGAAGAAAAAGTTGTATTAGCGAGACCCAATGCAAAGGGTGTTCTATAGTTCTAATTTTGATCTGTACCAAGCACCCTAAGCTGGCTGGAGGGATACTATTCTTTGTCATTTGTCTCCTCATCCACCTAGCCCTGTGGAATTGCCAGATGTATGCAGGTGACAAAATATTTTTGTCCAATTATCGTTTAATTAGGCTAAAGAGTATTATTGTAATTAGTTTATACGTAAAAACTTGCAGAGATGCAGTGATGTTATACAGAACTCATGTATTGAGATTGGGGCATACAATGTTTGAGTTGCTATCAGAGGCTCTTGGGCTCAGTTCCAGCCACTTGAATGATATGGATTGTGAAGAAGGTCTTCTCCTTCTGGGTCATTACTACCCGGCATGCCCGGAACCAGAGTTTACTCTAGGCACTACGCAGCATACTGATGGTAGCTTTTGGGCTATCAGAGGCTCTTGGGCTCAGTTCCAGCCACCTGAATGATATGGATTGTGAAGAGGGTCTTCTCCTTCTGGGTCATTACTACCCGGCATGCCAGGAGCCAGAGTTTACTCTGGGCACCACGCAGCATACTGATGGTAGCTTTATCACGATACTGCTACAAGACCGAGTGGGTGGCCTTCAGGTCTTCAGGTTCTTCACGAGAATCAATGGATTGATGTTCGGCCCACGGATGGAGCTCTGATCATAAACATTGGAGATTTTCTACAGGAAAGTTCCGTATATGAAGTGAAATTCACTAATATTAATCTGAAAATTATCAAGTTTTCTGAAATTGTGTATTTTGAAATATAACTATATATTTATTGTCAGTGCTTAAGTAAAGAGAAACAGAGAGAAATTTGAGAGGAAAGTTAAGAAAATGTTTTGGAATCGTCAGATAGTTTATGAATTGGAATCGTCAGATAGTTTATGAATAACTAAAGTGCCATGGCAAATGTAAATAGATATTTACGGTAAGAAATTAGGCAAGAAATAACCAGGTTCCACTTTTGAAATCAACTAAGCCGTAGGATTAATCTGATAGCTATTAAGAAAGGCTCTGTTTTAAGTGGGTCATGTGTGTAAGAAAAACAAAACAGTGAGATAACAAATTATATATTAGCTAAACAACGAAAATCAGCTACTAAAATTTTCAAATGAAAAACAGAAAGCGAAACAGAAGAGAGAGGAAACCAAAATAGAAAATAGAATGGAACCCGAGGCCTGCACAAGACAGTTTCCTTAAAACAGATTTACCGCCTCTTTGGAGTGCTTAAGGTCTGCTGGTATCTGCTTCCCAGGATACAACGGATACGAATCTCCAATCAAGTACTGCTGGAAATTCCGGCGAACCACAACAGTGAACTCGATCAGAGAAAAACGAAGAAGGATGAAGGAAAAAAGCAAGTGTGGTCTATGCTAGTTTTTTTCCGAGTATCAAAAACAGAAGTGAATGTGCCTTTTTATACTCAAGGGAGGATGTAACAGCGGCTTTTGTATTGAATTTTCGAATTCAATATGTTTTAATTAATTGTAATGATAACATGCATGAATTGATTTCAAACTTGAATTAAAAAACGTGAATAACAGCTACAAATTTCTTTGAATTCAAAACATGAAACTGTTAAAAAAAAAATTAAAAACATGCCAAGCTTGCATGGATGATTTTGGGCTGACATTCGTGTACGCAAGACGCGCACAATTAAACCAAATTGATCTTGAATTTGCACCCTTTGCGCACGTGCGTGTGAAGAGAGCCTCTATCCTTATAATTCTTACTTATGCATGGTTAAGTGTTTGTATTTAAACGCTAATTCCTAGGCTTCTTTTTCCTATGTGGGATAAGCCTCATTTCCTTTCAAATTTCCAACTTCAAGAGTGAACTTTAAGAGACAATTTCTCATTCACCCAAGCACCATTTTGAAAAAATAAGATTATACTATTAAAGTATCAATGGAGTAGAATCCGAACCTCACAATATTTTTCACTTTCGTTAAGTGAGACCCACTCAAAATGTACCCTCAAAATAGCATGTTATGCTATTTTTTCAACAATGTGCTTGTTAAATCTGTGCATGTATGCACGTCTTTGAACTATCTTGTTCCCCCAAGGCTCCTCAAAACTACTTTTAGTTAGTATTTGATAATGCGCAGACAGAAAGCCCAATATAATTGCTAGCGAAGGCAAAGTGTAGGATTATTTATGGTTTCAATATCTTCCTTTTTGTGCAGATCATTTCCAATGACAAGTTCATAAGAGCCAACCACAGAGTACTAGTGAAGGATGTAGGCTCCAGAGTGTCAGTGGCATGTTTCTTCAGACCAGAAGCTCATAAGGGTGATAGCTCCAGAGTTTATGGACCAGTAAAAGATTTGTTGTCAGATGAAAATCCTCCAATTTACAGAGACACTTTTGTAAAAGACTACATGAAAGCTTTATTTTCCAAGGGGCTCGATGGGACCTCTCCTCTTCTGCAGTTCAAGCTGAGAACTTGATCTTGAGCATTCGATGGTTTGCAGAACTATTGTTTTTCTTTTCTTTAGTTGAATAAGCGTATTTGTCCCCAATTTTGATGGGTAGACGGTAATCATTGCTCATGTAGTAATAATGGATCTAAAAGTTAGGTGCATTAGTTACCAAATTGATTATGATGTTGTAACTATACGTCGTTATATCTGTTTTTAATTCACATATTGAAGTACGTGTTAGGCAAAACAAAGTGTTCGATAAAATGAACTAAGTGCTCGACGTATTGCCTCAACGAGTAATCCTCCAACTAGCATCATCATCAAGATAGTATGAATCAGTTGGTAGCATGGCATGTCATATGACTCAGCTGTTGATCAAGAAAGCTCTAGAGTCGTTGAGGATATAAAAGCTCAAGGTTGAAGAGAAGACAAATGAAGCTGTCTATTTTAAAAGGACACCGCACAGCAGCAGTTAGAACAAGTTATTTGTAGCCATATGATGTTATCACACCCGTATATGGTACAATGCTCATCCTACTAGCAAAACTACTGAGGACCGTATGGGCTGGTTTTGGAGTATTAGGAGTTTTAGGCAAATTTTTTTATTAGATTTTCTTGCATTCAAGTTATATCATAAAAGGAGACCGCACAGTAGCAGTTGTATCTTTTTAGGACTAGGGCAACTGCAATAGAACCTTCTTAACATTTTCTTTGCCTATGCTTAAAGCTCCGCGAATACATCAAAACTTATAACAAAAGGCTGTCGGTGCTTTCAAGTTCTTTTTCCTGTATTTATCTTTCCTTTTTTCCCCCTTAATTGAGAGACAAAGTAAATAGTAATCACTAGCTCGGGCAAAACTCAGAAAGAAAGCGATTCCAGAAAAGACAGGAAAAGTGAATTGAAGGCTTTTGATGACTCTCAGACCAGCGTAAAGGGAATTGTAGATTTTGCAGCTGATATAGTCCCCCAGATATTCATCCATGAGATCCCCAAGCTCAGTGACAAGTCACATTCAAGTGATCTCTACAAGTCTGTTTTTGTTGTAATTGATTTTCAAGGCATTGATAAAGACGAAAGTCTTCGCTGCCACGTAATTGACAAAGTACGAGATTCCTGTCAGAAATGGGATTTCTTTTCAGGTGATTAATGATGGGATTCCATCAAGTGTCCGGAGGAAATGATTCATTCTTTACGTAGACTTCACAAGAAAGACGAAGAGCTTAAGCAAGAGTTCTATTCTCGGGATGAAACAAGATCAGTGACTTATAATTCCAATTTTGATTTGTATCAAGCACCGGCAGCTAATTGGAGGGATTCTTTATAACTCTGCTAGATCCGTGGAAGTAGCCCAATTGGGGGTGAACCACGTTAAATTATTTTGTTTGAATGTGTGTGTGTGTGTGTTTCTCTTATTATTGTGTTTCCTTGTATTATTATTTTATGTACAATGTACTTGATCAAATTGCAGACATATAATGCTTGATTACTCAAACGAAGTAATGAAATTGGGGCTCACTGTTTTCAGATTGATGTCGGCCGCACTCGGCTGGACGTAAGCCATATGAAGAAAATTGGTTGGTTGTGCGGGGGGGTTTACTTGTTGTGCCATTACTAACTAGCATACCCAGAAGCAGATTTGACATTGGGGTTTACCAAGAATACTGATAGTGGATTCTTGACTGTGGTTCTACGAGACCAATTAGGTTGGCTTTAAGTTCTGCATGAGGATCAACAGATTGATGTGAGCACTGGAGCTCTGATATTTAACATTGGAGGTATGACACGGGCAAGTCTACTTAACATTTGACATTATTTATTATCTATTATCTGATATTTTGGAATTTTTTTGTGGACGTTTAGGAAAGTCTTCATCGAGACACGTTTCATGGTATCACCTGCCACAATCTCTAAAAACTATTCAAGTGATGCTATACTTATCTACTTTGTATGCAAAGTTTATATCCGCTATAAATTATTTGATTAATGATGGTGACATAATATGTATAATACAGTGTGTGTGTATATATATATACACCTCTTGCTTACGTACTGTTGTGCTGTGGCTGTGTGGTAGCGCAACTGCTTGGCTACCACAGCCCACTAGCCCTGAACGTATTTTTAAATGTGGCAAGTGGCAACCATGCTGCTCCACTACCATAACACGATAGTCCCAAACGAGTTTATATCATATAATATCAAGCTCAAAATTTATAACGTGTGTCGCATTAGAAAAAGGATTCGATGACAATAGTTACAAGTATTTATTTAATTAATACTAAAAATTCTTTTCTATTTTTTAAACTGCGAGTTTAGTAAAAATTCCTAATAAGTTTACATTACAAATAAAAAGAATTCAATGGAATTTTAGGTAAAAAATAATATTAAAAAAATTGTGTAGCACGAGATTTATATCGAGTCCAAAAAGACCCAAAAAACAAAACATCATCAGCGAGTTTTGACTGTCGGCGCTCTCATGTGAACTTGCTTCAGTTACTGACAAAAAGGTAGCTGTCATTTTTGTTCTTTTATTTAACAAAATCCAAATACGTTTTCAATTTAACTCATTTTATTTAATCACATAACGTAATAGACAAAAAGTCAAAAATAGTGAGCACAATGTCACGGACCGCAATCGTGACACCCAAGATATGCGCCCGTACGCTAGTGTCGATGATGGTTGTGCTGATTGTTGGAGACGTGCTTCAGGGGCGTGCGTGTTGGGAATAAAATGCCCTAGACTCCTTGGAGTTCAGGCAGGCCGACCCAATTGAGTTTGGGGAGCTTGTCGCTAGTCGAGAACTTAACGCTGAAGAGGGGTCTAGGAAAATCCTGACGCACACTGGTTGGGAACTGAGGCCGTTCTCCTGACGAGCCCAAGGCAGGGCGAAACCAGTCGACATTGTGCTACTTCCTCTAGGCTTACTCTCGTAGTATGGGATGCGGGAGTGCCGCACGGGCTCGAAACCTCTCGTCCCGTGACAAATGGTATCAGAGCCGCGCTTGTCATCTCTCGAAGCCCTCGTCGCGAGCTCGCCAAGCGCTCCAATGCCACACCACGCGGGTCCCCACCCTTTCGAACACAAGGGTCGACAAGCGGGACGAACAGGCGGGTTCTCACACCCCCAAGCGTTCACACCAAGTGGATGGTGTCTGCACGCGGGTCCTCTCCACGAACCGAGGACGAGTAGGTAGGGAGTTCATGGGTTGAGTTTGGCAAGCCGATCTTCACGTTTTCGCGTGGAAGTGCACACTTGTGAGGCGTACTCCTCATGCACGAGGACGTGCATGGTTATGGCGGTGGGAGAATGTCACGGACCGCAATCGTGACACCCAAGATATGCGCTCGTACGCTAGTGTCGATGATGGTTGTGCTGATTGTTGGAGACGTGTTTCAGGGGCGTGCGTGTTGGGAATAAAATGCCCTAAACTCTTTGGAGTTCAGGCAGGCCGACCCGGTTGAGTTTGGGGAGCTTGTCGCTAGTCGAGAACTTAACGCTGAAGAGGGGTCTAGGAAAATCCTAACGCACACTGGTTGGGAACTAAGGTCGTTCTCCTGAAGAGCCCAAGGCATGGCGAAATCAGTCGACATTGTGCTACTTCCTCTAGGCTTACTCTCGTAGTATGGGATGTGGGAGTGTCGCACGGGCTCGAAACCTCTCGTCCCGTGACAACAAGCTCAGTTAGCAAAATTATGGCAGAAAAAGATTCCAACGACGACCGAAAAAGTGAATTGGAGGCTTTGGATGACTCAAAAACCGGCGTAAAAGGACTTGTAGATTCTGGAGCAGCAAAAGTGCCAAGGATATTCATCCATGAGCAAAACAAGCTTGAACACAAATCAGGTTCAGGTAATTGCCAAAATTTTACTATTCCAATAATAGATTTTCAAGACATTGATAGAGATGCAAGTGCTCGCTGTGAGATCATTGACAAAGTTCGGAAAGCTTGTGAGAAGTGGGGTTTCTTTCAAGTGGTCAATCATGGAATCGCATTAAACATTTTAGAGGAGATTATTAATGCGGTGCGTAAATTTCACGAGCTTGATGCCGATGTAAAGAAAGAGTTCTATTCGCGTGATGAAACCAGATCGATGATCTATAATACCAATTTTGATTTTTATCAAGCACCGGCAGCTAATTGGAGAGATTCCTTGTATTGTGTTATGGCTTCTCGCCCACCAAATCCTGAAGAGCTGCCTGCTGTTTGTAGGTATGTAATACATACACCTTCATTTATGGTCAGTTTGGTATTCATGTCCAGTAGTTGTGCGGCTTGTGCCGCCTAATTAAGGTCAAAGTTGTTAGTGTTTGGCAAATATTTAATTACAATTACGATTTAAAAGTTAAGGTATCTAACTTTTAATTAACAGTAACTATAGCTTTGAAGTCGCAATATTATAATATTAAAGAGCAGGTGCGGCTCAACTAATTTTGGGGTCTTAGGCGAATTGTTTCAATTAGACCTTTTAAAAAATTTGAGGTCAAATATATGTATTAGTTTTACTAAAAAGTTATTTATTTAAAATCAATTTTTCTAGTTTTGTTAGGTGCAAAATTATTGATCAAATTTTTACATTCTAATTTCACTAATATATTTTTCTTAATATAGTTAAATCATTTAACTTTTCTTGTGACTCAGTTGATCTTAAATAAGTTTTAATCAATTTTAATTTTTAAAAACTTCGTCAATTACTAATTTTTCACTCCAATTCACATCTTTTTTACTATTTTTGACAAATTTAATAATTATAATGTTGGAGAGAAATTTGGGGCATTCATATATGGTGGGGCTCTAGACAACTGTCTAAGTTGCCTAGAGGAAGAGCCGCCCTATTAAAAAGAGTCTTAAACTCTTAATCAAGATGAATGTTCATATATTTATTTTCAATCCTACCCATTTTGTTTTTTTAACACTATAACAATAATTTTGCAAGTTTTATTAGATCACGCCAATTATATATATACTCGTAAAGTTTCCTTACAGAGGGAAAACTTTTGCCCCATATGGTTCATATAATTTATTCACAAGGTAATCAAAATTTTATCCTCAGGAAAAGAAAACTAACATAATTTCAATTACAGAAGTGTAATGATGGACTACTCAAAGGAAGTGATGAAATTTGGGCTCACAGTATTTGAGTTGATGTCTGAAGCTCTTGGACTCAATTCCAGTCACCTGAAAGACCTAGGATGCGCAGAAAGACTTTATTTGATAGGACATTATTATCCAGCATGTGCTGAACCAGAGTTGACTTTAGGCCTCAGCAAGCACACTGATAGTGGCTTCTTAACTGTAGTTCTACAAGATCAAATGGGTGGCCTTCAAGTCCTGCATGAGGATGACTGGGTTGACGTTGAGCCTGTTTCCGGATCTCTAATACTTAACGTTGGAGATATGACACAGGCAAGTCTATTTAGTTAACATTAAACTTAATTTGGGATGCTATTCGCTTCAAGTTTAATTTCTATTTTTGGTCTTGGTACAGCTGATATCAAATGACAAGTTCAAAAGTGTCTACCACAGAGTTTTGGCAAAAAATAACGGCCCAAGAATCTCAGTGGCATGATTCTAGATTGTATGGTCCAATAGAAGAGATGCTATCAGAAGATAGCCTGCCAATTTACAGGGAAACCACTGCAAAGGATTATGTCAAATACATTTATTCAAAAGGGCTTGATGGAACCTCTGGGCTTCAACATCTTAAGCTGTCAAAGTAGGCAGCTCGAAGTGGAAGATGATTAAATTACTCTTACAGCTTAATTAGTTGCGCGCCTTCCCATCCATAATCGTATTAGTGTTTATATAAAGCTCATTATGGGTCAGTGGTTGCTATAATGTTGTTAGAGTGCACTCTGGTTCACGATTGTGTGATATTCAATAATATCAACTGCTAGCTGATCACCTATTGCTGTGATCATTTTTCATAGTCTTATTTTGAACATGAGCTACATTGTAATCTCAATCATTCATTCAACACAGCTTATGTGGTCCAAGAAAGTCCTGTTGGTCATCATTTTCGAAGGGTTTTAACGAAACAAGACAGCTTATATATTAAAAAAAAGGAGTTAATTTTCCCACCCCACTTGATTCAACAAAATTTACTGCACACCCAATACCCATTCCGTCAAATTTTACCGTTTAGTTTAACTAGCCAAGGGTTAAAAAAAATATTGTACAATAAATAAATAAATAAAAATTAAAAAAATTCTATGATACCGTGATTAAAATTATGGGATCAATGTCGTGATAAATATAAAATTTCTAAATTACATATAACAATAGTAAATGAAAGGTAAAATAAATAAATTAATATAAGACTAGTAAATTGGTGTTTTAAAACTACAAATAAAACAAACGCTTGTAAAAATAACATAAAACTTGTAAATTAACATTAAACTTTAATTTAAAAATAATTTATTTATTTAATTATCTAAGCAAAAAAAATTACTCATCAATTGAAAATAAAAAAAAATTGTATTGAAAACAATTGGAATAAGTTTTGTTAAATTGGTTTTACCATAAATTCTATATTCATGGTAGGACATTAATAATTTTTTTGCTATCATATTATTTGTTTACTATACAAGATAATCAAGCAAAATTATTTTTCTTGATGTGAATTAAGCCAAAACAAAATAATAAGACAATTCTTATATTACTAGACATATATAAAATATCAATAAAATTGGATCTAATTTTTAATTTTATACATATTTCATATAGTTTCAAACTTTGTTTCTTACTTATATTAAAAGATCAGTTAGGGTTGTTGTTGATGAGATTTAGAAGGATGCAAAATCACTTATCTTACAAATAATTTTGAGAAATATGAGAAAAAAGTTTTTCAAAATTTGATTTTAAAAATAAATTTTATTCTTAATAAATCTTACATGTATCATCGCATATATTACATAAATCCAAAATTATTATCATTCAATTTAGAAATAAAAACAGTAAATATATATGGTAATCATTATTATAATGAGTTTTTATTTTACATTTGTAAGTTTTTATTTTTTTAATAATTCTTATAATATTTACTTATTTTACATTTTATTTATAAGTCTTCTATTTCATTACATAAATTATATGTTATTTTACACTAAATATTGATTTACAAGTTTTATATTACATCTGTAAGTTTATGTTTTGTACATCAATAATACATCATTTTACAAATTCTATGTTAATTTTGCTTGTTTTATTTTCTATTTACAGGTTTTATGTTTTATTTTGCACTTAATGTTGATTTATAAGTTTTATTCTATACTAATAAAATTTTGTTGTAATGATATGTTATTTTACCACTTTTATGTTAATTTATTTATTTTATCTTTTATTTATAAGTCTTATATTCCATTTACATCATTTATATTTTATTTTATACTTAATGTTGTTGATTTACAAGTTTTATGTTATGTTGATAAGTTTTTGTTTTATTTATGAATGATATATCAATTTGTCATTCTTATGTTAATTGACTTATTTTACCTTCTATTTACAAGTCTTATGTTACATTTACATAATTTATTTTTTATTTTACACTTAAAAGTGTTGTGCTCTGATACCTCTTGTTATAGTGCAATATCACTTGTGCTATGGAAGCATCATTTGTTGTGGTTTGATATCACTTATGGGTAAATGCGGAATCAATACGCACAAAAAATAAATGACACAAGAATTTTACGTGAATTGATAATAAAACCTACGTTCACGGAGACAAAAGAAAATAATTATTTTTCTAATAATTAACAGAGTATAAGTTTGAGTAACGAAACCTCATCTTCCAAATATTGAAATACACACAATAGTCTTGCACAGTCTTAAAGAAAACAATTTTCTCAAAACAAACATATTCTCTCACTTCTTTACAAATAGTGTAAAACCCAACCGAGCCCCTAAAGAAACACCCTCTCAAATTTCCTAAGAGCTAAAACACTTTGAGGATGCCTTACTCTTTCGAAATGAAGCTCTATTAATAGTGTATGAGTGGCCTTAATCTTCAGCAATTATGGTCCAAAATTGTTGCTACTTTTATATGCAAGTATTGACAAATGAATTGCCGACATTGGATTTTCATGCACATTATGTCAATTTTTGTGGCTTATGCATGCAGCTTCCAAATTGTCAATTTTAGGTGGCCACCGAATAGCACCATGCATGTGCCCTTCTGACTTTTCAACATAATGTTGATTTATAAGTTTTCACATTAAATTTACTTGTCTTATGTTTTATTTATATAATTTATTTTTAATTATAATATTGATGCCATAATTTTAATATAATTTTATAAAATGACTCAAAATAAAAATAAAGTTGTATGTATACAAGGAAAAGAAAGTAACATCATCAGTTCTTAAAAATAGCTTGACCTCTGCAAAATATGCTCTCTAAAAGTAAAAATCGAAGCAATTTGGAAGAAAAATATCTTATGCTGGAGGCGATTCCTGCCAATTTCTTGATCCCTCACCTACAAGCCGCTCGTTTCTCAAGAAGCTAAGGATTGCAAAGATCATTTGAGGGATTTTATTGTAAGAGTATGAGAGTGGGCTCTGCAGCTTCGGTCTCCCCACATTGGGGTGCGTTTTTTATGTTGTTAATAGGGATTTTTTGGAGTAGTATTCTATATATGTTAGATTACTTTCATGCAAGTGATATTTATGTCGGATTTGATGAGGTTGGTCGTGGGTTTTCTGGGCTTTATGTGTTGAAATTGTTTAGGCGTGCTCCGTTCGGTAATTCACGTCAATAATGTACAAATATTTCTTCCTTACGTGTTATTGAAATGAAATCCATGTCATCTGCGAACATAGAGTTCATCTCCTTTTACTTGCTTTTTTAATTTAATTCAATTTTTAGGTGAAAATTTTATCGAGGAAATTTTTCAATCAATACAGTATGCGAATGATTTTTTGTTGTTGATATTATTAACATCAGATTTTATGGGTTTTTACATCAATGAAGCTTATATGCCCTCTTATACAGCATGTAAATGATTCTTTTTTTTGTCTTCATTAAAGAAATTTTCATACCAATAAAGCTTGTATTCCCTCCCTATGATGCTCTATGTTGTGTGTAGTCGGTTAGTCTTACAACTTATGCTACTTTTTAACTATAGATCGCTAAGGATGACATGAACTAACAACCGTATTCATAACATCATGGGGAGAGATACATAATATGAGAATAATTGATCCAAAGAAGACGAGCACCATTGTCCTTGTCAACAGAGTTACGCACATGACGTTTCAAAAGAAGCTAAGATCTGACGAGAGATTCAAGCTCACTCTACGCAAGTATGGGCTAGAGTACTATTCGATGATATTTGTCATTCGACATGTATATTGACAGTAATTTAATGTAATTTTTCTTAACTTCTACAATTTAATGTAATTTTTTCTTAATATTTCTTTAACTTCTATACTTTAATGAATTTTTTTTTTGGGTCCGGAGTCACATTTATTTCATATTTGAATCAATTTTTTATTAATAAATAAAAACTTGATACCGCCAGACAAATCACACCAATTAAGTTTGTTCAATGAATCGTAAATAGAATTTCATTTTCATGTTCTTAATTAATGGGTTTGTAAATAATTGTAATGGGTTTTTTTAAAAAAATATTATTAACATGAGAAATCAGTTTTCAAGGTATTTTTGATACTTAGGTGTGTGATAGAGTAAATATTTAATTTTTAAATTTGTATTGTGGGTATAAATAAATAAGTTTAAAAAGTATTTTAGTATGTACAAATAGAGTCACCCGTATTATTATGAATTTATAATATAAAAAAATAACTCTTAAGCAATCATTTATTTTTAGCTAAAAGGCAGTCCGTTTGGTTCAAATCCATAGAGATAAATAAATATATATATATATATATATATATATATATATATATATATATATATATATATATATATATATATATATATATATATATATTACTTTGAAAATATTTGTAGGTGCAATAAAATTGGCCCCCTACACTGTAGTACCGTCTACCCATGAAATTTAAATGAAGTGGTTGCAAAGCCAAAATCCAAAGCGAAGCACAGAAACAAGCAATTATATGAACCACTTAAAATAAATTACAAGACATAAATAAAAGAAAGAGATCAAATTAATCCCAAAGATAGGGGCTTTAGACAAGTCGTACGGCCATCAAATCATTCTTGACATTGACTAATATATTCTTCCTCGTGAGCCCAGGAGAGAGTGCTTCTATAGAGCAGCACAAACTGTATTTTCTTCTTGATTTTTCTGGATTTTCTCACAAAGTAAATGCTAATTGGATGGAGCATCTTTCATATGTGGGAAGGCCGATGCTCAAAAACTAGCAAGCTTGAAAACGGAAGACAAGTTCATTAGTTTCGTGTTTTTAATAATTATGAACTCACGCAACCACTAAAATTCAGTCTTAATACCTGAGTTTTAATAAAGATCATTCTTTTTAATAGTTGACAATGTGACGGACTTCTCATGTTCAATAGTTTTTATAAAAGGCCGTACACGAGATTCAAGTTTCACAATTAACTTATTTCAAAACATCTCAATTAATTATTTTATAAAAAGTGAAAAATAAAAGTTCTTAGGGATCTACAGGCGTAGAGTAGTAAATCAATTTCTGTCTGCGTATCATGTGGGTGGGATCTATCTAAGTTTTAGGTTGCAGCCGGGCTACAACTATCTTCAAAATCATTTTTAGCCCCATTTTTCAATCATCGCAATTTTGTTTATTAATAAAGAAAGAAGGGAAAAAAAAGCTGTTGTTTTCGAATCGGTTTGAGGGATAAAAGTTTGTTAAGTTTCTGTATTTAAAGTTAATACCAATTTTCAAAGAGTGATTATACAGTCACAAACTCTTATACAAACTTATCTTGTACAAACTGATGTAACATTAATTCATTTGTTGAATAAAAATATCAAATAACAGAAATAAATTATGTGGGTCAATAAATATTTAATTCAACTAATGAATTAATGTTACATCAATTTGTACAAAATAAGTTTGTACAAGAGTTTGTGATTATATCATTACTCATTTTCAAATAGGTAAATTTTCAAAAGTGAATAAATACCTTCTTTTGGTGAGAGTATGTTTGAGAGATAAAAGTTTGTTTAGAACATCTCCAAAAAGCTCTATAAATTTTACTCTTCAAATATTCATTTGCTTACCTATATGGTAAATAGATGGTGAAAAAAGATATTATTCTCCAAAACACTCTTCAAATAGAAATAAGTTAATATTATTTTAATTAAATAACTACTTTTTTAAAGGAAAGGTTAATAATAATTAAAACACATTTCTCTTTTCTTTTAATAAAAAATAATAAAATATAAATTAAAGAGGGAGAAAGTAACACTTCAAATTTGAAGAGAGATGATCATTTTTTATTTGAAAAATCTTAATTGGAATGTCTTTTGGAGCTTTAAATGTTGATTTAACTCTTCAAATAAGTAATAAAATCTTATTTGAAAAGTTTTTTGGTGATGTTTTTAGTCTCTATATTTTTTGTTATTAACATCTCTGTCGTTATTTTTTGTTTATTAACATCTCTTTAATTATTTTTTGTTTCTTTTAACTTGTTTTTACAATATTACCCTCTTATGATAATGCTTATTTTTTTACATTAATAAAATAAAAAAATTTTAATTACCAATTTAACACAATATATATTAATTTTTTTTGAACAATCTATTGAAGAGTTAATATATTAATTTTTTAATTAATGTCCAAAATAATTGGTAATTTTTTTAAATATTAGTATTTTTGAACATACGTGAGTTTCCACAAAATTTAATACATATTCTTTTTGTTTTTATTTTATTTTTAGGGTTAAATTAGTAATTTAATTTTTCATTTTATTAATGTCTAACAAAAGAAAACATTATTTTAAAAGAATAATATTGTAAAAGCAGTTAAAAGAAATAAAAAATAATGACAAGATGTTAACTATTTAATGATAGGATGTTTTAAAGTATTTTTATAGAAATTAAATGAACATTAATCTCATAATATAAGGGACTAAATGAATCTTTAACTTATACTTGAGTCCTTAAATGAGAAAATTTATTTATTTCTCGAAGGTGTAGATTTTTAAATTGTACTAAGATAAATTTCTCAATACAGTTATAAAATTTTTTTAAACCACAAGACCTCTAAAATGATTTGTTTTAAGGATTTTGTTACCTTATATAATAAGATAATAAGTAATAACCGTTAACTACTCATAAAAATATAAAGTAAAAGTAATATAATTTGTGAAAATACAAAATAAAAATAATAAAGTTTATGGAGAAAGATTTTTAAATTGTACTAAGATAAATTTCTCAATACAGTTATAAAAAATTTTTTAAACCACAAGACCTCTAAAATGATTTGTTTTAAGGATTTTATTACTTTATATAATAAGATAATAAATAATAACCGTTTAATAAAAATTTAACTGCTCATAAAAATATAAAGTAAAAGTAATACAATTTGTGAAAATATAAAATAAAAATAATAAAGTTTACGGAGAATTAGAAATACTTGACAAGTGTATTATGTTTGCTACTACTTACTTTATATAACAAAGTAACATGGGCCTTTGTCTTTAAGTCAAACTCTCTTTAAGTCCACCCAGGACAAAACTACGTTACAGATTCTGTAAGGTACAGCTGCAGCATCAGCCGTTGGATGTGGTTGGATGTGGAGTGAGAAACTAAACAAAAGAAAATCGGATGGTGGGATGACGGGAGATGTTTGTTACAGAACTGTAACATAAACAGGTCCTATAACCCATTAACCCAAAAAAATAAAATTTGTTGTTTCAGTCTTTCAGATCACTTCGCGACTTTAAATCAACGACTCAAAGCTTAATCTTTTGATTTTGTCCAAAAGAAGAACATGGGAGTTAGTGAAGCTTCTTCCATAAATGAAAGATTTCAAGAACTGAAAGCCTTTGACGAATCAAAAGCCGGTGTCAAAGGCCTAGTGGATGCTGGCATCACCAAGGTTCCAGGAATCTTCATCCGTTCATCAGAGGACAGAGACCGCCAGAATTCCAACGAACCAACCAGAACCCACTTCAGAATTCCGGTCGTCGACCTCAAAGAAGTTCGTTTCCAGAGAGCTGAAGCGGTCTCCGGAGTCCTGAAGGCGGCAGAGGAGGTGGGATTCTTTCAGGTGATCAACCATGGGGTGGCAACGGAAGTGCTGGTGGGGATGTTGGAGGCGGCGCGTGGCTTTCACGAGCTTCCGGTGGAGGTCAAAGAGGAGTATTATAGTAGGGAAGTGAATAGGAAGGTGAAGTATGGGAGTAACTTTGACTTGTATGAATCAAGTTCTGCTAATTGGAGGGATACTTTGTTTTGTGTTATGGGTCCTGAGCCTCTTGACCCTCAGGAACTGCCTTTTGTTTGCAGGTATTTGGGTGTTGAGTGATTGCTTGTTTATTTTCATTATACAATATGGAGGATTTATTTCATTAGTAACAATTCTATTGATATAGAGCAAAGCTTGTTTCAAATGATTCAGTTATCTGAAACAAAGAACATTTTTATAATTCATCAAATGTATACATGCAGGGATATTACACTGGAGTACTCTAGGCAAGTCCATAAATTAGGGACGCTGTTGTTTGAACTAATCTCTGAAGCACTTGGGCTCAAGCATGACTACCTCTTGAACATGGAATGTGCAAAAGGGCATTGTCTTTTGAGTAACTACTACCCAGCATGCCCCCAGCCTGAACTTACTATGGGCACTACCAAGCACTCCGACCCTGATTTCCTAACCATCCTTCTTCAAGACCATATGGGGGGACTTCAGGTTTTCCATCAAAATCAGTGGATTGATGTTCCTCCTTTGTCTGGAGCGTTTGTTGTAAATAGTGGGGATCTTTTGCAGGCAAGTCTTTATTGGGGCATATCATTGACTTACTAACTTGCCTCTTATCTAATAACTATGTACTTCTTTATTACAAATAACAGGGCAGTGTCTGTTCTAACTGAAAAGAAAGGAAGGTGTGATTATCTTTTGTTTTATCAGGGACATACTTTGCCATTCACTAAATAAAAGAGGACATCAGTTTGATCAGTGAAACCTCTTGATACCGTTCTTGTGTTTGTTGCAGCTTATATCTAATGATAAGTTGAAGAGTGTAGAGCACCGCGTTTTGGCAAATCATATTGGCCCCAGAGTGTCTGTGGCTTGCTTTTTCACTCCACATCTTTATCCCTCGATGAAGACTTATGGATCCATCAAGGAATTGTTATCTGAAGAAAATCCTCCTGTCTACCGTGAAACGTCGGTGCAAGATTTTATTGCATATTATGAATCAAAAGGACTTGATGGGAACTCTGCTCTCACTCATTTCAAGTTGTGGAGGTAGCCACAGATATGAGGTTAGATTGGCTTGATTAACAGAATGTTTATTGAAATGGATGGTTGTGCTGGAGCCATACTGATATATTGTAAAAGTTGTAAGTTCCAATACATTTTTATTTTATCAGGAACCAGGAATGCATGATAATTAATTTCACTTGCTTGACAACTGCCCATTTTTGACTTTCAAATCTTGTGAGATACACATTGACATCAATATGCTTTTCAAGGCTTTGATGTTTGCTTTCATGTGTCGCAGTTGGATTTAAAAAGAGGTAAACTTGACTTTAAGCCAGGCCATTTACAAATTATAATTATCCAATGTTTATGCTCATTAATTATTTAGTACTTTAGTTGAAAAGTATCAATATAAGCCATAGGACTACCTTCTATCCTTATCATTTTTCTGTAGAAAATTGTCAATGGATATCTCAGGTGCTACAATGCAAACTGTAGCGGACTATGACAGAGCTAAAGAGCTTAAGGCTTTTGATGATATGAAAGCTGGTGTCAAAGGACTGGTGGACGCCGGAGTAGTGAATACTCCCAGGATATTCATTCGACCACATGAAGAGCTTGCTGAGGAGTTGACCATTCACTGGACTAAATTACAAGTGCCAGATATTGATCTTGATGGCATCAGAGACAATAATGAAGATATTGTTGATCAAGTTTGGGCTGCATCCCAAACATGGGGCTTTTTCCAATTTATCAATTGTGGGGTTCCCTTAAACCTGATACAAGAGATGATCGAAGGAGTTCACAAGTTTAATGAACAAGATGTTGAGGTGAAGAAACAGTTCTACACACGTGAGCCCACAAGAAATGTTAGATTCAACAGCAACTTTGATCTCTATCACTCACGAACCGCAAGTTGGAGGATACGTTGGCTATTTTTACTTCAGGTACCAAAAGTGGAAGTCAATGAAGTGCCTGAAGTTTGCAGGTTCATACATAATCGATCCCTGTCTCTGTATATATATTGCTGGTTAATTAAGAGCCCTTTTTAATTAATGTTCAGTATATTGTAACCAGCCATCATGAGTTGTGATATCATATTCTTCTGTACAATCGTTCATCCGAATTTGCAGAGGTACCATAATGGAGTACATAAAAGAAGTCTCAAAATTGGGTGAGACTCTGTTTGAAATACTATCAATGGCTCTAGGACTGAAGCCTGAATATTTGAAAGATATGGGATGCTTCAATTTATACAGCGTTATCTGCCACTACTATCCGCCCTGCCCACAGCCAGAGCTGACTTTGGGAGCTAGAAGGCATTCTGATCCTTCATTCCTTACAATTCTGTTGCAAGACCAAATCTGTGGCCTTCAAGTCTTTCATGAAAATCAGTGGATTGATGTTAACCCTATATCAGGAGACTCGGTGGTAAATATAGGGGGCTTTCTCCAGGTTTGTCTTTGAAAATAATAGAGACAATTAATCTTCCCATCATCTGCTTAATTTCCGTGTTTTAATAGTAACTATATATGCTAATTAATGTTTTCAATAATAATTAATTGAGGTTATATCAAACAATAAGCTCAAGAGTGTTGACCATAAGAGTTGTGGCCAATGTTCATGCCACTGCAAGGGTTGCTGTGGCATGCTTTTTCACAGGACATGCTACTGAAGCGCAGAAGCCCTTTGGACCGATCAAAGAACTTCAAAGCAAATGTTTTCCATCAATTCTGAAGAAAATCCACCTGTTTACAGAGAATTTCTAGTGGGAGAATATCAACAAACTTTTTTCCAGAGAACTTCAAAGCAAGTCTGGTGGCCTCGAGCAGTTCAAGCTTTAAAAGTAGCAGTATACTTGAATAGAGTTCTCAAATGCTGTAAATTGAGTATGTACTAATGTTAATATCTGCCCTTTACGAAAAATTTCAAACTACATGCTTCAAATAAGTAAGAGATTTTAGAGTATATTAGAGGTACTACACTTAATTAATGGGTCGTTATACCTAATTAACCTATACATGCTGTATATATAAATGTAGTACTTCTTTATACTCCAGAATTTCTTCAAATAAGCATAATATATGATTCTCTTGTGTTATCGATTATGTTTGTGTAAAATTCCAGAAGCAGCTTATAGATTCTAATTTTTCTAATGTTTTCATGCTAATTTCAAAATAAACAATTAGACCTAATGCTCATATATATGTTTAGAGTGTAATTAATTGAAAAAATATTTCATAGTCAAATCTCAAATGGCTTATCATTATAAATATATTCTGTGACACGTGAGACTTTGAAAGATCAACACAATTCAAGTAATTTGATAAATGTAATGAGCGCCCATAGCTACCGAATAAAAAGAGGAAAGCAATTTGGTCAGTGAAACCTCTCGACACCGTTCCTGGGTTTGCAGCATCTTATATCTAATGACACGTTATAACCCGTTCGGGTTTGAGACTGGAAAATTATTTCGGTTCGGTGCTGTTCGGTTTGGAATTCGGTTCGGTTTGGATCGGGTTCGTAATTCGGTTCGGTTTCGGGTTGTGAATTTCGGGTTGTGAAACAGCTTGGGTTGCAAAATGGTAGTGTGTGTGTAAATATAGGGGGAGAGGGAATTAAAATATCAGAGTCAAAATAATTTCGTTCTAGAACATACAATTGATGTGAATTTGCGAGTAGTGGCTGAGAATATTCAAACAAGAAGCCAAAAAGCAAAAAGATGATCATCAAGAGAATGGCATCTACATATTACAGCCTTTTTATTTGCGTGCGGGCCTCGGGCAAATTAATACAAAGAGAAGGCTCCAAAACAAGGGATTGACCAATCGATTCTTGATCACCATGCACCATAAAGCCAGCGTCACTGCCACAACCACCAATGATTATGATCTCAAGTTTTAGTGCTTTTGGAAAGTGTGTGTGGACGTGGGTCAAACAACACAGTACACAACAATGCAAGAAAATGCAGCCAAGCAAAATTTATAATCGACTTGCCGTGCGAGACGAGTGAACAGCGAGCTGCGACAGCATGGCTGTGGGCGATTTGCTGTGCGGGCGAGTGACGACGGCAGGCTAATAGCAAAGGAGCAGTCATGGCTCGTGTGAGAGAGCCGAGACGAAATTGGACGGTGAGGACGTGACGCGTGAGGCAGTGGTGTGTTGGCGTGGTGCAGCGACGTCGACGTGGAGCGGTAGAGAAACTGCCGGCCGGGATTGATTTTGGTTAGGGTTTGGGAATTGGGATTTTGGGTAGGGTGTTAGAGTCGGGTTTGTGAGAACTGAGAAATTCAATTGGTTATGAGGTAATTGGAAAGATAGAAATGGTTAAACGGGTTTGGGAATTGGGTTTTTAGATTTTTTTTTTAAAAAGAGTTAAAAACCGATCGGTTAGGAAATGACCCGAACGGGATTTCAAAACCGATCGGGTCCGAGGATATAATCCGTTCGGGTTTTATCCACTTGATTTTAAGCCAGGCCGTTTACCAATTATAACTATCCAATCTTTATGCTCATTAATTATTTGATACTTTGTTGAAAGGTATTAATATAAGCCATAAGGCTACCATCTATGCCTGTCATCTTCTTGTAGAAGTCAGACAATGGATATCTCAGATGTGGCCAGTACAACGACAACGAAAACTGTAACGGAATATGACAGAGCTAAAGAGGTTCAGGCCTTTGATGATACGAAAGCCGGTGTCAAAGGACTAGTGGACGCTGGAGTAGTGAATATTCCCAGGATATTCATTCGACCGCCTGAAGAGCTTGCGGAGGAGTTGACGACTCACCAGAGCAAATTACAAGTGCCAGTTATCGATCTTGATGGCATCAGATACAATCAACTTGAAGATATTGTTGATCAAGTTCGGGCTGCGTCCCAAACATGGGGCTTTTTCCAAGTTATCAATCATGGGGTTCCCTTAAACCTGATACAAGAGATGATCGAAGGAGTTCACAAGTTTAATGAACAAGATGTTGAGGTGAAGAAACAGTTCTACACACGTGAGCCCACAAGAAATGTTAGATTCAACAGCAACTTTGATCTGTATCACTCACGAACCGCAAGTTGGAGGGACACGTTGGCCATTTCTACTTCGGGTACCAAAAGTTTGGAACCCAATGAATGGCCGAAAGTTTGCAGGTATATACATAATCGATCCCTGTCTCTGTATATAAATTGCTGGTTAATTAAGAGCCCTTTTTAATTAATGTTCAGTATATTGTAACCAGCCATCATGAGTTGTGATATCATATTCTTCTGTACAATCGTTCATCCGAATTTGCAGAGATACCATAATGGAGTACATAAAAGAAGTCTCAAAATTGGGTGAGACTCTGTTTGAAATACTATCAATGGCTCTAGGACTGAAGCCTGAATATTTGAAAGATATGGGATGCTTCAATTTATACAGCGTTATCTGCCACTACTATCCGCACTGCCCACAGCCAGAGCTGACTTTGGGAGCTAGAAGGCATTCTGATCCTTCATTCCTTACAATTCTGTTGCAAGACCAAATCGGTGGCCTTCAAGTCTTTAATGAAAATCAGTGGATTGATGTTAACCCTATATCAGGAGGCTTGGTGGTAAATATAGGGGACTTTCTCCAGGTTTGTCTTTGAAAATAACGGAGACAATTAATCTTCCCATCATCTGCTTATTTTTCGTGTTTTAATAGTAACTATATATGCTAATTTAAAGTTTTCAATAATTAATCAATTCAGGTTGTATCAAATGATAAGCTCAAGAGTGTTGACCATAGAGTTGTGGCCAATGTTCATGCCACTGCAAGGGTTTCCGTGGCATGCTTTTTCACAGGACACACCACTGAAACGCAAAAGCCCTTTGGGCCGATCAAAGAGTTGATCTCTGAAGAAACTCCACCTGTTTACAGAGAATTTCTAGTGGGAGAATATTTCAGTAAATATTTTTCTAAAGAACTTGAAGGCAAGTCTGCTGGCCTCAAGCAGTTCGAGGTTTGAAAGTAGCAATATATTTGAATAGAGTTCTTAAATGTTGTGTATTGAGGATGTACTGAGGTTAATATCTGCCCTTCCGAATAACTTCAAACTACATGCATGTTTCAAATAAGGATAATAATTCTCTTGTGATTTAATTTTTTTTTTTTTTTTGGTGTAAGATTCAAGAAGCATCCTATCAATTTGGAATTTTTTATGTTCTCATGCTAATTTAAAAATAAACAAGTAGACTTAATGCTCATATATAATTATATATGATCTACTACTGATATTTTTACAAGATTGAACTTTAGTGTATCATTAATTAAAAAATAATTATTATGTACTCAAATCTTAATAGTATGGGTTTTACCAAGTTATATATAATGTAACTTACAATAAACCCAAAGTTAATTATCCATAACCTTTTGCTTGTTTCACATATTATCATTCTCTTGTATTGAAAAATTATTTTTGAATTGTTGTAAATTACATATAACCTAACTTAGCAGCTACCCATATATCATTATAAATATATTCTGTTACACGAGATCTTTGAACGATACAACACAAATTAGCAAAAAATCTGGACTTGAAAAATGTAATAGCAACTGAAGCGGTTGAACATGAGCTGTAATGCTCAGGGCTACCCAATATGCTGGACTTTTTTAATTCCAACATCGGAGTCAAAGGGTCAACAGATTAGGCAATTGATTAAGGCCTCATATTTAGTTAATATGCATTTAGTCAAACTTTTTTATTTGTAAATTTTCTATCCTCAGTAATTATAAAGCAGAAAACGATGTATATTAATTAGTATGCAAAATGAAGGGCCTATTTGAAATTCTCCTGTATACAGTGAAACGTCTGTGCAAGATTTCATCGCGTACTATAAATCAAGAGGACTTTGATGGGAACTCTGCTCTCACACGTTTCAAGTTGCGGAGGTAGCCACCGATAGGAGGTTGGGTTGCCGTGATTAACGGATTGTTTACCCAAGTGGATGGTTGTGCTGGAGCCGTACTGATGCACACTGACATCCATGTGCTTCTCAACACTTGATGTTTGCTTTCACTTGTCGAAGTTGGATTTGAAAAATAAAAAGCAGATGTACGAAAAGGATTCAGCTACAGTACAACACCCCATTGTAATTCATTTAACCCCTTTCACTCATTTTTATTTAAACTTTATTTCATAAATATTAAGTTACTTTCTACTGCATCCATATCAATATTTTAGTTAGCACCTTATACTATTTATTATTAACAAAATTTTATTTTATATTACACATGTATCACAATGCCCCTCCCTTTATAATTTTGAGATCAAATAATTAATCGGATCGACCCGAACCCTCGAACCCGACCCGAATTTTGTTTCCATTTCGGCCACTCCACCGGCCAAGGTTGGTACTAATCGGAAGCTTGTGAGATGCCGGTCATTTCCATGCCATCCTCGTTGTCAAAAGGCTTTCAGAAAGCTGCCGTCGACCCGACCCTGATTCTGTTTTCGTTTTCCGCCACTCCACTGGCCAAGGTTGGTACCGATTGGAAGCTAGTGCGACGCCGGTCATCGTCATGCCATTCTTGTCACCGGAAAGTGTTCGTAAAGCTACAGATCGAAGTCGTGAAAAACCGCGAAATCGCCGCAATAATTTACCACGATTTCGCCGGTTTTCGGTGACACCATCACTTGGGTTTTGTTCCCCATAAATCTCTCTGTCTTTTCCGACCAACCACAGCCATCAGAGGAGCTGTTATTGGCCGTTGAAGGATTCACGGATGCAGTAGAAAGTAACTTAATATTTGTGAAGCAAAGTTTAAATAAAAATGAGTGAAAGGGGTTAAATAAAATTTTACAATGGTACAGCCACAAAAGACAAAAGAGATGACTCGGTACCGCTGTGGTATAATAGCTTAGTCCGTACGAAAAACCAATTAGGACGTCTATTTACTTCAGGAATGAAAATTATTATCTCTGCTGTAAGCATAGCATCCTTGAATCGGTTACTGCCAGTGCAATGGTGTGATCTCTATCAAGCAATAAGTAAGCTTGATTTTAAGCCAGGCCGTTTACCAATTATAACTATCCAATGTTTATGCTCATTAATTATTTGATACTTAGTTGAAAAGTATTAACATAGGCCATAAGACTGCCACCTATGCTCATCATTTTCTTGTAGAAAACAGACGATGGATATCTCAGATGCCAGTAGAACGACCATGCAAACTGTAACGGACTACGACAGAGCTAAAGAGGTTCGGGCTTTTGATGATACAAAAGCCGGTGTCAAAGGATTAGTGGATGCTGGAATTGTGAACATTCCGAGGATATTCATTCGACCACCTGAGGAGCTTGTCGAGGAGTTGATCAGTCATCAGACCAATTTTCAAGTACCGGTTATCGACCTTGATGGCGTCGGAGGCAATAAGCTTGAGGAGATTGTTGATCAAGTTCGGGCTGCAGCAGAGACATGGGGCTTCTTTCAAGTGGTGAATCACGGTATTCCCTTAAATGTGTTGGAAGAGATTATTGAAGGGATACGCAAGTTTAATGAACAAGATGTTGAGTTGAAGAAAGAGTTTTATACACGTGACCAGACAAGAAATGTCAGATTCAACAGCAACTTTGATCTGCATTACTCACGAACAGCTAATTGGAGGGACACGTTGACAATTTCTACCTTAGCTTCCACCAATTTAGACCCCAACGAATACCCAGAAGTTTGCAGGTACATACTTTGATCGCTGGCTATGTATAGCTTTATCTCCCAGCTTCTGAATCCGACTGATTGTTTAATATGCAATTGGATACACTTTATGGAAGGCATTGGGCTTGCTACCACAAGTTCTAATAATAAGTTCCTTTGGAGCAAAATTTGTTGAAGTTGAAAAAGAAAGTCTTAATTGGGACGAATAGTTGCTGCAATATGCTGAGGTTTTTTCTCATGCTTGGGTTATTAAGTTTGTTTATTGAATGTGAAAGACACGGTCTGTAAGCATGTTCTTGTTCCTGTTAATATTTCATTTAATGTTTCACTATTTGCTGCTGCAAATGAGCACCCTACTTTATGCTCACTTAGGCATTTAATCAAACTTCTTCATAGATATTATCAAACACCTGTGAACTCTTTGTAATAGACGTGAAAACAAACCATCAACAGAAATCATCAACCAACAACTACAAGAGCAATTCATGTGTGGTTCATTGAATTGGCTTATGTACATCTAAGTTCCTAGCATTCGATCACAAAATTGTAATTCTAAATGAATCAACAATTTTGCATTTTACAGGTCTATTGACATTAATTAATTCGTGATCACAGTGATATTTTTTTCCTTTTACTTTTTTTCTGTTAATACCCAATTGATTGTATCTTCTCCTGTGCCAATTGTTCTCACAAATTTGCAGAGATGCTGCGAGAGAGTACATTAAAAATGTCACAAAATTGGGTGAAACTCTGTTTGAATTATTATCACTGGCTCTTGGGCTGAAGGCTGAACATTTACTAGAGATTGGATGCCCTAAAGAATACATCCTTCTCTGCCAATACTATCCACCTTGCCCTCAGCCAGATTTGACATTGGGAGCTGCCGGGCATTCAGACCCTTCATTTCTTACCATTCTTCTGCAAGACCAAATCGGCGGCCTTCAAGTCTTTCATGACAATCAATGGGTTGGTGTTCAACCCATTGTGGGAGGCTTAGTGGTAAACATAGGGGACTTCCTCCAGGTTTGTCTTTCACAATTGCAATGAATATTTTTTCCACCATCATGCCAATCTTCATCAATCATCACGACACTCATGACTAATTAGCTGAGATGTCTTAAAATTGAATCAGATTATATCAAACGACAAGTTCAAGAGTGTTAAACACAGAGTAGTCGCCAGTCATGTCGGTCCAAGGGTTTCCGCGCCATGCTTTTTCATGGGACATAATGCAGAAATCCCAAAGTCTTATGGGCCGATCAAAGAGTTGACATCCGCAGAAAATCCTCCTATTTACAGAGATTTTCTTGCAAGTGAATATTTTAGCAAACGATTTTCTACGGTGCTTGATGACAATTCTCCCCTCCATCAGCTCAAACTATGAAGCTGGCAATAGTTGTATTAATTATTCGTGTTTGGTACCAACAATTTGCAAATTGCGGAGTCCTGTTGTGAACTCTTTCCCAATAATTCCGAAAAAAATTGTTTTAAGTAATTAATAACGTATGAATCATCCAATGTTGCTCTTTGATTTCTTCAATTATTAGAATGTACCGACTGCACTGCAGTTCCCTAATTAGTGTCAAAATTGCTCAGCCAGCGCCCGTTGTAATGCTTCGTTTATTATTTGATATGGATTAAACGATTGTATTAATCAGATCATGATTCAAGGTCGATACGATCACCCTAAGATCTTGATTGACCACTAATGATGAAAAAAAAAAAAAAGAACACAAACTATCTGATTGATGCACTAAACAAGAAACAGATCAGGAAACAATCAATTGAGCACCAAGAACCAGATTTACGTGGTTCAATGGAGATGGCTCATATTCAAGGAAGAATGGGGTATCGGGATTTCATTAAACCTTGATGTCAAATTATACAATGACACTACAAGTTGCTTGGAACAAGATGGAGTGACTTTCTCTCTCTAATTCTTATATCTACAGCATGTATGAGATCTCAGTAACCATGATGTTGATCAGCTTGTCATAACAGCAACAGCTACGCACCAGCGCGACGGGGACCCGGGGAAGAAAAAAAATTTGTTCCTGTTTGACCAATTTGACTTAGGTGGCCCAGGTGCGTTGCACGTGATTACTCAGTTCAACATCAAAACGACAGAATTCTCAGCCGTTTCACGGTTGGATTTTTAACGCCAAACGTTACCCTTTTTTTCTCTTTTTCAAAGAGCAAACCACAGCCGTTTTAATTTGCAGCCTCCTGATTTGAGATCTTATGTCAACGCCTTCGTAATCCTTACTCCTTAGTCGATCAGACACCTCATTCTCTTATTTTTGAGATTTATGATTTTGCTGTCCCATGAGCGTAATAGTTTGTTTGTTTTTTTTAATAAAACCACCAAGAGGTGGGGTTAGCTGGACCCGTTTATAATATAAATGAATAATAAAGTAAGTACATGAGAAAGACATAAACCAAAATCTCCTAAAATAAATATAAATACACAAGAATAAAATTAGATAAAAGTCATCAATGCTTGCCTCTGAGGTAAGGAATAACATGCGCATCCCAATGGAGATGCTAGATAAGTTAGCACGAAGATCTTGAGAACACAAGAAATGCCGACTAACCTAGTGAGTGTAGGCTCGATTGACCAAAAAATCGGTAAAAAAAATAATCCCGAGAAGCACATGTCTAACAAAAATAGGAGAGGAAGATGTCAAAGCACACACTCAACACAACGAATAAGCATAATCCCAACAAACAGGACCCTGGGAATGAATCCAAAAAAAATTGTGGCCGAGTCTAACTCGATCCACAGAATAACGAAGCTAAGTAGCAAGCTCCAACATTTCACAAACAACCATAAGCTCAAGATAAAAAAATTGGCTGACAGCCAAGAAAAGATTCAAAAGCAGCTAAAATCACACTTCGATGAACTCATATAATACCACCCGACGCAGCCATTCCAGGATTGCCTCTAGGGCAACCATCCAGAATCAGTTTTGCAATCCCAATAAGCAGCCTCATCGAAGAAAGGTAGTAGTTTGTTTATTTATTTAACTTTCATTGGTTTGTGATTTTTTAGATGGACTTCCAATATGATACGTCTATGCAAGTCTCCATGGATATTGAGTTGGACTTCAAATCTCCATGCACATACTGGACTTATTGTTTCTAGAATCCAGAAAAAAGGGTAACTATTGGCAACCCTCTATAATCCTTATAAAACCTGTCTTCTATGACAATTACATTAAAGAACAACATAAATCTAACCTAAATCCTTTCATTTTCTTTCTCTAACTATTTACACCTATAGAACCAATCCAATGTTTTTCATTTTTTTTTTCAAACAAACACTTTGTGTTTTAATCATTCTTAATCTACAAATAATTTCTCATGCTTATCGATGATCTCCTCGTCCATTTTCAATTTCTTGTATAACCTTGAACAATAAACTTTTTTAAAATTACAGATAATCCACTTTTAACTCTAGTTAATTCCAACATACATGATTTTACTTTTAAGAGTTAAATATATATAATTTAATCGTTAAAAAAGTTGTTCAAGAAACATATATTTGGAGTTGAGTGGAAGAAGTTGAAAAAATAGAAAATGGATATTTGATAGAAAATGGACTTTAAAAGGAAATTACAGGGTGCTAATAGTCCTACTTTCTTAGACAAAGTAGAAGAATGAGCAAATCTAGATCAATTCTTTGTAGAGTTGTTGTGCAGAAATGTGTCAAACAACGATGCGAGATAATAACAAATAAAAAAGAGAAAGAAAATGTCACAAAAGAATTTATGTGGTTTAGTAAATTGCCTACATTCAGGGAAAGGAGAATTCAAATATCCACTAATATGACAAAAGTGGAATACAACTGTCTCAATGTCACTTCTCAAATTCTCAATACACCATTTTTCTCAATTCACAAGTATCAAAGAAAGAACACTCTAAGTTATTTGAATTCCTCAAATAGGAATTGAACCTCGCAAATGCTTACTGGAAGCTCTTAATTAATGCTTATAGGAAGCTCACAATTGTTTTTCTTCTATACTTAAACAAATGGAACCATGAGCTATCTATAGCCAATTTGCAAACAATGGCCACATTATTTTAATCCAAAGTGGTTACCTAACTTGGCCATTTCTTTGCCAAAATGTTCCACTAACAATTATTTAATGGCACCTACTTTGTCCACTATCAATTGTTGGCTTACTTTTACCTAATTGCTCCACTAACAAATGTTGAATCGCTAAAGGGAAGCCACATCGCCAACAATCTCCACCTTAGACTTCAAATTTTATGTCGTCAACATTTCCTACTGGAGCAATTAGGTAAAGTAAGCTAAAATTTGATAGTGGCCAAATTAGGTGGCATTAAATAATTGTTAGTGGAGCATTTTGGCAAAGGAAATGGCCAAGTTAGTTAACCACTTTGGATTAAAAAAATGTGGCCATTGTTTGCAAATTGGCCATAAATAGCTTATGGTTCCATTTGTTTAAGTATCAAGCATTAATTAAGAGCTTTCAGTAACTATTTGTGAGGTTCAATTCCTACTTGAGGAATTCAAATAACTTGAGTGTTCTTTCTTCAATACTTGTGAATTGAGAAAAAGGATGTATTGGAAATTTGAGAAGTGACGTTGAGATGATTGTATTTCACCTTTGTCATATTAGTGGAATTTTGAATTGTTCATCCCGTGAATGTAGGTAATTTTGTTTTTATCTCTTTTTCTTTCTCTCCTTTATTTGGGATCTATAGTGTGGGTAAAGATAGTGTTGACAAACGCTAAAGTTGAAGTTGAAAACTTAATGGAACCAACAACTTCAGTATGTAGCAATGCGAGATAATATCAAATAAAGGAGAGAAAGGAAACAACACCAAAAAATAAATAAAAAAATTACTTGGTTTGGTAAATTGCCTACATACACGGGAGGAAGAATTTAAATTTCTATTAATATGACAAAGGTGGAATAAAACTCTCTCAAGCTTACTTCTTAAATTCTCAATACACCCTTTCTCTCAATTCACAAGTATCAAAAAAAGAATACTCAAATTGTTCGAATTCTCAAATAGGAATTGAACCTCGGAGATGCGCACTAAAAGCTCTTAACTAATGCTTTTAGGAAGCTCACAATAGTATGTCTTCGATACTCAAACAAATGGAACCGTAGGCTATTTATAGCCAATTTTTCAAACAATGGCCATATCTTAATCCAAAGTGGTTGTCTAGCATGACCATTTCTTTTACCAAAATGCTCCATTAATGATTATTTTATGGCACCTAATTTGACCACTATCAATTGTTGGCTTACTTTCCCTAATTGCTCCACTAACAAATGTTGAATAGCTAAATGGAAGCCACATTGCCAACAATAGTGAAGCTCCTAACGCTATTTTAAAACTCTAGGAAACCCCACTTATTATATATATATAACTCTTATTTTGATGAAATTTTTAGAAAGGGACAAAAGGTCATAATAGAGTTTAATTAATTAACAAACAATTTTTTTTATAATAAAAACATATAATTTTTTACTATATTGCCACAAATTATTTTGATTTAAAATAATTATTTATATCATGTAAAGATTGAGTTCATGATTTATAAATATAAAAATATTTTAATTTAGTTAAATTCATATTTATTAATATAAGGTTTTATGATAAATTTTTAAAAAGTGAGCAACGACTATTTGAAAACTATTTCATCAAGCCATGAGGACAATTAATTGGACCTTTTTAATGTAAAATGCCCAATTTTGAAAAATTCCAGCCAAGTGGCAAAACTAAAAGCAATGCCTTGAACAATTTGGCACCATGGCCTCCCTAGGTTTCCTTAATCTACAAATATTAAAGCGAACCATGAATTATTTGTCTCCGTTTCCAAGTATTAGGTAGAATTAATGTACTAGGCATTTTAGCTTAGGAAATCCTCTATATATATATATATATATAACACAAAAAAATCAAACACGTGATTTGAAAATTTTTAAAAGTATTAAAAATGTTTAGAAATAATAGATAGATTCAGCCCCAGGATATCGTATGATATTAATGACAACGAGTCAAAGGCTTGAAAAATCAAACATTAAAGACACATTTCCCCCCGGCAAGATGCCTAATATTTACAATGCTCTCGTAGTTAAGAGTCGAGACACAAGGACATGAAAAATCAAAGCAAACGATGATGTGTTTCAAAAGTTTATCTTTTCTGTGAGTGAAAGGACTCGATAAAGTAGAAATCGAACGACGACTGATCTCTGGTAAACATCTATAGGTGTATTTACCAACTAACTAAATTAAGATTATGTTTGAGAAATCAAACATAATTTGGAAAATAATTAGTGTTGCAAATATTTATCCTTTCTGTGATTGAAAGAACTCGATAAATAGCAACTCAATGATAATTGATCTCTGGTAAATATCTATAAGTGAACACAGATACTTGCCAGCTAACTTAAGATTAAGTTAGTATGAAATATATATTTTAAAATATACCAAAATTTCCAAGTAGTAGCCCAATATTTCTAATCCAAGTGCGGACCATTCAATAGATGAATGCCTCCTCACTTAAGATGATTAGAGGTAGAAAAATGATATTTATTCATAATGATTAAAGAACAGGCTATAGAAACAATTGTAAAACCATATGGCATTAATGTGTTTTTCATTAATTTTTTTAATTAATTGTAACACCATATGGTGTTAACTTATTTTTATCATTATCTTTTTTCATAACTGTAGGACCATAGAGTATTAACGTGTATTCTACAGCCATTATGAAATATTTTCCTGGATGATGAATATTATTAGGTAAGATACTGTAAAAAAAAAATGAAAATGATAAAATAATCTAATCAAGATCGTTCTCAATCATACTCTAAATCTATCAAATAATGTCCCTTCAAGAAACAGTCCACAAAGCCTTCTTCTAGATATCAATGTTTATTACTCCAAAAAATTTCCTGAAAACGCAGTTTAAAGAGGAAAAAAAAAATAGTGGGAAACAACAATAGAATCTGTGAAGTTGACAACAATTATGGCATTTTCCAGTAATTGAGAAATTTAAATCATAAGTAATATAAGAACTTTCTCACAAGTCATGCCGGATATTACTGTATTAGAATAAATAAGCCATTAGATGCCCACAATCTTCATCGTTTTCTTGCAGGAACGGAAAATGGTTATCTCGGATGACACCAAAACATCTTCTGAAAATGGGTCGGAAATCGACAGAGAGCGCAAGGTTTTTGATGATACGAAAGCCGGTGTCAAAGGACTAGTGGACGCTGGAGTAGTGAATATTCCCAGGATATTCATTCGACAACCTGAAGAGCTTGCTCAGGAGTTGACCACTCACCGGATTAAACTACAACTGCCAGTTGTCGATCTTGATGGCATCAAAGACAATAAACTTGAAGACATTGTTGATCAAGTTCGGGCTGCGTCCGAAACATGGGGCTTTTTCAAAGTTATCAATTATGGGGTTTCCTTAAACCTGATACAAGAGATGATTGAAGGAGTTCACAAGTTTAATGAACAAGATGTTGAGGTGAAGAAACAGTTCTACACACGTGAGCCCACGAGAAATGTTTGATTCAACAGCACATTGATATCTATCACTCACGAACTGCAAGTTGGAGGGACACGTTGGCTATTTTATTTCGGGTACCAAAAGTTTGGAACCCAACGATATGCCCCAAGTTCGCAGGTAAATGTATAATCGATCCTGTCTCTGTATATATATTGCTGGTTAATGCAGAGCCTTTTTTGTAATGTTGAGTGCACTGCAACCAATGATCATGAGTGGTGATATCATATTCTTCTGTACAATCGTTCATCCCAATTTGCAGAGACACCATAATGGAGTACATAAGAGAAGACGAAGTCACAAAATTGGGTGAGTTCTGTTTGAAATACTATCAATGGCTCTAGGATTGAAGCCTGAATATTTGAAAGATATGGGATGCTTCAATTTATACCTCATTGTCTGCAACCACCATCCGCACTGCCCACAGCCAGATGTTGCGGACCGCCCAATTCGCTAGCCCAAATGCCCACAATTTCGGGCTAGAGAGCCAACACAAAGCCAAGAGTGCTAGCTTGGCCCAATTCCGGAATGTTCTAGGAAAATCTAGCACATGTGAACATGTAAATATTCTAGAATGCTTTATACAATTCCAGCACATGTAAATAGCTAGGAAATTGTAGAATACTCTAGAGTTTGGCAAAGTTTGGCAAAGTTAGGCCAAGTTTGACCAAGCCTCCCCTATAAATATGGGATGGCATTAGGCATTTGCATCCAACAAGCATTGTAATCTCT
The DNA here is from genome assembly GCA_018350135.1 of Citrus trifoliata. Classification (NCBI taxonomy): domain Eukaryota; kingdom Viridiplantae; phylum Streptophyta; class Magnoliopsida; order Sapindales; family Rutaceae; genus Citrus; species Citrus trifoliata. Next base: position 5,445,576 of record CM031392.1, read on the forward strand.
CTTTGTGCAATACAAGTTTCTTTGGCTCAATTGCTCTCTTCTCTTGTTCAAGAATCTCTAGGCTTACTTAGCAACATTCGGCAAAGTTGTCTAAGTGCCGCACGGGTTAGCTGCGCAAAACACTCATCCCGTGACAAGTGGTATCAGAGCTAAGGTTTGCACGCACGCAAATAGCTCAGGAAGCAATGGCCAACCCTTCGAACGTAGCACAAGAGGGTGTTGTTGGTGTGGATGTTCCACCGGAACCAAGCCGCGGCCGAGAGGGAGAACGCGCCCAAGGCAAGAATCGTGGCAAGTCCAAGGCCCCATCCATGGATGCGTTGGAGCCTCGTGTAGGTACTCTCGAAATAGCATTGTCCACCGCTCAAGATAGCCTCGAGGGATTGGAGAAAAGAGTGGACGATCTCGAGGGAGAGTACGGCGAGTTCACGGTGGCCACAAAAGCTCTCATGCATGAGCAAGCGAACACTCTCCGAGGTGAGTTTCGATCTTTCCATGATGAGTTGCTGAAACTTCGTAGTTTTGTTCAAGACGAACTACGTGCTGTCCGTACGGAAGTGGATGAAGTCCGCTCGGATTGGGCATGGCACAAGCGTACACTCTCCGCAAGTCCAGCTTCCGCAAACTCGAGTGATGCGCGCCGCATTGATGTGCCAAAGCCCGACACCTACGATGGCACACGCAATGCCACAATCGTGGACAACTTCCTGTTCGGGCTGGATCAATACTTCGATGCCATGGGTGTACGAGATGAGGCATCGAAAGTGGGCACTGCACCCACCTATCTTAGAGGCGCTGCACAACTATGGTGGCGTCGCAAGCATGGCGAGATGGGCAAGGGCATTTGCACCATCAACACTTGGGCCGACTTTAAGCAAGAACTCCGAAAGCAGTTCGCCCCAAGCAATGCGGAGAAGGAAGCGCGAGCGCGCTTACGTCGCCTCAAGCAATCGGGTAGCATTCGGGACTACATCAACGAGTTCTCTACCCTCATGTTGGAGATAAGCGACATGTCCGACAAAGATTCACTCTTCTACTTCCAAGATGGCCTCAAGGATTGGGCCAAGACCGAGCTTGATAGGCGTGGTGTTCAAACACTTGACGACGCCATAGCCGTTGCGGAATCGCTCACCGAATACTCTGTCCAATCCAAGGACAAGAAGCCTAGCCAAGGCAAAGGTGGGGGAGAGAGTCGCAAGGACAAGGGCAACTACCGCAAGGATTGGGGGCAGAAAAAGCCACCTAGCAACAAGAGTTGGCAAGGAAAATCGGAGGGCAAGAAGGAGGCGCCAAAGCCGCGAAGCCCATGCTTCATATGCAATGGGCCGCATTGGGTACGCGACTGTCCGGAGAAGCGGTCGCTTAATGTTCTTGCTGCCCAACTCAAGAGCAACCCCACAATGACCACGGAGGAACCCCAACTCAGCATGGGTTCTCTCCAATGCCTCGGCGCACTCAACCGCCAACAGCCCGCACTAGCCAAGAAAGGGCTCATGTATGTTAGCGCAAAGGTAAACGGCCAGTCCGTTCGCGCGCTGCTAGACACGGGAGCAACCCACAATTTCGTGTCCATAGACGAGGCCAAGCGTTTAGGCCTCAAGGCCACCAAGGAAGGAGGCACAATGAAGGCAGTAAATTCACCCGCCAAACCAATTGCGGGAATTGCACAAGGCGTGCACATCACACTCGGTACATGGAGCGGAAAGCTTGATTTCTCCATTGTGCCCATGGATGACTTCAAGATGGTCCTTGGCATGGAATTCTTCGACCAAGTCCATGCCTTCCCGCTGCCCGCTACAAACTCCCTAAGCATCCTTGACGGGAGCAAAGCATGCATGGTACCCACGGAGCGAGTCAAGTCCGAGGAGAAGACACTCTCCGCCATGCAATTCAAAAGGGCTTTCAAGAAGGACCCAAGCTTCTTGGTCTCCATTCGGGAACTAAATGAGGAAGGAAATAGCGGAACGTCGCCAAGCCAAGTCCCTCCGCGAATTCAAACCGTCCTCGATGAGTACAAGGATGTGATGCCTCCAGAACTTCCGAAGAAGCTCCCACCTCGACGAGAGGTAGATCATGCGATCGAGATGGAACAAGGCGCGAAGCCACCAGCCTTGGCGCCCTACCGAATGGCGCCACCCGAGTTAGAGGAGTTGCGGAGACAACTCACAGACTTGCTGGACGCAGGCTACATTCGCCCCTCAAAGGCCCCATTCGGTGCACCGGTCCTCTTCCAAAAGAAAAAGGATGGATCGCTGCGGATGTGCATCGACTACAGAGCGCTCAACAAAATCACCATCAAGAACAAGTATCCGATTCCCTTGATTGCGGACTTGTTCGACCAGCTTGGCAAAGCACGGTACTTCACCAAACTTGACTTGCGCTCAGGGTACTACCAAGTGCGCATCGCCAAGGGAGATGAACCGAAGACAGCGTGCACAACAAGGTACGGGTCTTTCGAATTTCTTGTGATGCCTTTTGGCCTTACTAATGCACCCGCCACATTCTGCACACTCATGAACAAGGTACTCCAACCATTCCTCGACCGCTTTGTGGTCGTGTACTTGGACGACATAGTGGTGTATAGCACCACGCTTGAGGATCATGTCCAACACTTGCGACAAGTCCTCCAAGTACTTCGAGACAACGAGCTCTTCCTCAAACTAGAGAAGTGTTCGTTTGCCCAACAAGAGGTGGAGTTCCTTGGACACAAGATTGCGGGTGGGAAGATCATGATGGAAAATGACAAAGTGAAGGCCATCCTCGATTGGGAGCCTCCCTCGAAAGTGCCCGAGCTTCGCTCGTTCCTTGGGTTGGTGAATTACTACCGCCGCTTCATCAAGGGCTATTCAGCTAAGGCGGCACCTTTGACGGATATGCTCAAGAAAAACAGAACATGGCATTGGTCCGAAGAGAGCCAACGCGCATTCGAGGAGTTGAAGAAGGCAATTTCGGAGGAACCAGTCCTTGCTCTTCCGGACCACACCAAGCCCTTCGAAGTGCAAACGGATGCCTCGGATTTCGCTATAGGAGGAGTCCTCATGCAAGAAGGCCACCCAATAGCGTTCGAGAGTCGAAAGCTAAATGACACGGAACGCCGCTACACGGTGCAAGAGAAGGAGATGACAGCCATCATCCATTGCCTAAGAGTGTGGCGACATTACTTACTTGGCTCACACTTCACAATTATGACGGACAACGTGGCAACAAGCTACTTTCAGACGCAAAAGAAGTTGAGTCCGAAGCAAGCACGGTGGCAAGATTTTCTAGCGGAATTCGACTATCGGCTCGAGTACAAACCGGGTAAAGCCAATGTCGTTGCGGATGCTCTAAGCCGCAAGGCTGAATTGGCAACACTTAGCATGAGCCAACCGAAGTCCGACCTTGTCTCACGCATCAAGGAAGGCCTCCAACAAGATCCGCTAGCAAAGGATTTGCTGGAGAAGGTGCTCGAAGGGAAGACAAGGCGATTTTGGCAAGAGGAAGGCATCCTCCTCACCAAGGGAGATCGGCTGTTCGTGCCAAGGTGGGGAAATTTGCGGAAGGAAGTTATCAAGGAGTGCCACGACTCTAAGTGGGCTGGTCACCCAGGAATTGAGCGCACCACCGCACTAGTCCAAGCCTCGTATTTTTGGCCGCACATGAGGGACGACATCGAGGCATATGTGCGAACTTGCCTTGTGTGCCAACAAGACAAGGTGGATCATCAACTTCCAGCAGGATTGTTGGAACCGCTACCACTAGCAACAAGGCCATGGGAAAGTGTCTCCATGGACTTCATCACATCGCTGCCGAAGTCCGAAGGTTGCGGAAGCATCATGGTCGTTGTAGACCGATACAGCAAGTATGCTACATTCATTGCCGCACCTGTTGATTGCAAAGCGGACGAGGCTGCCCGCCTATTCGTCAAGCACATTGTGAAGCTATGGGGAGTTCCGAAGAGCATTGTGAGCGACCGAGACCCTCGGTTCACTGGGCGGTTTTGGACGGAGCTCTTTAAGATGTTGGGGACTGATCTCAAGTTCTCGACAAGCTTCCACCCACAAACGGATGGGCAGACCGAGCGCATCAATGGCCTCCTCGAGATGTACCTGAGGCATTATGTGAGCGCTCACCAGCGGGATTGGGCGAAGCTACTCGACATCGCCCAATTTTCTTATAATTTGCAGCGAAGTGAGGCTACGGGCAAGAGTCCGTTCGAGATCATCATGGGATTCCAGCCCATGACCCCCAATGCCATAGCCTCGACTTACGGAGGGAAAAGCCCCGCGGCACACAAGCTCGCCCGTGAATGGCATGAGGAAGCGGACATCACGCGAGCCTACCTCGACAAAGCCGCGAGGAAAATGAAGAAATGGGCAGATACAAGGAGACGGCATGTTGAGTACAAGGAAGGTGATCAAGTCATGATCAAACTCCTACCCCAACAATTCAAGACTTTGCGGAAAGTTCACAAGGGGTTAGTGAGGCGCTACGAGGGACCCTTCCGAGTTGTTCGACGTGTGGGCAACGTCTCGTATCAACTCCAACTTCCGCCAAGACTCAAGATCCATCCGGTCTTCCATGTGAGCCTTCTCAAGCCATATCACGAAGACATGGGAGAACCAAGTCGCGGAGAATCGAGGCGCGCGCCAACTGCCGTTGTCACGGCATTCGACAAAGATGTGGACTACATCATTGCGGACCGCACGGTTTCAAGGAGGGGCGTGCCAGCACATAGCGAGTACTTGGTAAAGTGGAAAAACCTCCCCGAGAGCGAAGCCACTTGGGAACGTGAAGATGATTTGTGGCAATTCGCTGAACACATCCAGAGGTTCAAGCACGAAAGCGCGACGAGGACGCCGCGAGCTTAAGTGGGGGAGGATGTTGCGGACCGCCCAATTCGCTAGCCCAAATGCCCACAATTTCGGGCTAGAGAGCCAACACAAAGCCAAGAGTGCTAGCTTGGCCCAATTCCGGAATGTTCTAGGAAAATCTAGCACATGTGAACATGTAAATATTCTAGAATGCTTTATACAATTCCAGCACATGTAAATAGCTAGGAAATTGTAGAATACTCTAGAGTTTGGCAAAGTTTGGCAAAGTTAGGCCAAGTTTGACCAAGCCTCCCCTATAAATATGGGATGGCATTAGGCATTTGCATCCAACAAGCATTGTAATCTCTCTTTGTGCAATACAAGTTTCTTTGGCTCAATTGCTCTCTTCTCTTGTTCAAGAATCTCTAGGCTTACTTAGCAACATTCGGCAAAGTTGTCTAAGTGCCGCACGGGTTAGCTGCGCAAAACACTCATCCCGTGACACAGAGCTGACTTTGGGAGCTAGAAGGCATTCTGATCCTTCATTCCTTACAATTCCGTTGCAAGACCAAATTTGTGGCCTTCAAGTCTTTCATGAAAATCAGTGGATTGATGTTAACCCTATATCAGGAGACTTGGTAGTAAATATAGGGGGCTTTCTCTAGGTTTGTCTTTGAAAATAATAGAGACAATTAATCTTCCCATCATCTGCTTAATTTTCGTGTTTTAATAGTAACTATATATGCTAATTAATGTTTGCAATAATTAATTAATTCAGGTTATATCAAACGATAAGCTCAAGAGTGTTGACCATAGAGTTGCGGCCAATGTTCATGCCACTGCAAGGGTTGCTGTGACATGCTTTTTCACAGGACATGCTACTAAGTGCAGAAGCCCTTTGGACCGATCAAAGAGTTGATCTCTGGAGAAAATCCACCTGTTTACAGAGAATATCTAGTGGGAGAATATATGAGCAAATGCTTTTCCAGAGAACTTCAAAGCAAATCTGCTGGCCTCGAGCAGTTCAAGCTTTAAAAGTAGGCAGTATACTTGAATAGAGTTCTCAAATGCTGTAAATTGAGATGTACTAATGTTAATATCTGCCCTTCCCAATAATTTCAAACTACATGTTTCAAATAAGTAAGAAATTTTAGAATATATTAGAAGTACTACACTTAATTAATTGGTAATTATATCTAATTAAACTACACATGCTATATATATATATATTGATTAAATGCAGTACTTCTTATGTACTCTAAAATTTCTTCAAATAAGGATAATATATGATCCTCTTGTGTTATCGATTATTTTTGTGTAAAATTCCAGAAACAGCTTATAAATTCTAAACAATTAGAACTAATGCTCATATATATGTTTAGAGTGTAATTAATTGAAAAAATATTTCATATTCAAATCTCAAATCGCATATCATTATAAATATATTCTCTGACACGAGGGACTTTGAAAGATGAACACAGTACAACTAAGCAAAAGATCTAAATTTGATAAATGTAATAAGCGCTCATGGCTACCGAATAAAAGGGGAAAGCAATTTGGTCAGCGCAGCCTCTTTACTCCGTTCCTGTGTTTGTAGAGCACCGTGCTTATATCTAATGACAAGTAAGCAAAAGATCTAGACTGTACAGCACCGTGCTTTGGCAAATCATATTGGCCCCAGAGTAAGCAAAAGATCTCGACTGTAGAGCACCGTGCTTTGGCAAATCATATTGGCCCCAGAGTATATGTGGCTTGCCTTTTCACACCACATCCTTATCTGTGGCTTGCTTTTTAGCCAAGTGGATGGTTGTGCTGGAGCCGTACTGGTGCACATTGACATCCATTTGATTCTCAATGTTTGCCTTCACGCGTCGAAGTTGGATTTGAAAGAAAAAGCAGATGAACGAAAAACCAATTGGGACGTCTATTTACTACAGGAAGAAAAATTGTTTGAATATCTCTGCTGGAAGTTAACATCCTTGAATCCTTGACTGCCAGTGCAATGGTGTGATCTCTATCAAGCAATAAGTAAGCTTGATTTTAAGCCAGGCCGTTTACAAATTATAACTATCCAATGTTTATGCTTATTAATTATTTTTGATACTTAGTTGAAAAGTATTAATATAAGCCATAAGACTACCATCTATGCTCATCATTTTCTTGTCGAAAACAGACAATGGATATCTCCGATACCAGTAGAACGACCACGCAAACTGTGACGGACTACCACAGAGCTAAAGAGGTTCAGGCTTTTGATGATACAAAAGCCGGTGTCAAAGGATTAGTGGATGCTGGAATTGTGAATATTCCCAGGATATTCATTCGACCGCCTGAGGAGCTTGTCGAGGAGTTGACCAGTCATCAGACCAATTTTCAAGTACCGGTTATCGATCTTGATGGCGTCAGAGGCAATAAGCTTGAGGAGATTGTTGATCAAGTTCAGGCTGCAGCAGAGACATGGGGCTTCTTTCAAGTGGTGAATCACGGTATTCCCTTAAATGTGTTGGAAGAGATTATTGAAGGGATACGCAAGTTTAATGAACAAGATGTTGAGTTGAAGAAAGAGTTTTATACCCGTGACCGGACAAGAAATGTCAGATTCAACAGCAACTTTGATCTGCATTACTCCCGGACAGCTAATTGGAGGGACACGTTGACAATTTCTGCTTTAGCTTCCACCGATTTAGACCCCAACGAATACCCAGAAGTTTGCAGGTACATAATTTGATCACTCTCTATGTATAGCATTATCTCCCAACATCTGAATCCAACTGATTGTTGAATATACAATTGGATACACTTTATGGAAAAGCATTGAGCTTGCTACCACAAGTTCTTATAATAAGTTCATTTGGCGCAAAATTTGTTGAAGTTGAAAAAGTCTTAATTGGGACGAATAGTTGCTGCAATCTGCTAAGATTTTAAGTTCATTTTTAAGAAATTATCATTCTTCCTTAAATTTAATAAATTGATGGTTTTTCTCATGCTAATTTTTCATTTGATGTTTCATTATTTGCTGCTGCATATGAGCACCCCACTTTATGCCCACTCAGGCATTTAATGAACACTTCATAGATATTATCAAACACCCGTGAACACCTTGTAATAGACGTGAAAACAAACCGTGAACACAAGTCATCAACCAACAACCGACTATAAGAGCAATTTATGTGTGGTTCATTGAATTGGCTTATGTACATCTAAGCTCCAAGCATTCGATATCACAAAGTCGTTGTTCTAAACGAATCAACAGTGTTGCATTTTTACAGGTCTATTGAACTTAATTAATTGGTGATCGCATTGATATTCATTTTTCTTTTTCTTTTTTTCTGTTAATCCGCAATTGATTGTATATTTTCCTGTACCAATTGCTCTAAAAAATTTGCAGAGATGCTGTGAGAGAGTACATTAAAAATGTCACAAAATTGGGTGAAACTCTGTTTGAATTATTATCACTGGCTCTTGGGCTGAAGGCTGAACATTTACAGGAGATTGGATGCCCTAAAGAATACACCCTTCTCTGCCACTACTATCCATCTTGCCCTCAGCCAGATTTGACATTGGGAGCTAGCGGGCATTCAGACCCTTCATTTCTTACCATTCTTCTGCAAGACCAAATCGGCGGCCTTCAAGTCTCTCATGACAATCAATGGGTTGGTGTCCAACCCATTGTGGGAGGCTTAGTGGTAAACATAGGGGACTTCCTCCAGGTTTGTCTGTCACAATTACAATGAATATTTTTTCCACGATCATGCCAATCTTCATCAATCACCACGACAATGAGGTGTCTTAAAATTGAATCAGGTTGTATCAAACGACAAGTTCAAGAGTGTTAACCACAGAGTAGTCGCCGGTCATGTCGGTCCAAGGGTTTCCGTGGCATGCTTTTTCATGGGACATAATGCAGAAATCCCAAAGTCTTATGGGCCGATCAAAAGAGTTGACATCTGAAGAAAATCCTCCTATTTACAGAGATTTTCTTGCAAGTGAATGTTTTAGCAAACGATTTTCTACGGCGGTTGATGACAATTCTCTCCTCCATCAGCTCAAACTATGAAGCCGGCAGTATTTGTATTAATTATTCGTGTTTGTTACCAACAATTTACAAATTGCGGAACCCTGTTGTGAACTCTTTACCTGCAATTCCGAAAAAAATGTTTCAACTAATTAATAACGTATGAATCATCCAATGTTGCTCTTTAATTTCTTCAACTATTAGAATGTCCCTACTGCACTGCTCCTTATTAGTGTCAAAATTGTTCAGCCAGCGCTCAGTACATATACTGGACTTTTTATAGTTTTTAGAATTTAGAAAGAGTCCGGCTATTGGCAGCCCTCCATAATCCTTATAAAACCCGTCCTCTATGATAATACATTAAAGAACAAAAGAAATCTAACTAAACCCTTATATTTTCTTTCTCTAACTCTTTACACCTATAGAACTGTTAGGAATATTCTAGAAAGCTCCAGATTTCTCCAGTAACCTCAAGACTGCTCAGGTTGTTGAGAAGCTCAGCCGATGCTAAGAGATTTAGTTAACACTCCCGTGTGTGTGTAAGCCAGCATGGCGTTAGACTGTTATAAATTGTACAGCTGTCAAATTGTTATTGGTGATACATTAGTTAAGTTTGTTATGTAAGTGTAATATAAATACTAGCCTCTGTATTACTTCATTCAGTTAGGTGAAATGAAACAAAATTTCTTTCTTTCTCTAATATTTTCTCTTTGATTGCTGGAAACCAAACACTTTACTATAAACTTTCACAAGAACCAATCCACTGTTTTTCATAATATTTTTTTTTCTCACAAACACTTTGCATTTTTATTATTGTCATTCTACAAATAGATTCTCACTCTTATCGATAATCTCCTCATTCATTTTCAATTTCTTATATAACCTTGAACAATAAACTTTTTTAAAACTATAGAAAATCCACTTTTAATTCTAGTTAATTCCAACAAACATGATTTTTTTTAAAGAGTTAAATGTATATAATTTAATTGTTAACTCACGTGTGTATCTATATATGTGTGTGTGTGTATGTTAATTCACGTGTATATATTATTGGTTGTTATGTGTTTCCTAGTTTGATAGGATTTGCTTGTGAACTAGGGTAATTCTTATCTAGGGTAATTCTTATCAACTAATGTACATATAAATATTGATCAATAGAGAACAAAGAGAAGGACAAAAAGGGTGATTTTCCATCGTGAATTTCTTCATGGTATCAGAGCGTAATGGAAGACCAAACTCAAACAAAAAAAAAAGATAAAGAGGCTAGCGGAAGTGGATTGGGCAAGACAATGATGTCTCCTTACTTCCTTTCGGCCAGTGATAATCTTGGAACTATCATCACTTAAGTGCAACTTCAAGGAACCAACTATGACGAGTGGGCAAGGGCTATGCGGACTGCATTGCGCACAAAGAAGAAATTTGGTTTTGTTGATGGAACCGTGAAACAACTTGCTGATGAATCAGTTGATTTGGAGGATTGGTGGATGGTGAATTCAATGTTGGTTTCCTGGATACAGAATGCAATTGAACTGAACCTGCGATCTACTGTGACTTATACAAAAGTTGCTAGGTTGTTGTAGGATGATATCAAGGAAAGGTTCTCTGTTAAGAATGGACCACGTGTGCAGCAACTTAAATCTGAGTTGGCGAATTGCAAGCAGCGAGGTATGACTATTTTGAATTATTATGGGAAACTCAAGATGTTGTGGGAAGAATTGAGTAATTATGAGCAATCACCTGCTCGTCTATGCGGTAATTGTATGTGTAATCTAGGCGCGAAATGGGATAAGAAACGAGATGAAGAAAAATTGCATCAATTCTTGATGGGTCTTGATGAAGCCGTGTACGGTGGTGTGCAGTCTCATATTCTAAGCATCAAGCCGCTGCCAAAGTTGAACTGTGCCTATGCCATAGTCATTTAGGAGGAGCAGGTTCAATCAATGACACATGCTAAAGAATAACAGAGTGAACCTATAGCATTTTCCGTTCAAGCCACGCATGGATCACATGACAACCAGGATAAGTCTTCTGTACTTTGAACCCATTGCAACAAGACTGGACATGAAGCATCTTCTTGTTTCCAACTTATTGGGTATCCTGAATGGTGGGATGAACAACTGAAAGCCACGAGGAATGCAGGTCGTGGTCGCGACAATTCGTGATAGAATGGTGGAAACAATGGGCGTGGTCATGGAGGTTTTACTTGGGCCAATGCTACTCAAGTCGCGATAGGGTCTAACAATCCGTCTGGAGAACTCCTGGAATCAGCCACAAGCGGTCTCAGCGGTTTGAGCAGTGAACAACGGAATACATTGCTTAATCTTTTGAACAGTAAAAAAGACAGCACCTCATGGATCAGTGGTAAGCTTAAGTCAATGGAGTGAATTCTTGATATTGAGGCCTCACATCACATGACAGGAAACAAAAAAATCTTATGTGACGTTGTATCTGTTATTCCCTGTTCTATTCAACTGCCTGATGGAAACGCAACAATGACAAATACAGAAGGAATAATTGTGCTTGCTAGCCACTTGCGACTGAATTATGTTTTATTTGTGCCAATTTTAACTTGCAATTTAATTTCTGTATCACAATTGATTCAAGATGGACTCTATTATTTTCGGGACATTAGTTCGATCGCTGCTCTGTCTAGTGTTACCGACCGAGCTTGTGATTTATGGCATCAAAGGTTGGGGCATCCTTCTTCTAAAGTTGTTTAGTTGCTCCATTTTATTAATTTGGCTTATTGTCTGTCTAGTTTTTAGAATTGTGATGTATGCTTTCGAGCAAAACAGTGTCGTGACAAATTTGTTTAAAGTAATAATAAAGCTTCAAATATTTTTGAATTGATTCATTGTGACTTGTGGAGACCTTATCGCACAACTAGTTCCTGTTGTGCTCATTATTTCTGACTATTGTTGTTGATTTTTCTCGCGGTGTTTGGACATATTTGCTAGTCACGAAGAATGAGGTTGGGCGTGTATTACGCAATTTTTTTAGTATGGTCTTTAGACAATTCCATAAACTCATTAAAATCATACGGATAGACAATGAGACTGAATTTATGTATTTATCTGATTTCTTTGCTGAGCATGGCATTCATCATCAGACATCTTGTGTGGGTACTTCTCAACAGAATAGTCAAGTCGAACGCAAGCATTGACACATTCTTAATGTTGCTAGCACTCTACGCTTTCAGGCTTTCTTACCAGTTGAATTCTGGGGTGAATGTGCGTTAACTGCTTGCTACTTGATCAATCGAACACCTTCTGCTCTTCTTGATGGATGAACTCCTTATGAACGACTATTTGGCAAGGCACCATTTTATGCAAATATTCGGTCATTTGGTTGCCTCGCCTAAACTTACAACATGATCATCGTGGTGATAAATTCGCTAGTCGAAGTCGTCGCTGTATATTTATGGGTTATCCTTTTGGTAAAAAGGGATGATATTTATATGATTTGGAGAGTGCCTCATTCTTTACTTCCTGGGATGTAACGTTCGTTGAGCATGACTTTCCCTACAAGGCTCTAACCGAACCAGCTACTACTGCCACACCTGCTCCTAAGCCTGATAAACTAGTTTTAGCTGAGGATTTATCACATGATTTAAGTGCTCATATTGTCTCACCAAATTCGGTTCCTGTTACTTCACAGGATACATGCGATGTTCTTGAGACCATTAATACTCAATTACATGTACCTGTTTCTCTTACTCTTGATGAGCGTGCTTCTAACGACAGGGGGGCATTGAGGTTGTTGAGACCTCATTGCAACAACAGCTGACCTTGGGGCACCGTCTTAGACAGCGGCAACAATTGATTAAGTTGAAAGATTATGTCTTGCATATTTTTCAGCATTTGAGTCCCTTTTCGCGGCTCTCTTCATGCTCACATGCTCAATCCCTTCCTGCAGGTAGTCCTTATCCCACACTTGATTATGTGAATTGTAAAAATTTTTCTGCTCGACATTGTGCTTTTCTAGCAGCGATTACTGCAGGAGTTGAGCTTGCCTCTTTTGCTGAGGCCGTGAGAGATCCTAGATGGCATGAGGCCATGAAGTTTGGATTGCAAGCTCTGGAAAATAATAACACATGGACTGTTGTGTCTCTACCACCTGGAAAACGTGCCATAGGCTATAAGTGGGTGTACCGGATTAAGTATAATGCCGACGGTACAGTTGAAAGATACAAAGCTCGCTTGGTGATCCTTGAGAATAAGCAAGTTGAAGGAATTGATTACACAATGCCGATGATACAGTTGAAAGATACAAAGCTCGCTTGGTGATCATTGAGAATAAGCAAGTTGAAGGAATTGATTACACAAAGACATTTGCGCATGTCGCAAAACTTGTTATAGTTCGAACTTTTCTAGTTGTTGATGGGGCTAGGAATTGGGAGCTTCATCAGATGGATGTTCACAATGCTTTCTTATACTGTGAGCTCAATGAAGAAGTTTACATGCGCCTAACGCCTGGTTCCACCTTAAACGAATCTGAAATGGTTTGTCGTCTAAGAAAGTCATTATATGGATTAAAGCAAGCTCCATGTTACTGGTTTGCAAAGTTGGCAGTGACTTTGAAGACTTACGGCTTTGCTTAATTGAGCTCGGATTATTCTCTCTTTACCTTGTATCGGGATAGCATACATCTAATTGTGCTTATGTATGTTGATGATATAATTCTTTCGGGAAACAACAACGAAGCTATTCGGGTGTTCAAGATGTATTTGAGTGATTGTTTTTATATGAAAGATTTGGGTCCATTGAAATATTTTTTAGGTATTGAAGTTGCAAGAAATCCGACATGAATCTTCATGTCTCAACAAAAGTATGTATTAGATATTATCTTTGAGGTTCGACTACTTGGTGTAAAATCGACCCCATTTCCCTTGGAACCGAATCATCAGCTAGCTTTGGCCAAAGGCCCTTATTTTTCTGATCCTATGAAATATTGATGACGCATGGCAGATTAATTTATCTTTCTGTTACACAGCCAGAGTTGTCTTATTCAGTTTATCTGCTTTCTCAATTTATGCACCAGCCGCAGGAGCAACATTGGGAAGCACCTCTGTGGGTAGTTCGCTATTTGAAAGGTAACCCTGGTCAAGGTGTGTTTTTAAGATCAGATTGTAACTTGCAACTTTATGGGTGGTGTGATTCTGATTAGGCAAGTTGCCCTCTATCTTGGCGTTCTTTATCTGGGTGGTTTGTCATGCTTGGATCATCTCCTATATCCTGGAAATCTAAGAAACAACACATAGTTGCGCGGTCCTCTGCTATGGCCAAGTATTGTGCCATGGCAATAGTTACACGTGAGCTCAAAAGTCTCAAAGGGTTGTTGATGTCTCTCGGAGTTGATCACTCATGGCCCATGCACCTGTATTGTAACAGCCAGGCTACTCTTCATCTAGCTGCCAACCCCGTGTTTCATGAACGAGCCAAGCACATCGAAGTTGACTGTCATTTTGTTCGAGACGAAATTCAACGAAGAAACATATGGCTTGCCTATGTGTCTATTACTATTCAGCTAGCTGATATCTTCACAAAGGCACTTGGCAGCAAAGAGTTCGAGTTCCTTCTTCGCAAGTTGGGCATTCGTGATCTCCATGATCCAATTTAAGGGGGGTGTTAACTCACGTGTGTGTGTGTGTGTGTGTAATTTGTTTGAGAAAAAAAGGTGGTTTTCCATTGTGTGTGTGTGTATAATTTGTTTGAGAAAAAAAGGTGGTTTTCCATCGTGAATTTCTTCATTAATCATTTCAAAATTTGTTTGAGAAACCGATATTTGGAGTTGAGTGGAAGAAATTAAAAAAATTAGAAAAATGACATTTTGGAAATTAAAATGGATATTTGATAGAAAAGGGGCTCTAAAAGGAAATCAAAGGGTGCTAATAGTCCTATTATTTTAGAAAAAGTAGAGGAATGGGCAAGTCTAGATCAATTCTTTTTAGAGCGAAGCTCCTAACACCCTTTTAAAACTCTGTGAAACCCCACGTATTATATGTATAACTCTTATTTTGATGAAATTTAGAGAAAAGGACAAAAGGTTATAATAGAGTTTAATTAATTATGAAACATAATTTTTTATAATAAAAACATATAATTTATTGCATATTGCCTCAGAATTATTTTGACTTTAAAATAATTATTTATATCACATAAAGATCGGTTCATGATTTGTAAGTATAAAAATATTTTAATTTAAGTTCAATTCATATTTATCACTTTATGTAACTTTCTCAAACTACTACAAATATAAAGTTTTATAAGAATTTTAAAAAGCAGCCAACCAAAGTAGACTATTCGAAAACCATCACGTCTAGGGATGGCAATTGTACCCGCAAACCCGCAAACTCGTCCAAACCCACCCGCCAAAACCCGCCTGTTACTGGTAATTAGCGGGTTTAGTATTATAAATTAAAACCCGCACATGGATGCGGGTGGGTTTTGTATTAACTTTATATCCGGTGGATACCCGCATTGATATCCACCAAATCCGCAATATTTTTTTCCAAATATTTTTAATTTAATTTAAATATAAAAATATATAAAGAAAATAATATCATTAATCAAATTACCAAATAGACAAAGGCTCAAAGTTGTGTATGTTTGTATGTGGCTCATCTCCTATTCTAAAATTATAACCTAAAGAAAACTAAAGGCATTTCCCTTCAAATTAGTATTTGAAAATATTAATCTTAATTATTATTATAGGCATTGTGTTGGATGGGTGCTTATGGTGGTGAATGAAATGAATATTTTCTCTTGGATCTTGTTTTAAATGATAATATGAAATGTAATTATTATTTTTAGATACTAGTTTGTGTTTTTTAAATAGATTTGTGTAATTTATACTTAAATTTGAGAATTTGTGTTGAATTGATGTGGAAATTTTAATTTTTCATTTACATTGTTTAAATATAAAATTGAGTATGCTATATGGAATTTGAGGTTATTACTATAAATTTATATATTAAATATTTGTGATTTTAAATACGGAAACCCGTAAAAAATCCGCTGGATACCATTGCGGGTTTGGTAATTGTTAAAACCCGCTGCAGGTGGGTTTTTTTTAAAAAAAATTAAAACCCGTTGCGGGTTGCGGATTTGTTTGGTAATTTAAATTTTGTGCGGGTTTGGGTTTGGTAATGAAAAATCCGCTACAGGCGGTGCCCATTGCCATCCCTAATCACGTCAAGCCATGAGGACAGTTAATTGGATTTTCTTAATATGAATGCTCATTTTTGTAAAATTCCAGTCAAAGCTATGCATTGAACAATTTGGCACCATGATCACCTCTGTAGGTTTCCTTAGTCTACAAATATTAAAGTGATCTGTGAATTATTTTGTTTCCGTTTCCAAGTATTATGTAGAAGTAATGTACTAGGCATTTTAGCCCTAGGATATGTGTGCGTGCGTGTAACATATAGAAGTCAAACACGTGATTTGAAAAATTTTTCAAAGTTTACAGATATTAGATATATTTAGCCCCAGGATATCGCATGATATTAATGATAACGAGACAAAGGCTTGAAAAATCAAACATTAAAGACAGCGACACAATGGCATGAAAAATCAAAGCAAACGATAATGTGTTTCAAAGGTTTATCCTTTCTGTGAGTGATAGGACTCCATAAAGTAGAAATTGAAGCATGACTGATCTATACTTACCAACTAACTAAATTAAGATTATGTTTGAAAAATCATACATAACTTGGAAAATAATTAGGTCATGTTTGGTTTGAAGAAAAAGGGAGGAGAGGAAAAGAGTGGAATGGAGAGGAAGAGAGAAGAAAAGAATGGAGAAGAGTAGTGAAATTAGATTTTATTGTTTGATTTGATATAAAATTTGATAAGGAAATGAATTATAATTTTTTTCTTTAGACAAATTTATCCTTTACCTTAAATATTAAACTATTTCTATTAATAATAAAAAAAATATATACATAAAATAAAATGGCAGTCCGGTGGCCAGCGGCGGAGGTCCAGCGACCTTCCGGCGAGGTCTGGTTAGTTCTGACGGTGGTCCAGCGGCTGTCACCCTTCAATAGCCGAATGCCTCCTCACTTAGGATGATAAGAGGTAGAAAAATGATACTTATTCATAATGTTTAAAGAACATGCCATAGAAACAATTATAAAACCATATGGTGTTGGCATGATTTTCATTGGTTTTTTTAATTAATTGTAACACCATATGGTGTTAACTTATTGTTATCGTTATTTTTTTTTTTACAACTGTAAGATTATATGGTATTAACGTGTTTTCTTTTGTCATTATGAAAATTCTTTCTGGATGATGAACATCATCACTCTTAAGAGGTAAGATACTGAAAAAAAAAGTAAATGATATAATCTAATCAAGTGATCGTTCTCAATCATACACTAAATTTATCAAATATATCCCTTAAAGAAACGGTCCATAAAGCATTCTTCTAGATAATAATGTTTATTACTCTGAAAATGTTCTTGAAAACGTAGTTTAAAGAAAAAAATTAGTGGGAAACAACAATAAAATTTGTGAAGTGGACAAATATTACGGCATTTTGCAGTAATTGAGAAATTTAAATCATAAGTGATATAAGAACTTTCTCACTAGTCATACAAGATGTTTGGGGGATGTACTTCGACGAAGACCAGCAATGATGAGCAGACATCTGGTAGCAGGATCCCGCGAACAGGTATATCTTGTAAGAGTCTGGTAGCAGGGGAAAAAGAGCAAGAATATTCTGCTCGTCCACAAATACGTCATCCGCGAGGCCGATCTCCTTTTAGACGCATAAAACCATTCCTGTTAAGGGTTGAGTCGAGGAGACCCGGTCAATGACAGTAAGCGAAACGTGCACTCCAACCTGAGAATCAGGGCACGAAGGCCACGCAACCACCCACGATTACAGAAATGGAGCATCCACTTGCTAGAGGTGGGAGGATAACGAGCGTGAATGAAGGGAATATATGAATTCAGGAGAGGCCTATAAAAAATAGTCAACGAAGGTAAAAGGGTTAGAATTTTCGATATTAGAACGAAGATAAAAAAAACTATAAAGAATTAATACAAGAGAGAAGCCATAAGATTTATGGCTAGCGTTCCCAGGAGCACAAAACCTTCATTTCTGACTTGAGCGTCGGAGGATTTACACCGGAAAAACAACTGGCGTGCTTTGACATGTTTCTATGTACGCAAGAACTTCTGGAGAAGAAACTTTACGAGGAGAGATCCTGGTCGTGGTCGAGAGGGTAACCAGAATCTCGCATCAACATTTTGGCACCGTCTATGGGGAGCTGATAAAAAAGCTTCTGTTGACAACAAGAAAGAGGAGTAAAACAAGTGAAAAAAAAACACAATGGAGGTAGGAGGAAGCAGTGCGCAAGGAGGTGATATGAGACTTAACGATTCCGTGAGGCTGAGGGAAATAGCCAATGAAGGATAGGTAAATGGCATGTTTGACCGAATGGAACGGATGAAAAAGCAGATGGAGACTCTGACAACCATCCTACATGAGCTGTGGAGTGAACAAAGAGGAATCCATGAGGAAAGGGTAAGAAGTGGCGGAATAGCACCCGGGCACGATGATTTGATGAGAAGTCGAACCACCAAAGGATTTGGTGGTGATGGAGGTAATTCATCTTTACGGGGAGAAATACATAGAGAAAGAAACCAATCCCCAAGAAGGCAGATCCTTGACAATGGTGACGGGGTGGTGAATGCAGAGGAGAGAGAGCTCAGGCAACACCTGCATGATGTAGAGTAAGAGCGGGATCAAGTTGTAGCAGGTGATCCTGGTCGTACTGTACAGTTGGAGGAAGAAGTGCGCAGATTAGCGCAGATAATTGATGATATGCAAGGAAGGAGCATAGCACCTGGTTGGAGGATAATGCTGGATGGAGAATCTCCGCTCTCAGCAGAGATCATGAGAGCAGTCATTCCGAGGGACTTTCGCCTCCCATACCTCATATATGTGGGGCGAACCAATCCGTTGGTACACATAGAGCGCTTCAACGACATAACTGGGGTGTAAGGATTAACCCAAGCTCAAATATCCAGGGTATTCCCACTGTTACTAGAGGGGCGAGCACGCGAGTGGTACCGTAAACTCCCTCGATGGAGCGTCAAATCCTTTGAGCAGATGTGCCAAGAATTTACAAAGTAATTTCGTGGGGCAATGACACCAGAAGATGACATGATGGAGTTAAAAAGCATGAAGCAGGGGGAACAAGAAATCCTTCGGGAATTCATCAAGAGATTTTATCGTGTTGTCCTCGACTTTGGAGCTTTCAACCATCCTCAGGCACTAAGGGGATTAAAAGAAGGAGTGAAGATAGAAGGCTGTGGTACAACCTGAGGAGCCCAGTTATTCAGACGTATGCAACCGCTTACAAGTAAGCTAAGAGGGACAAAGAGATTGAAGAGAAAAAGGCAGCACGGATCAAGACAGACCAGCTAGAAGGGTTGGGAAGAAAAGAGAAGAGAGCATTACCAGAAAATAGGCTGATCAAGAGGCGGGACCACCATGGCTCAGGTAGTGGTACAGGAGGTCGAATAACCGCTTACTAGCCTCATCAGAGGCCACCACAGTATCAGCACAGCAGGGTGCAACCTCCTTACTCACCAACGAAGGAACCTTAGAGAAGGCATGATTAGACATATGGTCATCTTCATCCACACTCCCATGGTAGTAGAGGAAGCTGACCAGAAGCGTTGCCACCACTTCCTACTCAAACGGTACCAACAAGGAAAGGGTAGTGCACATGATCGACCAGAACCATGATTATGGGTGGTATATTTCCTTGAAGATGCCCTTGGACGAGGTGTACGAAACCATAAAGGACCGGGGGTTACTGTACCTTCCGGCCCCAATAACAAAGCTACCCAGAAAAGAGGAATAGGGGACGCTATTGCAAGTTCCATGTCACTCATGGCCATACTACAAAAGAATGTAGAGATCTCAAGACCTAAGTTGAAGACTTGGTGAGAAATCGATATATAGACGAATTTATAGATGAGACTTTTCCAATGGTGGCATCGACATGTGAAGGGGAGCAGAGTGACAGAAACTTTAGGCGCGAGCAGCCTACAGTAATGGTGATTGCTAGGGGCCCAACATTGGCTGGAGACTCCAACAGGTCGAGGAAGAACTACGCCAAGTATACTATGACCAGTAAAGAGGTATTCTTCAACACCCCAGCAGCCAAGCGAGTAAGAGTCAGGCAAGTTCCAATCATGTGGACAGATGAAGATGAGGAAATAATTCTATATCCACATGAGGACGCTTTAGTTATTAAAGTCATTGCTGCTAGCAAGAAGTTTGACCGAGTCCTGGTGGACATGGGAAGCTCGGTCGACTTTTTGTTTAAGTCAACTCTGGAGGAAATAGGAATAGCAGACTTGAGGTTGGAGCACACCAGCACTTTTTTGAAGGGATTTGGAGGAAGAAAATTGGTCCCTTTGGGCGTGGTCGAGCTGCCCATCACAATTGGTAGCTCCCCGACGGAAAAGGACCATAATACTGGATTTTGTGGTGGTCGATGAAGAGGGCCCTTACCAGATGATTCTAGGGTGTTCATTTCTGAAGATGAGCAAAGCGGTACTTTCCAACCATTATTTAGCTCTCAAGTACCGGGTAAATGAGGTAGTTGGAGTGGTAAGAGGAGACTAGAGAATCGTCCGAAGCTGTTACTCCACCGCAGCAAGGGAAACATTACAGATTACATCCCTTGATACCAGAGTGGAAGCTAAGAATGGCAGACAGGAACCAGTAGAAGAGTTGGAGACAGTAAGCATGTGACAAGGTGATCCAGGAAAATCAATCTGAATTGGGTCAAGGCTAAAAAAAGAGCAGAAACAGGAGTTGGTACAATGCCTGCGAGTTCATGCGGATGTGTTCGCTTGGACGTATGAAGACATGCTAGGAATCGACCCTCAGGTCGCATGTCATAAGCTGGCAATAAAGAAAGGTGCTTGGGCAATAAGGCATAAAAGGAGGTGCTTCAATCAGGAGAGGTATGAGGCAATAAACGGCGAGGTGGAGAAGCTTTTGAAAGAAGGGTTCATTCGGGAAGTCAATTATCCTGAGTGGATATCGAATGTGGTGCTAGTAAAAATGGCTAATGGCAAGTGGAGGATGTGTGTAGATTTCACGGATCTCAATAAGACGTGCCCGAAAGACAGTTTTCTCTTACCAAAGATCGACCAGTCAGTAGACTCAACAGCTGGACACGACCTACTTAGCTTCATGGACGCATTTTCAGGATACAACCAAATCTCCATGTACGAGCAGGATGAGGAGAGCACGGCTTTTATTACTAACCAGGGTTTGTTCTGTTACAGGGTAATGCATTTGGTCTTAAAAATGTCGGGGCCACGTACCAGAGGCTGGTGAATAGAATTTTTAAGCCGTTGATTGGGAGAACAATGAAGGTGTACATGGATGACATGATAACCAAGTCGAAAATCCCGAAGGAACGTGTTGGGCACCTCGAGGAGACATTCGGACTTTTGAGGAAGTACAAGATGAAGCTCAACCCAAAAAATTGTGCTTTTGGGGTCGAGTCAGGGAAATTTCTCGGATTCATAGGTGAGTCATAGGAGGATCGAGGCAAATCCCGAGAAAATCTAGGTAATCGTGCAGATGAGGTCTCCTCGTAACTTGAAGGAGATGCAGAGCCTTACGGGGAGATTGGCAGCATTAAGCCGATTCATATCCAAGGCTGCAGATAAGTGTCAGCTATTCTTTCAAGTGATAAGGAGAGGAAAGAAAACAAAATGGACTCCAGAATGTGAAGAAGCCTTCCAGAACTTGAAGCAATACTTGCAGCAAGCACCTCTGCTGTCCACACTGAGGGATGGGGACAAGTTATTTTTGTATTTGGTGGTATCAGATCGTGCCACAAGTTCTGTTCTGGTGAGAGAGGAAGAAGGGGTTCAGAATCCGATATACTACACCAGCAAGGCCTTGTTCGACGCTGAGACCAGATACCCACCGTTGGAGAAATGGACACTCGCTCTTGTGGTTGCTGCTCGGAAGCTGAGGCCGTACTTTCAAGCGTTCCCCGTCTCGGTAATAATAAACCAGCCGTTGCGTCAAACCCTGCATAAGCCAGATGCTTCTGGTCGGCTCGTGAAGTGGGCTATAAAGCTAAGCGAGTTCGACATTGATTACAAACCCCGAGCAGCGATAAAGGCTCAAGCAATGACCGATTTCGTAGTAGAATTCGCAGAGCCCGAAGTATGTTTGGACCAGCTGGATATTGCAACAGACAGCAGCAAAGTTCGAGTATGGCAGATGTCTGTAGATGGGTCATCAAGGGAGCACGAATTGTCTTGGAAGGCCCAGAGGGGGATGAGATCTCTTATGCAGTAAAGTTAGAGTTTATAGCCACAAATAACCAGGCAGAATACGAAGCCTTGATAGCAGGTTTAGAATTGGCCAAGGTAGTGAAATCAGATAGGGTGAAGATCAGAACTGATTTCCAGCTGGTTGCAAATCATGTCAGTGACAGATTTCAACTGAAAGAGGAGAAGATGAAGCAGTACCTGAAGAAAGTCAGGTAGATAATGGGGAAGTTCGAAGCGGTTGAGGTGATATAAATCTATACGAAGCAGAATAGTCGAGCAGATATTCTGGCCAGGATGGCAACTGTAGCAGACCTAAAAATGCCTAAGTTGATCCCTTTGGAGGTGAAGTCCAGCCCGAGCATCGAGCAAAGTTTGGAGGTGTTGTAGATATAACAAAAATGCTCGTGGATAGATCCAATAATTTCATACCTTAGAGACGGGGTATTACCACCAGATAAGTTACGAGTTCGGAAGATCAGAGTCCAGACCTCGAGGTATACGACGATTGATGGGGTGCTATATCGGAGAGGGTATATGATATGGTTCCTTCAGTGTTTGGATGAGGACGACGCGGATTATTTACTGAGAGAAGTACATGAAGGAATTTGCGGAAACCATTCTGGTGGGAGGTCCCTGACCCACAAGGCAGGGATATTTCTGGCCGACAATACACTGGCATGTGCAGGAGAAGACCAGGAGTTGTGTCTGCCAGAGTTTTGCAAGTTTCTCCAACTAACCACCAGAGAAGCTCACCTCTATGGCCTCCCCTTGGCCATTTGCTCAATGGGGAATTGATCTGATCGGCCCATTGCTAAGGGAACGAGGAGCATCAACACATGCAATAGTAGCGATAGACTACTTCACGAAATGGATAGAGGTAGAAGCCCTTAGTAGGATCACAGAGAAAAAGACAACATATTTCGTGTGGAGAAATTTGGTCTGTCGGTACGAGATCCCTTATGCCTTGATAACGGATAATGGCAGGTAGTTCAATAATTACAGTTTCAGGGATTTCTGTCAGAACCTCGGGATAGATTTGAAGTATTGCTCGTCATGCTCACCCGCAATCTAATGGACAAGTAGAAGCAGCCAACAAAACGATCAAGAGGATTTTGAAAATCAGGCTTGGAGCAAAAAAGGGTGCATGGGTTGATGAGCTATCAGCAGGACAACCCACAAAACAACAACTAGGGAGACACCGTTCGCTTTGGCCTTCGGACATGAATCGGTCGTATCAGCCGAGATATGAACGATCACGCACCGGACAGATCATTTCAATGAGCAGGAGAACGACGAGCAGATGTGCCTGAATCTGGATTTGCTAACGGAGAAGAGGGAACAAGCAGCCGAGCGATCAGCCATTTACCAGTAGAGGGTTGCTCGGTATTATAACCAGAAGGTGAATGTACGGCAGTTCAAGGTCAGAGATTGGGTGATAAGGAAAGTGAATTAGAACACCAAAGACTCGACTCAAGGAGTGCTTGGACCGAATTGGGAGGGGCCGTACAGGGTCAAGCAGCTTGTTGGACCCGGAGCTTACAAGCTGGTTCGAACGGACAACCACGAGGTAAAACGCCCATAGAACGCAGCACACCTCAGGAAATATTTCCAGTAAAACTTGTTTATGTTTTAAAGTTATTTTTGTCCGTGCTCGTTGTTATTTATTTTTTGTCAAAGCAATCTCATGTAAGTCAAATTCAGCAATAAATAAATTAATGAGGAATTTCAGTCAACTGTACTGCTGAAAAAATTTCTAAGGCGCACCAAGTCTCAAAGCATGTTTATGGCGAGACTAGAAGTCAAACGTGTCAGGATCTGCTCGACTAAACGAAGGCGAGCAGACTCCCAAGCATTGAAAAATTGTTTAAGGCATGCAAAGGCTCACTAAGTCTCAAAGCCTATTTATGGAGAGACCAGAAGCCAAACGTGCCAGAATCTGCTCGACCAAGTGAAGGCGAGCAGACTCCCAAGCATTGAAAATTTTTTTAAGGCATGCAAAGGCTCACCAAGTCTCAAAACCTGTTTATGGCAAGAGCATAAGCCAAGCGTGCCAGGATCTGCTCGACTAAGTGAAGGCGAACAGACTCCCAAGTATTGAAAAATTGTTCAAGACATGCAAAGGCTCACAAAGTCTCAAAGCCTGTTTATGCCGAGATCAAAAGCCAAGCGTGCCAGGATTTGCTCGACCAAGCGAAGGCGAGCAGACTCTCAAGCATTAAAAAATTTCCAAGGCATGTAAAGACTAATTCTGAAAGCCGGTCATATGGCGAGACCAGATGCCAAGCCAAGATTTGCTCGACCAAGCGAAGGCGAGCAGACTCCTAAAATAAATAAATAACTCATAACTACAACACAAGAAAGCAATCAAAAATATTTTTATTAATCTATCAATAACAAGTAAGGCTGATAACCTTCAATGTTCATTACAACACAAGATACATTTAAGAAGACGACGAGTCAGTAAGTCGAGCAGCCTTAAGTGGCTGGTCCACCTTAGGTGCAGGGGGGGTATCACCAGTTGCGTCCGGGGGGGGGGGGTACTCGCCTCACCAACATCAGCAGGGATTGCACGAGGATGAGAGTTTTCCTCAACCACAATTAGCTCCACTTCTTCGACATCCTCTTTCGCTGTCTTCTCGTCCATGTGTTGAGCAACACCAGCTGCAAGGTCATCCATCTTCAGATCAGGGTTCTGCTTCCTAAGGACGGCCATGATGCAATGATAAGAATGCCGAAGTCCCTAGTCGTATTGGTTGTCAGCTTCCTTTTCTAAGTTCTCGACCTGAACCCGGTGGGAATCGCGAAGAGATTCGAGCTGAGTCTCGTACATAACCTTCTGCCTTTGTAGATCCTCTTGACCTTAGTCAGCTCTCCTCGAGAGTAATGGCCTTTGCTTGAGCAAGAGATTCTCGCTCTATCAACTTCAAATTCTCGAGGTTCAAGTTTTCTGCTTTCTTCTCGGTAGCATCAGCCTTAGTCATCGCCGATTGAATATCCTCCTTCATCTTCCGGTCATAACGGCCAATATTGGCCTTATAGTAAGTGGCCATGTAGTTGAGATGGAAAGCACTATACTGCACGACCCCCACCAGCTCACCTAGGGTGCAGTCGTCAAAGTCCTCTAGATCCTTGCTCACGAGTTTAGAAAGCTCGTTGATATAGGGGACCAAATGTTCTGCTCGGTTGTCAAATAAACAAGATCTCGGCCCGACGGGAGGAGAAGAGGAAGCAAGATCAGTGGCTGCTTCACTAGTCTCTCCAACTTTAACAGGAGGAGGTGGTAGAGTCTTCAAGGGGGGAACCTACTGCACAACGTTCACCCGCTTCGTAGTGGGGGCATCTTTACCCTGGTCCCGCTTAGCAGTTTGAAGTCGAGGACGTTTCTGAGTTAGAGCCCCGAATAAAGCATCCTTTATCTTATGGTCGGTGGACACCAAACAAGATTCGACTAGGTTATAAGTAGTTAGCAGCTCTCGGTTCGACCAGGAATTGGCCAGTACAGCCTTGACTCGCTTGAGCTGGTTGGGTTAAAGCGGGAAGTGAACACCCCAAGAACCTGCAATACGAACAGACATTTGGTTAGAGACAAACCAGTAAAGTGAGAACAACTATGGAGACAAGAAATCTAAAGCGAGCAGGCAACCTAGGACCACGAAACGGGGTGGGACGCGATAATCCTTCCCGTCAATTTGTGCAACTTGACCCCAGGGACCCCCAGCAAAAAAGAATTTTTTCTTCCAATTCCACCACCACCAGTTGGAAGATCGGTTATAGGTTTCCTGGTTTTAGTAGTTGATTGGAAGTAATACCAGCCGACATCTTTGGGGCTGCTTTTCAGCTGGTACAGGTGCTTCACCTCATTGACTGTGGGCTCTCTTTGGCAACATCTGTCCCACAATATGAACAAATCAGAGAGCACTCTCCACCCATTGGAGTTCAGCTGACCAGGAGCTAAATTTATCCCGTTAAGTATTCGAGCAAGTAGGGTTGCAGGGGACACCTCAGCTCATACTTAAAACTCTCGAGAAATAGAGTAATATAACCCCTAGGAGGCCGGCTAAGAGTATCATTCTTGCTTGGGATCCTAAGAGGTATTTCATCAGGAATATCATACCTAACCCGGAGGTCAGTGAGCTCGTCTACTGTGGTCGTGCACGAGATGAAGTCAATGGTGTAATTCTGTGATAGAGCTCTACCCCCTACAGTGCTCTGCCCTTCTGGTCGCGATGTTCCTGGTGGGGACATCTCATCAGAATCACCTCCTTAATCCTCACTCAGGGTGTTTTCCGAGTCAGAAGATCCCTCCTCACTATTATTTTCGCTCGAGGAGGTTGTTTGGGGGGACATCCTCCTAACGCTAGCCCCAATACTAGATCTAATGGGTTCTAAGGGAATCCTGGGGTCAAAGACAGGATCGATGAGCAGACTAGGCAGGAAGTCTAACTCGTCGTCATCAACCTCAATGACTTTCTCTTTACCTTTTGACATTCCCTAAGCTATAACCAGAGCAACATCACCAAATACTACCCAAGCAAAATAAAAAGAAATAAAATTATCTAAGACTATCCGAGACAGAGGAAACAGAAGTAATACCTGAAGTAAGGGATTAGTCGAAGAGAGGCAGAGATATAGACTTTTATGCCGGAACTTCTTCGCCGGAGAGACAGGGACAGTGACGGAGAAAATGACGAATTTCTCGTTTGAGGGGTTTTGGGTTTTCCTAATGAGGAACAAACCCTTGGGCTGCCAACATTTAACGGCACAAATCCCACGAGTCCCGTAACCGTCAGTTTAAATTTCAAATAGAGGGGTAGATTTCTGCCACATCACCTCGTCCGCAATTAAATGCGACACGACTCTTGGCAGTCTTTTCCTATCCCACGGGAGCAAGAACAATCGAGTTTCTACTGTCAGTTCACTATATTATCCAACACCAGAAACTGGGGGACCGGTGTTTGGGGGATGTGCTTCGACGAAATCCAGCAGTGATGAGTAGACATCTAGTAGCAGGATCCCGCGAACATGAATATCTTGTAAGAGTCTGGTAGCAGGGGAGAAGGAGCAAGAATATTCTGTTCGTCCACAAATACGTCATCCGCGAGGCCGATCTCCTGTTAGAAGTATAAAACAATTCCTGCTAAGGGTTGAGTCGAGGAGACCCGGTCAACGACAGTTGGCGAAGCGTGCTCTCCAACCTGAGAATCAGGGCATGAAGGCCACGCAACCACTCACGATTACAGAAATGGAGCATCCACTTGCGAGAGGTGGGAGGATAACGAGCGTGAATGAAGGGAAGGTATGAATTCAGGAGAGGACCTATAAAAAGGTAGCCAACAAAGGTAAAAGAGTTAGAATTTTCGATATTAGAACGGAGATAAAGAAAACTATAAAGAATTGATACAAGAGAGAAGTCATAAGATTTGTGGCTAGCGTTCCCAGGAATACAAAACCTTCATTTTTGACTTGAACGTTAGAGGGTTTACGCCGGGAAAACAACCGGCGTGCTCTAACCTATTTCTGTGTACGCAGAAACTTTTGGAGAAGAAGTCTTACGAGGAGAGATCCTGGTCGTGGTCAAATCGGTTGAGGAGAGATCCTGATCATAGTCGAGAGGGTAACCAGAATCTTGCATCAACACAGGATATTACTGTATTAGTATAAATAAGCCATTAGACGACCACAATCCTCATCGTTTTCTTGCAGGAATAGAAAATGGTTCTCTCGGATGACACCAAAACATCTTCTGAAAATAGGTCGAAAATCGACAGGGAGCGCAAGGCTTTTGATGATACAAAAGCCGGTGTCAAAGGACTAGTGGACGCTGGAGTAGTGAATATTCCCAGGATATTCATTCGACCGCCTGAAGAGCTTGCGGAGGAGTTGACGACTCACCAGAGCAAATTACAAGTGACAGTTATCGATCTTGATGGCATCAGATACAATCAACTTGAAGATATTGTTGATCAAGTTCGGGCTGCGTCCGAAACATGGGGTTCCCTTACACCTGATGGAAGAGATGATTGAACGAGTTCACAAGTTTAATGAACAAGATGCTGAGGTGAAGAAACAGTTCTACACACGTGAGCCCAAAAGAAACATTAGATTCAACAGCAACTTTGATCTGTATCACTCACGAACCGCAAGTTGGAGGGACACGTTGGCCATTTTTACTTCGGGTACCAAAAGTTTGGAACCCAATGAATTGCCCAAAGTTTGCAGGTATCTACATAATCGATCCGTCTCTGTATATACATTGCTGGTTAATTAAGAGCCCTTTTTAATTAATGTTCAGTATATTGTAACCAGCCATCATGAGTTGTGATATCATATTCTTCTGTACAATCGTTCATCCGAATTTGCAGAGATACCATAATGGAGTACATAAAAGAAGTCTCAAAATTGGGCGAGACTCTGTTTGAAATACTATCAATGGCTTTAGGACTGAAGCCTGAATATTTGAAAGTGAAATGCAAGTAATGCAACCCAAGAGGGGGGGTGAATTGGGTTTTTAAACTATATGCAATACAATTTGCACAATAAATCAATCTAACGCCTTAGTGAAATAGAGAACAATAAATTCAAGCAAGCGTAAAAATAAAAGAGTAAGGGAAGAGAAAAACAAACGCGTAGATTTTACGTGGTTCGGCAATCCCCGCCTACGTCCACGCCTCCAAGCCAACCGAGCTCGAGGATTTCACTATCCAAGCCTCCCAAGGCTTCAAATGTTTACAATTGACTTCCAAGGTGTCAATGAACCTTTACAACAAGAGATTATATCCCCAATCTCTTCACCCCAAGTGTTTCCCACACTTACACACTCACAAATTGATAAGAGATGAAAATTACAACACAAACTCTCTTTAAGAGTGGATATGCAACTAATAGCTCAACAATGATTCAATCAATGATGATTTACGTTTTGGAAGCTCAATATATGTTATATGATCTTATATTTGCTTGTGTTCAACCTTAGAAAGAAGTTTGGGTTGAGTTTTTATAAAGAAAACCCAAAAACTAGCCGTTATAGCCAAAAGACCCGTGCTCAAGCGGTTAGCCGCTTGATTAACCGGCTAGCCGCTCAGGAACAGTAAAGTTACCGTTATTTTTGAATCTTACTACAGTAACACTGTTCACTAAAATTATATTTTGACCCAAAACTTTCTATAATTATACTATGGCCCAAAACGTCAGAAAACTTGTCAAATAGGTCCAATAGTTTTCAAAGTTCTCGAAACCTTTCACTTTAGTCCAAAAATTGAAAATATGAGATTTTCCTCAAGCGGCTAGCCGCTAGCGCTCGAGCGGTTCGCCGCTTCCTCTCTGTCCAACTTTGGATTTCAAGTGTCCAAATTACATTGGGGTCCTCAAAGTTTCATAAATTATGGTATGACCCAAAACGTTTCAAACCTTTGCAAATAAGTCCAAATTTGAATTTCAAAATAATATTTAATAAACTCAAAGATTACAAATCTTAGCATTTAAGTCCAAATTACTTAAATCCACAAAATACTTTACTTTATAAAAATAAAACATTTTAGTTTATGAAAAGTATTAAATTAATCTATTGAGCTTCTCAAATACTAAATCATGCATCAATTAAATCATACCGGCTTTACAAGAATTTGTCGCAATAAATTGTCCATTGAGCTCTAAACTTTATTCTTGATTTCGCCGTTATCCGTTGAGTGTCTTGAGCTTGATTTCACTTGATTCACTTGTATAAATATTACCCTTAAAAAACTAGTGAAAATGTGAAATACAATTTTTATTAAATCACTCAATACATATGTTTGTTATCATCAAAATTACATTATGTATAGCCTTTTAGGCTAACAATCTCCCCCTTTTTGATGATGACAAATATCTCATGTATTTTGACATTTATACTCCCCCTTAATACATGACATATATAATTAAATGTATAAATCAAATACTCCCCCTGAATATTTGATTTATGATAATGTGAAAGCTCCCCCTTAATATTTCAAAACCATGCATAAATACTTGAAATACAAAATACGTATTACATGTCCTCATATTCAATAATACATGACTTCTCCCCCTTCATCATCAAAATTACTAGAAATTATGGTAAGACCAATAATATGTTAATGGTTAATCTAGAAACATATAATAATCAAACATCAAATTAACCGTAAAATTATTATGAACAATCATGCCATCAAAAGAATGCTCAAAATGCAATTTATCCAAAAACATATCATTTTTATCTTCCCTTTTTATCATAAAAAAATAGATAGATTCAATTCAAAACAAGATCACTAAAAATAATTAGATGAAGATATTACCAATTTTGTGCGAGGAAAAATTTCAGCAAAGTCTCCCCTTAAAAATGAACAAATCCTCAAATACTTCCATATAAGCTTAAACAATTATAATAAACCAACAACTCCATTAAGTCATCAAGCAACACATAAGAATTAAGTATATAATTAACCAATCCGAAAACATCATTCAAATAGAACATATCCGAAGATTAAATAACAAGTACCCTTAATCCACAACTTAAAAAAAATCCAAATAGCAAATAGCAAGATATCATCCGCAAATGAAAAAAAACAACAATGCATGAATATATGTTGTGCAGAGTGACACATAACAAAATAAAATAGAGTGCTAAGGAGATGGTGGATGTGAGGAAGAGGATGGTGGTGGAAATCCAAGAGCTGTAAAAAGTTGCTGCTGACCATTAAGAAGCTGCTGCTGTTGAGCAAAGAGACGCTCTCGCTCGGAAATGGACTGAAGTTGAAAAGCTTCAAGCATAGACTGGAGTTTGTCTTGCCGCTCAGAAAGTGAATCAACTTTAGTTAACAGCTGCTGCAACGGATCCTCAGAGGCAGCGGAAGTAGAGGGGGAAGGGCCCTCGGAAGGTGGAGGGCGAGAGAGATATGGAGCACTAAGATCATGAAGCAAGTGTGGGAGACGGACATCGTTAAAGAAACGATGATCTCTAGGAGCAATGTCCCCAACCTTTTTGTTTCTGTTATCTTTACGCCATTGATCATCACTCCAATAATAACCCAAATTAGCAATTGATTCATCGCCTAATTCTCTCGAATTTAAGGAGATTGGCTCGGTTATAGGAACATGAAAATACTTTAGAAATCGGGTAATAATGCTAGCATATGGAAGGGATCGTTTGGCTAAGTTGGGAGTACTAAGCATGTGATTAAGGATAATATACCCAATATTTAGCACCCTCTCCTCTAGAATGCAATCCAAAATGGCTATATCTAAACGACTAACTTCATCCGCATGACCGGCCCTAGGAGTAATCACATGATGAAGAACATAATGAAGGATTCGAGTTTGAAGAGGTAAGGCTTGAGATTTCAAAGGTGAGTTACAGAACGCAGTGGACAAATCACGCCGTCGGCAAATTTTTCTAACGGCATTTTCAAGGGAAAACCAAGGTTGTTTTATTTTGGCTCTAGCACTATATATTTCCAAACCCTCATTTGGAGTGCCAATGATAGAATTTAGCAAAGCAACATCAAATTCAATGTGAACTCTCCCAACATAAGTAACAATTCTATTTGACAATTCTGTATCCATATTCGAATAGAAAACCTTGACTAAATTTTCATAGTAAGGATCATTAACGACCAACACATTCTTCCATCCCATAGCAAAAAGTAAATCTGTAAGAGACTTCTCACAAATTTCTAAATTCTCCATATTATTGAGATTGACAAAAAAAGGAGTAATTACCGACCTTGGCTTGAAATTGTCAAGAAAATGTTTCTGAAGTTGGAGTC
This sequence comes from Citrus trifoliata, assembly GCA_018350135.1. Taxonomy (NCBI): domain Eukaryota; kingdom Viridiplantae; phylum Streptophyta; class Magnoliopsida; order Sapindales; family Rutaceae; genus Citrus; species Citrus trifoliata. Next base: position 5,477,497 of record CM031392.1, read on the forward strand.
GTGGAAAATGAACCGACATAAAGTCCGAAGAGTCTCCATGATTATCCTTACGCTTCTTAGCCACGTGTTTTCCCTTGGACTTGTCACCACCCGCCATTGTTGGACAAAAAAACAAGCTTAAAAATTCAATTTCGGGTTGACAAAAAAAATTGAGTGAAATGGATTTGTTTGAGCCAAGAAAATCGATCGTAGAGATGAATGAAGCTAATATATGATGTAGATTGGATCAAAAATTGGCTAAAGGAAGCTTGACAATGTAGAGAGAGAAACGGGTAGAGTTAGGTTTTTGATTTTGGGTTTTATGTGGAGAGTTGATGAAATGAAGTTTTGAGAACGAAAATTGAAGGAGTAATGGATGAATAATGAGTTGGATGATTGATTTTGACAAGAAAAAGAGTGAAAGATGAAGAGATTTGAGAGAGAAGTGGTGAGTTACTGTTCACTCGTGAGAGATGATGATGAAATGATGAAAAATAAGTGAAGAAATCGTGATGGAGAAGTGTGTAATGAAGATGAAATGCATGGGTATTAGTTTGAATGGTTAATTTGGGCATGAAAATGGATGAAAAAAAAAAAGAAAATTGAGGTGAAAATGGAGAGGATGTTCACGGTTTTGGTGAGAGAAGAGAAACATGTGCAGAAAAATCAGCAAACGAAGAAGAAAAAAAAAAAAATTGCCCAACCAGTGACCAAGCGGCTAGCCGCTTGGGGGCAAGCGGCTAGCCGCTTGCTCTCGGGTTGGGAGGACATTTCCAAGCGGCTAGCCGCCTGGTTGCTGTCCACCTGCACGCTATTTGCTTTCCGGCTTGTTTCGATCAATTCCGTGATCATTTTGTGATCTCGAAACATCTCAAGAGCCAATTTAATGCATGATTCATGATTTTAAACATCCAAAAGATAATTAATTCAAACAAATAATCCATCCAACAAGCATACAATCATAAAGCGTATAAGCATTCAAAACTTAAGAAAATGCAGAAAGGTCAACTTCGAAACCAAAACTGTATTGATTGAGCAAGAATTATCATGCAAGCTATATACCGTTGGAAAGATAATTAAGCTAGCTTTCCCATAAATTTTACAGAGCTTAATTTAGAGTTCTCTAGAAAAAGTTATGACTAATTCATTACAGTATGCGCAGACTCGGGATTTTCAACGACTCATTTACTTTACAAACAATTTTAATAGATTCAATAACATAAATAGAGATGTTAATGTGAAAATTTCATCATCCCAAGTTCATGCCGAATTTTTGAAAATTGTTCTTCGCAAAGGGGTTTTGTAAAAATATCGGCAAGTTGTTTTTCCGTAGAGATAAATTCTAATGCAATATCACCTTTTTGAACATGATCTCTCAAGAAATGATGTCTAATCTCTATATGCTTGGTCCTAGAATGTTGAATGGGATTCTTTGAAAAATTTATGGCGCTAGTATTATCACACTTGATAGGAATTTTCTCAAGAATAAAACCATAGTCTCTAAGTGTTTGTTTCATCCAAAGTGCTTGTGCACAACAACTTCCTGCGGCAATATATTCCGCCTCAGTAGTTGAGAGTGCCACGGAATTTTGTTTCTTACTAAACCATGAAACAAGTGAATGACCTAGAAAATGGCAAGTTCCACTAGTACTCTTTCTATCGACCTTGTGACCAGCAAAATCGGCATCCGAAAAACAAGTTAAATCTATATGAGTTCCTCTAGGATACCAAAGACCAATATCTATGGTTCCACTTAAATAACGAAAAATTCTTTTAACAGCAAGCAAATGAGATTCCTTGGGACATGATTGAAATCTTGCACACAAACATACACTAAACATGATATCGGGTCTACTTGCGGTTAAGTAAAGTAAGGATCCGATCATACCTCGATACTTTTTAATATCAACATCTTTACCTTTCTCATCTTTATCAAGCTTGATTGTGGTACTCATTGGAGTATTCTTGGTATTTGATTCATCAATACCAAATCTCTTGAGCAAGTCTTTGACGTACTTAGCTTGGTTGATGAAGATCCCCTCATTGTTTTGTTTGATTTGAAGTCCAAGAAAATACTTCAATTCTCCCATCATGCTCATCTCAAACTCCTTACTCATACAAGAGGAAAATTCTTTGCACAAAGATTCATTAGTAGAGCCAAAAATAATATCATCAACATAAATTTGAACAACAAGTATATCTTGATTTTTATTTTTAATAAAGAGGGTAGTATCCGCTCTTCCCATCGAAAAACCGTTATCCAACAAGAAATTTTTAAGCCTATCATACCATGCTCTAGGTGCTTGTTTTAATCCATACAATGCTTTTGATAACTTATACACATGATTTGGAAATTTCTCATTTTCGAAACCAGGAGGTTGTTTCACATAAACTTCCTCCATAATATAACCATTTAGGAAAGCACTTTTGACATCCATTTGAAACAAAATAAAATCTTTATGACATGCAAATGCTAACAACATCCTAATGGATTCTAATCTAGCTACAGGTGCAAATGTTTCATCGAAATCAATTCCTTCTTCTTGGTTATATCCTTGAGCCACTAATCTAGCTTTATTTCTTACAACCATACCGGATTCATCCATTTTATTTCTAAATACCCATTTAGTGCCTATAATAGATTGATGTTCTGGTTGAGGAACCAATTCCCATACTTTATTTCTCTCAAATTGATTTAACTCCTCCTGCATTGCCATAATCCAAAACTCATCATTTTCGGCATCTACAAAAGATTTTGGTTCAATTTGAGAAATAAATGCAGCATGCTCACATGTGTTTCTAAGTGATGATCTAGTTGTGATACCTCTTGAAGGATCACCTAAAATTAAATCTTTAGGATGAGAGGAAACATACCTCCACTCCTTGGGGAGTGTTTGAGAACTACCTTCTTGTTGCTCCAGCTCTATATTTGTTTGTTCTTCTTGTTTATCATCTGGATTTTCTTGTAGTGCATTCTCTTGATTCTCTTTTGATGATTCTTTTTGTAACTTTCCATCTACATCATCATTATCAACTCCTTTCTCCGCAGAGGAGGGGTTAAATTCATCAAACGTAATATGCATGGATTCTTCCACAACTAAAGTTCTTTTATTATAAACTCTATAAGCTTTGCTAGAGTTTGAATACCCGAGAAAGATGCCAACATCAGATTTTGAATCAAATTTACCAAGATTATCTTTTGTGTTTAAAACAAAACATTTGCATCCAAAAACTTTGAAATAACCAATGTTGGGTTTTCTATCTTTCCAAAGCTCATAAGGAGTTTTATTGAGATGAGGTCTAATCAACACCCGATTTAAAACATAACAAGCGGTGTTAACGGCTTCGGCCCAAAAATATTTTGGTAATGCATTTTCATTTAACATGGTCCTAGCCATTTCTTGAATAGACCTATTCTTTCTCTCAACAACTCCATTTTGTTGTGGAGTCCTAGGTGATGAAAATTGATGCTCAATGCCAAAATCATTACAAAAATTTTCAAATGCATGATTCTCAAACTCTCCACCATGATCACTTCTAATACAAGTAATAGAGTAACCCTTTTCATTTTGAACCTTTTTACAGAAAATTCTAAATGCATCAGTAGCATCATCCTTATTAGCTAAGAATAATATCCATGTGTATCTAGAATAATCATCTACAATTACAAATGCATAGAATTTTCCATTTAAACTAGCATATCTAGAGGGTCCAAATAAATCTATGTGAAGTAATTGAAGAGGTTTTAAAGTAGAGATATGATTCTTGTTTTTGAAAGAGGTTTTGATTTGTTTTCCAAATTGACATGCTTCACAAATTTTATCCTTTTGAAAATCAATTTTTGGAAGGCCTTTAACTAAATCATTTTTCGAAATTTTTGAAATTAAATCCATGCTAGCATGTCCTAGTCTTCTATGCCATAACCAACTATCATCATGCAATGCCGAAAAACATTTATCATGAGTAGATGCACACTCTATATCAATCGTATAAACATTGCCATATCTATTTCCCATAAACAAAATTTTCCCATCACATGCATTCTCAATAACACATCTTGACTTATCAAAAATAACTTTATAATCTTTGTCACATAGATGACTAATGCTAATCAAATTGTGTTTTAAATTTTCAACCAAACACACATTTTCAATTAGAGTTGAAGAAATTTTACCAACATTTCCAATTCCGAGAATTTTTCCTTTTGAGTTATCGCCAAAGGATACATCTCCACCATTTTCGATTTTGGTGAAACTTGAGAACCATGCATAGTTTCCGGTCATATGCCTAGAACATCCGCTGTCCAAGTACCATTTATTTTTCTTTTTCTTCAAGCCCTGCAAAGAAAATCTTATGTTTTAGGTACCCAAACCTTTTTGGGTCCTTGATCGTTAGCAACGGTTCCTTTTGGAACCCACACACATTTGACACCATTATATGCATTCCTTTTTACGGGACATCTATATTTCATATGACCATTTTGATTACAATAATGACATACAATCTTAAGATCATTTGTGGAGGTAGCTTTAACAAAATAATTCTTATAATACTTTTGTTTTAAGTTAGGCTTATACCCAAGTCCTCCTTTATCAAAAACACATTTTTGGGAGTTAAGCATGTTATCCAACATCTTTTGCCCATTTGTAAATTTTAGAACAACATTACTAAGTTCAATGTTCTTTTTCTTGAGCATTTCATTTTCCTTTTTCAAATAATTTACATGTGACTCTAAATGCTCATGTGAAGTGCTAGATTTTTCATTTGATAATGCAACTCTATTATGCAAGGTTTTATTTTCTAATTCTAATCCCTTAATTTTCTCATTCAATGACTCATTGCATTTTTGCATGGCATCCTTTTCATTTGTAGATTCTAGCAATTTCTTTTTAAGGCATGCATTCTTTTTACCAATTTTCATCAACTCATCATGCATTTCTTTAAAAGCATCATACAATTCATCATAGGTTGGATCACTTACCTCATTGAGGTCATCATCATCTCCTAGTGCCATAAGTGCTAGGTTTGATACTTCTTGCGACTCATCTTCATCACTTGAATCTTCATCGCTATCATCCCAAGTAGCAACCATAGCTTTCTTCTTGAGTTTGTTGAGAAGTGGGCATTCCGATCTTATATGCCCGGGCTTCTTGCATTCATAGCAAATGATTACCTCTTTCTTCTCCTTTTGGTTTTTGAAATTTCTGAATTTTCTTCGGTCACCGGTTTTCTTGAAAAATTTTCTGAACCTCCTTGCTAGCATAGCCAACTCCTCATCATCCGGCTCACTTTCTCCATCACTCTCATATTTGGTGACTTTGAGAGCAATGTTTTTCTTCCTTTCCTCATTTCCTTTTTCAGCTGCCAAATCTTCCTCATAAGAAATAAGAGAACCAATTAAATCATCAATAGGTAAGATATTCAAATCTTTAGCTTCCTCAATGGCAGTCCTTTTTGGTCTCCATTCCTTAGGTAATGACCTAATAATTTTCTTAACTTTCTCGCTATTTGAAAAGGTCTTTCCTAGGGCTCATAGAGTGTTTACTATGTCCGTAAATCTAGTATACATAGAATACACACTCTCATTTTGTTCCATTTGGAACAATTCATATTGCCGAGTGTACCTACTAATTTTAGACTCTTTCACTTGATTCGTGCCTTCATAAACAACTTCAAGTTTGTGCCAAATTTCATTAGCACTTTCACAACTAGACACTCTATGAAACTCTTTCTTATCGAGTGCACAAAACAAGGCATTCATGGCTTTGGAATTTAGAGAAGCTTTTCTCTTTTCCAATTCATTCCATTCCCGTGAAGGTTTTGGAATGTCTTCCCCGATTTCATTTTTAGTCAAAGGCATAAATGGACCATCACATACAACTTCCCAAATTTCATAGTCTAATGCTTGTAAATAAATTCTCATCCTAGTTTTCCAATACGGGTAGTCATTTCCGTCAAAGAACGGTGGCCTAGTTGTGGATTGTCCTTCCCTAAAGGTTGAATCATTTTGGGTTGCCATGGATCTTTTACTCTAGACGGTTAAGTCCTAACAAGAGAACCACGCTCTGATACCAAATGAAATGCAAGTAATGCAACCCAAGAGGGGGGGTGAATTGGGTTTTTAAACTATATGCAATACAATTTGCACAATAAATCAATCTAACGCCTTAGTGAAATAGAGAACAATAAATTCAAGCAAGCGTAAAAATAAAAGAGTAAGGGAAGAGAAAAACAAACGCGTAGATTTTACGTGGTTCGGCAATCCCCGCCTACGTCCACGCCTCCAAGCCAACCGAGCTCGAGGATTTCACTATCCAAGCCTCCCAAGGCTTCAAATGTTTACAATTGACTTCCAAGGTGTCAATGAACCTTTACAACAAGAGATTATATCCCCAATCTCTTCACCCCAAGTGTTTCCCACACTTACACACTCACAAATTGATAAGAGATGAAAATTACAACACAAACTCTCTTTAAGAGTGGATATGCAACTAATAGCTCAACAATGATTCAATCAATGATGATTTACGTTTTGGAAGCTCAATATATGTTATATGATCTTATATTTGCTTGTGTTCAACCTTAGAAAGAAGTTTGGGTTGAGTTTTTATAAAGAAAACCCAAAAACTAGCCGTTATAGCCAAAAGACCCGTGCTCAAGCGGTTAGCCGCTTGATTAACCGGCTAGCCGCTCAGGAACAGTAAAGTTACCGTTATTTTTGAATCTTACTACAGTAACACTGTTCACTAAAATTATATTTTGACCCAAAACTTTCTATAATTATACTATGGCCCAAAACGTCAGAAAACTTGTCAAATAGGTCCAATAGTTATCATTCTGAAACTTTCTAAAATTATGATATGGCCCCAAAGATATTAATATTTTTCATAGAGGTCCTTTTCAAATTTAACATAATACCCATATTTTTCAAAGTTCTCGAAACCTTTCACTTTAGTCCAAAAATTGAAAATATGAGATTTTCCTCAAGCGGCTAGCCGCTAGCGCTCAAGCGGTTCGCCGCTTCCTCTCTGTCCAACTTTGGATTTCAAGTGTCCAAATTACATTGGGGTCCTCAAAGTTTCATAAATTATGGTATGACCCAAAACGTTTCAAACCTTTGCAAATAAGTCCAAATTTGAATTTCAAAATAATATTTAATAAACTCAAAGATTACAAATCTTAGCATTTAAGTCCAAATTACTTAAATCCACAAAATACTTTACTTTATAAAAATAAAACATTTTAGTTTATGAAAAGTATTAAATTAATCTATTGAGCTTCTCAAATACTAAATCATGCATCAATTAAATCATACCGGCTTTACAAGAATTTGTCGCAATAAATTGTCCATTGAGCTCTAAACTTTATTCTTGATTTCGCCGTTATCCGTTGAGTGTCTTGAGCTTGATTTCACTTGATTCACTTGTATAAATATTACCCTTAAAAAACTAGTGAAAATGTGAAATACAATTTTTATTAAATCACTCAATACATATGTTTGTTATCATCAAAATTATATTATGTATAGCCTTTTAGGCTAACAGAAAGATATGGGATGCTTCAATATATACAGCGTTGCCTGCAACTACTATCCGCACTGCCCACGGCCAGAGCTGACTTTGGGAGCTAAAAGGCACTCTGATCCTTCATTCCTTACAATTATGTTGCAAGACCAAATCGGTGGCCTTCAAGTCTTCTATGAAAATCAGTGGATTGATGTTAACCCTATATCAGGAGGCTTGGTGGTAAATATAGGGGACTTTCTCCAGGTTTGTCTTTGAAAATAACGGAGACAATTAATCTTCCCATCATCTGCTTATTTTTTGTGTTTTAACAGTAACTATATATGCTAATTAAAGTTTTCAATAATTAATCAATTCAGGTTATATCAAACGATAAGCTCAAGAGTGTTGACCATAGAGTTGCGGCCAATGTTCATGCCACTTGAAGGGTTTCCGTGGCATGCTTTTTCACAAGACACGCCACTGAAACGCAGAAGCCCTTTAGGCCGATCAAAGAGTTGATCTCTGAAGAAAATCCGCCTGTTTACAGAGAATTTCTAGTGGGAGAATATTTCAGCAAACATTTTTCTAAAGAACTTGAAGGCAAGTCTGCTGGCCTGAAGCAGTTCGAGATTTAAAAGTAGCAATTAATTTTGAATAGAGTTCTCAAATGTTGTCTAATCAATAAATTGAGGATGTACTGAGGTTAATATCTGCCATTCCGAATAACTTCAAACTACGTGCATGTTTCAAATAAGGAAAATAATTCTCTTGTGATTTAAGTTTTTTTTGTGTAAGATTCAAGAAGCAGCTTATCAATTTGGAATTTTTTATGTTCTCATGCTAATTTAAAAATCAGATCATCATCAGTTAAAGCACTTCCAGCTACAGTCATATTATCTGCTATGTTCTTCATCTTAATGAAATAATCAGTGATTTTCATGTCAGCTTTCCTAGTTGAATTCATCATATACCTCAGATGTAATAGTTTCGATTTAGATTGTGATCCAAATTGCACTTCAATAGCTTTCTATACCTCAAGTGAAGTTTTCATACTAAAGACCAAGCTGATGATGCCTTCACCCATTGAAGAAAAAAGCCATCCGAGTAGCATCTGATCTTGTGATCTCCAAATGATATAGTCTGGATTTTTAACAGATTTGAGATCATCACCAATTCTTTGAGCAACATGCGAAGGTGGAGGAGTTACTGAGTTATCAATGAATTTTTCCAATCTATTTCCATGAATAGAAGCAAGAACTTGAGATCGCCAAATCAAGTAATTAGACTGATCCAACTTGACATGAGTATTAAACATGAATGAGGTTGTGGTTGAATTAATAGTAGCATTATGAACTGGATTTGAAGATGAAGCAAGATGTACTGAAGTCATTGTAGCTCTGATACCAAGTTAAAATTGTTTATTGAGTGTTTGGCAAGTGAGAAAATTAAACAAAAGCTAAGAAAACGTAAGGAAAGAATTATGAATGTTCTGGAATTATTATTCAATCAATCTAAACTAATTACAGAATGAGAATACAACGATATTTATATACTCAGCTGAAATAACAGCTCATTATTGTAACTAACTACTAATTAACAACAACTAATTAAAACAGATTAAGTTAGTCTTCATGTGTGCTTGTAACTATGTAACCACCAGGTGCCAACTGGACATCCAGATCATCAACTTTCAACCGTATGCTATTTTTGCTGTAATCCTCTGCTTTATCTCCTGCTTTTCCTATTGTACAGCAGCATGATTAGTTTCCTTAACATCTTGCAAGAAACACAAAATGGGCATCTTGGTCGCCACCAAAATATCTTCCGAAAATGGATCAGATTACGACAAAGCCAAAGAGCTCAAGGCTTTTGATGACACGAAAGCCGGTGTCGAAGGATTAGTGGATGATGGAGTAGTGAATATTCCCAGGATATTCATTCGACCGCCGGAAGAACTTACCGAGGAGTTGATCACTCACTGGAGCAACTTACAAGTACCAGTTGTCGATCTTGGTGGCATCAGACACAATAAACTTGAGGATATTGTTGATCAAGTTCGGGCTGCATCAGAGACATGAGGCTTTTTTCAAGTGGTCAATCACGGGGTTCCCTTAACCCTGTTAGAAGAGATGATTGACGGAGTTCGCAAGTTCAATGAATAAGATCTTGAAGTGAAGAAATAGTTCCACACGCGTTTAAATTCAACAGCAACTTTGACCTGTATTTCTCACGAATAGCAAGTTGGAGGGACACGTTGGGTATTTACAATTTCGACATTAACAGTTTGGACCCCAATCAACTGCCGGAAGTTTGCAGGTACGAACTTTATCCCTGTATTTACTGAGAAAAACTTGTGTGGAACTATCGCACTACTTCGACCTGTCTCAACTCTCACTACTTGTTGAGGTGGTGAGACTGCCTATTAAAACTCTTGTCATATTGTGGGTTCTAATGTAGGACTATTAGTAGGTCCCACACTAAGTCCAGCTTAATTTTATAATTATTAATACTGTTGATGGTACAGTCTCACACAAGTTTCTCTCGTTTTCGTGTAGCTATTGACGTTGTGGTGACACATATCTCTTCTCATATGTACTTCTGTTAAATTGTTCGTCACTTGAATTTGCGGAGATACTACAATGGCGCATATTGAAAAAGTCAGAAAATTGGGTGAGACCCTGTTTGGAATACTGTCGGTGGCTCTAGGACTGGAGCCTGAATATTTAAAAGGTATGGGATGCTTCAATGGGTACGACTTTGTCTACAACTACTATCTACACTGTCCCCAGTCGAAGCTGACTTTAGGAGCTCAAGGGCACTCTGATCCTTTATTCCTTAGAATTTTGCTGCAAGATCAAATCGGAGGCCTTCAGGTTTTTTATGAAAAGCAGTAGATTGATGTTGACCCCATTGCAGGAGTCTTGGTGGTAAATATAGGAGACTTTCTCCAGGTTCGTCTTTGAAAGCAATAGAGACACGATCTTCCCGCCATCGTCTACTTAATTTTCATGCAAATTTTATGAACAGTTGTATATGCGAAGGTTTCTCAAAATTGATTCAGGTTTTATCAAATGACAAGCTCAAGAGTGTTGACCACAGAGTCGTCGCCAAAAACATGCCTCTCCGAGGGTTTCTGTGGCATGCTTTTCGCAGGACATGCTACTACTGTATCGCCCAAGCCATTTGGACTAATCAAAGATTTGATCTCTGATGAATCCACCTGTTTACAAAGATTTTCTGGTGAGTGAATATTTTAGCGGTTTTTTCCTCAAGCAACCTGCAGGATGCAAGTTTGTTAACCTCGAGCGCTTCAAGTTATGAAGCTGGCAATATCCGAATAAGAGTTCTTAGCTGTTATACCACAATTAATATGAAAGGAGATTATGAAAGTGCTACATATGGATTATAAAATATTATAATAATAAAAAGGATGGGAAATTCGAAAAGGACAATTTATTAGTGAACGGAAGCAGACTTTTGATGTAACGATGCAATTAATCAGATGTATTCTACATGTGCGTAAATTGAATGGCTACGATGAAATGTTACACAGCTCTTGTAATGTAATTATATTAAGGCGTGCTTATTTTGTTGTGATATGAATTGTATCGTATATTATAATTTTTTTATTATTTATATTAAATTAATGTTTTTATTACTTTATATTATTATATCTATTAAACTATTTGATTAATTAATCAAACATAAAATTACTATCAGGATGCCACTAAAAATCAATAATCATTATCCATTTACATCATATTTAGTATCATTGAAATGCTTGTCTCTGCCTTTACGAAAAAGTACCAATCTTCGGTCCAAACTCCTATTATCATATATCTTTTTTTTAAATGGAATTATAACCTTCATTAAAACTAAACTTTGAGAAAACACATTACAAATTCAGGGAGGGAATCCACCCAGATTACAACTTCTTCATACTCCAAGGCAAGTTTGGCTAGCTGATGAGCTTGCACATTACAAGTTCTAGGAGTAAACTGAACTATGCACTCACTAAACTCATTAACAAGCTTTTAAATCTCATAAATGACCTAGATAATAGGAGTTCTGTTGTTCTACCTCTTGTTTACTAACTCAGCTATCCCTTGAGAATTAGTATTTACGAGTACAGATGATTGGCCAATCTCCTTTGCTACCTGACATCCCCAAGCAATTGCTTTTTCTTCAGCTTGCTGTACATCCCCAAAGAAATGGACTTTCTTCACTACAGCAGCTACAAAAAAATTTCTACAATCTCTCACAACAACTCCCAACCCAGTTGCCTGCTTTTCCAAATTAGTTGCTCCATCCACATTTATCTTCACAAAACCGTCTAGTGGGGGACAACAGATTGGTTGACTTGTTTCCTCCCTGATCAGTAAATGGTTTGGGCTTGGATTCTTAAACCTCCGGTAAGAATCTATTATAGCTTCTGTCTTAGCCAAAGTAGTCAATAGATCCACCTGCTTTGCTTAAAAAATGAATAAGTTTCTGGTATGCCACACAGCCCAGCAAATTGCGACTAACAACTCCTTCTCTGCTCTTTTCAGACTCTCTCCCATGTCTTGCATAACACACATCATTGGTTGTTCCATCACTTTCTAAATTTTTCCATCAAACGGAACCAAATTCCATATTTTTCTTGCTATTTTGCATGTAAAAATAGCATGCTAGATGCTTTCAGCGTGTCTTTTGCACATTTGACGGATCGGATCAGCAACAATCTTCTTATGCCACAGATTTTCTGTTGTAGGGAGCAGATTCTAGACAGCCCTCCACATGAAATTCTTCACCTTGGCTGGTAAGGTGAAATTCCATAATGCTTTCCATATCTCTGAAGTAGTCCTTGAACCACTAAGAGGGGATGAGAACCTGATTTTTTGGGCTATTTGAAATCCGCTTTTCACAGAATAATTTCCTTGCTTGTCATAATGCCAAAACAATTGATCATCAGCAGGCTGTTTTGGAAGAGGAATACTTATAATCAGCTCAACATCATCCTTACCAAAATTCTGGTAAATCTTTGTCACATCCCACTTGTTATCAGACCCAATGAGCTCAGATACATAACTATCCGTAGGCAAAGATGGCATTGATATAGGTCTGAAAGTTTCACCTCTTGGAATCCAGTTGCTGTTATAAATCTGAACATTATTTCCCCTACCAATCCTCCATTTGCAACCTTTGTGGATAATATTTTTTCCCATAGTATGCTTCTTCATATATAGAATGGATTTGACCCTAGTTTTGCATGCAAGAAATCCGTTTGTCTGAAATATCTTGCTTGCAAAACTTTGGTCACCAGTGAGTGAGGAAATTACAAAATTCTCCAAGCTTGCTTTGCTATCAGCGCCTGATTAAAGCAAACAAAATCTCGAAACCCCATGCCTCCTCTTATTTTTGCTTTGCATATTTTTTCCCACTTAGCATGGACACACCTTTTGCCATTTTTGGATCCCCACCAGAACTTTGCGATAGCTTTTTGCATATCCTCACACAAAGCTAATTGGGATTCTAAACATACTCATAGTATAGCAAGGAAATGCTTGAGATACAGCCTTAATCAACACTTCCTTCTCCCTACTTGAGAAAAATTTATTCTGCCAATTTGATATTTTGCTGAGGACCCTTAGCTTTACATCATTGAAGAAGCTGCTTTTGTTTCTGCCCACCATAGATGGTAGCCCCAAATATCTCTCATGTCTAGAAACCACATTGAGGTTAAATATTCCTTTAATTGCCAACACCTCCTCTGCTTTAGTGTTTCCACTAAAAAATATCGATGATTTATCTACGTTAAACAATTGCCCTGATGCTCTAGTGTAACAATCAAAGATTGTTTTTAAATGTTGATAGTCTGCCACAACTGTTCTCATAAAAATCAAACTGTCATCTGTAAATAACAGGTGTGATATGGTGGTAAAACTCTCAAATCTTAAACCATGAATCAGATTTTGCTCTTCCGCCTGTACCAGTAAGTTGGAAAACACCTCCGTACACATGATAAATAAATAAGGAGATATCGGACAGTCCTGCCTTAGCCCCCTTTGAGGAGTAATTAGTCCTTTAGGCACTCCATTGATAAGCACTGAGAAAAAGGTTGACGTGATACACCTCATTATCAAATCCACCCAACTATGAGAAAAGCCTAATTTCTACATTGATGCTTCAACAAAACTTTATTCTACCATATCATAGGCTTTACTAATATCTAATTTCAAAGCAACCATGAATTGCTTTTTACCCTTACTATTGGCAGTAAATTTGCTTCTCAACTGACTTTATCTTCATACTATTCTCCCTCTGATTTGGGTTTTGTTTCAGCACTTCCAGCTTGCTTACTAAGTTTTTCAACTTCCTCTTCTTACCCCCAAACTCAGCTCTGATTCTGAAATCTCTGTGCACCCAGCTGATACCATCTGACTTTGGCTACCATTAAGTTGTTGTCTCGGTATTCCCTCTATCATGTTTGCTTGTTCAATGCCTTCTTCAACTACATGTCCAATTTCTATTGGCTTTTTGTACCCACCCGTTTTCTCTTGGGTCAACTCTGCCCCGGTTTCTTCATGTGTGTTACTTAGCTGTCCATGGTGTTCTTGGCTTCTAGATTCCTCTGCTTTCTTGCCTCTGTATTAGTTTCCTCTTTCCCGACTCCTGTTTTGCTTAAAGCGATTTGGAATTATACTCGCTTTCAGCTAAGGGCCAAAAGCAAGATCCTTTTGAGTTGACCTTTGTATTTTGCACATTCTCTGAATTGATGTCCCAACTTACCACAGCAGAAACAGAAGTCTAGTCACCTTTCGTATAGCACTGGTGAAAGCCCTAAGTGCAGGTCAGGTTCTGGTTCCTGTGAAAGAGAAAGTTCCTATCTTAAAAAAATACATCTAGTGAGTCTCATCTTTCGCAAGTTGACGCATGTTATTAATGGCCCACGGGTTGCATGCTAGCCCTCCAATGAACTATGCTTATTGTGGGTTTCTCATGGACCGTGCTTTAGCCTATCTCTAATTGTAACGCGTTTTTAATATCCACATTCCTAATATTCTCAGCCCAACATAGTTCATATGTATATCATGTTGTACTACATGTCCTACCAAAACATGCTCATGTTGTGCTGTGCTTATCTTGACTTTTTGATGATCAAGAGGGAGATATAATATGTAAGGGAGAAATACATATACTTTGAGATTCTTAAGCATATGAGATTTTTTAAAGTTATATTGAAATGTCACATTAGATCTTTGATAAGTTTAGTTGTCTTGATTTCTAAAATATGATTAATAATTATGGAGTGTGGATAGTTGATAATATGTTCTTATAACTTTTGCATATCAATTTAGTAAACAAATCAAAACCTCTTTGCGAGGAATAATTTTCAAAAATTAGGAATGAACTTGGAATGATGAAATTTATTAATATCTCTAATCATGTTATTAATACTATTAAAATTGATTTCTTGATGATTTTGATGATTGATGATTATATGTGTGTTTCTTGATGAATTGGTAAAGTTGTTGGTTTGTTATAATTGTTGAAGTTTATATCTTTTTAACCATGTTGTGTATTTGAGAATTTGTTCATTTTTAAAGGGAGACTTTGCCGAAATTTTTGCTCGCACAAAATGGGTAATATCTTCATCGAATTATTTTTGATGATCTTGTTTCGATTGCATCTATCTATCTTTTCTTTTTTACGATAAAAGGGGAGATAAATATGATATGTTTTTTTGATAAAATCATTTCGGTTAAAATTTTAAATTGGTCATATATTTAGGGGGAGCATATAATATGATTTTGGATAATATGCATTTTGAATTTTTTTGTTGTCCAAAGGGGGAGACAAAGTAATATATCATTTCGATGTTGTCAAAAGCATGAGAATAATATGCATTTTGAGTATTTTTTTGATAATTGATATGTGATTATACTGATGACTTGATGATTTTGAGATATGATGATGATTTGATTACATGGGTGTTTTCTATGATAAATTTATGTTATGAGTTGTTGACTTGGTAATTGATGGAATAATGATTCATGATATTTTTGTGTGATGATTTGTGTATGGAGTTGGCTTGTATCATGATTTATAATAATTTAGGAGTAATATTACTAAACTTGTATTTGAGGTGATGTTTGTTGTTAGGGGGGATTCTATCAAAATTTCTACTCAGGCAACATAGGTAACAAATTTGCTACTCGTATTCTTTTCTTTTAAGTTTTCTTTTTTATGATGAAGGGGGAGAATCATACATGTTTTTAAATTTATAAAAATTTGCTACTCTTTTTCTTTGCCAATTAAGTTCTTTGTTTATGATGAAGGTGGAAAAAATGCATGTATTTAAATTTGTTAATTTAGTTAATTGGCAAATTGTAAGAGATGATTACATTTAGGGGGAGCAATTTGTGGAATCATTTTTTAAATACATGAAATGTTTGTTATCATAAAAAAGGGAGAGATTATTAACATATATGTTTCTATAATGTTGATTTTGATGATAACAAATAAGATTAAAAATGATTAATCTTTTAAAAGCTCAAATTATTTTTTTATACATTTTTAAATAAATCATTATTTCCACATTATAAATGTTTTATATTTAATGGAAAATGATTTTATGAAATTAATTTTTTTTCAAGTTTATGGTTTAATTGAAAGAGTTTTGAAAACTTTGAAATCAACAAGTATTGCTTGAAATTTTGGAGAATGACTTATTTGAAAACTTTCATAGCATTTGGGTCATATCATAATTTTAGAAAGTTTTGAGATTGACAAAGCATTATTTAAAAATTCTGAAATTGAACTTATTTAAAAATTTCATAACGTTTTGGGTCATAATATAATTTTATAAAATTTTAAGGTCAAACTGTAATATTAGAAAATAGTTTACTGTAGTAGTCACTGTAGTAAGCGGCTAACTGGATTTGAAAAATCGGTAAGCTGAATTTTGGGCAAAATCTCTTCGAATTGAAAGTGGCTATCCGGATCTTGACATACGGTAGACTGGATTTGGGCAGTAAACTTCTATAACATAAACGACTATTCGGATTTCATATGCGGCATACCGAATGTTTTGAAATTTAAATTTTTGCTGTTAAATTTTTGTTGTAACGGTAACATAAAAGTGGCTAGCCGGATTCCATAAACGGTAAGTCGGTTATTACCAAAAAGTGAATAACGGTTAGTTTTTGAGTTTAAACTATATAAACTCAAATCCAATTCATTTTTTGTAATCTTTTCAAGTATAAACAAGTGCACACAACTTATATTGAGCTTCGAATTCGAAAATCATCATAGATTAAATCTTCATTGAGCTATCATTTGTATATCCACTCTAAAAAAGAGTTGTTTATTGTAATTTTCATTTATTATCAAATTTATGAGTATACAAGTGTGAGAAACACTTAGGGTAAAGAGATTGGGGAGATAATCTTTTTGTTGTAAAGGTTTATTGACACCTTGGAAGTCAGTTGTAAGTATTTGAAACCTTGAGAGCCTTTGATAATGAAATCCTCAAGTTTAGTTTGCTTGAAGGCGTGGACGTAAGCGGGGATTGCTGAACTATGTAAAAATACTTGTGTTTGCTCTCTCTTCCCTTACTATTTTATTATTGCACATTATTAAATTTATTATTTTTTATTTGATTAAGACAATATATTAAATTATTGTATAAATTATTTAACATAAATTTTAAAATCTCAATTCACCCTCCTCTTGAGTTACATAATTTACATCTCTCTACAGTTTCAGCACCCTTTGCTTTCATTTTGCCAGTAAAGTAGACTTTGTCCTCTGCAATCGCTCTGCACTTCTTAATAAGCTCCTCTGTCTCCATAAAGCTTTTAATGCCCCTCCTATTAAATGCTTTTCAAAACCTCTCAACTCTCGTTCTTAAAATTTTCACCTACCTAGACTCTTAGTATCAAAACCCACTCGACAACGGAGTAAAAACCAGAGTTATGACAACTCTTTTTCAACTCTCATTTAAGAGCTCTTTTTAAGAAAGACTTCATCACCTTTTATCCTTAAACTTAAAAAAAATAAATAATAAATAAATAAATAAAATCTATTATCATATATCTACAATCAAAGTTTCCAATTTTAAAATTTTAATTGTAGATCTATGGCGAACGAAAACTCTATTGTTGATGATATTAGCACCATTACATATAGCCAAAGATGAGAATTCCAACAGTTTGATAGGGACTTTTATGATTGATTGTGGCCAGTTGACAATTATCAGCACCGATAGATTTTTTTTTTTTTTTAATTTTAGACAAATAATCTAAACTAAATAAGAATATTAAAACTAGAATTAAAAGAAAATAATAAACTGTAGCCAGACCTGGGGAACGGGTCTGGTTTTTGCTACATTATGATGGTCAATATTAACCAGCAAAATGCAGCCCTTGTTTGTTGCCAAACACTGGCACTCGGCCATTCATTTCAGTCATTAATTAAAATTTAGCATGTTTCCTTTCCTTGTAATATTGACTTAAAACTTAAGAACTTAACTTAGCATGTTTTAGTGTTTGTTTGGTACGGCTTATTTAAGAGTCATAAGTGCTTATTTAATTGTATAAGTACTTTTTTAAAATTTTTATGGTATTTAGTTATTTTTTTAGTAGATTTTTTTAGCTTAAATAAGCTAATTTATCTCTACTAGTAAAAACCTAAAATTTGAGCTTTTAAGAGTAAAGGTTATAGAGCTTTTCTAAAAATAGATAATATAAAAAATATCACACAGTTTAATGATTCAAAAGTATTTTTTTTATTAACAACCAAACACCCAATGACTTTTTATTCAAAAGCTCTATTGGTATAAGTTCTACTGTTATAAACTCTACTATTATAAGCTCTATTTAATAAGTTGTACCAAACGGATATAAGAATTCAATACGTTTACCCTTCTTCTTTACAAGTTGATTTATGAAATTAACATGCACCAGTTTTCTTTCTGTTTTTTGGCATCAAATCAAGCCGATGCTTGCCATGAATTAATGATTAACCCAAATGAAATCTCATAACCTACCCTTGTTTTCAGATATAAAAAATGGATTAGGTGCACCGGTTCATTTATTTTTAACTTTGGTTTTTTTTAAAAAAAAAAAACTCTTCAGCATTTTATAGTCTAAACTAGATCCAATGCTTATTTTATTTCCATTATATTAACGTAAACAAAGCTTAAACTCATTCGTAAAAAACGGAACTTAATCAAAGCAAAATGATAGAAGTCAACAGAGCCAACTCATTACAATTATTGTAAATTTTTTATCATTTGCGAAATCTGCTTGTTGGTTAATTCAATTCAATATCTTAACTAAATTATTAACTCAAATATATACATTAAATTATACGAAGACCTGAGTTGGTCGGATACTTTCTTACCTCAATTTTAAGGAAAATTATTTTCTTAATTTTAATATATACTTGCCACACTAGGTGCTTTAATTGTAGCTAAAAAATTATCTCAAGATTTTTTTTTTTTTTTCCCACCCACGAGCAAAGAAACAAACATCCTCAAATAAAAACAAAATAAACAATTAAATTACTCCCAAAAACAATACTTAAAAATAATACATAAAAAAATGGAGACGTCAATTTCTGCAGTTGAAAAACTTTACCCACTATGGAAAAAGACTTCCAACTCGACGCTCCAATTGCAGGGTCACACGTGTAATGTTAATTGGAAAAGCAACGATAAACGTACCAATAGGCGCGTGGGAACATGTTCGTTTAATTCGCAGTGTGGAGAGTGGAGACGGAGAGAGGGTTCGAGTTTTGTTGACATCAGTGATTGGTCGCTGCATCTCCAATTTTGCGCTGTTTTTTTTTTTTCGGCTTGCTTTCTTGTTCCATTCGTTCATCTTCTTTCCTCTATAGACAAAAGTTTCTCGGCATCTGTTGTTTGTTCATTTTTTTAAATTTCTGGGCACCTATTTTTTTGGCCTCCTTAATTTAATTTGCATTTATTTTTTGTCATAATTTGTTGGGTGTTTGGAAGATTATGGGAAATGGGCAAATTTCTTGACCAAAGAAAAGATTAGTTTTTTTTTTTTTTTGTTAACTGGAAGGTGAAAGATGAAGGTCTTTGCAGGCACGCCTGGGACTGCAACTGGGTTGTTTCTAAGGATTGCTCAATGTATTTTTGCAGCTGGGTCTATTGCTTCCATGGCCTCCACCCACTCTTTCTTCAATTTTACAGCTTTCTGGTATTTTTCTTTTGCCTTTGCTCTACATTTATATGGGCAATGTTCTTTTATTAGATTGGTTTTGGGATTTAGCTGATTTTTATTGATTTGCAAGAAATGTCCGTAGTCTTACAATGAGCTCTGTTTCTTGGAAAAAGAGAAGCTGAAAGATCAATAAATTGGTATAATAATTTAATTACTTGCTTATGTTGATGCTACATAGTTTGATAATACTCGTTGAGATAGAACCTTGTATGTAGCTTTTTAAATGGACCGTAAACCATTTATAACATTACTAAATTGAGTACAGTTTAGTGTGAATTGAGCTGAATATTTCTTAGATTTTTTTTTTCAATTTCTTTGCATGCAAATGTGGGGGTTTCTTTTTTCCTATCAAACAACTTCTCTACATTCACCTTTGCCTCCTTCGTTGAGTGGCTGAATCAGTTGTATAGCCATACTTATTTCCTTTCGTTTGATTTATGACCATAGGGAGTAAGAGTACGATTTAATTATGAGAAAAAAGATCTTTTCATTTTTGCTTTCTTTACGATGATGAATTTAAATCAAGCATTAATTTGCAATTAGAAAGGATAGGATGTCCTGTTTTACATTATTTGGCATTCTTATCAATTGTTGAGTTGTTCCACATTGGCTATAAAAGGATACTCGGGTTTTTATATTTAGGATGGGTTATATCATCTAAAGGACTAATCTTTTGGGTTGGATACCTGGATATCCTAGACCTGCCCCAAACGTCAATATCAACCATGGGTTGGTTCATTGTGCTTATAGTGCTGTGCAAGAACTGAAATGCCTTTTGGGTAAATAAATATGTGTTTTGGTATTGATTCTGTTTGTATCTCAGAGCAATGAAACATGGAATCTATTAATGCTATAATGTGTTAGTTAGAATTTTTGTCATTCAGGTTTTGTGCTGTATCAAAAAGAAATATACCCAAGCCTCTTATTATGCAAACTTTCTGGTGACTAGAGTATGGCAGAGTTTGCAGTAAGCAAGGTATTCTCTTGTGAACATACTGGCGGTGTCTGTGTTAAATGAAATTTCCAGTCCTGGGGGACTATTTTAGGCATCGTAGATTGTAATTATGAGAGCATTGTCATTCTTGTTACAGTTTTTGAGCATATTAGATGATCATACAATTCAATATATATTGTGATGATCCTAGGTGGTACTCTCTGGAGCTTGGAGGATGAGGTTTGAGCCATCTGATAGTGATCTCTATGTTAAATGTAAATTGTGGAAGGTACAATTAATTAGAATGCTAGGATTTAAAAGCATCTGATTTATGTGGTTGAAACTTTGTTGGGCTGAGTTGATCCATGTAAAAGGGCTTTTTAATTTGCGACTTCACATCATCTAGGTGACTCTTATTGGACATCTATTGGATGATGTTTCATGGAGCACTTAGAGTACCTTATCCTGATTTTTAGTGGCCCAATATCTAGTTCTTGTTGTGGTGCTCTATCTTGTGCTTCTGGTGCTTCCTGTTATATCTTTTGTAGCTACTGTTGTTACCTCTGCTTCCTCTATTTTCTGAAAACATTTTCTTTACGATGTGTTTATAAACTTATCATCAGCTGGAAAATAGGAAAATTGAAAATTATAGGCATTCGAGCTTCTTGGTTAAGTTGGACCATTGTTTTATGGACTCGATGTTGGTATCAATTCATATTTAGGGAAGGTACTTTAAACACAGAGATGATGCTCTTCAGGATGACTAATTTAACATTTTTTATATCTCTGTAAATCTTGTGTGTGAACTTCTAACCTTGCCTGCTACAAAGTTTATGCTGAACACCTTGTGCCTTCTGCAGCTACCTAATTGCTGCTATGGGCTTGCAAGTTATCTGGAGCTTTGGACTTGCCTTAATAGATGCATATGCCATAGTGCAAAAGAAGGTTCTCCATAGTCCTGTTCTGATCAGCCTCTTTGTTGTTGGAGACTGGGTCAGCTTCTATAACTCTATTAGCATCTCCAGGCTGCCATATGAAATCCAAAGTAGTTTTGTGTCTTTATGTTTGTTCAAAAGCCAAATCCTATATTAAATTGTTGCAGGTGACAGCCACATTATCTCTAGCTGCTGCTTCTGCATCTGCTGGCATCACGACGCTATACTTTTATGATTTGGGACATTGCAGTGTAGATAACGAATGTCAAAAATATCAAGCGTCTGTTGGCTTGGCTATTTGCTGCTGTTTTACTATTGCAACATCATCTCTCATTATGCTTTGGCTATTAGCTTCAGGTTAGACCTTCCGATGTACTGCCTGTTGGATTTCTCATTAAAATCCTTTGGCCTTATAGAAATTTTGATCTGTCTATAGTGTCAATAGAAAAGAAAACAAGACTATAGCATAACAATACTCAAAGATTGCTTTCGTTTCTCATTTGAAGTGTATGTATTTGTTCTCTTGTCTACCTGTTGGATGCAAATAAAATCCAAGCATGGTTATGAAACACTTATTTCATTCTTTTTCTAAATCTTCAAACATATGATTTCACACCCAGAGTGTCGGCCGTTTGTGTATCTGAGGCCATTGCATTTCTGCTAAGCATTAGCAAATTGAAGAACGTGGTGGAAATCTTTTCATTTCATTAGCATGTGATTCATGTGAAAGAAATTTGCAATTCGTCTTCAATAGGATGAGAGTATGTTTAAATATGTATACATAACAACAAATCATATAATGTATGGTAGAAATAATGCTTTAAATCATGCAAGAAAGAGAGCACTACCTATGCAAAGACAGATTTCTTAATCTTTCGACGAAATGAATTAAATCCAATTTCAAATCAATGACACAAAGATATTTTTCTTATTTCGAGCTTTTTGTTATGCGGGCGGCAAGATCAAATAAGTTAAAAGGGACATACCTGCTCCCCCATTAAATCAAGTGGCATTCATTCTCCTTTTCTTTAGATGGGCCTACGTGACTAGCAGGTTTTTCGGTAAATAAAAATTTCAACCTCTTCAATTATTGATGGACTGGTACTAACTCAGGTAGAAAGTATTTAATAACTTATATAAATAATATAGGTGATGCTTAGAAAAGTTGTTGTACGATATAACACTATAAAGCAAAGCACTTATTTGAGTTTCTAATTTCTCTGAGCTGCTAAATTAAAATTGCTATGAATACAAAGCTTTACAGGCTCGTTTTTAGACAATCTCAAATCTCAGCCAATGAAAATTTAACACCTTCACAGCAATAACAATCAACGAGAGATTCTTGAGTATATTATAGGTAATATACTCAATTAATATAAGCATGTTATGTGTACATTTATTTCGAAAAATCATTATGTAATTAATAATTATGTTTAATTGAACTACACATATTATACATGTATTAGTTAAATTTAATACCTCTAATTTATTCTAAAATTTCTCTATTTGAATTTGTACATTGTTGAGTTTAAGTTGGAGGTGAGGCATACATATACATATATATTGGCGTGAATGTGATTGGCGTGCGAAAATCCACCTGGTTTTCACAACACAATTAAAATTTATAGCCACTCGTACATATTATACTTCTATCAAACGACTAATTGGTTCGATTCACCAGATATTATGAAATTGACCCCTTGATTCCAATTGCATCACACATGAATGAGTATATTTATAATATTATTAAGGGTAAATTTCAGGTTAATCCCTTCGCGAATTGACTTGTTCAAATTATCTCTTTTTCTTTTCAAAACTTCAAGTTACGACATTTAACTTTTATGTTCAAAATGGGGGTGAGTTGTTGTTTTTTTTTTATAAACAAAAATAAGGGGTAAATTGAAGTTTTAAAAATAAGAAGATGACTTGAAAATAATTAGTTTACGGGGAATAATTCAAAATGAACCATATTATTAATTATGAGCATAAATTACTTTGTTAATTTTTTAATCAGAATTTTAAATGAAAATCAATACTGATTTGGCACGTATAGTTCAAATTAATTATCCCATTTTAATAAATTAAATTAAACTTCAATCTACTTTAAAAATAAATAACTAAATAAAGTTGGTTCAATTGTAATTGAGACCTTTCTCCACCTTAAAAGCTTGTTTAGTAGGTCGAGTGGAGACAAGTCGTTTCTCCATTAGACTATTAGAATTGGGGAGGTGAGGTTTGTAACTAACTGCCAATTCTTTCTAATGCCGACGTGGGATAGCCCCAATAACTCAACAGGAATACATCTTTTTTTTTTTTTGCTTTTTTTTTTAATTTATCTTGCTGGTCATAAACACAATTCAAGGTCATCTTCGTAATTATATTATCACTCTAATTTCCGTACGTCAAAACAAAACGAGAATGATCAGCCACATTAATTCAAGAGCACTTGAAGTTGAACGCCCCAAGGGTTTGCATGCTGCAAAGTGCAAATAGTGACAATTATAACAATGATAGATATGACAAATGATGGCCATGCACATTGTCACGTCGACGCACATATCTCAGTTCTCAATTGTCTTTTGGTTATCTTATTGTTACACATGGCCATTGCATCTAGATACGTATGGCGTAACTTCGAGTTTTTTTTTGTCTACACTTACTTTCAAGCCTCGATCGTACACGCTCTTTCAATACTCTTTTCATGCATTTGCATTGTGAGAGCTAGCTAGCAACAGTATATTGGATATGGCATTGAAAGCTAGTTCTTTTGAGGGCACTTACAGGAGCTATGTTCACGCCACACCTTCTTATGGTTCTAACTCACATAGGCTACACTTCTGTGAATATTACTGTTGAGGCTTCCTTCCATCACGGATTGAATGCTTATGTCTACAACTTACCGCAGTAACATCGGCGGCATCTTCATTTTCCCTATTTACTTATTTCCCTATATATTAATTATTTTCAAGTGCCACTGTCGGTATTTTAATTCTAAAAACCTCTTACATTGTTGTAAAATTTCAAATTTATATTTTAAAAAAAATACCTATACTAGAAAAGGATTATACAGCTCTACGTGTATTAATAGAAAATATACGTTTGATTAATAAATAAGGTACTATTAAATTAATAATTCTCCTCTCTTTAACCCAAAAAACAAGGCCAAATCTGACATTAGCTATTTTCAGCAACATATTTACTTTGTCCTTCTTCACGTAAGGACGACTAATTAAGAATTATGGATTCAAAATAACTTTTAAAAATAACTAATTGTTAATATCAAATGTTTTATGACTTAGGGTTAGATTGAGTTTAAACTTGTTCTTTGTAGGCATGACATGCACCTCTCCAACTTTTGTGGTATCGGTGCTGAATACCATAGGTGTCATAAATTTTGTAATTGCAATTTTACCGAGGTCCACATCCATAATTATCTTCTTTTTTTTAATTTTTTCGGCAACACAATCCCTTCCCGATCCATGTGAGTAGGGATCGAACTCCAGATCTCTTATTTTCAACACAAGAGATTTTATCATCTCAATTGTAAGAGAAATTTAATATAACCACAACTTGTATGTGATTTTTCAAAATAATCACACATATGTCATAGTATCATTTGTTTATTGTATGGCTAACATGGTATCTCCATTGTATTATATAATTTCTCTAATTGTAGAATTGCTAAGAAAAATCCATTGCTTTGTCATTGACTATTAAAATAAGAATAGCTGCTAGTTACATATAATGTAGGTTACGACAATCCAAAAGTTGTCATCCAATACAAAAGTATAATAGCATATGAAACAAGTGGGTCGAAGGTGGTTACATATAATGTAACTTAACAAGACCCATAAGTTAACATTTTGCATGTTAGAGACACTTGATCTTCAAAATGCTCGCAAAAGTTGTTGGGATGTTGATCTCCTTCGATGGTGTAATGACCAAGACATCGTACAAGGGGCTAGCTATGAGAAATTTGTGGCACCATCATCCATAGTTCAACGAAACAATGCCATCCATGAGTAGTGGGTAAAGGAGTTCAATTCTAACCGTTGCATTTATTATTTTCATATTTATATTTTTGTTTTTAGAGTTTGGCCTGGAGTTTGGCCCTTCACAACTACAAAATGGTCAACAAAGACGGTTTTAAATGACATAAGATGATGATTTTATAACCGTTATGTTAGGAAGTAATATTAAAAGGAATATACATCTTATGATGGTTCATTAACCGTCATTAAAATATATTTATAATGATGATTATTTTACTAAGCAATCATTATTTTTAGTATCTACATAAATTTTAATGATAACTTTTAGCATAAAACCCTCATTAAATGGGTATCTTTAATGGTGATTTTTAACTAACCATCATTAAAATAAAACCTTTAATGATGGTCTTTAACAAACCGTCATTAAAATGGAACTTTTAATGATAATTTTTAAGGAATCGTCATTGAAATGATACCTTTTATGATGGTTTTTTGAAGAATAGTCATTAAAATGATAACATTAATGACGTTTTTTAACAAACCATCATTAATTCCATTTAATTTCAAGAAAAATATATTTTTAATGACTGTTTTTTAAAGAGCTGTCATTAGATGCTGATATTGAATGATCGTTTTGTGTTGTAACCGTCATCTTATTGTGAGTGGTATAAAAATTTTTAATGATGGTTCTAGCAAAGAGGGTTAGTATATAGGATCATAATTCTCTCCTGATCTGATCTCTTCCTCAACAAATATACATTTGGTGATTGGTTATTAATAAAATAAAAAATAAAGAAGTTAAATCATATCCATACACTATTACTTAAAGACACATGGCATAAGATCTTTAAAAGCTCATGAGAGCTCAGATCAGGAGATGATATTTTTCCTAGTATATAACTATATATCTATTTTCATGACGGTTTTTATATTATAACAGCCAATTATGCTCACTGACTACATTTAATGACGATTCTAATAAAAACAGTCATTATATGTTAAATTTAATGATAGTTTTTACATAATAACAGTCATTTTTTGTTGTTGATTACAACAACAACAATAACAATAATTTGTAATTTAAGAACCATTTGAAGCCTCTATTTCAATAGCAATTTCCTATTAAATTCACTTAAATGTCTCATGTGCAAAAGCTAGCTTTACAAAAAAACTTTAACAATCATTAACCTACAACAAAATACAAATTAGCTTCTACATCAAAATTCTTATAACTCTACTATTTCAAGCCCAAGCCTGAAGTTTACTACCTCGTAACCAAATAATTAACGTGCTTAGATGTTGTCTTGTTAACAATCTGTTAATTACCAAAGGGAAAAAACAAGTATGCACATAATAGAAAAAATTATAGAAATAAAAAATAGAAAAAGAGGAAATAGCACCAGAAATTTCTAAGGTTGATGACCATTTTTATATAAAACCTTCATTAAAAGTAAGATTATATTTTAACTTGACAATTAATGACTGTTATATAATAGAACTATCATTATAAATGTTAGATTATTTTATACTTTTAATGACTATTTTTACAACTATCATTAAAAGTAAGACTACATTTTATCTTCACATTTAATGATTGTTAAATAATATAACCATCATTGTAAATATTAGATATCATGACAGTTCACATAATAATTGTCATCTAATACTTTGAATGTAGATTGTTAAGAAAAATCATCAAATCATTGTTTTGTATTTTGTAGTAGCGAGCCTCACCTTATCAGATCTTGTCTCCGCCCATACACTTATTAGTATATTGACAAATGACAAACAAATAGAATTTAGATTCAATATTGAGCTTAATTTGAATTGTTTTATAATATTGTGATTGGTAGTTGTTAGATAAGATATAATAATATAATTAAATCTTAACCATATATAGCTAAAAATATACTCGATAGAAGATTATAAAAATATAAGAACAACACAAGATTTAAATCCATCAAAAAATATACCATATATAGAAGTTCATAGGATAACTCAAGATGTCCTTAGGCGACCTGAGGCCTCTTTTGCCGATCCTCGTCATGTAGAAAGATAATATAAGTTAATACTAGTGGATGAGTTGGTTTTGGTACTGCATAGAAAATCAATTGGACCAACAAATCCTCAAAAGCTAAGCTAATAAGTTGACGCTTGTTACAAACTTATTATAGACTTCGCTAAAAAGCTACTCTTAGCCGAGATATGAATAATCTCATATATTCAAGTATTCAACTGTAACTTTGTAACCTCTAGGCTCTAGGCAATCATAGTGAAGCGGTATCCTGCACAGCTATCCCTATCGACATGGGTGTGCTTTCTTGCGGTAGAAAAATCAGATGTCTATGCAGTGATCGTAGCCCAAAAAATCAGATGATTGGAGAATTGGAATTAATATTGATTTATGTTTGGTCCACCATTTATTGTGTAAGTATTCAATTGGTCTTAGTTAACATTCCCCGATAAGATTCTGATAATTAATTATGGTGATATATACATGGCACTATGGCAGGGAGTGGTGGCCTCTGGTTTAATTACTTAGTTATTGTCATTGTTGGAATGTAGTTCGCTATTTGCTGCTATTGGGCAATGAAGGTGATCAGGAAGTTCATATAAAGGATTAAGATTATCTTTTGATCGTATCATGTTCTGAGTAAATAACTCGATTATTAATTAATTGTTAATAGTCTAGTAATACTTAGATCAGAAGAGGATCTTGTTAATCATATAAAAGCAGGAGTGCAGTCTTTTGCAACATGTGATGATGAGCGAAGAGATCCCAACACACAAAAAATAAATTCAGCTGAAAATATACATGGACAGCTGTAAAGAAAAAAAAATGGGTTATTCTATTGGGCTGAATTGTGTTTGAGGTTTAGGCTGTTTTGTTATAAGTTTTTAAATAAAACTTACTCGAGTAAAGTTTTCACTAATTTTTTTTAATTGGAGCTTTAATTAAAAGTTTTTAATTATTTGATTATCAATAATAATTTTTATTTAAAAAGTTGTAAAATATTTTAATAGGTAAGTTTTTTAAATACTTATAATAAAAAGAACAAAATAAGATTGTAAAATAAATAAATGATATTATAGACAATTTTTAAAAAAAAAATTTACAATTTCACCTGTCACAAGCTTAAAATTTGAGATTTTTTAATATGACCACTCAACCTAAGCATATTAAATCTATAAAAACCTACTCAAATTACGATTAAACAAAGTGGAAGGTAAGAATTAAACTTATAGACTCTTAACTCGTAGATAAGTGATACTAAATAATCACTTAAAACAAAATAAAATTAATTAGCCTGTAGATAAGAAATACTAAATAGTCCATTAAGTAAAATCAATTTCACAGAAGATAAAAAGAATCAAGCCTAAAGGGTGCCACATGACTCGAGAATTCTGGTGAGTTACTCAATACTGGACAGGAAAATCCACCACTTGACGAAAAATGTATTTAGCATTATATTTGTGAAAGTTTAAAAGTTACTTCTCTAATTAGAAAGAGATAGGGCGGGTGGCAAGGTGGTGTTCTTAGATATCAAGTAGAGGAGGATAAGGAACTTAAACGGCATCCTGATTAGGTAAGGCCAAGTTGGTTGGAGTGAAATTGAAATTGATGCCGAAAGCAAAGTGAAGTGAATCTTTTAATTCTTTTAATTTTAGTTGGATGATTCCTAACCATTGAACGTGTCAAGTTGTATAATCCTTGCCCACGTACATCCAGAAATGTTAAGATTTCCACATAGAGAAGAAAAAAAAAAACAAAATTAAACTAAAGATTGGAACTCAGTTCTTTTTTTCCCCTTCCTAAAGAGAATAGGGAATGACAATTTGGTGAAAACCTATAATTGAAAAAAGATTTGGAAGTGGCACTACGTCCACTAGCTTGTTTGATGTCTTTATCATTTCTTTTCTTTTTTATTTAAGGATCCTTCTTCAAGTAAGCTTGTCTAATCTTTAAAGAATCCGTTTCCATGAGTGGAAAAAAGATTGGGTTATTGTTAGACTAAACAATAAAAAAGAAAAGAGTATATCATGAGGGATTATGATTTATTTTTCTAATTTATTAAACATTACCTTTTACATCCCTATCATTATAATCTTAATGTAACTTCACTTTTGAAAAATAATATGATATTTTAACATACAAAACTATTTATACTTTTTGACAAACACATCGTACTAGACTCACATCAGTGGAGTTTTTTACGATGGTAAATGATAGAGGCAAAATCATCTCCGGTCAAGCTCAACGTTAGCACATCACTTATTGTCGCAACTTCGATTGTGTTGATAACCTCATTATAAAATTATATATCCATAATAAACACATAATAAGGGACTATATTGATCTGGGCTCAATTTGCTCACCTCCTTACATTACAAATTCAGTAGAATCAAGAGTAGTACGAGCACCAAACACCCCCTATGCATGTAAAAACAATTATTATTAAAGAAAAGGAAATATATTTAAGCAATGAAAGAAAATTTTTAACACAAAAATCAAAAAAGAAAAAGGTGGCAAGTGAGATATTTTGTTGGTGAGTGGTACTGTGGTTGCAGGAAATTTGTCCTGGAACGTTGTTCTGGTTCATTATAAAAAAATGAAATAAGACAATAAATGGACAGTGCCCCCCATCAAAGGAAGTGGAAGCCGGACGGCAAGAACTAAACAAAGTGGAAGGCAAGAAGTTGGTCTTGGTCGGTTTCCTCTCCTTAAGTTTCTTGAGATGGGACCGACTAGTGGGTAGTCAAATCCAATTAAAAATTTCAAGCCTATTATGCTGGTATGAGAGCATTAGTGTACTTGACAGATTAGATTTTATATGACATAAAACACTCTTGTTTATTCATTTCCTTTTTCTCCAAATGCACTTGGGATTTATTTTTCAGAAAGACAAAGTGAGATTTCAGTAAGTTAATTAAACTTTACTATATAACTTTTGTGATTAGTTTAAAATTTCTGCACCATTTATATATATATATTCTTTGTATTTTGTATGCTTTGTTTTGATAAAATGAATAGAAAGTGGCAAAAATGCCATGCAATTGTTTTCAGTTGGCTCAACAAAGGAATCAAATCGTCCTCTCTCTATCTAAAGAACATTTGTTATCTTTGAAAGCTCCCGAGAATCAAACATATTTTGCAGATATAATCAACAAATCTATACTCTGACGTCACAGAAATCCAAATTCTGATGGACACTACGTTTTCATGGAGTTATGTCTCTGTCAACTATTTTAATTACATATAATGGCCTGCATGAAGTGTGCATAATAGAATACTTTCAATTCCTTCGAGAACCAAATTGTTCTTTCACTTTACCATAACTTGCATTCTGAAATATTCCCTCAAAACAATTCGCTCTGTGATGAGAAATTGTAAACTTTAATCCAGATATTTTTTTTTTTTTTTAAATTTTAATATATATATATATATATATATTAAATCTACTACATTCTCATAACTGGAATTGACGCGACCAAGTAAATAAAATTACTTAAAAATTAATAGATTTGATATATTTAGAAATAAAATATACTAAAATATATGATGGTGCCGATAATGTTCAGTGAAGAATTGAGTGGGGAATCATATGCATTGACCAATATATGACTATAGTTTCATAAAATCATTAAAAAAATAGAATAAAACCATCATATGCTCAATTATGTCATCAGAAACTCAACAATTGGTTTTCTAAAGAAAGGCACATAATGGTTTACCATCTTTTGAAACAACTGATTTTGGTCATGTACGTCTGTCTTTCAAGGACACTTCTTGACTAATCTTGTTAAGAGTAATTGGAAAAAAAAAATTTACAGCTCGTTTTTACCCAAAACAAAAATGGAAAAAGATACCCTTAATTTCACAATTACATTAAACTTTTAAAATTCGTTGTAGAAATCAAAATCAATCTAAACTTTTAAAATAAGATCTGTACATGGCAGATAAACAAATACAAAACTCATAAAGGATAAGAGAAAGAAACAACCAAAAAAGCCTTAATGTTCATTTTCATCAGATTGATCTTCTGCCAAAGTTTCATTAGCATCATTGTAAGTTTAAAACTACACGCCGAGTTTCTTTGGTTAAAATTAAAGATCATGTAAAATATATGAGTTTTGACCCATGTGCCAACATAAATCCTTCTAGCTATGATGTGATTTGTGGTTTCTCTGCGTGATGCATACACAAATTGAAGTAGCAATTAAATTAACTGGCTGTTAACAAAAGCACAAAGGCTTCTGGAAGGGGGGAAAATTGTAAACGATGATGAACAGTTCAATTTTGGCCTCCACTAATTCACAAGGACTAAGCATCGCCTAACTAATTATTTCCAAATAAATCAATGATTACGAACTCCAACTACCTCCTTTATAAATATAAATAGTCAATTATTATGAACCCCAACTAGTTTTAGTAGGATTAATATATAAAAATTTATGGGTCTAACTCACATGTAAAATTAGTTTAAAAATTGAGAATTGTCCAAACCGGACTTTGAAACTATTTAAAATCTCATGTGCCTAACTCATATTAAAAAATAGTTCAAGAATTATTCAGAATTACCCAGATCTTATATGTGTAACTCAAAGTTCATTCTCAACCAATTTAAGATAATTTTTAATAGTAACTAAAAATATAATGGAGCTAAATTAAATTAATTTTTCATATATTGAATTCAATCCAATTGTGTGGATTTGACGTTAAAAGTAACATTAAATGTTGATTTGTCCATCATTGAATTGGATAATATATAGAACTATTTGTTCCTTGAAAATATTTTTATAAAGTTAGTGAGAAATACATTTAAGATTTTAATGACCAAAATTACATTTAATATGTTAATGACCAAACACGCATAAGAATAATTTGTCTTTTTCAACATTGCTGTCTGAGTCTGACATCAACTCATCGGCATAATTAAGAGAACATAATCTAGAACATGATACTAAAGCAACATGCAAGAAAAGAATCAAGGCCACATAGTCCTCCATCAATTTGTATATTTACAAGTTATTTTTGTGTTCCTTGAGCAATTGTATGAAGTGGTGGAAGTGAGAGCGGACAATACTGGCAATGAAACCAAGTTCCCTTCACAACGTTTACTTGAGGTTCAAGCCACTTCTCCTCATGGTTCTTGCTCAATTAAGCTACACTTTCCTCTATTTTATAACAGAGGCTTCCTTCAATCATGGAATGAATCCTCATGTGTATGTAACTTATCGTCATATCGTTGCTGGAATAGCAATGTTCCCTTTCGCCTATTTCCTTGAAAGGTACACCTCAATATCTATGTCAATAGTGGATTTGCAAATTTTCGTATGCTTAATTGCTGATCTTCATTCCCCCCCCCCCCCCCCCCTATGCAGAAAAATAAGGCCAACGCTGACATTAGCTCTTTTCTTGGAGATATTTGTTCTGTCCCTCTTCGGGTAAGGACTAGTAAGAATTATGAAATATGTGCATAAATATGAATGACTTTCAAAAATCACTGAGGCTAAGTGTTTTTATAATCCAGGGTGACCTTGACTTTGAACATGTACTTTGCAAGCCTGAGATACACATCTCCAACTTTCGTGGCGTCGGTAGTGAACACCGTAGCTGCCGTAACTTTTGTAATTGCGGTTGTACTCAGGTTGGCATTTCATCATTTTATAAATCTTAACTAGAATTGGTAAAGAAAGTTCAAGGATGTAGCTTTCATTGACCATAAGAAGTTACTTTGCGGAGTACTGATATTTGAACTGAAGAATCTAATACAATGGCGACAAAACAACTGTAAAACCATATGGTGTTATAAAAAAAATAGTGTTAAGAAAAAAAATAGCACTATTTTTTTTTTAACACTATAAAACTACACAGTGTTACGGTTATTTTTGTCGCTGTTGTATCACCGTCAGTCTTTTTTCTAACTTGCATGATCGATGCAGGCTAGAGACACTTGATCTTCGAAATGCTCGAGGCATGGCAAAAGTTCTTGGGACCTTAGTATCATTGGCTGGTGTAACCATCATGACAGTATACAAGGGGCCTGCTGCGAGAAACCCGGGGCATCCTCCAATCCATATTCAACGAAATAATATCATCCAGGAGCAGTGGTTGAAGGGTTCATTTCTTACAATTGCAAGCAGCATAACATGGTCTGGAATGTATATTATGCAGGTTAATATTTGCCAAACTAAGTCTACTTTTATTTAGATTTGAAAAAAAAAAGGGGTTCATATTACTGATACTGTCACACTGATTACAATCAAATGTAACATGTAGGCAATCACACTGAAGCGATACCCGGCACAACTGTCACTGACTACTTGGATGTGCTTTCTTGGGGCAGCACAATCAGCTGTCTTCACAGTTATTGTTGCACGTAAACCAGCTGATTGGAGAATCGGACTCAATATTGATCTCTGGTCCACCATTTATGGTGTAAGTTGGAGAATTAGACAGGATTTGTACTGTGATTAATTAATTAATGTTAATTAAGTTCTCTAATAAGATTCTGATAATGGTATAATTAATTAATATATACATGGCAGGGAGTGGTGGTTTCTGGTTTGATTGTTTTTATTCAACTATGGTGCACAGACAAAAGGGGTCCAGTTTTTGCTACCATGTTCAATCCTGTTTCAACCATTTTAGTTGCAATTCTAGCATATTTTGTTTTCGGAGAAAAGCTTTTCTTGGGCAGGTAATTTTCAGAATCACACTGCACATTTTAGCCAGTTTATATGGATTGTGCTTATTGTAAAAAGATTTGTATGTGGTTCATTCAGTATTATAGGAGCAGTTGTTGTCATTGGTGGCCTCTATCTGCTGCTATGGGGCAAAGAAGGGGATCATCAGGAGGCTCAGATAAAAACAAAAGAACAATCAGATCCCAAGATATCACAAGGCGAGCCATAATTTTTTTTAAGAAAAAAAGGGCTGCGTTTAATGTAGACAATGAGACAAACGTAGAATTTCAGGCACTAGTGCTTTTAACAACTCTGTAGCCCCTCTGCTCTTTTTGTATCAACTAATATTCCGAATTGCTACACTTGGAGTTCTCTTTCCGAAAAATAAGAAATTCGATTGTAGGTTGGAACTTGGAATAACACAACTAACATTCTTCTCTTTCGTTTCACCAGTCTTAAAAAACTGTTATAACCAGCAAGCAAACAATCCGAGGGCATTTAGTATTGTTTTCGAATTTGTCTGGTTCAGAAAATACGAGTGATTAGTTTTTGGTGCAAATGAAAATGTATTGGCAGTGGGTCTTGAAACTAATAGATGAAATGCTTTTGATAGTTTTGTCTGGTCAGATGAAAATATTGAAAATGCTTTTCTTCATTTTACATTTGCTTATGGGAAGCTGATATTAGAATATTAAACTAAAATGACCAATTACCAAAGTTTTATCAAGATAAATTTTTACCATTTTTCTATTGACAATTAATGATCGACTTACATATGACAACTAATACAATCAATAGTTAGATTTTATTTCTTTCTTTTTAAAATAATTTTAGCATCTTATTCATACTCGTTTTTAACAACAATAATGTTTGAAATTCTCATAGTTGAGTTACAACTGTTACATGTCATTCATCTGTTAGATAATAAATTTTATAATATTATAATATTTTACTATCTAATATATTAATGTCACATCAATTTGAACTTACATTATACTCAACTGTTAGATTCTAGCAGTACTCTTTCAACAAACTGTCTCCTCAGCAATTCCACCTACTTCATATGACCTGCAGGGACAAAACATCGCGGGTTACTTTATAACATCAACCCAAAAGGAATTCCTTCAGTGGGGAATTTCGTGGAAAAGTGTGGCAGGTTTTGAATGCAGCCTAAATTTTTTATTAGCGGAAATGAAAGTTAACAACTTTTCTAACAACGGAAACCACTACTTGCTTAGTTCACCCATATTTAGAAGATTAAAAAAAATGAATAAAGAATAATTATAACTCATAAATCAACTTCAAACTCACGTAATTCAGATGCCTTACAATCCCTAAAGGGAATTCATCTTCAGAATTGGTGAAAAGGAAGTTCTTATTGTTCCTGTAGAATGTTCCGTCTGCAGACGTTGCATGTCGGCAATGACACTGGAATCATATCCTGCGCAAGTGACTACATGGATGCGCCCCTTTTGGGGCAGCATCACAAGCATCTGTCTTCACAGTGATCCTAGTCCATATACAATCTGATTGGAGAATCGGATTCAATATTGACTTCTGGTCCACAATTTGTGGTGTAAATTAGAGAACCCACAGGATTAGTATTATGTGAATGCTAATTATGTTCTCTAACAAGATTCTGATGGAGAGGTAATTAATAGTAGGAAAAAGGATAAATACACCCCCAACGTTTGGATAAAAAGACAAAAACTCCCCTAATGTTTCAAAAAAAATATTTACATCCCGATTCATTAACAGAAAGAGTAATTTTTAACGGCAATTACCGTTATACTCTTCTAACATATTAAAAAATATACAAATTTAACTTATGGTATTAATACCATAAAATTTTATTTAAATTTTAAACTTGTATATTTAACAATTCTCCACATGTTATTATTTAAATTTGTATATTTATAACTAATTTTTATGTTATTTATTATGGTATTAATTGAAATACAAGCTAACATTAATAACCAATTTTATTTATTTTTATTCTTGAGTAATGAATTAAATTTATTTGGCTTGAAGAGGGAATTTGATAAAAATTTAAATAGAAAAATTGGGTAATGAGGGTATATTTATAATTTTATTAATAATATATAGACAAATTAGATAATCAACAATTTTTTTTATTTATTAGAAGAGTATAACGGTAATTTTTATTAAAAGTTACTGTTTCTATTAGTGAATGTGGGTGTAAATATCTTTTTTAAAACGTTAGGAGAATTTTTATCCCTTTGACTAAACGTTGGGGATGTGTTTGACCTTTTCCATTAATAGTAATATTTATATGCATGGCAATGGTTGTTTTATTTATTTGATTATTTTCTTTCTTTCTTTCAACTACGGTGCCTGGGAGAGATGAGGACCAGCTTTTGTTACCATGATCGATCCTGACAAAGACGACGTTATCGGGCAGGTAATTTACAGGATTTTCCACGTTGCTTGTTTCATTTGTAATCAACTGTTCATATCAAAACTTTTGGCTGTGGCTTTTTTCGTATTGTTGGACCGGTTGTTAACTTGCCATCTTTGGCCTGTATCTAGTGCTATGGGGCAGAGAATGAGATCAGTACGCTACAATCAAAATAGAAGAGCAGCCTGTTCCAACATATCACAAAACAAGTCATTTAGAAAAGAAGGAAACTGATAAGGCACAATGGCATACCAGATAAAATTCAAGAAAACATAAGAAAAATGGACCAAAAATGAATACATTCTTGCATTTTGAATCATCATAAATAGTGAAAACCAGCCTGAGCTTTGCCAATGGGTAACAAGTATTTGAAAGAAACAAATAATCATCATCCTTAGGTTAGTTCATATTATAGCTGATTTGTCAGAAGAGCATTAAGTGGAGCTTCCTGCACCATGTCCAATGCACTTTCCAGAAACTATGGCAGCAAAGGTTCTTGCCTACCAATCAACCATTTCTAATAGATATACAAAATAATGAAAGAGAGAGCGAGTGACAGAAACCTAATATCATAAAGATCACAGTATAATACATTTCTTGTCAATACTTGCCTCCATTTGCCAATAGCAATGTCCAAGAATCAGGCAAGTCAAATCAGTAGCAGCATTTACACCTTTGAAGGTCAAAAAAATTTCTGGAAGGCAATAAAATAAAGCATCTGAAAATTATTCAGATAATTGTAACTAGCTGGAGAGGGAGAAAGTGATAAGAAGGGAAAAGATTAACCTAGGCCGCAGGGGGCCTGAGCTCGTGATCACGAGAAGTATCATGCAAAGATGGAGGTAAATATTGCCACATAGGCATCAAACCATAACTGGGATATACCGCCATCTTATTCAACCCAGCATGATAAGCCGCTGGGTGGGTTGGCATATAACCACCTGTTGGCATGGCCATAACTTTCAACTGCTGCTCTAACTTTTCTTTATCCGCCTTCAGTATAAGTTTCTCTTCACGAAGTTCATTCTTCTCAGCCTGTTAGCCAGAATGGAAAGTTAATAGAGTAGTAATAAATTATTTAGCAGCAATCTGAAACATAAAGAACTTCACATTAATTGTGCACTCCAAATGTGACAGAATCCAAAACATAAAGGACTCCACAATTTAAGTACTAAATATCCTTTGTTCTTTATTTTGATTTCTCCTTCTTTATTACTATCTAGGTTAAAAACTTTCATCACCATACAATGGGAAAGATAATTTACATTATAATGAACTTATCATACCCCACAAGATGAATAGTACACATTATTACGAATTTCTCCTCTGTGTTGTGTGGATAAACAGAATAAATGAATGCAATATGACTACAGAATACTAAGAGCAGGAACAAACTTTCTGATATAAAGTTGAAACAAGCACGCCCCATCATTTCCTCTCTTCCTAAAGAAGTCTTCAAAACAAGTTAGCTGTATGCCTTAGAAAAGTATTTTCAAATTTTATAGATGTCGTGGACATAACTCTCAAGCATCCAAATCCTCAAAAAGTCTACGTGACTACAAAGTATTATGACTCTTCCATTTGAGTGCCTTGTCAACTTGAACTCACACTTCTAAGCCAAACCATCAAGAACCTAAAATAAAGTGCTAAAATCATGTCATCACAGCCTTGACAAGAAAAATTGAGGTCATTATATGTGAAACCAGGCTTATTAGCCCTTAATTACTTTTTGACAGACAGAAGTGACTTGCTTGAATCAAGAGGTGGGAAGTTTTGAGGTAAGAGAATCGATGGAGAAATGAAATGAGACAAAAAATGGAAACAAACACTGACATTTAACAAGGTTTGGCAGTTTTCCTAGATCCACAAACTGAAAGCAGCAAAAAAGATATCACTAAGAAGAAAATAGGATATACAAGATTCACTTCCCCTAAAGTCCATTATACCGACTTGTAATCTCTTTGTCCTAAGATTAAAATCCAAGAGAAAAGAGAAGCTCAAGCTTAGTGTGTCTTATAAGTGAAATGAGCACACCTGTTTATAGTAAAACTCCATGGCTTGGGAGTTGGATTGGGTAACAAAGTTGGCCGTGCAGTATACCACCCCAAGACAATCTAAGCCGTGACATTACAGTCATAATTGGATAACCAACCTGGACATGCATTTTACCAGCCCCAACACAATCTAAGCCACACAATTTCTACAAATCTCCACCTTGGATTAAGTTTTCAATCTTCACCTCCACTAGCTTCCCTTCCACTGCTCTCTTTCATGCTACTTACCAGTTGCACACTCTGACAAGTCTTAAGACATTCCTGAACTTGCGAGTGGGAATTGATTTGGTTACCAACTGTTGAAGGAATCTTTCTAACCCTGATAGTCCCTTGTGCCATCACATCTTTGATGAAGTTCTTCATGACATCAATGTGTTTGGTTTTTTGTGGTACATCTATTAATAAATAATCTTAAATAATTATGGGGGTGCTTCTATCCGTGAAAAAGTACACCAGGAAAGTTCCTAAGAAACACTGAAGGGGTCACAACAGTCTCACTGAAAACCCATACTCCTTTGGGGAAAAAAGGCCTTCTTGTCAAAACTCTTCTAGACATGCACATAGAAATACAAATACTCCACATACTAGTAAACGAAGCTTAGATGCCAGATTTTTTGAGGTAAGAGCAGCAATATGGAAAAACAAATCTATCAAGAAACTTGTAGAAAATGGGCGGTTTAGTTGGTCTTGGGTTGGCAAAATCAATAGTCAACTTGCTTACCTAATTCAACATCTTTGCCACAGAGGTTTACTTCGATAGACGTGCCCAGTTCAACTGTAAGACAGGCTTTGAACTTTTTCTTTTGGAATTTATTCTCAGACTAGAGGATAAGTGGGTGTCAAGAGCTTTGGGAAAAGTGAGGGAGTAGTATTATCGTAATATTCTAATTTCTTCGTAATGATAATATTTTCTTGTGCTGGCCCCAATCCGTGGACAAAGGAAAATTGCATAACCATGTTAAATCCCAGTGTTCCTACTAATTTTCCTTTGTCCACGGATTGGGGCCAGCACAATCCCAGTGTTCCTACTAATTTTCTAGTCACATTTTATTCCTCCACATTGCTACTCTTACCTCAACTGTAAGCAATCTCGTATAATTGAAATCCTGATTTTGGTATGACTTCATATATCTATTGATTCTACTAACAAAAGTGTTAGCTAGTTACCCCATCACTTCCAGAAACACCAAACCATCTCAATTAATGCACTTGCAAGCTCCACTCTTGATTTCGAGGAGGGCAAATGCAGATGATTTCGGTCATTCATATGAGGCTAATGAATCAAAACCGTGCCCAGCAAGACTGAATCTAGGCCTCGGGCTCACATGGGCGATCCATTCCAAACGTAGTGAAAGGATCAAATCCAAAGAAAGGTTTTGAAGGCATAAGCACATAGATCACCATGCACTATGTCATCTTTAACTCTAATGTCGCTACTGGGGTAATCATGATGCATGCATCTTGAATCTTCCTTTTTCAGCCCCCCAATTCATTCACCAAAATGCGCATTCGATTTATACTCATGAAAAAACATGTATTTGATGTCAAAAAACTTCACACTAACCAATATCTTCCACAGATGATTGTTAACAAGTAGACTTTGGCACCAACCCAGTAAAATCTAAACCCAAATCTGACTATCAATGACCATCCGAACACAATCCAATTTCACGAAAGTTTAAACCCACAGTTCAGTAAGTCAATCATGCAATTATCAAATCAAACAATAGGTTGCTTCAAAAATCAGTCGCAAACATTTACATATGGATTATCCAAGTAATGTCCCCAGCAAAAAAATGCATCAAAATGAAAATGCAACGAACTTAGTAACATCAAAGCATGATAGCACAAAAATCACTTAAAACTTTTAATTTGAAATGATAACCAACGAAACATCAACTAACCTTCAAACTTTTAATTTCTTCTTGCAGCTTGTCATTAGTTTCTTTGAGCTCCTGAGACTCAGTTCTTAGTTGATTTAACACCCTAATCGCATCATCAAGTATGGCCGGTTTATCAGTTCTAGCTGGTCTCCCAGGTTCCAAAATACAACTCAAATCAAGAAACCTTCACAAATCAAACACAAAACCAAATCTTTCAGAAACCCCATGTCAATAATCCCACCTCCAATAATAGCCAACTCTGGTCCAAAACAAAATCAAAATAATCCCTCTTTAAACTCTTAAACAAATTAAAACAGAAAGAAGAAATAATACACGCCTGTCATTTAATCTCTCTCTGCGCAATTTCTCACGGCAGGCTTTGCTCCCTGGCCTACTGCATGAATCACTTCGCGCCCTGTAAAATATCACCACAACAATTTAAAATAAAAATAAAAATTAAACCCAATTATTTTTTTTAATTTCAATAAAAACAAAAGTTATCACCTTTTACGCGTATTTTCATTTTCTTGTGGAACAACCCCAGTTGATGAAATATCATTATCGGCGCTGCCACTGATTTTTGCATTTACACAGAAATTAAATTCAATCAACGGCATAAAAAAATTAAATGAATAACCAAAAAGGGTACCTTTGTTCGGGCCAAGAGAAATCAAGAGATGCGTTTTGATCATTGAAGCTGTAATTGATAAAATCGTCCCAGTCTGACGGATCCATTTTTTTATTTCAATTTCCCTTCAAAATTGGAACTCTCTCTCTCTCTCTCTCTCTCTCTGTGATAATACAACGAGAGTAGTAAATTGAAGACAGAAGTGACACGTGGGTGGGAGATTGGCTTACCCGCCGCCGCATCGTTTTTATCATTTTTATGTCTTCTCGCACGTGCGCCGTTCCTTTTTTTTTTTTCTATTTTTATAATTTTCGTTTTTGGGCCGCATGATGTGAGCCCAGCTGTGTTGTGATGGTTTTGTGATAATTTTTGTTTTTCAACTTTTTCAACCCCACCAAAATATTGTGAGGATATTTTTTTTTAATTAAAATTAAATGAAGATAATTTTTTTTTAATTTAAAAGTGAGGAATAAATATTTTTTAAATATTTGTAAAGGTTAAAATTTAAGTGGTCTCAATAATAATCTAATTTATAAATATCAGTTATACTCTCATGTAATTTAAACAATAATCTCATATAATAAAAAAAAAAATAGCTTTTCCAGGAGAACTCACCCACCTTAACGCTCGCAAGATTGAAATTGAATTTCAATAAAAACAAAAATTGCTCATTTGACAGATGTCAATTACCTGCTCTTCGCCAATTCACAATTTGCCGGCTCCGATTTAATAGTGTGTTTGAAAGTAAAACCTTCTTTAATTTCTAAGCTTGTAATTTGTTCAAGAAAACTCAGATCAAGAATGTCCCCGTTAATCCATTTATCGAATGAGAAAGTTAAGAAAAACAATCGTACCAAAAGAAACATTTACTATTGGATTATAAAATAATTTGGCACAAATGTAAATGTCCAGCCAAAAATTCCCTCGAATGACAGCCGCCTTTGTTGAACAGAAATTTCGTGAAAACGTCAATTCCATTCTTGACCAAAGTCAATTGGAACATGTGCGAGATGATACGTGCAAGTGCAGTAAGCCGCTCTCCTTCCACCCCGATCAAATGTGTTGAATTTTATCGATAAAACAGCAATGGCAGGCCAAATATGCATTTCTGAGGCCATAACTCTTATTTGAACTAAAAACTAATTTATTTGGACGCCTAAAGTTCTTTTAAATTTTTGTTCTAGTGATTTCGACGGGGAATAACAGTTTACAGAGAAAGTTTTAAATGACACGAGCTTCGTTTTTTAGCTTGTCAATGAGCTCGTCAACAGAAGATAATATAACCCCAGCTTTTCTCTTGGGAGGTTCTGTTACTTGAATCACCTCCAAATCAGATTTCACATCCACGTTTAGCTCCTGGGGAGTATATTTCTTTATTGGTTTCGATTTTGCCTTCATTATGTTGGGGAGTGTCGCGTACCTCGGTTGGTTGAGTCTCAAATCAGTGCTGCACGAAATGAGCAGTGCAAATTAAGTAAAAGTCATCAATGTAGAAAAGGATCAAACTAAAACAACCACATGCAGAGGGAAGACATATACATGGAGTGCAACAGGAAGCCTTATATCTCAATATACTCACAAGAATAAAAGCATTTGGAATCCTTGCATGAGTTGAACAAACTTTGATGGAAAGAAAAATATATATATGCATCCAGGATGAGGAAAGTCAAACTTTAGAATAACTGATTTTACAGCTTTTAGGGCAACTGTGTGAAAATTGCTAGCTACAAATCAACCAAAAGCTTTTTAATAAGAGGTCGACAATAGTATTATAGCTGTAACACAACCTTCATTTGCATGTCGCATACATAAAAACACACCCCCTCATTTGCAAGTCACATATATAAACACAGAACCAACTACAAACACAAGCACAAGCTCAATTTATTATAATTTAATTAATGTGAAAAAGAATTCAAACAGAGACTGTTTGGTCAAATTGGCAGTGACACCATGTTCAGTTGCCATTCTAAGTAAAAGCTGAAGTTCATAGGGATGGGCTCAATGGCAGCATTATCAAGATGAACTAAAATATGATTTTATGTTTCTCAAGTAGTTAGAATCCTAAACTTGTCATTCATCTGCTGGAGATTTAGCAAATACAACCACAATTTTCCCAACCTGTCCAGTGTCCACACATACCCTTAGTAAATGATCCCCACTACAACTAAAGACCTAGGGAGCTCCTCAATGAGAAATGGGGTTTCCTCTTTGTTTTAACATAGTACTTTCAACAAATTCGGGAATTCAGGATGGTTTTACTTGTTTTCCAATGCTTATGTCTTCAATAAAACTATTTGTTAATTCCCAAGTGATTATATGATCAACTCAGTAGGGGCACTCATGATTAAGCTCACATAGCACCAGCATCACACAATATAAGTAATCATTCTGCTGTCCAAAATAATTAGATACAAATCCACAGAATGCTTTTCTGAGGAACTCCTTAGGGTAGCATGAAACACTGGGAGAACAGGAAGTTAGTTTCATCCTTAAAAGCTGTGTCCTGTGGTAAATAGGTTTTCGTAGTAATGTTTAACAAGTGAGACCAAATCAAATT
Source organism: Citrus trifoliata (assembly GCA_018350135.1). NCBI lineage: Eukaryota > Viridiplantae > Streptophyta > Magnoliopsida > Sapindales > Rutaceae > Citrus > Citrus trifoliata. The sequence continues at coordinate 5,521,310 of CM031392.1, forward strand.
CAAAACCAACCAATGTCCACAAGCCAGACCACTTCCCATACAATCAACTTCAATCATATTTGCCAGTATTGCCAAATACACAGGATCCAAAAGCCTTTCTGGTTCCACTGAAATATTCATTAGACATCCATGAGATAATATAGTATCTAGGCAAACTAAATACACATTCTTCTGTCTACAATTAAATATTATTCTCTGGCCAGGCCATTATCTCTTAGGAACAATGACTTTTAATTAACAATCCTACAAGTACTCATCCGATCTGTAGAAACGCCTCAGATTCTTCAAGTAATCAATTCACTTTTCATTCCCACCAATAAGTTTCAAAAACAAATCCAGTTAGTTTCTCAACAACTACCGAAAGTATTATCTTGGAGAACATAATTCAAGAAGAGGATATTCACTTAGAGGATCATAGACACTATTGCATTCTGTCATTTTACATATATGACCATATATAAAAACTGCCTTGTGTCAGAAATAGAAAACAAGAGAATATTGTTGTATTCTCCTTGGCAACATGCTTTTATGAGGAGAAATATAAAATGCCAGCAAGCATACCCCAAAAATATCAAGTGCTGGAACACTAAAAGTCAGGTTAGAGTACTTACGTGATTACAGCTGGTAAATCCAATTCTAAAGTCTCAAGACCACCATCTACTTCTCTCTCCACCGTTGCTAATTGTTTTTCCTTATCCAGCACAACCTACTAAAAAAACAGCAGCTGTAAGTCATAAGAAAAATTCTCTTAAAATCATATAAACAAAAGGTAGATAAAACTGCACCAACAAAATAACAGTAAACTGCACAGAAATATACTTCCGTCTATTATCCATTTATTAGTTAATTCAAATTCATATTGCCGTCAGCAAGCAAAAATGAACTATCAGAATCTATTGATCATTTATGAACTTCAGCCACATTGATCATGTTCATGCCGATTACCTATTCCCATAGAGTATTAACTTCTAAAGCCAAAGCAGGATAGCAATAAAAGGGTTGTACTGACCTTAGAAGCAAAGGTTCCCTGCGGCCAGCTGAGTAGCCCTGCAACCATTTGCCCTGTTTGATTGCAGTCATCATCAATTGCCTACACAAGAATCTGTGTCATAAGAAACGGCAATCTTCTGCATAAATTTCTGAAATCAAGGGCGGAAAAAGCAAAACTACATTCTTCCAATGCAACAGACAACATAAGTAGAGAAAATTCAAAATTATATGTTCACATAGTATTAAATTCATCGAAATTAGAAGCTTAAACACCCATTTCGAATTTCTCAACTTGCTTTAGAACTAAACATGAATCACTTCACTGCAACATACTATTAAATCCCCGAAGAAAAAACCCAAAAATTGATTAAAAATTTGATCAAAACGAACCTGCTTTCCCAGAATAATCAAGCCCGGCTTCTCAACCTCAACAAGGCTCTGCAAAATCTTGGCAACAGTCAAAGGATACAGCTGACCGGCAGCCTCCACGTGGACTCCTCTATCAGCGCCCATAGCTAAACCCGTCCGTAGAGTATCAACGCACTGGGCGGGGCCCATGCTGACGGCGACAACCTCGGAAGCCAATCCAGATTCCTTGATCCTCAGAGCCTCCTCCAGCGCTATCTCGCAAAAGGGGTTCATCGACATCTTAACGTTGTTTGTCTCCACTCCTGTCCTGTCGGATTTCACTCTGATCTTCACGGCGTAGTCAACGACTCGCTTTATTGCCACCATTATCTTCATTTCGGCTGCCGTTGTTGCCGATGATACTGGCTATGAATCAGGAGGATATTATTGAAAGTTTGTGTTAAATTAGGAATTATCTTAAAAGTGTACGTTTACACTTGGACCCCCTAATATTCGATATAACTGTCAAATGTAACCCATGAACAAAACAAGTGATAGAGAGACCCTCATCAGACATCAGCCATCAGACTCAAATACTCAATTACATTGGGTTTTCAATTCTGTGGTGAGCAAAGTGCCATGAAATGCTATTCAGTTAAATTATAATTACAATTTTAGGCAATTCCTAAGTTATAATTTCCGTTACATACAGCTTGTAGAATCTCAGCCGTTCAAATGTATTAAAAATCTAATCTAACGGACAATATTCAATTTATGGAAAAGTAGTTATAAGGGAGAAACCGGTTGAATTGGTTCGTTTTAAGTGATGGGCAGCTGGACTAAATGGTTTCAAAGTTTTTTGCTAAGGAAAAAAATGGAAAATTGAAGGAGAAATGATCTAGGGATTGTGGAGGGGACAAAAAAAATCGGTGTAACCAAATTGAAACAAAATATCCAAATCATAATTGACCTGTGTATAAGGTCGTTGCATCTTCGCTTGAAAATCGTTGTCATGGGTGCTTCTTCTTCTTCTTGAATAGGGATGGCAATGTACCTGTAAATCCGTTTAAATCCGCTCGTTAAAACCCGTCCGCTGTGGGTAATTTTACCCATTGCGGGTGGATTTAATATTATAAATTAAAACCCACACATAGATGCGGGTGGGTTTGGTAATGACCTTAAATTCGATGGATACCCGCATGAATATCCATTGGACCCGCAATATTTTTTCTAAATATTTTTAATTTAATTTTAATTAAAAAATTTTAATTTAAAACATGTATAAAGAAAATTATGCAATTATTCAAAATGTATAAAGGAAATTGGTCAAAGGCCCAAACGCCAAAGCCAAAGTTTTGTATGTGTACAGTATATGTGGACCATCCGCCCATCTCCCATTCAGCCATTCTAAAGTGATAAACTGATAACCTAAAGCAAATAAAAACATTTTCCCTTTTGAGTCTTTGACTTAGCCGCATAAGAGCTGACCATCTTCTTCAACCAGAGCTGACCATCTTCTTCAACCAGAGTTGACCATCTTCGTCATCTCTATCTTCAATTCTTCATTCAACATTCTTTTCTTCTTCAACCCGATCGTATGAGTTGTGACAGTGAGCTAGCCCCTTGCAGCCAGCTCTCTTCACTGCCAACAAGGACGCGTCGTGCTGTTGCAGCTGCCTGGGTACTGTTGCTATTGCAGTCGTGAAAGGTACGAATTTAGATTGGTTTTTTTGTGGGATAAAGCCAAGAATTATTAAGGGAAAGTCCTGGAAACTACACGCAATAGCCAATGGATTCTAAAACAGGGGGCTTTCAACAAGTTGTGACTGAGGGCTCCGGGAATTTAATTTCAATTATTTTTCTATCTTGACTAGTAATAGTGCCAAGTGCCAGTTTTTGATCCCGTGATTGCTGATGTCGTGTGGTTTAAGTAACAAAATTTTGAGTATTTATCTATAGTGCGAACGTAGATTATTTTAGAACAATAATTTTTTAATTTAATTTTCGTCTCTTTGTAAATTTTAATTTTAATTTTCGTCTATTTGTAACTTTTAATTTTAAGTAGATATTCAGAGTTAAAAACGTTTATTGAATTAAATGAGATGATGCATGATGTAGTATTTTATTTAACTCCATCAATTTAGTTAAAAATTTTGAAACTCAGAACGTCAACAATCTATTAATTTTGTTGCTTTTGAGTTGATAATGTATATAGTCAGGCAAGTGTAAATTACCAAACTCGCAAAAAATCCGATGGGTACCACTGCGGGTTTGGTAATTGTCAAAACTCGCTGCGGGTGGATTTTCTTAAAAAAATTAAAACCCGCTGCGGGTTGCGGGTGGATTTAGTAATTTAAATTTTGTGCGAGTTTGGGTTTGGTAATGGTAAATCCGCTGCGGGCGGTGCCCATTACCATCCCTATTCCTGCAGCTTCGTTGGTCAATTGACCACTATTGTGATTGAAATAGAATTTTGCATCGACGTATGAGATGAAGAGGCAAGCATCACTTTCTTTTTTTCGATTAAAATATAGTAACAATAGTGATGATATAATTAACTAAAGTATAACCAAATGAGATGAGATTAATGGTTTCCTAAAGATAATTGAATTTTTATATGCAATTTGACTTATTATGCATTGAAATTTTGAAAATATGTATAATCACTGTATCTATTAAGAGATGGATTAAATGAATTGAAATTATTTTAAATAAAAGTATTTCAATTCAATTAGAGTTAGTATGACTTTAGAATATGTGTGTGTGTGTGTGTGTGTGTGATATAAAGAAATCAATTAATTGATATTGTTAGTTATAGTATTTGAATTATGTTGTATGTTGGTGAATAAAGAAAATTACATTTTTACTTCGAGGAATACATTGAACCCAGAAAATCTACTATTAAGCATGAAATATATGATCATCAACTTACATTGTAATTATTAAACTTGAAATCATTAAGTATTACATGAAATCATTAATATTGAACCTAAAAGATACATGAAACTAATGCTAACATGAAATTTAGGACCATTAACTTAAAATTGTAATTAGGAAATAAAGCATTACATGAAATCATTGTCATTGAGCTTTATAATTCTACCATTAAACATTAAATGAATGCTAAGATGAAGCGTAAGACCATCAACTCAAAATTGTAATCATCACATTTTGAATACTCTAAATTAAATTTAATCTATTTTTGTGATGAATATATTCTATGGCTTTAAAGAAAAAAAATTAAATAAAGGGTTATTTTAGCATTTATACGGCTGTGTGAAGTAAATGTTGACTTTTAAAGTTGATTCAATTAGTGTAAAGGGTAATATGATATTCAAAGTATTATTTGAATCAATATCTAATAGGGTAAAAGCCCGTTTAATCCTTATATTTTGGGGTTAGTTGCCGCTTAGTTTTTATGTTTTAAAAAATATCTCAAAATATCCATGTCTTTAAACTATTGACATCCCTACTATTACTTTTTATTCCTTTTAATTTGCTTTTATAATATTAACCTCTTACAATAATGTTTCTCTTTTTTTAATATTAATAGTAAAAATTAAATTACCAATTTAATCCCAAAAAATAAAATAAAAATAGTACATATTAAATTTTTAGAACTCTATTGAGTAGTTAATATATAATTTTTTATTAATATCTCAAAATTGGCAATTTAATTTTTTAAATATTAATTTTTTGGGCATACATGAGCTTCTACAGAAATTAATATATATTTTTTTCTTTTATTTTTTAGGGTCAAATTAATAATTTAAATTTTTTATTATTGTCCAAAAAAGAAACATTATTATAAGAGGGTAATATTGTAAAAATAAGATAAATTGAACAAAAAGTAACACCAAAAATATCAATAGTTTAATGGTAAGAATATTTTGAAATATTTTAAAAATAAAAAACTACACAAATGCTGACCTCAAAACATAAGAATCAAATGAGTTTTTACCCTATCTAATAATATTGTTAAAAACCTTAATATTTCAATTTTAATTATTATGCATCATTCATTATATACGAATTTACATACAAAAATTATTAAAAAAAAAATTCTTATCTTGCATGTAAGATAGGGGATCCTTCAAAAAATCCAAATGGCATCAAACATCTACAGTCAGCTAATTAACGGTGAAAAGAATTTTGTTGCTGCATGAAGTGTGGATTAATACATAGAATCAACAGGTGAACTTTGGGCAAGAAATCTAGTGCCACGTGCGGTGATTGGAGTATCATATATGTTTCTGATAAACTCAGAATCAAGGTATAGTAAATTATAAGGCATAATTATTGTGAAATGAAATTACTGATAAAAAGCATCATCCCATAAATGTAATCAGAGTCGCAATACCACTTCATTGTAAAAAGCATCTTCAGTTTTGCTGTAGGACCAGGCAGAATTTGAAAAATGACCACCAAGATTGACTCTGGCAGGTACAGATTAGGACAAAATTGAAAGGCAGATAAAGGAAGAAAATCAATTGATTGACTGTCTTTGCGCTTCCACAGTAAATTCTCTGTTTGATTAATTGGTTGATAATTTAGTTGTGGGCGCAAGAGCTTCATCTTCGTTGCTTTGAGACAATTCGGGTTGATAAAAGAAAATTCGTTGATCCAACACTCTTTTAACAGCCTGGAAAATTTTATAGCTTAAAAGAACAATTCCATCACCAGCCACGTATCCACAAAGATTTACGTATCTTACCTACAGCATCATTATTGGTGCAAGAATTTGGTAGCTCGTATATTATTATGACAACTTAAAGAGGTCCAAAATCTATGGAAACAGGGTAGGGAACCTCTCCCATTTTCAATTAATTTTAGTGACTTTTATTTGTAGCTCTTTGATTCTTTTGGTCTTGTTTTGTCTCTCTAGAGCAACGATATTGAAACAATAACAAGATTCAATCAAAGAGGGATATTTAATCTTCTTTTTAATTAAAATAGAGAAAAACAAAAGGCAAAGTGGTAGTTTCGGCAATGATGTTTTTTCCATAATCATGGCGGAGCTGTAAGTCACCAAGAACAAGGGGGACCAGCTTGAGAAATTTTTTTGGGTAAATTGTTCTCCAACTGTAGTTGAAATTTTATTGTTGAGGAAATTTTTCTAAAATTATTATCACATTTATTTGAAAAAATTACTAGCTCTTACATGCATTGAGTTGTTGGTGATCGAATATATACATGCACAATCTATTATATATGTAATCAAAATGAAATTTTATTACGGAATAATGCTTATATAATTGAATCATAAGCGATATTACATGATTTGGTGCATGCATGATTTGTGCATTGCTCCTTGAGAGTTCATTCTTTATGCAACAACAGATTTAATATATAAAATGATTAGTGTGTGTATATATATACATACAAAGCAGGAGCTTCTCATGGGCTAGGATGTGACAACATAGATTATGTAAGGCAATTCTTTTTATTATAGAGCTTATAAGCTTATGTTCTTTTACCCATTTTTTTTATATGATTAGCCAAATATCTTCTACATTTATAAGATATTAGATGAAATTAAAGTTCTGTTTTTTTCAAGATTTTGTTGGTAACAATAACCTTTTGCAGCTATAACACTAACCAATTATGGTTTGTTATATTTTCTTTGCAACTTTCATTCAATCTTTCATATTATCATACACATTTAATCAATAATTCTTGTATGATAATAGAGCCATTAATGGCAACTATTGATTAATCAAAATTCAGAAAACTTTCCTAATATTTTTTATTTTGCATACGATTTCTTTGGATATCCCCCTTTCTGAATAGATTTACCATTATGATATAGCGGTTAGCAAGCTTAAAATAAAATTTGAGTCCTACGTACAAATTTATTAAGTTTTCAAATTCAAGAAGTTGCGGTTAAAAACTTGAATGGCTTAATTTAATGCAAGACACTAGACTTTTAATCCAAGTCAGTAGGAGATTAATAAGTTCTTATTCTTTCAATAGTGATCATATAATTTTTTAGATTATGTTAAGTATAATTAAATTCTGTGAAGTGTAATTCAATTTTTGTGAACATCAATTAGTATAGTAAAATCTCTTTAACAGAGATTAGAAGTATAAGATTCGAATTTCGTTCATATAGGTAAAGAAGAAATTAAGTTATGTTATTATTTCACTAAAAAAAATCAAAGTAAATCATTTTTTTAAAAACCAAAGTTTGACTTAAAAGGTTAAAAGAAATCCTATAGAGCGGCTCACAAAAAGAACTCTATTACTTTATGAACATGAATGATTTTTAAAACTCAGCATCACATCACTCTTCCACTCTCTCAGTAATCATTCATAGACGTTGGATGTAGAGATTGGATAACCCTTGTCAGGGGTTTTGAATTAATTGGCCAAATCGTCAATGGATCCAAAATTTCTCCTAAAGCATGTTCAAAGTCTTGGCAAAAATTGAAAAATGAGCACAAGGGTTGACTTGGCAACTGTTAATCTGCAGAAAATTGAAAGGCAAGGACAAAAGAATGAAAGCGGTTGATAGCAAGTCATTGTTATATAATAATAGTGAATCACTGATATATAATTTCACACAATTGTGCTTGTACAGTATATTCTCTGTATGGTTGATAATTTCTTAGTGGGCAAAATGGCTTAATCATCATTTGAAACAAATTATTTTTTTTCAGATAAATCATTGTTTCTACAGCCTGCAAAAATGCTGTAGTTCAACAGAACAATTCCATCACCAACCATTACCAAACATTCCTTACCAAACAGTAGCATTATTGATACAACAAATTTGGTGGCAGTTATATGAATATAACAATTGAAGAGGATCCTTTCTCTCAAAAATCAAAGGAAACAGAACAGAGCAGCGGACCTCTCTTCGATTTTCACAATTAATCCCATTTGTAGATCTTTGGTTCTTGTGCTTTTTCCTGTCTCTGTAGAGTAGCAATGAGACAATAATAAGATTCAATCAAAGAAAGGAATCCAATCTTTTCTTTTATTTATTCTTTTAATACATAAAGAATGAGAAAAGCTAATTGGTTGTACCAACAATGATGTTCATAATCATGGCTGTAATTCATTAAAGAGCACAATGGACCAACCTCTTAACTTATGTGATTGTGAAACAAAGAATTGGGGAAAAAATAATTCTTTTAACTTTCACATGAATATAGTAACTATGTCACCAAATTCTACAGTCTCTTCATACAACTAAAATCTCTATGTCAAAAAAAAAAAAAAAAAAAAAAAGAGGAAACAAGAAATAATTAACACCAGTAACTTAAGATTAATTCTTTCTTTCATGGCTCCGAATACACTGGTAAAACTGCACTTCTGGATCCCCTGCTGCCATGACCAAAGTTAAAGAAAAATCTCTTACTTCTGCTACTGCAGCCTTCAATAGGGCTAGCCTCAGTGACTTGCCTTTTCTGTTGAACAGCTTCTTGAATCGCCAAATACAGCTTGGGATCCGCAGATGAGTCCATTGAAAACGATCTTCTAATGGGCTCAATTGCAAATTGTTCATCCTTGCCTCTAATGTCAATACACTCATCTCCCATGCTCGTGACCTTGTGCAACTTCCTGGCCCTTTTGTGCACAAATCTTTGTTCCAACTTTCGCGGCGAAGGACTAATCGAACGCCCTGATAGCTCCCCGGAATTCAATCTTTCTTGCGTTGCGAGCAGTGTCTGATCGGTAGAGTGATGGTTACCCAACTCAATCACAACAAAATCTTCATCGCTGTTGATGACATTTTCAGTGTATGGACTTGGATCCTGCGGTGTAGAACTCGGAGCAATGATTCGATCAAACGGAAGAAAAGTCGTCGGGGTTGTTGTTGTCGATGAAATGCTTGTTCTGCAAAGCGGGCAGTTAGCATTGCTTTGAAGCCAAATGTCAATGCAATCAATGTGAAACACATGGCCACAATTTGGTATTATCCTCAGCTTCTCATTTTCTTGAAACTCGTTCAAGCAAACCGCACATTCACAAAAGCTCCTTTCTCCGAAGTCTCTGCTGGCCTTTTTCTTGAATTGAAATATCGGGATTGCCCTTATCACAGCCTCGTCGAGCCCCCTGGTTTCCAGTGCTGGGGAGTGAGCGATTAGATGTTCTATATTTCTTCTATTTCTTGATAAAGAAAATCGCCTCAAGATATCAATCCGGTGCCAGTTGAGGCAGCATTTGATGACGAAGATATAGTAGCTCACTAGCAAGAAACCTGTGGCTAAAATTCCTACAATGGCAATCGCTATAACGGGGAAACTTGTATCTGAATTGTGCGATGAACGTGAGCCAAAGATTGAGTTACTTGGACTTCTGATTGGAGGCAAAGCTTGTGAGGCATGGATCATGTGTTTGCTTACAAGATCCATTAAAATGGGATTTTGCTTAGATCTCGAATATATAAATAAAAATCCACAAAGTTATGGCTCAAATAATTACTAATAAGAAAGACTTGAAATAGAGGGACATGAATCATAAATGTAAAGTTTTATTTATGAAGTTGCAAGAACATGGAGAAGAGAGAAAATTGCAGTGTGGTTTCAATGAAGGGGGAAGATAGAAAAATGAGATGAAATGTGATTGAGCAAATATTTTATTTAGAGAAAATTTAAGGGTCTGAAGAGAGAGTACATAGTTGGTGAGTTTAGGTTCAGGTTCCCACTGGAAGTTCGGCTAGGAATTGTTGAAAAGTCTCGATTATTGCAAGTCTTTTTTTTATGAACAGAAGCGTATGGGGTTTAATAAAATATTTAGGAAAGAGAGCGTATAGAATGGGGGTGGCGATCCACCATATATGATGAGGGCCTCCATATATTGAAGAATCAATTTGGTAGGGGACCAATGTTGATTAAGCTTAATTAATTAAGGCATAATATTGATTGAGAAGAGGCAAAATCAATGATTTTTTTTTGCGGTTTATAATGTGTTTAAACTAATGCACGTGAATCTTATGTAATTCTTGAAATAATGATGGTTTTTAAGTAATTAATTACCATAATTTGGTAAACTTATCTCATAGCAATCGATCAAAGAAATTTCTTATTTTTGATTTTTTTTTCACATTACACACACCTAATACTCGAATTTAAGTCCAAGAATGCACACGCTTCAACTAAATCATAAAATGAGCAATGATCGCGGAGATCATATGTCCATTCTCAATAATCATCATAATCATTAACCATAGATCTAAAGGTCCAAAAAGTTTCCATAGCACATGCAACCCACCATTAATATCAATTTGATTGCTCACTAACTTTGCATTAATTTTATCAACAAAAAAAAAACTTCCATTAATGAAACTGTAGATTACATTCACATCAGTAGCTGAATCTGTATGCTGCTTTCACATCACATCATAAAATTATGGAATATGAATAAATAATATTGAGCTATATAGCCTACTGTCCCCGCTGCTCAAATTTCAAAACTTTTAAAGAAAAACAATATCTACAAGAAAGGGCATTAACATGTTGGCATAATTTTTCTCATTTTCTTCATGCAGTGGGTCCAATGACATGAGAAGTCAAATTCTGTGCAATCCATCCAATCCTCAAAAGTAAAAGACACAATAAATGAAAACAAAACCGACAGTATCCATACTTGCGTGTTGACAAGTTTTACAAAGACAAGACCATTATTTTGGTAAGGAAACACGAGGCTGTGAGGCACTCTTTATTTCTCTTTTTATTTTTTATTTCTTTTTTTAAAAGTGTTCATTTCCCAGTTGCCTCAGTCAAAGGTTGTGGCCTCTGCCAAAGAAAGTTCTCTGAACTTTTTTCGCAAATTTTCCAACTTTTTGTTCGCATCCCAATCAGGGAGTCGCCTCTTAACGTCGGGAAAATTTTATAAAGGTAACCGTATCCACTCATCGAGAAAAGAAACTTTGCCTTGCTCAACACGAAGAATCGAGTTTGCTTCATGGTGAATATAACTTTTTGCGATGACACCGGCGAAGAATTATTATTTTTTTTCAAGAGAAAATATGAAGTCATTCTATTATTTTAATTAAAGGGTTGGATTATGATATCTTAATAATACTATACCTCACAATTTATACACTATAAGATTATTAGAAAATGAAAATAATTCAGTAAAATTTGATGGTTTAACAATATCCAAACTGTCGAGTACTTATAGTATTATAATCTGTAATTTAAGTATTATTAGATGGTCAAGAAAAATTAAAAAAATAAAATTCTCTTTAAAATTTGTAGAAAATTTCTCTTGGTCCTAGAATTGTCAAACAAACGCTATCGATGAAGGAAGATAGGCGGATGGATATTATCTAATATTATTATGATGAGACAGATTAAATAATTCTAGCCTTTCGTGTGGCTCTTTCTATACTTTCAAAACGAACCAATTCCTAGCTTGGTCTTCAAGTTTGTTGACTAACTAATAGCCAATCGTAAGGTCGTAATCAAGTTGATTAGTGCCTAATTGCATAATCTGCATCATAATCCAAAGCACAAGATAATACACATCGGTATAATTATATTAAAAATGTAATCAATATCAAACGAAAGACAGTTAATAAAATAAATTAATTAATAAGTAAGAAGTGGCACATGGGAGGAGACAACAGCTGTTCATAATAGTCAGCTAACTTGGGGAAAGAGTTGGAGTTTTCAGAGTCTGTTAGAAAATTTATATTTTTTTAATAATTTTAATTAAAAAAATGGACGCATTGATCAGTTGACTCTTTTTTTTTTTTTTGAAAGGGACTCTGTTTAGTTCGACTAAATTTACCATTTTAATTTTAACTAACGAATGTATTTGGGTCAGGTACATTTTTAAGTTCAATTATTATTTTTTAATTATATAAATAAACGACCAAGTTCCAAGTAAATAAATTAAGGCTGATTATAACTTCTAGCATTTCATCATTTAATTTAATAAGGGTTAATTTTGAATTATTATTTTTGTGATTTAATTATCTTTAAATTATTCCTTATTTTTGAAACTTTAATTTATCCCTAATTTTATTAAGAAGATAAAAAAAAATCACTGCACTTGTTTTTTTATCGTTTAAAAAAATAAGATAACTTACAGGTTTTTAAAAGTAAGAATATGATTTAAAATAATTCATTTATGAGAGAACAATCCAAAATTCACCAATTTAATAAATATATTGTTCATTAATGGATGGCAAGGGAAGAATTCATAATGTTTGCCTTAAGCTTAATTCGACTTAACTAGATGTAAAAAAGTTCTTTTCCTGTGAAGGGTTCTGATTGATTATTCAATACTAATAATAATGCTTTACTTATGTAGGTGGAAAGATAATTTGTATTATAAAGGGAGGAATTCATCATGTTTTGCCTTAAGCTGAATTTAACTTTATTTATTCTAAAACATAATATTTAAACAATATACATATAATACATAATAATTTCATTTCATACTTGTACATATACTCATTTATAAAATTATTTGTAATCTAGATATTTTGAAATAATATAAATAAAAAGTCAAATGAAGTGTTCAAGTTTGATTTTTTTAAAGAAAAAAAAACATGCTCAATATTTATTAAGAAATTCAAATCAAAATCAAAATGTAACTTTTATTTTAACATATTGCCCAAAACATTTAACAAGTTCCAAAACAAAACAAAAAAGAAAAATTGACAATTTTTAAGAATTTCTTTTGAATTAAACCATCCAACAGCCGTCGAGAGTCTCCATAGCTGCCGCCAAATTGTGGTCCACCTTTTACGTATATATCACATCGAAACCTTCATTGGGACCGGAAATTGCCAATCCAAACTTTGTTCCACAAAAACATTTTGTTATTTCACTGAAAGCGTTGAAGTTAAAATTATTATTCTCAAATTTTTTGAACGATATTGGAGCTAGGGGTGTGCAATTTCGGTTTGGATCGGTTTGAGACATATTATTAAATCGATCCAAACTTATTGGTTTGAAATATTTTCAAACTGATATCAACCTAAAATTTTTTCAAACCGAACCAATCCAAACTGACTGGATCGGTTTGGATCCTTGGTTTGAACTTATTAACTAAAAGTCCACTTCTTTTATATTATTTTACATAAATTATTTGTTATTTTTTTGTATCCGTAATCTAAATTGATACCTCTATTATATTATTCATATATATTTTGATATCTACATAACAATTCAAATATGCATCCATGCAAATTCACAACATAATACATCATAATAAATAAGTTCTTAACTTGTTCATTCAAAACAAACTCACAAAATTAAAATAAACTTGAACAACATTTGACAATTAAAATATTGTGCATCTTGTCCATCAAAACTTATGGCCTAATTGCTTTTGATTTGTTAAAATCTGCATAAAATGATATATATAATTAGTTAGATTGCTTAACTTAGAATATAATGTAATTATATAATATTTCTGGATTTGATCGGTTTTAATCAGTTTGGAATCATTCCAAACCGAGTGATGTCGGTTTGCAATCCAATAAACCGAAACCAATTTTTTTACTAATGAAACCGATCCAAATGATCAGTTTGGATCGATTCGGTTAAAATATGCCCACCCCTAATTGGAGCCCAAAATTGACACTTGGTAATATCTTTCATTAATTATCAATGTAGAATGTGTTAACTAGGTTATTTTAAATCAGTTAAGAATAATATTGGTTGGGATCTTATATTACATTGATTGAGAATAATTTTTCTGTTAAATATATAAGGTATTGTTACTTATATATTTATGAGCTAGATCCATGAACCATTAAGGGAAAGGTAAATTATCAATTATAATTTCCTTTTTATTATGTTTTTCTTTAAAATTTTAAATTTAAGTCTATGATATATGTTTTAGTACTAAATAGTCCATAAATATTTTGTAAACTATTGTATTAAAGGTTAGGAATGGTAGCTAGGGATCCTCATCGTTCGATTGATAGACTAGAGTCGTAATAAAACCCTAATTGCATTGCAAATTAACAAGAATCCTCCTTCATCTCCTCCCCTCGCCAGCCTCAATCAAACAAACATACCCTTAATTTTGACATGTTTGAAATTACTTGCCGACCATGCAATCGTGGCAAGAATTAGTGACTGATGCCACGTGTACAATATCGGATCACGTGGGTGGGGGCCAATGCAAGAGAGTGCAGTCACGTGAGCCCACGAGTGATTAATCTTGTCCTAAATAGTATCCGTGTCAAGTCGTTTGGCAGAGGCAGCACCACCACATCTTTTTTCCGGACAGACTCGTGGGGGCTCTCGCACCACTTCAATTTAGGTTGAATAAATTGGGTGTTGTGCTTACTTTTATTTTAACGCTTCATAATTTTTTGTCATACACACACATACACATATGTATAATTAAAATTTAATTAATTTAATAATTTTATTCAATAACTACTAATTATGTTTTTTTAAAAGATTGACAAAAAAATAGATTAGAATTCAATAGATTTTGTTATGAGATTTACTAAATTTAATGGTAAAAAATATCAACAGGTCCTACTATATATTTACTACCCTGCTTTATGACTAAACACCATTAATCTATCCCACATAAATCTTTTCCTTCTTTTACAATTAAGTATATAAAAAGAGACGAAAAAAAAAAAAAAAAACAGATCAAGTGTCATGAGTCACCAGTTTACCTTACCGCTGACCGAAATAGTGAAATGTGAACGTGAGCAGAGGATGGGGTTGCATGTGTCTTCACGTGCTCTGAAAGCCGTCTGTGGCCATGCAAATGCAAGTTTTCCCTTTCATTAGTCAGTTTTAATTCATTATAAAGTCAACAGTCAACTCAGTCAGTGACTGGCCAGAACGAGTTTTGGACTTTTTGACACTTTTCTTACGTTTATAAAAGGTTAGAAAACTCGTCCTTCATATAAACCATATAAACTATTATATGACACGAATGAGAAAAGTAATTGTTGAACTTACAAACACTTATAATAAAACCGCATCATAGGTCATGTTGATTTGTGTATTCATAGCATTGCTGACCTTACAATTATAGTAATACTATAACAATTCTAAATGGGATGCTAAGCGTTTGAAAGCTAGTTAAACTTTTAGGTTTCAATCCAAGCATTAGGGTGGGGCCGTGGGGTTATAATTAATTGCAAGGAGAACGAGAGAAAGGAATTGGCAATTTGGCATAATCGAGTTAATCATAATCCACAGATATGTCTTTGTTCGCATGACCCTTTTTCTTAACTAGATCTCCCACATGAAGTGATTAATCAACGGCTGCGATATTCATTTCAATTTTTAAGCCATTAATCACAGGGATAGTGCTCTTAGAGACATCATGGTTTATTATAAGTTGTTTGAAGCACAAACATAAGCCAAAAAATTAGCCACATTCAAATAAATATTATAATTTTAAAAATTTACATAACAATATACAACACTACATAATGTAATATTCATGATAATATACTCTTCAAATATTTTAAAAAGCGAAGAATGTTCATTTAACAATCGATGCATACTTAGATAACAGATACTTGATGGTGGTGACGTAATAGCAAAAGCAATCAATTTACGATTTTCTTTTGTTATTAGTTGGTTCTTATAAGATGATGAAATTAGAATATCTAAGTCTAATTTATTACATAACGGGTGATATAA
Source organism: Citrus trifoliata (assembly GCA_018350135.1). Taxonomy (NCBI): domain Eukaryota; kingdom Viridiplantae; phylum Streptophyta; class Magnoliopsida; order Sapindales; family Rutaceae; genus Citrus; species Citrus trifoliata. The sequence goes on from CM031392.1 coordinate 5,537,239, forward strand.
TATAAAGTATATAATACAAAATATGCTTTTGAATGATCTCAATAACATGAACCATAATATCTTAATTTTCACATGTATGACTATTGCATCAGATCCCATAAGTACATTTTGCATGTCCTCGTAATATAGAAAAGCATTTTAGCTAGTTTTCATATTTGCACGCCGTGATTCTACACGTGTACAATATTAAGTGACAATTCACATGACAACTTTCTGTATATTAAATTGTGTGTGTTTGACAACAAGTCTTAAGTACATGCATTAGGCCATACGTCCTTTCAGAATACTATTGTCTAATTGGGTTTTTTTTATTAGAACGCTATTTAATTTGACTTTGTTTTTGGACCTAAAAAGATAGGCTTTTTTGCTTGCTTTTTCTTTTTTCGTACATCAACACTATTAAATAGAAAATTGATATTCAACCTTCACATATTATCTCACAAGATCCTACTTTCTTTTTTGTCCCATTAGTTTCTAAATTACCCCCTTAACTCATGAGAACCCTTTCTTTTTCTCACCATCTACTTCTAAATTCCTTTGTGTTATGTCATAACTATCTTTTTCTTTTTAAAGAATTCTATCAACATAATTAGATGTAAGTCTATCATCCATAATTTTATTTTTAAAAAAAAAAATTGATTGTCTATAATGTTAATGTCTGTTAAAAACTCTTTTAAACAAATAAATTCCTAAAGTTCAATATTTTAGAGAGAAAAAAAAATTAAAAGAATCAAGCTAAGAGTGTTGCACTGCTCATCAAATCGTTATATATGGTGCAAATGATATATTATCATGTCATCAGTTAATGTTATGTTATTAATCAATGCCACATCAATTTTTTTGTAGTAAAATATGATGTTGTCACATCATCACTCAATGGCACATCAATTGGTTAATGTCATATCAGCTGTCAATTTTAGGTTAACTAGGCTCCACCAAAATCTCAAAATTATAATTTTGTCTTTTATGCTCATCATAAGATTTTCACTGTTCTGATCTAAAAAATGACATCATTTTTGTTGTCCAACCTCTGGGTAATTGTGAAATAATCAAAATACCCATAAAATACATAAAACTACTCAAATTATAAGAAAACACACAAAATCAAAGTTTAAAGGACTTAAAAACATAAAAGTAGAAACGTTAATGAGACTTGGAGTGCAAAATAACAATTTTACGTGATATAAATATGTATTCTCCTGTGCTCAACATACTCCCTAGCCAGCTTATTACTAGTTCATAGCAAATTAAGCGATAATATCTAGTAAAACAAAACTAAATTGAAATCTATTTACCAAATAGATTAACTCTCCAAATATTCTATTCTTTCTCTTCGCCACTCAACCATTAATCAATAATGTAGCAAACCTTCTTTATGCTAAGTGATGTTTGACATAATGATTATGGGGTTTGGTTAAAATAAAATAATACTTTCGTTCTTACCATTTTAACAATGTTTCTTCCTTAGGCAGCAAGTTTATTTGTAATGTATTTCTTACCCACTCTAACTGTTTACGTGAGCACTCTCTACTTGCTTAGGCACGAGGCTCGATTAGTAAGAAAGATCTAGATTGGATAGATCGAACTCTCACTGTCTTACCCAACACTCTCTACTTACTTCGGTAGAAGGCCCAATTACTAAGTAAGAGTTCATACAAGCTTGATCAACTCTCTCTATTTTATGCGAATACCCTCTGCTTACTTAGGTAGGAGACTAGGTTACTAAGTGAGACTGTCTCTCTCTCTTTTCTTTTCTTCTTTTTCTTTTTCTTTTTTTTTTTGGGTAAAATGACTACTAACTCTAGTTATTGCTTATGAATGAAACAAAAAGACTAGGTATCACAAAATCTCAACTTACTACCACCACCATATGTCGTATGCTTGTGTTTAGAACCGTAAATTCAATCTCTCAAGATGGCCAAGGTAGACCAAAATGGTTAGTCAGTAGTATTGGAATGGAGAATTTGAAAAATTCATTTTCTTTATTAATATTAAGGATCCAAGACTAAGAAAATGTGTGTCTAGAGTTACTAAAGTCCACATTTGTCCATCTTCAAACCTGTCCAAGGATAATCTTTATAACAAAAATTAGTAAAAACATCACTAGGACTGAAAAGATGAATTTATGTACTAAGCCATCTTTTGAAAATATGATTTGCTATACTAAGCCGTCTTTGACTAAAAAAATAAAAAAAATAAAAAAAAATAGAAAAGGTTAGTATGAATATATGAATACAACTATCATTTATTTCACAATTGTTAAATATTCCCTTCCTCTAACAATAATGAGATATTGTCTTCAATATCTTGAAGGAAAGAAGTACGGTTAAGAAGACATCACTTGAACACTGCAACGGAAAATATTTACAAACGGAGAATTAAATCTAATTTGTTCTTTTTACTACCACTGCTACCATTTTCAATCACAAAATACAATGCAAGAGTCTTGGGATCTAGTTGTAGTATGTAAGATTCTAAAAGATCAAATAACTCATTAGTAGTAATAGCACAAATAAAGAGTTTTTTCACCATAAATAAAATGAAACTATTCATAATTGCATGGTTAATAAACATTATCAAGCCATCATAGAAGTTATAAACATTTAACAAACCAATGGGCTTCTGATGAATATTTAAATGAGCTCAAGAAGCAAGTGTAATTAGCGCATCTAGAGTTGCAAGATCTCCTGACAAAAAAATGATGGCGTCAACATATTTTATCATTTCAGTTATTCTTTCTTGTATACCTAGGACAACTAACTCCTTACCAATTGGTGGGCCGAGTAAGCATCCCAAAAGTTTTAAGGATTTTAAGATAATGCCTAGCACTTGGCTTCCTATAGTAAAAAAAACTTTTAAGACTAGCTTGTTAACATATATGTTTCCATAATGTTGATTTTGATGATAACAAACAAGATTAAGAATGATTAATCTTTTAAGCTCAAATTATTGAAAAATATATTTTTATGAAATTGATTGTTTTTAATCTTTTTGAATAAATCATTATTTTCACATTATAAATGCTTCATGTTTAATGGAAAAATGATTTTATGAAATTGGTTGTTTTTCAAAGTTTATGGTTTAATTGAAAGAATTTTGAAAACTTTGAAATAAACATATATTGCTTGAAATTTTGATAAAGGACCTATTTGCAAAGTGTCATAGCATTTTTGAGCTATACCATAATTTCAGAAAGTTTTGGGATTAACAAAGCATTATTTAAAATTCTGAAATTAGGACCTATTTGCAAACGTTTACATCATTCTGGGCCATACTACAGTTTTATAAAGTTTTGGGGTCAAAAGTGAAAATTTAGAAAAATGTCACTGTAGCAGGTACTGTAGCACTGTAGCAGGTACTATAGCTATCCGGCTTACCGGATTCAAAATCCGGAAAACCGGTTACGGGGCAGCAAGTTTCCATTTCGAATGCGGCTTACCGGATTCCAAATCCGGCAAACCGAAAACTGGGCAGAATGCGCCAGATCGAATCCGGCAGACCGGATAGGCAAAATTTTGAAACAAAATTTTGCCTTAACGGTCACAAAAATCCGGCTTACCGGATTCCAAAAACGGCAGACCGAATTTCTCAGAATGTGAGTAACGGCTAGTTTTTGAGTTCAAACTATATAAACTCAAAACCAATTCATTTTTGGAAATTCAAGCAAGCACAAACAAGTGCACACAACTTATATTGAGCTTCAAATTCGAAAATCGTCATTGAGCTATCATTTGTAAATCCACTCTTAAAGAGAGTTTTTTGTTGTAATTTTCATTTCCATCAAATTGTGAGAGTACAAGTGTGAGAGACACTTGAGTGAAGAGATTGGAGATATAATCTCTTGTTGTAAAGGTTCATTGACACCTCGAAGTCAATTGTAATCGTTGAAGCCTTGGAAAGGATTGGATAGTGAAATCCTCAAGCGGGTGAGAATAGCTTTGATAACCCTCCTCTTTAGTTGCCGAGCACTTAGCTTTTAGAGTTGCAAGATCTCTTGGTAAGAAAATGGAAGCATCAGCATATGTTATCATTTCAATTATTTTTTCTTGCATACGTAAGATAATTAACTCTTCTCCAGTTAGTGGGTAGGTAGGCATCCCAGAGGTTTTAGGGGTTTTGGGATGATGCCTCTCCTCAAAGTGTAGTTTTCTTTTGGCTATGACACTACTAAGATCTATAGCAGCCATAACGAACTCTTTATATTTGTTATAGTAAAAACTCAAAAAGCACACATATGTTTTTGAGTTGTTTGCTTGAAGTTGCTGCCATTGGAATAATTCTAAAAAACCATTTGCGAGTTATTTAAAGAAAAGGCTTGTATTTAAAGATTTTGATAACATAGATAATGATATACATCTGTATATGAAGTGATGTATTTGTCAAATGACGCGTAAAGCTCATGACTCAATAATCAAAAGTAAACAGTAAAAAGAAACAAATAATGATTAAATATAAAATCACATTATTAAAAGTAATAATACAAATGTAAAAAAAAAGTAAAATAAAATATATGTATTGGTAGTTATGATTGGGGCTCAATTCTTCTTCTGGTTTTACATTTAGAAATGGATTGATTACCATCTATGGGTCAAAAATAGGCTTTCCATCTATCTTTTTTATAAACTGGTAAATAAGGTCATTTATAGTCATATTCATAGGCCTGTATTATTGCATATTCTTCTGAAACAATGGTTATAACTAAGAACTTACTCTCTATATGTATCTATTGGGATGCATTTCAAGAATCAAAAGGATATCATCTGATGACTCTTTATTCAAGCCACCGTAATAAATTGAATATTGTCTTATTATCAAACACCATTCTAAAAGATTTACACATACTTTTTTTACATGTTATTCGGGCACACTTATGACAAGAAACTTTGAATCGCCTAACTCTTCATTTTCGTGAATAATTTCCTTTCCCACAACTAGGCATGTAGGCAACAAATTTGGAAGGTAAACCCCCTACTAATTGTACTTTGGCTTCAATTAACAAACGGATGTCAACATTGGTGTTATTTCTCATAAGCAGTTGCAAGCGTTTGGATCGAGCTTTTTAAATTGTGAGAATTGCATTTTGAGGAAGAGAGGGAAATCGCTTCTGAAGCTTTGTAAGAATTGTGTTCCTATTGATACCTTAGCTGGAGAATATCAATTATAGTGGGGAAACTAATGGAACTGACTTGAATCGTCACGCATTACTGTTATTCACCATTTAATCGGGGTAATAAATAATAACATACCAAATAAAAGATTCAATTTAACAAAAACAAAACATATATGAAAGCAAAGAACAAAATAAAAATACGCAATATAAAAAGTGGGTTGTTAACTAATTGTCGTCCCTTTATTGAGTTTATCTCAAGTTCTAATTGGATTTCATAGATACCACATTCTATTTCTCTGAGTTGTCTTTCTAACTCTTTAAACTGGGATACTCATACTGGTATTCGTAGATCCCAAGAAGGATGTGACTTACAAACTTGGAGTAGTTCTTTTAAGTGACGCTTCACATGTAAAAGTCGATTAAGGTGGTTGAGTAAAATTTGTCTTATTAAGGTACTCATGACTTATAGTACAAGTGATGAGAGAGAAAATAATTGCTAAACAAATACACTTTAACAGAAAACAAATAATTTCAATAAGTAAAGGAATAATAATACGAAATGACAAAAAGTCAAGTCACTAAAAGAAAAGACTTAATCAAGATTTGGTGGGTTATTCAAATTTATTGTGCAAATTTTATTATATTCGCAAGTATATGAATATATTGTAGTCATCAATATGATTATAAAGAACATGTGATTTATATTTTCTAGTATTGACATTATATGCCTAATACATAAATCACATACTTTATAAACAAAGGCTAATAATGTATGCTCAAGTAAATAATGAATAAATAAATTTTATGAAATTCAAAAATTATTATTTATAACATGCTTTTAGGTAACAAAATAACAAATCTAACAATAAGATGAAACAAAGGAGCCAAATAAATTAGAATTATTATTTATAGCATACTTTTAGGGTGCAAAATAACAATAAATCTAACAATAAGATGAAACACGAGAGCCGAATAACTACACTTTATTAATGTTTTTGATAAATTAATTGCAAAAGTGTGGTGTGTGTATAATCGCCAAAAAGGACCTATTTAAGAAACTTTATCAAAAAGGATAAGTTCATTACCTGAATATACATATACATTATATTACTATTGTTATTTTTTTTAAAGATAGAACAGTTTACAGGCGCAAATTATATTTTTAACTTTCTACTTTCCCTAAAATTTGAACTTAGATAATTAGCTGAAGAAAGTTGCTTGAAAACTACTCAACCAAGTCTCTGGTGCATTAAAATATTTTAATTCTAAATTCAAATTATTTACTATATATTAAATGGATTTTATGCATAAAAAAAAAGTTAGTGACACTAGCAATCAAATTAGGTCAATGAACTAAAGCGTAAAAATTTGAAACAATTCGAAATTAGGTGTCAATATTTTGAAATTTTTGACATTTCTGCATTTTCATAAACCCCCAGGGATATCAATGGTCAACTCATATGTGGACAAAATAGGGGCACAGAGCAGACCCTCCAAAAGAACATATTACATACCAATAATTTTTTAAAAATTATTATCCACCAATTTTGACATATATAGCATAAGATGATCCAATTTGTATTTGAGTTTCTACCATGGCCTACATCATTCACAATGTGCAAAATTCTTATCACCATTTTGTATTTGAGTTTCTGTTACACTTTAAACACTTATACCAGTCTCATAAATGTATACCTAATACAAGTATTTTACTCGGCATAACTGCATGTTTCGTCTTGTAAAATGGCTTCATAATCGTAGGCAAAGAGTACTAATTGAAAATTACAGTAAAGGCTGAATCTAAATATATAGCGTACGTGCTTGAACTATTCATATGAAAACAAAAACACACAAAATATCGTGCTTGATCAAAACGTGAAAAACAGAAGCAAAGGTAATTTTTTTTTTTTTAGTTTTAATGGTAAAAAACGCAAAGCTACTAAATCGATCAAAAGGACGACTGGGCTATCAATGTGAAATTTTGTAATTTAAGTACTGGTTTCTCATAGCTAAAACATTTAACATAAATTGTTTATTTCTTCACATCCATCAAGTTCTTAAAAGATTTTAACTCATTTTCTTGAACAAACAAAGAAGAAATAAATAAACAATTTGAACTCCAATCTCATTATTCGTTTCCTTCCACAATCAATATGATTATCTTAATTAATAAAAAATTCATCGAGCATTCAAATTCTTTTAATTATTAACAAAATAAAAGGGTCAGTGGTATATCCCAAGTCCCTTCTACAAAAGATAATAAAAAGAATTTGTCCATGCTTAAATATAACAAACTGCTGATAATTTAGTTGAAGTGTTCGATTTTGTGACTTGGAAGAGTTTAGTTCAAATCTCTACAGTCATGTAATTTTATTAGTATAAAAAATAAAAAATAAAGTCCCCCAATTTAAATTAAAATTTTTGAATCAAACCCGCCCAATAGGACTGGGTCACACATTCCTACTCGTAGTGTAAGGATTTATTATTATTTAGATGTTAGGAAAAAATAAATTTGGGTTGAAAGTGTGCTTTAAATGAGGGATGGTTCTGTTTTTTATTTTATTCAATTGGGGCCGATTCTGATGGTAATTTCTTCATTTGGGGCTAATTCTTGAAAGAGTTAGATGTGCCAGCTTGGTGATGGGTTTATTTTCATTTTTGGATAACATTTGCTCTACTTGGATCATCGACACCATTAAGTTTTTATGGGAATTGCATGAATTTTTACTTAGTCAGCTGACATTGGTCACTAAAATTATATTATTTAATAATATCATATTTATTTTAATAATATTATTCTATTATTTAATAATATTATATTTATTAAAAATAATTATATAAAATTTATTTAAATATAATATTATTATATTTAGTTAAAAATAATAATTCACAATGATTCTAAGTTAAAATTACTTAAAACTAATATTATTATATTCATAGAGAATTAACAATATTGCAATATACCATCTCTATTTAAAAATATAACATTATTATTATACTTATTTAAAAATAATAGTAAAATATTTATTTAATGTTAATTATTAATAATACATAGTTTATTTTAAGAAAATATTAATTTCACAATATATTATTAATAATAATATTTTATCAATAATTTTTAGTTTACATAATTAAAATTAAAATAAATAAAAATTGTGATTTACATTATTAAGAATATTAATAATTATTATTGATTTATATAATTAAAATTAATTGTTGTCTATTGTTGTAGATAAAAAGTTTTACAAAAATACAAGAAGGTATTCAACATAAAGTGTTTGATTGCCAAAGATACAAATACATTTTCAACATAAAATTTTAAATCCTCATAATTATGATCTTGGTTCTTGGTATGTTTATATTTATATGAGTCCGATTCTTGGCATATGAGTTTGTTGTTACTATGTGTTGTCATATAGTTACACTTAATAAATGCAAAAAATTTAAATAAAATTTTAAATTATTAGGCATAATTGTTGAAATGGATAAATCTTGGATATGGTATGCAATAATGTCCAAATTGCATGAAGAAGGAGTTGAGGAGTTTGTAAATTTTGCTACACTTCATTCTGAAAATTATAGATTAGTTAGATGCCCTTGTATTGACGGTTGCAACCTAGAGTTTCATACTCATGAACGAATAAAGGGTTATTTATTTCAAAATGGTTTTCTCCCGACATACTTCATTTGGGATAAACATGCATGGAAATGTTGATTCAAATGCAGCCTCTGCAAGTTGCCTAAAGTATTATGAAAATCATGAATTTCAATTCCAAGATCACAGTAACATCGAGGACATGATCCACAATGCGTCTAAACAATATTACCAAAATGCTAAGGGTCTTAGGGGTATACTTGAGGATGGTACGAGGCCTTGGTATTTGAGTACAAAGTATTCTAACTTGTTGGGGTTAATGAGATTGTATTATGTGAAAGGAAAGCATGGCTGGTTTGATCAAGTGTTTACTACTTTGTTATAAGTTTTTTTCTGACATCTTTCTAGAAAATAATAATGTTCCCAAGTCAATGTATGTCATTAAAAAAATAATGAAAGTGTTAGGATTACATTATGAGAAAATACATGCATGCAAGAATGATTACATTCTCTTTCAAAAAGAGAATGCAAATCTAAATAAATATCCTACTTGTGGAATGTCTAGATAGAAAAGAAAAAAAAATTAAAATAAATAGTAACTAGGTGCCTACAAAGTTGTTATGGTATTTTCCTTATATTCTTAGATTCAAATGTATGTTTCAATTGCTCAAAACTGTTGGGAACTTGACGTGGTATTCTAATCACAGAACTAAAGATGGAAAAAACTTCACCATCTGAAAAAATCACCAACATGGCATTTAGTTGACTCTGATTGGCCTGACTTTGGCCAAGAACTTAAATATGTTCATATATGTCTCTCAACTAATGGGATTAATCCACACAGTAGTTTTAGCTCTACCAATAGTTGTTTGCTAGTTATGTTAATCATTTACAATCTTCCTCCATGAATGTTCATGAAGAGAAAACTCATTATATGATCTTTATTGATATCGAGGCCTAAAAAACTTGGGAATCATCTAGATGTTGTTGTACTAAATTCAAATGCTATTGGTGTCAATGTGCAAGTGTACACATCAAATAATATAATGATAAATATTCAAGATCGTCTTCACAAGAATTGATGTTATTAGATTTGCTATAACAATTTTTAACAGTGCATTGATTATTCTAAATTAAAACAAGATAACTAATGAAACTAAATACTAATTAAAATAAACTTGCAATAATTTAAAATGCAATCAATAAAATTATCACATTAAACACAAGAATAAAACTAATGAGAATGAAGTAATTGAGTAAGTGAACTCTCTTAATGGTTTTGACTGTTTCTTCTAATTTTTAAGCTCGGTTGCTACAGCATCTGTTATAGCACTTGGCAGAATCCTATTGTATCATCAACTATCGCATGTTGAATGTCTTATATTTATATGCAACCTAACACTGACCAATTGTTATGCTAACATAAGATATAACATTACACATTTAGGTTCTATTTACCCTAAAAGATAAATCCCTATGTCTAATCATCACTAATTTTAGATTATACATGACCCTTTTGAAATCAAATAAAACTCAACTCAGGAAACCCAATCTAAAACCAAATATTACTATGATATGTTCCACTAAGATAAGCCCTTTTGTGGCTCTTCCTTAGTTTGTATCATTAAATAGGTGGTTAGCCGAAATAATGAATTGAAATAAGTATTATCAAAACAAAATGTTATAGCAAACGTACAGCAACACATATAATTAGTCAATAACCATCAAAATTGTTTATCACTCAACTACGCTCAAATTTAGTTCATGGTTTGCAAAAGAAAAATAAATAAAAGAGTTTTAGTCATCAAATACACCCCCATGATTAAAGAATAAACAAGACAACAAGAGAAGAATACAAATTACTGAATTCCGATTGACTTCTACAAATTCCCTTTGATGTTCATAATCGATACTCACTAAAACGGCTTCATTTGTTGTCGTTTCTAATTTAATGAAGCACATGAGACGCACGTGGAAAATTAAGCTCCAAATTAGGTTGTTAAAAGCCGTTATACAGTGTGCCTCACACATGAGTTTCTGGAATCTGCACCCACGTAGTTATAAGCAGCTGAATGCAACTAATTACGGTGTAACAAACTAGTGCCATGCTGATGAGTATATAAGGGATTGAGACTCCGTGATTACGTGTATGAAATCCTATGAAATGTACTCTGTAAAATCTTTGTATCTTGTTGATCAATCAATGGAAGGCCTATTACTTTGTTCCTCCGTGGATGTAAGCTAATGAGAATTAGTTGAACCGCGTTAACCTCTTCTATTCTTTGATTTTCTGTTTGTTGATCTTTTACGTTTCTTATATGTTTTTCATTCTTAAACCATTATCAATTTGTTCCATTAAAATCTTGGTTAAGATTTCTTCAAATCATCTTTATAGCATTTGGTAATTTGGATTGAAGATCTTGGGCAAACTTAAGGTGTCAAGGAGCCAGAGCCTTCAGTTGCTACAACATTGTACAAAGTGCCATGGAATCGCTGAGACAAAATATGTGTCGGTAAATTTGTTTTACCATGATCAATGACACTAAACTCGGTGTCAGTGAAAAATGTATTGTTACCAAAATAGTATAAGAGAAATTAATTTTCTAGTGTAATGAATGGTTTGTACCACAACCACTTTCACCTATCAATTTTATTAGTTAGTGGGACTTTCATCATTTCAATTTCCAACGATCTATTACCATCATATATATGAGAAATTTTAAAATATATTAGTAGTATCATATCAACTATATAATAAATAAATGATGTTATCATACATGTATTTATTTTAAAATTTTACTATTTAAGTAGTGGTTATATTATATATGTATAGAAGCACCATCCAAATTATACACATCAATCTAATTTGACTCACCAAATTATTAAGCAAGAAACATTCAAACCGACTATGCATGAATATTCTGAAAACCGCAGCGGAATGAATCCTTCCATTCTACAATGCGACACCAGATATGCAAGAAGGCCAAATTCTTTGAGCATTTTGCAACTATGATTACGACCCCATCACTATCATAAATCCGATACATACCTCGATCAAAATCAAGGTTAATTTACGAAGATATACTTTTGTTTTCAACTGTAGCCTAAATTATACGTTCCCCTGTCTCAAAGCACTTGCATTTGCCCCAAAAATTCTTATTCTCACGCTACATCACGAATCAAATCCAATTTTCAAAGCCCAAAAAGCCACACACAGACACAAATGCTTGATTGCAAGAATCCACGAACTTAAAATATAACTAGAATCCCAAATTAGTGGAACACTTAAATTATAAACACTTACATTAATTACCGTAGAAACAATAATAATCACGATCTAATGAACCTGAAAGAAGCTGAAGTACGTAATCTAGGTGACCTAATCTGTCCCATCACTTCGCAACTTACACACATGTGAGGAATTTCGCATGTGTGATAGTAACCTGATAAATCATCCTGTACGCTCTTTATCTTTAATTATTAAAACTAGTCATAAAAGTGACATGGCAGAAAAGAGCTCCTGAGCTCAAAAGCCATCGCCTTGACTAAGCCAGATACATTGGACTCGAATAAACTCCATTCTCGGTCATAAAAAGAAACTTCTATTAAACACGTGTGAGCAATTCACACCCGCAAGATTCTCCACATGGCTTATTGTGGACCCCAAAATTAGCCAAAATGCCAAATGAAGTGCTTTTTCCACCCATATATATGCTACTTCCAAGGAGACGAGCCATGCAGCACACAAACTTGCAAAAACGAATCAAATTGAAAAAAAAAAACAAAAACAAAACAGAAGGCCATGGATGAGGAGCCAAGAGGAGAGGTAAAATACCGAGGCGTGAGGCGGAGGCCGTGGGGGAAGTTTGCGGCGGAGATACGAGATTCGAATAGGCACGGCCAGCGTGTGTGGCTGGGAACTTTTAACACGGCTGAGGAAGCGGCTAGAGCTTATGATAGAGCTGCTTATTCAATGAGGGGTCACTTGGCCATTCTTAATTTTCCACATGAATATCCTAGGGCGAGTCATCAGGGTACTAGTGCATCCTTCGGTTCGTCTTCAACGGGTTCATCTTCATCATCAATGCGGGGGAATGTGGAGAATCAGAGTGAAGAAAGTGGGCGTGGGAAGCAAGTCATTGAGTTGGAGTACCTGGATGATAATTTGCTAGATGAACTGCTTGAGCAAGAAGAGAAAAGGAACAAGAAAGGGTGAAGCTTTCTTTTCTGATAATGATTATAAGTTCATTTTTGCATTTTTTGCATGTGTATAGCTGCGGTGGCTAGCATTCAGCATTATCTCATAGACTTTAACTTAGTAAAAACGATGTCATGGACTTTAAAATAAAGTGCTTCAGCATGAAATCTTGGACTTTTTATCGGAGTATACAGTTAACACAGGGGAGGGCTTTACCCCCAGTTGTGTATAGCCCAACAACTGAACAAGGGGACAGTAACAAATCCTTATTGGGAAGCATTAATGTACTTTCCAGAGTTTCTATCTTTTGACTGAATTTGTCTTCATTTTCTTTTTTCGGGTGATTAATGTAAATGGAATGTGTCCCAGTCGAATGTCATTCTAAGACAGCTTGAGGCCCAAATTGATTTTGCTTACTTAATTAGAGAGGTTTCTCATTTATCAATGTTTGTATTTTCTCTATAGATCTTCGTTAGAGTTCTTTATTTATTTATTTTTTAATTTTAGTTAAGATAACAGTTTTCTTATTTGTTAAAGGCGGAAAATGCAGCTCCCAATGACAAAATTCAGGAAATAATAGTAAGAAGAAAAAATGATCTAACATAAGTAACGAGTATATGATGAGCACTTGGATGCATGGTATAATTTTGTGATTTTTCATGAATAATATCGAAATTGTGAATTAATCAGATATGTCATATAATATTATCACTTATCATAAGTTAAACATTATCACCTTCTAGATGGTTACTCGTTAGTTGGAGACTTGAGTTCATGGATGAATAATTAATGAATTGACTTTGTCATAAAATAAAGTGGTAGATGCCGTGTTTTGTGGAAAGGGAATTATTGGCTTGGACGTTAAAAGTTGAAACTGATTCTTGCCACCAATTTCCCACTGATTGTGATACGTAAAGATTCTTCGGCCAGCATTGTATGATGGATCGAAAACAAAAGCGAAAGGACGAGCAAACAGTTAGTACCCAAGTTTGAAGTGAATACATACATCGTATAAGGCCATAAGCTTTCCTTTTTAGGTTCTTGCTTCAATATTGAAGTTAGCTTTTCTTGTTTTGCAAGGACCTCTCTTTTTTTTCTTTTAAATTAAATGTAAGCAATCGTCCTAAAAGTTGAAATGAGAGGGATTCAATCTTTAATTATATTTGAAGAGAGATCGAGGTAATCAACTAATTATTAATTAATGTAAGACTAAAATTCATCATCAAAAGTTTTAAAAAAAAAATGTAAGACTAAAAAGTTGACCCCCCAATTTTTTTTTTTTAATTAATGTCAACTTAGCGAGGAATTTAATCAAGTTAATCAATCAGGTGGAGACATAGAATGTACACAATGATTATCGATAATGCATCTCTTCTTTAAGCTTTGTCTATGATTGTTGAAAAGCACAATCGCTTGTGACTATAGGCTCAGTTTTAGCATATATGGAAAACTAAACTCAGTTCGACAAAAATCTTAAATTTATTTAATTAAACTGTTTTGATAATCTTACTAAGGAATAAAGTTTATTATGCCCCTAAATAACTGTATCTTCTCTTTTAATTTGAAAAAAATTTCTTGCTTTGGCGAGGTTCTTCGAAGCTCATTCAAGTGTTTATCCACACTCAACCAAACTTTCGTTCCTCTCTGTCTCTCTATGGTAGAACCGTATAAGCCTTCGCCTTCACCTTCACCTTTTTCCTTTTATTTTTTACTTTTTTATTTTTTTTCCTTTTTAGTTTTTATGAGAAGTTAAGCAATTATGAATAGACATATTCAGAAAAAGAAATAAATAGATGGTCAGGAACAATCGAACTTTATAAATCGTGTTGTAACATCAAAGATTTTTGACAAATTTCTCAAACTATTCAAACCTTTGTATATTAATGTGTTAATAAGATAATTTAAATTTATATCATTGTTTTTGTAAATATTATTATTTAATTAGTTTAATAGAATTAAAGAAAAAACTGTTAGGCCCACTATAGATTTAATTTGGTCCATATTATCTTGAAATTAAGGATTTCTACTTGACTGATCCTCTCAACTTCAGTTTGGGCCAAGCTTGGCCCGGCCTGCCTGTCTAGCTTCCCTATTTGACCCCCACGGTTTATGTCAGTACCCCCCACTTTTCATTAACCCCTCACAAATTTTAAAATGAATTTTCTCTTTCAATATATCCCAGATAAATCCTAATTTACCCTTGCTATCATTTTTCATACGCCCATCATTTTCTGTCATTATGATTTCAAGCATGGAGAATTGAAATTAAAGTGCAAATGTGATCAAATCCTCCATTGATTATGGTTCAATATTTCTGAATCTTCTAAAGCTTTGATTCTTTGTACTCCCATAGTTCCATTAAATGGCTGATGTTCAGGAAAGACCAGCGAGCCTGCAACAAGTCCAAACTCCAAAGTTTCCTCGCCATAACTCACGAGATTTATTAATAATCACAAACAATTCAAGAATACCATTAGTTTGAAGCTCTTGAGTCCTTATATGATATGATACTTTGAAGTGGGAAGTTATTTGCTTGAGGAAATCTGGGTTCGATTGAAATTTTACATAACATTTTGCGGCAAACTCATAGTCCATGACTGGTTGGACGCTGATTTGAGATTCTCAACTTTTCTAAATAATAATCCTTTTTAGTAATTTCATACAAGGATAAAATGGAAATTATGATACAAATGATAATTGGGATTGATGAAATAATTAAGGGGATTAAATATCATCTGCTTGCATGCTTCTTGCCTATGTATCAAATGGAATATGGCGTCACTTTTTTCCCAATGCAATGTATGGACTAAAAGAACCCTCTCGAAAAAGTTGACTAATCAAAGAGAAAAAAAAAAAAAAAATGAGGAGCGGGTGAGAGGACTATTTACACTTTAAAATTTATTATGAATATTTTTATTTTATTAAAATAATTTTTCACAAAAATATCACTTATGTGAATTACTATTAAAGATAATCTATATAACATGCCTATTATTTAACATATAATTCCATACCTTCAACTATTAAAAAAAATTATTTTCAATATTTTAAACAATACTTATTTAAATAAAGAGAAAATCAATAGTGAAAGATTTTCACTAAACCCATGGGACTATTTTAATTTTTTTTAAAGAATTACGGTAAAGATTTTCAAAAGGAAGAAAAATTAAAAATATTTTAAATCTATTCAACTCTCTTCATCCTGCTTCTTCTTGTTGGAATCAAGTTCTTGGCCGACTGCAAGTTTTTTTTGGCGTGTACAAACCAATATTCATTGCTAGTTGTAATTTGTTAAATTAAATAAAAATCAATTATAATTAAAATTTTGTTAAAGAATTTGTTTATAACTCTACTTGACCATTGTTGTAAGTATATAAATGCTAAATTTCTTAAAAAATTTATTCGAGTGTATTGAATGATTTTATTGCAATTTGAATAAATAAAGATAATTCATTCAGATGATTTAACTAAATAGATTTTTGAAATTTTAAAGAGTATTTATGGTAAAATTTAATTTTTATATTTAATAGACAAATGTACGCGGTATTGAAGTTTTAGAATAATTTAAAGAGTGCAAAGAACCCACTTAAAAAACTTATAGTGGATACTTTACTTTCTATTTATTTCACCCTATAATCAAAATCGTTATACAACCTTTTAACTGAAAATAGCACTAATTTCAAAATAGCTTTATAAATAATATTACCTCAATTTTATTTAGTACATGAATTCGTTCCTAATCTAATAGTGTCAAAATTGAAAGATCGGACATTCAATTTAAATATGAATGCAGTTTTGAAATTCAAAGTGATTAACTACCATATACATAGATATGTATGTATGTACGTACATACGTACATATGTATGTACGTACGTACATATGTACGTATGTGCCATGATTAAAATTATAGCATCAATGCCCTAATAAATATAAACTTTGAAAATTATACATAAAACTAGTAAATGAAAGGTAAAACAAGTAAAGTAGTATAAGAGTGGTAGATTAGTGTTTTAAAATTGCAAACAAAATAAACACTTGTAAAAATAATATAAAAATTGTAAATCAACATAAAACTTTAATTTAAAAAATTATTTACTTATTTAATTCATTTGAGCAAAGAAAAAAAATCATCAATTGAAAACAAAAAATTTGTGTTGAAGACAATTGAAATAAATTTTACTAAATTGGTTTAACCATAAATTTCATAATCATGTTATGACATTTACAAACTGCATTTTTTTTTCATTTTTTATCATAGTATTTGTTTACCATACAAGATAATTAAGAAAAATTATTTTTCTTGATATGGATCAAGTTGAAAAAAAAAAAAATACATTCTTCTATTACTAGACATATATGAAATTTCTATAAAATTGGATCTAATTTTTAATTTTACGCATATTTCATGTAGTTTTAAATTTTGCTTCTTGCTTATACCAAAAAATCATTTGGAGTTGCTATCGAGGAGGTTTAGAAGGATACGAAATTAGTTATCTTACAAATAATTTTGAAAAAAAAAGTTTTTCAAAGTTTAATTTTGAGAATAAGTTTTCATCCTTAATAAAATTTCACATATACCATCACATATATTATATAAATCCAAAATAATTACTATTCAATTTAGAAATAAAAAGAATACATTGTTAACATATATGTTTTCATAATGTTAATTTTGATGATAACAAACAAGATTAAGAATGATTAATCTTTTAAGCTCAAATTATTTTTTTATATATTTTAAATAAATCATTATTTTTTACATTATCAAGGTTTTGTATTTAATGGAAAAATAATTTTATGAAATAAGTTGTTTTTCAAGTTTATGATTTAATTGAAAAAGTTTTGAAAACTTTGAAATCAACAAGTATTGCTTGAAATTTTCGAGAATGACTTATTTGAAAAGTGTCATAACATTTTGGGCTATATCATAATGTCAAAAAGTTTTGAGATTAACAAATCATTACTTAGAAATTCTGAAATTGGACATATTTGTAAATTTTCATAACATTTTAAGCCATAATACAGTTTTATAAAATTTTGGGGTTAAATTATAAATTAAAAAAATATTTTACTGTAGCAGTTACTATAGCAAGCAGGTAACTGGATATGGTAAACGGCAATTCGGATTTTGGGCAGTAAGCTTCTGGAGTATAAACGACTATCCTGATTTCGTAAGCGGCAATCCGGATTTCAAAAGCGGCTAACCGGATAAGAAAAGCGGCATGCCGGATATTCTGAAATTAAAATTTTTTCCTTAATGGTAACATAAAAGCGGCTAACCGGATTCCATAAACAGTAAACCGGTTATGACAAAAAAGTGCACAACGGCTAGTTTTTAAGCTCAAACTATATAAACTTAAAACCAATTCATTTTTGGTAATCTTGGCAAGCAAAAACAAGTGCACACAACATATATTGAGCTTCAATTTCGTAAATTATATTTATTCTTCAATTTGTATATCCACTCTTAAAGAGAGTTCCATTGTTGTAATTTTCATTTCTTATCAAATTGTGAGTGTACAAGTGTGAGAAACACTTGGAGTGAAGAGATTGGAGAGATAATCTCTTGTTGTAAAGGTTCATTGACACCTTGAAGTCAATTGTAAACATTTGAAGCCTTGGAAAGTCTTGGATAGTGAAATCCTCAAGCCCAGTGTGCTTGAAGACGTGGACGTAGGTGGGGATTGCCGAACCACGTTAAAATCCTTGAGTTTGCTTTCTCTTCCCTTACTCATTTATTTTTGTACTTTTATTGAATTTATTGTTTTCAAATTTATTAAGGCATTAGATTAGATTGTTGTGTGGTTTGCTTAGTTTAATTTTTAAAAACCCAATTCACCCCCCTCTTGGGTTGCCTAGTTAGTATTTCATACATATATAAGGTAATCGTATAATGAGTTTTAATTTTATATTTGTAGGTTTTTAAATTTTTTTAATTACTCTTATAATATTTAATTGTTTTAGTTTTATTTATAAGTCTTGTATTTCATTTATATAATTTTTATGTTATTTTACACTTAATGTTGGTTTAAAAGTTTTATGTTACTTATGTAAATTTATGTTATATTTACCAATAATACATCATTTTACCACTCTTATGTAATTTACTTGTATTACCTACTATTTACAGGTGTTGTGTTTTATTTACTTAATTTATGTTTTATTTTCCATTTGATGTTAATTTATAAGTTTCATGGTATATCTATAAATTTATGTTTTGTTCACCAATAATACATCATTTTACCACTCCTATGTTAATTTATTTATTTTACATTCTATTTATAGGTGTTATTTTTTTTACTTAATTTATGTTTTATCTTACACTTTATATTGATTAACAAGTTTTATGTTATATTAATAAGTTTTTCTTTCTATTTTATTTATCAATAATATATCAATTTACCGCTCTTATGATGATTTACTTGTTTTACCTTCCATTTATAAGAGTTATATTTTATTTAATTATTTAATTTATCTTTTATTTTACACTTAATATTGATTTATAAATTTTATGTTACATCTATAAGTTTTTATTTTGCTTGCCGGTATTACACAATTTACCGTTTGTATGTTAGTCTACTTATTTTACCTTCCATTTACAAGTCTTATGTTCTATTTATATAATTTATGTTTGTTTTTGCACTTATTATTAATTTACAAGTTTTATGTTAAATTTACATGTTTTGCACTTCATTTACATAACTTATGTTAAATTATGGTATTGATGTCGTGATTTTATTCACGCCATTATGTATGTATGTGTGTGTACGTGGATCGAATATAGTGATACCAGTACTATATAAAACAAGAAATAAACATGGAATGGTAATTCATAAATTTTTCCTGTTTAGGAAAAAATTGTCTTCCTGACAGTAAAGACAAGACTAAAACTAGAACATAGGTTTTTACCCATGGATTCTCTGCTCTAGAGCACCATCTTTTTCTATCTCTTCTTCCGGGAAGACTAGTGATTCAAAGAATGTTGTGAATTCTAAAGAATTTGTTATTGAAGATTTCAATAAAGCAATTGATAATTAGGAATTACCAAAGATTTCTAAAGAAATGATTTACAAAACAAAAAAACTTAATTTTCTAGAGAATGACTATGTTATAAAGATTGAAGAACGTGACATAACTCTTTCAAAGCCTTTTGAAACAATTCATTTGTTTTCAGAAAAATCTTTAAAGAAATTAAAAGATAAAATTTTAATTATGTTCATATCGATCTAATACAAGTCGGTATAAAACCCCTTACTAAAGAAGGTCTTGATACTTCTATTCTAGTCGTCTTGAGAGATGGACGATTTCTCAATTTTGATGATTCTTTACTAAGTAGTATAGAATCAAGTCTGTGTAAAGGTCCCATTTCATTTAGTTGTTACCCTAATATAACGATTTCTTTAAATGACAAAAATATTTTAAAAAGCATGATTTTACAAATTAAGACCCATAATTATAAAATGATAGAGGGATCTGTTCCAGTCACCTTGATTTTTAAAATTTCATACAAATTCATAATTTCTACATTTAGTACACAACATAAATTCCAGTAAAAAAGAGATGAAACTCTTCTCTTGCAGACTGATCTGTCTAAAGCAAATACTGTCATCCCAAAGTCAATCCAATGGAAGGATGTCAATCTTCCAGATGAATGGATTCTTGAAGGAGCCACTGCACTAGTGATTCCAAAACAACTTGAGCCTAATACAGAGTTGCAAAATGTGACTTAGTATTCTGATGGTAAAGTCAAACTGTCTTTTAGGAGATCTACATCTTCTAGATTCTCCGATAAAGATTCAAGTTCAAGCGTTCCATCATTAGAAAATAAATTTTCAAAAATCCCTTCTGTTATAAATCTCTCATTCCAACCAGTAAACAGCCAACCTAGGTGTTTCACTTCGGATATACCTAATTCTTCAATACATTCTGTTGATTATATCACTAGTGTTCCTCACCCAATCTACACTAGCAGCCAACATGAACAAAAATAGGAAGAGAATGAACATTCTCCTCAACTTCTCCTACGTTCTCTGCTGTCACAGAGAATGTCATTAATGTTATTGAAAAGAATTTTGAACTGGATAAAACTCTTCTCCACAATAAGTTTTATTCAGAAAATAATAAAGAAAAAAGACTTTGATTTTTTAAACATTTTTTAAACTAAAGAAAATAAATTCAACGAATTTATTATGAATTTGTGAATTTGTATAAAGTTCATATATTATTTTTTGATTGGTTTGAGATATATTCTTCGGATAACAACATCTCTTATTCTTTTAAAGAGTTAAACCCTATTACTATTAGGAAAAAAGCCACTGAGTGGAATCTTTCTGATAGTAGTAGAACCATAGAATCTGAGCATCCACCTCTTAGGAGTCTTACCATAGATCACGGTGAACCTTCTGTTGAGATTAGAACCTCACCTTATAAAATCCCTAAACCAAATGATTCAGATGCAAATTTAAGTAGTATTATTCAGCAAAATAATTTCTGTAATTCTAACTTAAATACGATAGGAAAACAGTTGACTAGAATAGAAAGCCAATTTCAAAAGTCAATCATAGATGTTTCTCCTATTAAGACAAAATCGGATTCTAACAAAAAGCTTAAGGAACCTATTTTCAAACCCTTTCAGGTTTCAAAAACTAGCCAAAAGCTTGTTCAAGAGTCAAAATCAGATTTTGCGAAAGCCATTAGAGACCAATTAGATAGAATAGAAGCATCCTCTTCTTCTTCTAGTAAGGTCCAAATAGCCCCTAATAGTGCACAATCTAGCAAGATTGGTGTACTAGAACATGACCAAATGTCTATAGCCTCTTCTGATCTAAAAGCCTTTAAAGAAGAACCTACTCCTAAAACCAACAAAATCCATTGGGAATTAGCTTTACCTACTGTCAAGACTCTACCAGATCTAGCTATAGATAATAGACCGAGTGCTTTAAATCAGTCTCGATTTAATGCATCATCTGTCTATGAGTAGAATATAGATGGTATATCTAAGTACAACATCCTAGAATTGTTGCAACAAATGACCATGGCAGCCAATGCCTATAAAACCCAATTGGGAACTTCTGATAGAGCTATAGCAGAAACTCTCGTTGCTGGATTTACTGGTCAACTTAAAGGTTGGTGGGATCATCTTCATACCAAACATCAACAATTAGATGTCTTAAACTCCATTCAAGTTGATGAGAATAGAGCCCCCATTCTTGATAAGTTAAATAGTCCAATTCAGGACGCAGTTGCTACCCTGATATTGACTATATCCCTTCACTTCATACGTGACCCTTCACACCTTAGAAACAAGAATGCTGAGTTACTACATAACTTGAGATGTAGGAAACTTAGTGAATTCCAAAGCTATAAAACCACCTTCTTTACCAGCCTCTTCCTTAGGAATGATGCAAATTATATAACTTGTAAGGAAAACTTCATTGCAAGTTTACCAACTCTTTTAGGAGAAAAGGTTAGAAATTTCATTAAAGCCTTATATGACAACCGTATTCCTTATGATGAACTCACCTATGGTGAATTAGTCAGTTTTGTCAATAAGGAAGGTTTAAAGATTTGTTAAGATTTAAAACTTCAGAAACGACTTAAATGGGAGCTTAGGAAATCTAAGCAAGAATTAGGTAGTTTCTGCAAGCAATTCAATATGACCCCTTTAAAACTTCTACTTCCAAAGATTGTGATGGTAAGTGTTCTTCGAAACCTTATAGGAATCATCACAAATCAAAAAGCCATAGAAAACCCTTTCAAGATTTTAGAGAACTTTCTTATAAGAAGCCTTCTAGACCTTAAAAGAAGCCCAATTTCTCTAAAAGAAAAGATTTCAAGCCCAAACAAAAAACCTCTTTCAATTATAAAGAAGCCACGTGTTATAAGTGTGGAAAGAAATGCCATACTGCAAAATTTTGTAGGATGAATAGAAAGCTCTATGAACTTGGTCTTGATGATGAGACATTGTCTAAAGTAGCTCCCTTACTTATAGAGTCTTCTGACTCTGAATCTTCCATGACGGGAGATAATGAACCCCTACAGGTTGACGAGTTAAAAGACTCTGAATCTGTTTCTAGTGATTCCGACACCAGCAATTCAGATTCTTATTTAAAGAAAATTAATGTTTTGACTAAAAACCAAGAAACTTTTTTAGAACTGGTCAAACATATTTCTGACCCTACTCTTCAAAAAGAATATCTTGATAGACTTTTAAAAACCCTGAATTCTAATAAAGCTAAGACTTCTAAAGTTCCGATTGTTAAAAAGAATTCTTATGATCTTACTGAAATTTTGGGTAATAAGAAAATAAAGAAAATTGTCCCCAGTATTCAGGATCTTCAGAAAGAGATTAAAGAAATCAAAATTGAGATTAAGGATTTAAAAGAAAAAAAAAAGAATGATTCTGACACCATTCAGTTTCTTTTACAAAAGCAATTACAAGATAATTCTGATAACGAATCAGAACCTGGTGGTGATAATGAAGAACAAAATCTTGGAAACATTGAATCTGTCCCCAATAATTTTTTGTTTGTTTTAAAACAAATCACCACAAGAAAGTATTTAATTAAAATCACTCTGGTTTTTTCTAAAGATTTTGAAATTGACACCATTACCCTTTTTTATACCGGTGCCGATTTAAATTGTATTAGAGAAAATATTGTCCTCAGAAAATTTCATAAGAAAACTAAAGAAAGACTTTCTGCCGCCAACAATTCAAAACTAAATGTCAAATCTAAAGTTGATGCCTCTGTTTATAATAATAGTTTTGAATTTAAAACTTCATTTCTCCTTACAAATGACATACACCATACTGTCATTTTAGGAACCCCCTTTATCAATCACATTACTCCGTACACTGTCAACTATGATGGTATATCCTTTAAAGTAAAAACCAAAAAACTTGTTTTCTCTTTTATTGAAAAACCCAAAACAAAAAATTTAAATATTGTCAAAGCTTGTTCTGTTTACCAGAACCAAATTAATGCCATACTTAAATCTAAACAAAATAACTTGTTTTGTTTAAAAAATGATTTAAGTTTACAAAGAATTGAAAACCAATTACAAAATGATTTTATACAAAGAAAAATCTCTGATTTTAAAGACCTTATTAAAAAAGAAATATGCGTTGATCTACCAACTAGTTTTTGGATCAGAAAACAACATTTGGTTGATCTGCCTTATGAAAATACTTTTGATGAAAAACAAATACCCACCAAAGCTCGTCCAATCCAGATGAACATGGAATTGAAACAACATTGTAAAAATGAGATAAAGGATTTGGAATCTAAAGGACTTATAGTAAAATCTAGGTCTCATTGGTCTTGTGCTGTTTTTTATGTTAATAAAAATTCCGAAATTGAAAGAGGAACACCAAGACTTGTAATAAATTACAAGCCCTTAAATAAAGCATTGAAGTGGATTAGGTATCTCATACCTAATTAAAAAGACTTGCTCCAGAGTATGTGTTCTGCCTTTATTTTTTCAAAATTTGACATGAAATCTGGATTTTGGTAAATTCAAATTCACCCTAAAAACCGTTATAAAACTGCTTTTACTGTTCCTTTTGGACAATATGAATGGACTGTTATGCCATTCGGTTTAAATAATGCACCTTCTGAATTTCAAAAAATTATGAATGATATTTATAACCCTTTTTTGGAATTCTGTATTGTTTATATTGATGATGTGTTGATTTTTTCTCAAACTATTGATCAACATTTCAAATATCTAAAGACTTTTTACCTTGCCACTAGAAAAGCGGGTTTAGCCAAGAGAGAGAGAGAGAAAGAGAGAGAATTCTATGGATGTAGAATTACTTGTCCTTATTTGTAATTTTTCCTTTCTGGGTGGTCCTCTGGACACAAGTGGGAGCGCACATGTCTCTTCACCCAATTTTCTTAAAGTTGGTCCCACTTCTCATGATGTTGTCTCCATTTGTCTCGACTCAACAACCGAGCATGTGAAGCTACAACAAAAAAAAGTCATAAAGCCACATGATGTTGTCCCCCACATGTCATGAATATCTCGCTCCATTATCTCACATGTGAAGCTACAGTCTCGCTCCAGTGAAGCCTCTACAGTTTCGCCACAGTTGAAGCAACAAACTCACCACAGTTCAAGCTTCAATTGTTTTATATTCAAAGCATTATAATATTTATTTTCAGAGTTTTGTTTACATCCATAGAATTCTCTCTCTCTCTCTCTCTCGGGAAATCAGGATCAAGATATCAAGGAAACTATTTCCTATCTTGTAATTTTCCCTTCCTCAAAACACTGTAATCAATTTCCATTGTAAAGCTTTCGGATCAAAGCAATTAAAGTAAGCATCTCTCCTTTTATTTCAATTTAAAGTTTAAAGTTCAGTTGTATGTTTAAATTTCTGCAATTTTAATTTCAGTCTTACATTTCTGCATATCACTACGTTCTTCCGAGGCATAGAGACCGGATCTCTCCCCTTGGTCGTATTCTCTTCTCCCCCCATTCCTTCAGATTACTATTTCTGGGTTCCACATCTAGTAATGTGTTTGAGCCTTTAGATATATGCTTGTTGCTAGGCTTGACAAAGAATTTTCAAAATTTAAATTATTTTGGTATATCGGCTGGAAAACCTGAACATGCGGGATATTGATATGTTCTAAGTCAGATCTGGTTCCAAAGGCATACTAGTCTCTTCACTGATTAGGGTTCAACAACGCCACGTACTATTTAATTTAAAAATTGTTTTCAAAAACATAATTTTTAGGAAAGTATATTTAAAACTTCACATCCATCCTACATACATACATACATACATACATATATTGAACAATACATATACTTTTGAGAGTAATAGTATGGTTTAAAGAAAAAGATTTGCCAAGAACTTCAAAATTTTGCCTCCTTAATTGGATTACCTTTCCAAAAACTCCAAATTACATGTTGATTGATTATTGCAATAAACATTCTCTTTGCAGTAGCCATTGCCATTCATGGCTTTAAAAGTTTAGGAAAAAATCTTTTTTTCAGGTTTAGGGAAGTAAAGAGTATTGCCAATGGTGAAAGAGTAACTTTTGGAGATAATATACATAAACTAAAAAGGCATGTTATCAGGAAAAAAAATGAATTTTAACTGTACAATATTATTATTGCCACTTGTCATTGGAAAAATTAAGTTAAGAGAGGATCCAAATTCTTTTATTTAACTTTTAACTTATATTAATGTATTATGTGAAGTTTATTACTTAAAAGCTACCACTTCATAATCAATAAACGCGTAAATCAGCTGGAATGAAGCTATTATAACTTAACCAAGGTCCGCGGTTCGAGACTTGGGAATGCTATTATATTAAATACTTATAGAGAGAGTTTTACCGTCATAGTGGTCCTACCTGACTCAAATTTGGATCAATTGACACTTAATGTGATTTTCGGATGCCAAATAATTCAATTAAAAAAAAAAGCTACCTATGCGCACTAATTATTTTAGAAATACGTTGTCCTAGAAAGGTTGTGCCCTTAACCAAGTAGCCCTTAAATTACACATGCACACGCAGTTGGACATACTTGCACAGCCAAAAACTTTTTCAGTTAAATTCAAGGATTCAGCTCTTTATGAATGGACATTTATGACTGTCACTATAAATCTAATTATAGAAAATTTTTATCACATCTAAACTTGCAAGCTATAGTAAGGCGCTTTGTTGTGTTGATCCAAGCTAATTAGCTGACTTGTAATAGAACTTTATTTCTTGATATGAACATGAATAGATTGTGCACATAAAGGACTAGTTCATGAGTTTAACTCATACATAAAAGTTAGTTTGATATATACATATGCAATATTAATTATGTCGTTAACATTAAGATAAATTTTTCACTTAATAAGACATAAATTTGCATAAATTTTATATACCAATGTAGCTGTTCTTGGCTTCCTTTTGTAACAGAATCTATCGAAGATATTACTTGGATGCTGTAACAAGAATCAAAGATAATACTTGGATGCCGTAACAAACAAGAATCTTCTTCTTTTCTGCTTTTTCTTTAAGAGTTACCACTTAGAAGACACGCAATGTCGCAATCTTAAAAGTATATTTGCAGATGCACAGAATAATTTTTAAATTAGGTTCTTGTTCATATCAAAATCAACAAAAAATCCAAATCTTTAGTCTTGTCTTAGGGTTCCAATTCGCCATCTTTGAAGGAGTAACTTTCTGATATATGAATCACATAATTACTTGAATTGGTCATGCTATGACTGTTGCTTTGACCAAAGCACGATTTATCATTTGCATTCTGCCGTAACTCATTAATAGTCCATTGCCTGATCTAATTTTGGTCCTTCATTTTATGAGAAGAGCCAAAACATAAATTCAACTTGGTTGAAACAGTCCGAGAGGGTAACCCTGAAGGTAAGAAGCTAAACATTAGTACTCTTCTGCATATGCAAAACCGCTGGTTACTCATTTAATAGGCCTACTTACCTTTTAATATATGTTAATAAAGTTACCTTTGATCTAAAGCCTTAATTTTGAAAGTAATAAGAGTACAACATATGTATATATAGATCAATATCTATGCTGATTTCTTCACTGGTGGTTTGTGGGCATTTTTAAATTTTAATTTCTTCAAGATCCATAGCCTCTAAAGTTCAAATTTGAACATTTTAAAGTAATTTAGAACGGATCCTTAAAGAAAATATGTTTTGTCATTTGGAGGAGCCGAATATAGAGTTGGAACAATTTGAAATAGCTAATTTGATGAAGGTCAAATATATTCTGTACACATCATTTGTTCATTTGTTGATGAAGATATCCTTGGATGTCTAGTCTATGGTGCATATTTTCCCCTCCTGATAGTACGATTGCTATGCTTTTATTAATTGCTTGTTTTTATTGTAAGAGTTTGTGCGCAATTTAATCTTGATTATATTGCATATTTGCTAGTATGAATGGTTTCATGGGAGTTATGTTTATTGCAAAAATAAAAATTTGGGTGAATTCCTACAAAACGAGCAAAAATGTTAAAAAGAATTCTACATCATTGACTTATAACCAACTCGTACCTGGGATTAGATATATAAACTTAAACGAAATATCAATTTTGATTTAGTTTTTTAATATGAATTAAATCCATGAGTTTCTATGTAGTATCAAAGTGAACTCGTAGTATATCCCTATTACATTTCCAAATGACAAAACCAGAATCACACCATATTAAGTTCAACAATAACTACTACATTATACAAAACGAAAAATATGAATTAAAATTTCGTGAATCCAATAAAATTCAAATTCCGTCTTGAGTAGTGCGTCTTCTTGTCGTTGCACTTTTTTGCTTTGCATTACAACATAAAATAACACGAAACTTCAACTATTAAAAGGGATCAAATTTAAGCTAATTGTATAGCTGCATTGCTTCAATTTAAAACTACAAAAGTAACTGAAATTTTTTATCAAAACAAGCAACAAGAGTACAAACCGTTTGAAACTCAATCTTTCTTTCTTTCCTTCTTCTCATCTTCAGATTCAAGCATCTCCTCCAACACCTTATCATCCAAATACTCTAACTCAATGACTTGCCTCTGTGATTGTCCACTCGATGAAGAGCCTCCCTTCTCAAACCTCTCACTGGAAACACTAGAAGATGAAGACGAAGACGAAAGACGATGAGGGCCAGCATACCCCATCACTTGAGAATAATACTCATTAGGGAAATTGAGAATCGCAAGATGACCTCTCATGTTAAACGCCGCACGATCATAAGCACGAGCTGCCTCTTCTGCTGTCTCGAATGTCCCTAACCAAAGTCGTGCCCCTTGCCTCGAAGGGTCTCGTATCTCTGCTGCAAACTTTCCCCATGGCCTTCTCCTAACTCCCCGATATCTTACTTCTTCTCTTCTTTTCTCTTCCTTTTCTTGCCTCTCTTTCCCTTTGCTAGGCTTCTCCATGCTTTATTAATGTTTCGTTTAACGTATATAGAAACCCTTTTTGTTTCAAATTTGGTTGCTTCTCACCATAAATATATAGTCAGATGTGACGTTAGGATGTCAATTCTCAAGAACGTGGATTGAATATATGTATGTCTTTATTCATATCTTCTTCTCCTGGGAAGGTGTTTATTGATTGGAGAATTAGATTTGAATCCGTCTACCTTTCCTATAATAGAATTGAAAAAGGTTAGTGAATTACTATTTATTGATAGGGGAATTTATTGTCCTGTTTTCTTTTGTTACTTGTGGGGTAATTCTTCTTTTTTATTATGGTTCTGATTCTTGCTTTTTGGTACATATTAGAATAAAATGGATAATGTTGTTCAATATTTCAAGTCGTAAATTAAGACTAATATTTCATAGGAAGATCGACTGTTTTATGACTACTTTTTAATTCAGAAGATTGCCAAATCACACACCTGAGGCAATTTGACTTCTGGTGAAATGCACTTGTTTATATGAAATTCAATGGAATAACATCATGTCATGATGGGAATTTTACTATTTCTTCTAGTGAAAACAACATCCATTTGACCAAATGCAATAATTTGTTGAAGGTGAGCTTTCTTTTCGAAACAAAGTATAAAATTTTTGCAAGCTCATATGTTCAAAATCAATATTGTGTCGTAGGGTACATCCTTATTCTGTGCGGACTGCAAACGTGCACAAGCATGGGATTTGAACTAGTTTGCAATAATAACTATAATTTAATACCAAATTAGTACTAAATTACATATACTGGAAATTGCATCTTTTTTATTGTCTCATGATCATTTATGTCGTTTAAACTTATGGGGACAAGTAAAAATAATTCAAGAAAATAAATATAAACTGTCAAGGACAATATCTTACATCACTTGAGTATGAATCTTGGGTGTTATATATACAAGATTTGGGTAACCCTCAACTCTTGAGTATGTTTTCTCATAAGCTTTTATAAAGTATTAGAGTCATACTCAAGTATGAGTAGGGCCACACTACTGTACTATGTGATAAAAATTCATAAAAAATATATATATATTTTTTCACGTGATAAAAACCTATTAAAAAGACCAGCCAACTAAAGATGAATCTTAAGTTAAGGTTATGTTCGCTATAATTTTTTAAGTAAAGTTTATTTAAGTAGTGATTTTGTTAGCAGAGTTTTCATAAAAAAAATTTAGTTATTTGGTTGTCGATAAAATATTTTATTAAAAATTATAAAATTACTTTAATAAAAAAAATTTAAACTTATGTTATGAAAATAATAAAATAAAATTTTCAAATAAGTAAAGAATATTGTAAACATTTTACCATCTTAAAAAAAAAAATTAACCACCTCTCTCAAAAATATAAAATTTAAATTTTTGTTAGTGGGAGTAAAATAATTGATTTAATCTTCTAAAACTCTAACAAAAAATAAAATCAAACAATAATAAAAATTAAAAAAATATTTATAACTATTACATAAATCATATTAAATAAGCACTAAACATAAAAGACTTGCACAATCTTTAATTCTTGAAGTATATCGTACTTCTATGCTGTGAACTCCTGACAAAACGGGTCGTGTGATACCATACTATATGTACGCATATTGTGCCTCCTATCGTGCGAGAGATCGGCTGGCCCACAATGTACCTTAAGAAATCATATTTGGTTTGGAGCAAGGGACCGAAATTAGAAATGCCTGTTGGTATTTAAAGAGGTTGTTCTTTTGCTTTAACAGAGTCAAGGAGTTTCGATTGTAGTCAAATTGTTGAATGAACTGACCAATGCTAAAGCTCACGTCAGAAACTCTGAACACACGCATGTCTTAATTATTTTCAAAAAGAATCAAATTTATTGCATCACTTTCGAAAAACTTGTACGCTCAACCTTTAGTTTTTGCCCCAATGCATGATCATACGTAGGGCCATATTTTTTTAAAGTGGTTCTAAAAATAATTTAATAAAATAAATAATATTATAATATTTATTTATTTATTTATTTTTAAAATATTATATAATTAATAATTATATTAAATTTAATTACACATGTCATATATATATATATAAATCAGTTGTATTATTTTTAATCAATTTTAAAATTTTAATAAATTCTTTTTTTTTCTTTAATCGATATAAAAAAACTTCAAAAAATATATTATCAACTAGCCATTTTTTCAATCACTTCATATATATATATATATATATATAAAAGATTAGAATCTATCCAGATTCTTGGATTATATTATAATTTAGAAATTCCGAATTGATCCCACGATCACAATTGGATAAAAATAAAAAAATTGTAGCTGTTGGATTTCAATCCAATAATTAATTTGGGAATCTCGAATTCAAGTGCTTTTTTTTATTCATTTAGATATATTATTAAACTATATGGTTTAATAGAGTCAATACAGACACGCTATTAAAATATTTAACTTTGTAGTAAATTGAACACTGATTTTATTAAAACATATAGCTTAGTAACATGTCCCATGAAAAAATAATAAAAAATAAATAAAGGCACCCGTACTTGAGAATTTCTGTATATTTAGTCATTCTCTCATGCCGGCGCTCTCGTTTTTTTTTCCATACAAATACGTTATTAAGTTATATGATTTGATAGAGTTAGTGTGTAAACACGCCATTAAACTACATGGCCTTCTAGTGAATTGAAAACTAATGTAGATAACAATTTTTGTTCATTAGAGAATCATCTGGTCCAAAAAGAAAGACAACTTCAACGTTAAGATCCAATGATCATACAAGATGAATTTTGAGTAGGGGTGGGCAAATTACCCGACCCAACTCGATCCAACCTAAAAATTTTGGGTTTGGATCGGATCAAACCGAAAATCCGATCGGGTTGCTAAAAAAAAAAAAAACGGTAAACTTAAAGCACACAGCCACACACACAAATCACAATTCCCATTTTCACAATACACATTTACTTACACAAACACTCACAACCCTCCTCAATCCTCAATCTCACTACACAAATCACACACATAGTCACCCCCAACGGCGTTGGGCCAATACCAAGCCGCCAACGGAGGCCGCCATGCAAGTCATAGCCTCACCCGCGTCTCCATGCCCGATTTGCTGCACATCCATCGATCTGCTGCAAGTGCCACCGATCTGCATTATGTTGCTCCAAGCCTTCACCCTAAGCTAGCCGACCTGAGTTTCTCCCCTTTGGATATTGAATTTTCACTTTTGAAGCTTTTTTTAAGTTTTTTTTTCTTTTTGAAGCTTTAAATTGATGGTATATATGGTTAAATTAAACAATTAATATTTGGTATTTAATTGTGTAATTATGTGTTTTTAAATGGTTAGTAACAAAATCAAGAAAATTGGCCAACCCAAAACCAATCTACCCAAATTCAACTCGAACTTCCAACCTGACCCGATCCGATCCGAATGTAAATCGGATCGGATCAGATCGGGTTGGAAGTTCGGGTTGTATTTGGATTAATTTTTGTCAAACTCGAACAACTCGAAATCTAATCAGGTTAATTCGAACCCGACCCGAACCCGATTTTACCCACCCTTAATTTTGATTAATTTTATGGGTCTATCCAATCTTGGCACTTCTTGACCTCGGTCAACCACTCTAGTCTCTAGGCAAACAACTCTTTCAACATAGAAAAACATTCTCAGTAATGAAAAACTCCTCCGTAAGACCATCAGAATCTCCACACATCACCATTGGATTAGTGTACCAAGGGACCGATTGGACAGGAGAACTTCCTCCCCGGCTGAAAATTTATCGTATTATTTGAGTTTGAGATAAAAGAAGTTAGGGCCCTGGTTAGATACTTCTTTTAATTAATATTTTTATTATCTTAAAAGGTAAGAAAATAAAACAAAATTTAAGGTAAGAAAATAAAGCAAAATTTAAATTAACTTTTTACTTCCCAATATTCAAACTGGGACGGCTAGCCAAAGGAGTTGTTTTAAGAACTACTTGACCTCCATTCAAAAAAAAAAAAAAGAACTACTTGACCAAGGGTCCTAGACCATGGGGCAAAAAATTGTAACTTGTAACTTCAAAGGAATAAATAAGAAAAATCCAGTGCTATTGGAAACATTTGGAACTCGCAAATTAAAATATTAACTGGGTCCAAATTTCTTAAATCTCTATTTTAAAGGAATTTCTATGTTATATTTCGTATAACAAACACAATTTATAAGAACCACATAAATTATGAGATTCACATAATTGTATCGTTGTAGTGGATTATGTATGTTACATGAAATGTAACATAACAAAATTTCTATTTTAAACGTCATTGCTGAAATAATCATATTTTAAACGTCATTGCTGAAATAATCAAATGCTCTGTTTTCTGTTTTCTTTTTTTTTCTTTCTTTTTTTAAAATTGTCAATAGATCTGTATAAAAAAGTAAAGAATTGGGCAAATTAAAATTTTAAGAATCAAAGAAAATAACAATTTTGCTTGGAATGTCCTAGAAGATGAAGACCAGAGTCAAGAATTTTCATGGCAAGTACAGCGATTTTCCCAGAATGAATATAATATTGAACTTGTTTATGCTCAAACTTTGTATCTAGACCACCTTGCTTTTACCAGGTAATCCCTAATAAAAAACAAAAACTCAAATGTCACTTTCAGTGCCCCACTCCCATTTTATATAATAAACGTATAATACTGAGCCTATCCTACTTTTTGAACATAGATAGAATTTTTTTAATCTTTTACTCCATTTGACCCATCAACGAATATATTCTAGCAAGGGGATGGGACACCAACCCTTCTCAATTTAGTGAAATAATCAACGTAATCCAATACTCTTCGTTTGACACGGAAGATTAAACTTAACTTAATATTATTATTAGACTGAATTAAGTTGGATTAAATTAAATTAGATTATACAATACTATACCATGTTTAGTAGAATAACATATTAAACAATGTTAAATCATATTTAAATATAAAAAATATTTATGAATATTTAAAAATAATAATTAAAAATAATTAATAAAAACATTAAATATATAGTAAATTAGTTATTGGATAGTCATAATTATAATAAACAAATATAAATTAATAAAACTATTTAATTAATTAATTAATTTAAAGATATTTTTTATTTTTTATTTTATCAAAAAGTTAATAAATATATATATTTTTATTAATTTTCATGATTATTTTTAATATTAAATTACAGATTATTAAATTTAATACAATCAATTATTGTAATAAATTATTTAATAGCTAATTTTATTGCAGTAAAAGTACCAATTTAATTAGACTATAAAAGTAAAATAAAAAAATAAATGTCAAGTAAATCATGAATAAAATAATTAATTAATTAATTAAATTTTAAGTGACAAATAAAAAATGGTGTTATATAAGAAAGAAATATTGCAAATGAATAAATATTTTCTCTTATTCTAATCTCATCTAAACCCACTTATAAATTGCGATTGTCAATCCCATGATTTAAGACTGAATTTAAATTTAGTCCTCCCTAATCTAATCCAAGTAAAATTGCCAAACACATGATAGAATATTTAATCCCAAAGCTACTCTAATCCCACACTTAATCCTAACTCCCAAACATAACCTTATATTTGTAGAAATAATCATATAAACTTATTTCGAGATATATACACTCTCTTGATGGACAAATATTGGGAGCCTGTATGAGTTCGTAATTATTTCTGAACATAAAACGAGTTATATTCCCAAACTAATTTGTAGGAAAAAAGGCACCAACACGCTAAAGTTTGAGGAAATAGTCACAAATACTCTTAAGTTTTTTAAAAATAACATCAAAACCCTTGTTTTACCATATTATTCTTTGAATATAATAATTAGAACATTGATTTTAAAATTTTTTAATTACTACAAATATAATATAAATAATATAATCTATCAAATACACTAGTAATATTAAATTATTTTTAACATTTAGAATAAATTTAAATTTAAATTTATTTATATTTATTTTGATAATATATTTGTACTTGTTATAAAGATTTTAAATAGATATTTGAGTTAAATAGATTTGCAATTAACAAAATATCTCCCTATTAATAATATTAAAATTATTTTTAAATAATATTCAAAATAATTTTTAACTTTAATTAATTTCTTTTAATATTATGTTTATATTTATTATTAAAAATTAGTTTAATATAATAAAATATGTCTAATAGATTGTAAAATATAAAAAATTAAAAAATAGATTATTTAAATATATATATTATTACATTTATTTTAATGCTATATTTCTATTTGTTATAAAATTTTGGTGTCAAATTTTTTGGGTTAGTAAAGTCTAAGTGTATTATGGTCAAAAGGGGGTCTTAGTGTCCTTTTATTAAAAACTCGAGAGTCTTTGTGACATTTTCTCAAACGTTGGGGGTGTAATGTCCTTTTCCCTAATTTATATGACCAATTTTTAATATCAAATGAGGTTGTCTATCTTAAAAAAGGATTTGTGTGACCAATTCTAAAAATAATGGGGTCTTTGATGCAAATTTTTATCAAATCAAAGGAGTATTGGTGTCCCTTTCCAATCTAATTATCTTTATAGTTTGATCAAAGATTCTATGATATATTTGTGGGAGCTAGACTGTGATATAATGTTAGGATATTATGCTTCACAACATAATACCGGTAAATAATTAGATTTAATTGATTTTTGTTAAGAATCATTTTAAGTTCATGTAACTTACACTCTTTGTAAGATTCATGTAGACCCAACATGACTATTACAATCTTTTGCATGTTTTGTGATATTGTAAGTTACATAAAAATGTAACTTAATATAAACCTTTTGTTAATTTCCTAATTATCTAATAGTGTCTTAGCTCTAGGGTATGATACCATTATCAAGCTGGCGTAGTTTGACACTTGGACACTTGGAGCTATTGTATGACTATTTCCTTTTTGTTTTTTTTTGGGGGATCCTTTTAGCGGATTGGTAGAAAAAAGAATTGGAAAAAGAAAAATATTTCCAGTCTACAAAAATGGGTGAGCTGAGAGAAGAGTGACTCTATCGACCAATAGTCTTTAGTTGCGTAAGAGTACTCTATTGGGCTCAATTTGTCAGCTACATATATTAATGAACTTCGACCCAAAAGATTTCGACGTGAGCAGGTCCAACACCAACTTATAAAGTACATAATGTCTTAAAAGAATATTTAAATATAGACACAAACGTCGTGATGGGTTAAAAAAAAAAGGGAGATACTTTCGCCAACAAAATTTTTTTAATCAAAATTATTTAAATTTACTCCTG
Source organism: Citrus trifoliata (assembly GCA_018350135.1). NCBI lineage: Eukaryota > Viridiplantae > Streptophyta > Magnoliopsida > Sapindales > Rutaceae > Citrus > Citrus trifoliata. The sequence continues at coordinate 5,573,351 of CM031392.1, forward strand.
GAATGTTACTTTTGGTGAAATATCATTAAGATTTAGATTACTTAAAATATGGAACATTACAACGATTAATTATTATATCAATTAATTTAATATTTAGAAGTCTAAAAGTCTAATTTATATTAAAAAATTAACTTAAGAGTTTGAGGTTGTATCAAAGTTATCGTCTCACTTTATAGGAATTATTCTCAATTAATGTGAGATATTCTTCTCAACTTGAAAAGAGGTTGTAGAAGAAAGTTAACTACAAAGTTAATCACAATAGTTGTTTTAAGGGTAAGTACTCATTGGTCCTTACAATTTGACTCGATTATCTCGTAATCAGTCTTTAGATTTTTTTGAAATTACCTAAAACACCCATATTAGATGACATTTCATTGATAAAATAGCATTTCTATCTAATCTAACGTACAATTCAAACAAATCTTTACATGCAACAGATGCAAAAAAAATTGATAAATTTAAAGTAGATTTAAATAAAAATAAATGTATAACAAGGTATTTTGAGTAATATTTGAAATTACATAAATAAACTGGATAATTGAACTCAAACTATAGAGACTAATAGAACATTTAACTGCTGTTTTAAAATAATCAAAATTGTATGAAATGATTTTAATGCTATATTTTTATTTATTATAAAATTTTGGTGTCAAATATTTTGAGTTTATAAAGTCTAAGTGTGTTATGGTCAAAAGAAGGTTTTTGTGTCCTTTGTTGAAAACTTGAGGGTGTTTGTAACCATTTTTCCAACATTTGGGAATGTAGGTATTTTTTTCCTAATTTATATGACCAATTTCTAATATAAAATGAGGCTGTACATCTTTTTTAAAAAAAGTTTGTGTAACCAATTTTAAAAGTAATGGGGTCTTTATTACAATTTTTATCAAATTAAAGGAGTATTGACATCCTTTTCTAGTCTAATTATCTTTATAGTTTGATCAAAGATTTTATAATATGTTCGTAGGAGCTACACTTCACAACCTAACACCATAATTAAAATTAGATGATTTTTGTTAATTTCCTAATTATCTATCAGTGTCCTAGTTATAGGCTATGGTACCAAGCTACCATAGTTGAACACTTCGAGCTATTGTATGACGATTTCTTTTTTTTTTTTTTCCTTGTTAACGGATGATAGAAAAAAGAATTGAAAAAATATCAATAGTCTTTAGTTGCTTAAGAATACTCCATTGGGCTAAATTGTCAGATATATATATGGGTTTGGCTACCTTACAGCTTATGTAAGATACAGCCACAGCGAATAGATAACTGCAAGTGGACCCTCGTGGGCCAATCTCTTTATTTTATTAAGAACTGTACCTTATATATACACGAAGTGAGCAGGTCCAATACCAACTTATAAAATACATAAATGTCTTAAAAGAATATTTAGATTTAAACACAATAGTCGTCAACAAAATTTTTTAATCAAAATCCTGATGATATATTATTACTCCTGAAAGGTTACTTTTGGTGAAATATCAATAAGATTTAGATTACTTAAAATATGGAACATTATAATAATTAATTATTATATCAATTAATTTAATATTTAGAAGCATATAAGTCTAATTTATACTAAAAAATTAACTTTTAAGAGTTTAAGGTTGTATCAACCTTATCTGCTCAATTTATATGAACTATTCTCAATTGACGTGAGATATTTTTCTCAACTTAAAAAGAGGTTGTAGAAGAAACGTTAACCGTAAATAATACTTTTATCTAATGTAAGGTACAATTCAAACAAATCTTCGCATACAATAGATGAAAAAAGAAAATTGATAATTTTTAAGTAAATTTAAATAAAAATAAAGATACAACATGAATATTTTGAGTAATGTTTGATATTTCTGAAATAAACTGGATAATTGAACTCAAACTATGGAGATTAATAAAACACTTCACCGCGGTTTAAAATTAAGTAAAATTGTATGAAATGATTTTAGTTTAGTCCAATATTTCCACTCCTCGCCTGAAATCATAGTACACGTGCACGAGGTATCAATCAACACATATGGTGATTGCTGCAGCATTTTATGATTCTTTATAATAAGAAGTTATCATTTTCTTGAATGACAACTTTGATTGTGAAAATAGCCAGCGCACACAAGAAGCTGTAGGAAGCTATGAGTGCTAGATTCGATCTAGTTCAAGGTACAATGATTCTAAAGGTCACAAAACACGTTATTAATAATTAAAGGGGTCCAGCTACAATACCCATGGGGTTTGGTACCCCATTTTTTGTCTTTTTCAAATCTACCGTTGGATTTAACGTAAGAATTGCATAATGGCTGAGATGTAATTATTGGGTTATTAACAACAAAGACCCTTATTGTTCATGGCAAATAAAAAAAATCAAAAGTTTTGAAATTATGACGTATAAGTCCATAATATTCTTTTTTTCTTTTTAACTATTGAACTCGGTTTCTAATTAAATTATTTTTTCTTACATTTATTAATATCTATTTAAATTAATATATTTTTAATTAATAAATTAACTACTTTATTATATAGTTAAACTATGTATATTATTTACTAACCATAATTAACGATAAGTATAAATATGATCCTTTTTTTTTATTTAACATAATGGCAACTAATTTCCTCTCACCTATGTGAACAAGGTTCAAAACCCATAATTTTTTTTTAACACAAGAGATTTTATTATCTCAAGTAGATGAAATATACAAAATACAAAAATAAATTTAATTTCATATTCTATATAGTTAATTTTTTTGTAACATAATATTTATTAAACATACTATCAATTATTTAATTAACTAGCAAAAATATGTTAATTTTCTAATAATAATCAAATGTTAGTTTATGAACTTGTAAAATCTTTTTTTTAACAATGAGTTTTTGTCCTTAAAATAAAAAATAATAATTTAATTGCACACTTAAATAAATTAGTATTTGTTAAAAATAGTAATTTAATTGCACACTTCAATAAATTGGTATTTGTTACTCCACCCCAATTGTTTAAATAGTCATTAACTTATCTTGAGAGAAGGGTAAAAAAATTCTAAACAATTACTCTATTTGAAAATAATTTAAATATTTCTTTAGAAAAATAAACTAAAAATAAGTATTTTCTATTCTTTCTTGCTAACATCACACGTGGATAACAATAGAGATGGCAATTCAACACATATCTATCAATTAAAATAGAAGTCAATTAATATAATTAATTGAATAATTAATTTGTGTCATGAATGAGTTATCATATTAGGAGTTATAAAACCAAACCCAATAGAATTATTAATCGAGTTAACAACTAGAAAGAGCAAACAAATCCATTCAAATTGGATGTCTAAGTATCTGAACCAAATAAATTAGATAATATCCATCTAAAATACTCCAGATTTGATTTATTTAATATCCATCTATGAACTTGAATATTAGTAATATTTAAGTGTATGAGACTGAAATTGAGTATTATATTTAATATTTAAGTTTTGTAAATCAAATGAAAAATCAAAATAATATTGCTAAAAATTATTGCACCATCAATGACAACAATGATGGTATCATCACTAAGAAATAGAAATGAGTGAACAGAAAAACAAAAACTATCAACGTAATCAAAATTCTCCGATCAATGTAATGATGGCAATGTTGCCGGATAAATAGATATGCCGGCGATAGATGAGCATTCCAATGCAAACAACTAGAACAAGACCCTATGAATAGATGACATTTTAACGTAGGGTGGAAGCGATACTAAAGTTCGTTCTAGTATATGTCTTGAAAACTCAAGAAAGAGACTCTCACCAAAGAGAAGATATTTCAATTGAGAAAAAACTGAATATTACTAATGAGAAGCTTGTGTCTGTTATCATAAATTAAGAATAACAAGCCTATATATATAATAGTAGCTAACTTAATCCTTATCTTTCTCAAATAAGAGAAATAATCTAAAATCCTAATTAAATTAGAATTACAAATATGACTCAAGTAACCTTAATAAAATAAGATAAATCCTAATAAAATATTAAATTCTAAATTGACCCAAATATTATAATTCCTAGTAAATTCTAATTTATTTATTTATTTATAAGTTTGTTTGGTTTTTGGGTTTTTTTAAAGAACAGAAAATTATAGGTAATAGTATAAGTATAGAAACGTAAAGGGGCAAAATTAAAAATAGGCAAAAGTTGGTGTTGCCGTCGACAGTGGTCGAAAAATTGGCCTAGGATAGGTGGATTTGGAAGATTTGATGGTGTTGAGTGTGATGTTGGTGGTGGTTTGTCTCAAATAGTTGTGAGTTGACCGAAAAGTTGAGCTGGTGGAGGTTGGTTTCGGTTTCCGGCGATCCGGCCGGGGGTGGGCAGCGTGAGTGGGTTGAAAAGAAAGAGCTGATGATGGTGGACGAATGAGTGGTGGTGGAGGCTGTGAATCGCGGCTGATTGTAGCGAATGGAGAGGCGGATTTTCGTGGTGGTTCAGCGGCTGTTTTGGCTAGTTTCCCATGGCTACGGTGACGGGATGGTGGTGTTATGGGTTGGGTTATGATTGGCGGCGTGTAGGCTTTTAGATGGGAGAGAGGATCGACCGAAAAGAAGAGAAACTAGTGGCGGCGATAGCCGTGTGTGGCAGATGTGATGGCGGTTTCGGGTTTTGCTAGTTTTTTTTTTTAACTTGATGGAACTAATGTACGGAGTTGGTGGTCAGGAATGCTCTGCCTGCTACCAAAAAAAGCTCTAATATCATTTGTCTTGAAAATTTTAAAAAAAAATCCCACTAAGGATTAATGTCTTAATTGTGAAAATATTGAATATTATTAATGAGAAGCTTGTGTTTGTTATCATAAATTAAGAATAACAAACTTACATATATAATAGTAGCTAATTTAATCTTAATCTTTCTCAAATAAGAGAAATAATTTAAAATCCTAATTAGATTAGAATTACAAATATGACTCAAACAAGCTTAATAAAATACTAAATTTTAAATTGACCCAAATATTATAATTTCTAGTAAATTTTAATTTATTTTGTCTAATATGCTTCCTACATCACGTTTTAAGGTTCATTACCTTTAACAACCAATTTGAGGGTCTCTACACTATAAAAAAAAACAAAAAGTGGTAGTGTAATGTAACTCCTTGTGTTTTTATGGTATAGTTATTGTTGCACCTACTTTAGAAGGAGCATGTAACTTTACATATCACCATTTGCTAGCATTGAGACTATCTTTATGTAGATCATCCAATTTCAAGTCTAATGGAATTCTTCATGTTCCATTTCGGTTAATAATGTCATTGCACATGAAGAACAATGGTCACTAGTGATTGTCTATATTTTTTAATATAAAATATCTTTTTGTAATTAATTAAAAAATAAGAATAATTTTTTTATTATTATGTTTCTATGTGGAAAATAATTTTAATTACCTTTTAATTAAAGTGGGTGAGAAAAATGATGTCATTGATTGTGCAAAATGGATGAGAAAAATGATGTTACGTAGGTGTAGGACTAATGCGTAAAACTTTAAAAAATTTTAACATTTTTATTTTTACAACAAATAGCAGGACACTATTATAATTAACCTTAATAAAGACAAAAGAGAGGGGTACCAAACGTATGTTGCAAAAATAATATTAAATGGAAAAAATCGGACCGATTGTGGAGGAAAGGTGAAGAAGAATGGAAAAATAAAATTATCGCTATACTTATAACTAAATTATAAATAAGAAAGATCGTAAGGGATTCAATAAAAAAAAGACAAAAGAGGGGTACGGTGTCACGGGGGTATTGTAGCTGCGTCCTAATTAAAGACATATTTGTAAGATGAGCGATATGAAATGGGATTAGGGTACGGTGTAACTGTAATTTTATATTATAATTATATTTAGTTATTAAATATATATGAATTGGTAGAGTTCATTGACATCCAACGGTTGAATATAATTATGACATGTTACTATAGTTGCACCTCAAATTTCTCTTATGAAATGATCAAACACAAAAAATTTAATATAAAATATCATGATTATAAATGAGATATTTTGAATAAAAAAAGAAAATTCTGGATATTATTGCTGGCACATTTGAGTATGCCATGGCAGATTTCTCCATAATATATAGAAAATATTTACAAGAAAAAAAAATGATGGAATAAAATCTCTATTTAAAGCGTACGAAATGCATGCCAATATGTAAACATGTTTTTAATGTGAAAGGGGAAAGGTTCTTTCTCAGGACTGAATGATCGCTGGGGACCCAGATAGGCCTTTAACCATTATTTCATTGTCCGAGTGCATTGGATATGATGCCCTTTTCATTTACAATTTTGGAACGTCAAGTAGCATCCCATAAAAGATAACTTTATCACATAAAAAAACTCTTAAAATCAAATGATTTGATTAGCTTCAATTGACTTGAGTAATTAACCAGTAACGCAGATTCATGTATCGATTACATCCCAAATACAGTTAAGTTAGTTCCCTTGGTGATATAAAAACTCAGCTGGAGTAACTTTCTGCTTGTTCTTTTGCTCTGGATTCAATTTTTAATCAGCACCCATCATTTTCTTTTTAATTTTCTATTCTAGTTTCATGTTAACAATGGATTATGACGAGGTTTTGGTGTACTTACGTTGATAATTAAAAGAGTTGTTGGCCCACGAAATTTCAAATGTTACTAAAGCATACAATATTTTGAATTTACTTCTTGTGGAGTATAGTCCATCTAAATAAAACTCAGTTTGAAAATTTGCTCCTATAAGAAATAGAGAAGTCTGGGGACGGAACTCGGATTACTATTTTAAGGGGTCAAAGTTTTATAAAACTACTCTCTAAGGAGTTAAAAAAATGTATTTAATTGTTAGCTTACACTGTTAAAAATATTAAACTTACTGGGGTCGAATCATAAAAAAAAAAAAAAACTCGATTTTAAAAGGTGAATTTGTAAATTTATCTCATACCTATATTTAATTTTTTTTTAAGACTAGCAGGTGTATGGTATTAGCTCATCAATTCTTAAATTAAGAGAAATTCTACGCCCATAGTTTCTAAGAATATTCAAATGAATTAAGAATATTTAAAGTAAGAAAGCGTTAGCCTCTACAGACTAGAGTACTAGTGAAACAAGGATAGGTCTACAAGCTGGCAATGGCATATATAATTTATTAATTCATTTGAAAAAGATAAGAAAGGCGGTGACATTTGACATCGTAATTAAGTAGTCTCTTAAAAGTTTTTATATGACTGCTGCGAAATTTTATTAATTTAAAAAAAAAAAAGAAGAAGAGGAAGAAATAAGATTACAAATTAGTCATTGAAAATGATACTTGAGGAGACATCAAGAGTCTTTGTGCGAACTTTTAATAAAAAAAATGTAAGGCGCACACCAATGGTCAATTCAGATACTTAAATTATGAGGGATTTAGTTCTAAAAATTTTAATTTAATTTACGATATTTAATTTTTTTATTGTTCACTTGAATATATTCAAAGCCTCAAATACTCAATTTCTATTATTTTTAAAAATTTTAAAAATAATATCAAATGTCTAAAAAAAATTATCTAACTATTGCGATTTGAAACAAGTCTCAAGAATCACTAAATAACACTCTTACTACCAAACTATCAGTATTTTGTTATATATAAAATGTATCCAAATTCTTTTTATTTAATTCTTTCATAAGATATTTAGAACAAATTTTAAAAAATAATAATAATAGCGCTAAAGAAGTTGAAAATTGTAAGAGGAATAAAAAGGGGTAAAATCTCATTTAGTCCCTTTATTTTAAGATTAGTGTCCATTTAGTTTTTATATTTTTTAAAATGACTCGAAATATCCATACTGTTAAAATATTGATACCCATACTATTACTTTTTATTTATTTTGACTTATTTTTATAATATTACCCTTTTATAATAATTTTTTTATTTGGATATTAATAAAAAAATAATAAATTACTAGTTTAACCCTACAAAATAAAAAAATTATATTAATTTTTTTGCTAACACCATTTGGACACTTGATAGTTTGCATACAATTTTTGACAATTAAAAATTAATATTATTATTTTTTTAATTTTTAAGGTTAAATTGGTAATTTAATTTTTTTTATTAATGTCCAAACACAAAATTATTTTAAAAGGGTACTATTGTAAAAGTAAGCCAAAAGAAATAAAAAGTAACGGTAGATGTATCAATATTTTAACGGCATGGATGTTTCGAGACATATTTAAAAATATAAGAACTAAATGGACACTAATTTTAAAATATAGGGATTAAATAAACTTTTGTCCGAATAAAAAGTAAGCCTTAGCTGGGTCAATTCATGGAAACATCCCACCAAATATAAAAGGAACAAAAAATGCAAGAATTACATATTACTACCAAATATAAGAGGAAAAAAAGAATATGTATTTTAACTAATGTATCTGCAACTAAATTACATCAAAATACACAGCATTCCACTGATCATGCTCTTACAATTCATTTGACGTGGTCTCTTAATTGAGTCTTAAAAAGTCTCTAATAATCATTATACCCATGCCTATGGTGAGATAGAGTTTTCTTTATTTAACTTCGTTTGAATTTATTATTTCTTGTCCCATCATCTTCTTCAATTTGTCACTCCTATGCAGGTTAAGAATTATCACTTCATTTACTCACCCGATTTTGGGCTTGAATTTTATGTCACAGCCATCACGGCTAAAATTTTGCCCTCAGTGTGGCCGTAAATAAATGTCATCTTAATGCAAGTAATTATGATTTCTTGACTTGTTCGTTCTTGCTTGTGTATTAGTGTGGGCTTGAAATATTTCGTTCCATTGTGTTTCAATTTCTCACTACAACAATGTAATTATTATTTTTCACTCTATTGTGAGTTTAGAACCGCTGCCGCCTACCGAGCTTTAAAATTCCTCGCTTTTATCTTAAACTTGAATTTCTGAACTTATTATTCATTAAAGAAATTGAAACTTGGAGTTGCTTTTACATTTACTGCGACAAGATTTTAGTTCAATTCGAAATCGTATTTGTCTTCTCAAAACTCGTATCCAATCGACTCTTTTTTGTGCTGCATCGTGACAACTAAGTTGTGCAAAATTGGACCATCAAGAACGAAAGATTTGTAGAATAAGAATAGTAATCATTATCGGAAATAGTGAATATATATGCACGTATGTATGTATGTATGTATGCCTGCATGCATGTAGAGTAACAACGTAGAATAAATTGAAAATTAAACCTGATAGCTTGAAGTAACTTGGCCCAATGAGTCTAGGTTTGGTGGAAAGGGCACGGGTCGTGGGACCTTGTCTCGTTATCTCAAGTTACATGTGAGTAATCATGAAATAGGCTACATACCATGAATCTGTTGGCATCACCCCTCGCCTAACACTTTAGTCAATTTTATTATAGCGATCGATTGGCAATTCCAATCTCCATTTTTTCATCCTCAATTCAGCTTTACTTCTCTTAGTAATAAAAGTAAGAAATAATCATAAGTGTTCATGGACCGCATTCAATTTCACTCAAGCAGGTTTCCCTGTCCAATCTCGTGTGAGATTAAAGGGAAATCAGGATAGATTAATTTAATTAGATATTTATGATTGATAATTTCTTGATTAACACGGGCTGATCAAGATTTAATTGGGGCATGCTTATGGTAATGGTCCTTTCGTTGGTTGGCAGGTTTTCATACAACTGTAGCGAAAATTCCATGAAATTTCCCTACATAAATTAATACTTCGATATATTAAAATCTTAGTTAAATAATATGCTTCGCACAATTCAGACTCAAGACTAAAATGCTAATTTATAATTCGATTAACTAATAAAATTTTCTTAGTCCCTACAACTATCAATTTATCGATGTTTTCCTCTATACACAACCAATTTAATTTTCAAGTTTATAAAAAGATTGGCTGTTGTAATTTGAAATTTGTAACCACGTATTTTTTACAATATTTTTATTTTTAGAAGTTGATTTTTTTCTTTTGAAGCACGGGTTAATTTCGTCCTGCTCCCAAATGTTTCAATATTTTTCACCGTGTCCCCAAATGTTTCAACAATACTCACTCCACACCCAAATCCGTTATTTTGACCGTTTATTCTAACGGTCAAAGGGTAAATTTAGAAATTCATATCCTAAATATTATTTGATAATGATAAATTAAATTTATTTGATAATTTAATTGATGGGATTATTATTAATTACCTTTAAATAAATTTTTTTAATGTAAACATTAATTATTAAATTAACATTTTATCTCATTTTATTTTTTTTAATTCAAGATAAGGGGTATTTAGGATATTTACTTAAATTTCAAATAGCTCCGTTATAGATAACGGTCAAATTAACAGAATTAGGTGTGGAGTGAGCATTGTCGAAACATATGAGTGCAGTGGCGGAAAATGTTGAAACTATTTGGGGGCTGGGTGGAAATAACCCTTTGAAGCACACTGGGAGCCTATAACTGAAGAGTTTTAAAATTTTTTAATTTATTTATTTATTGCAAAATAATAATGTACGGCTTAAAAATATCCGCATTATAAAAATGAAGATAAAGAGACATATCGGTCAAATTTCCTTGTCAAAGTTGATTTTGTCAAAAGCACACAGCGCTAACAGCGGTAATAATTTTTTAATACGCTGATGTGTTCCCTTGCCAGATATCTGGCAACAAAAATTCCTTTCATGAAAAAAATCTTCATCGGCAATAAGTGGGAAAATTCAGCAAATTAATTGGTTAATTTGTGAAATTATCCCAAAAAGGAGTTTCCAAGAAACTTCAAGTGAATAAAATAATCTAATAAATAAAGAAGATAGTTAAACATGAATTGACACACACTAAAAAAAAAAAAGTTATAAAAAACAAAATAGTGTCCATTTTTTTTGGAGGGCTTTCAATTTAACGTTTTTCAGAGATCCATGCCTCCACTATTCGGAGACTTTAATTTTCAATTTTCTTTTGGGGTTCAAGGGGACCTGTATCTGGACGGGCAAGCAGTAATTCAAAGAATCAAACATTCAAAACAGTGATGTTGGGGCTTTGGCTCCATGTGTAGAAATTAAGATAATGATGGATCGATTCGATATAATTTTATCACCATATATATTTTTATATTTTTAAATAATTGCCCAAGACCCGTATGACTAGTCACATTATCATTTGTTGCGTTTGTTTCGGCGGCAATGTATGATTATTGCGAACTCGTTTCGCATGGAACTCGATTTTATGCCATATAGGGGGAAACACGTAAAGAAGAAAAATGTAATATGCATGTAACGGTTTTTAAAAATTATTATCACATATCATCATCATCATCATTATTCATTTGCGTGTAACATGCTTAATTGTAGGGAGCGGGATTGGGGGTGGAATCTAGTATTGTAGGGAGCGGGGTCGAAGGTGAAATCTAGTTCAAATGGTAAAATATTTTGAGCAAAATCAAGAGATTTGAGATTTAAATCCAATCATTTGAGTGATGAAGGAATTAGATTGCCATTAACTTATAACATAAGAAAAAAAAACTGGTGTAATTTAAAAAAAAAACTAGTGTAGACTATAACTCGATTTTGCCCATCAATCTTTATTAAAATAGACAAAATATTGTGTAATGATTTACCTATAAAGTTAGAATATAAAATTTTTATCGCAAATGATGTGATATTTACTTGTCACACATTTAGAATATTGTTAAAACAGGTTATATTAATAATCAAATTCTAAAATATAACATTGAAGTCCACTATGAGAAATTAAAAAAAAAATACTCCTCCAAACGTTGGGAGATTGGAGCGCCCTTAGAAAATATACAAGTAAAAAGAAATTAGGATGAGAAAAAAAAAAAAAATACCATCCACTTACGCGTGCATTGGTTTTAATTTTCTAGATCTAAATGATATGTGTTTTGGTTTTCATTATCTTCCATTCTATAACAAAAGAAAATAAATTAGTAATGATGCAAACGATTAATGTGAAGTAAAGTAATTTGAAATTTAGTAGTGGACAAACAGATGAATTAAATGCAAACGTACTCAATTAAACTTGTTATTATGAATATTATTATTATTATTATTATTATTGATAAACATATTCAAACTGAATTGAAACGTTGTTGTTTATATAGTTACAAGAGACAATGATTTTATCATAGCCGATCTAGTCGAAGTTCTTCATTGGCAACACAGAAATAAATATTTGGATGAATTTTATGTTATTCATTTAATCAAAGACTTTTAAGCTCAATTCAAGACGTTTAATTATTGAAAATTTTACTTTAGTTTGGCTAATATTGAAATATACCCGTACTATAGAAAGATAAAGTAATTTATGAAGTTAGGTAATAATTGAATTAATGCAAGTTCTATGTGCAATGATGAGTTCATTGACTTTGTTTATCATTCGTTAGAACTTAGAAAATAACTGATTTTTTTTTTTTCAAACTTATGTAGTTAATCAGAGTAAAGTATATCCCGCGTGGACACAGAATTAGATCTTGAATATAATCGCAAGCTCGTTGAAATCGCTCGAAATGCCAAATCTAAAACAATTACTGTTCATATTTCTAGTTTTGAGTTAAAAATTCCTGAAAGGGTTTACTTTACAATGAAATAATAATTAACGAAAAAAAAATAAGGAAAATTAATTCTGCATGGAAATGATTTTTTTTTTTTTTTGTCCTTTGATGGTTTATGTTTCCATAAAAACAAAAACAAATAACCAGAAGTAAAAATGTTTTACTTTAAAAGCCACATATTATGCTAACAAGTATTTTATACTACATATTACAACTTAAAATAACATAAAGCCACATACTGTTTATATAAATTGATATGGAATAACTTTTGGTCGAACAAAAATATAAAATAATCAAAATAAATATGTTGATCATATGATATTTTTATTTAACAGATAATATTATACTACATCAATTTATACAAACAATTTATGTCTTTAGTACTCATAATATTTTGTCATATCAGTTAATACAAAAAAGTTTGTATCTTTAGCATTACTGTATAAATTTACCCTTAAAAAGGTTATATAGGCTAGTCTATACATTATTGTCTAAATTTTCATTAAGACTGTTTGTTCCTCTATTGATACTTAAACTATTATGCTACATCAGTAGGCACAAAAAATATCCATTATCGAACATTACAATATAAGTTTAGGCTGGTCTACTTACAATACTATCGAATACCAAATATTGTTTTGTTTCATATTTGGAGAAGGCGGCAAATAAAACAAAAAATATTGTATACCAACATTACCCTAATTTGTTTTAAAATTTTAGTGAACTTGTCGTATAGACTTTTCTTTCCAAAAGAATTTTCGTTCTATTGCTTTCCATTTCACTTCTTAATTTTGATTGAAACAAAAGCTACATTACATTGGATATACATGTCAAATGAATGTATAATACAAAAAATAAATAAATTGATTTTTGTGTTAAAAACTAATTTTTCTATGTACGGTGGATTTTTTGGTGGAAAGAAACTAAAACATAATAAAAATAAAATAAAATCACCTATTCTTTTTGCAATCCAAGGTGAAGGTAATACAAATATAAAATAATTATATATATGTGGATTTTATTTTAAGGTAACTACTCATTTCTTTATTACTTTTTAACATGAAATTATGAATTCACGCACGACAATATATTATTGGATTGACACATAGATAATATTATATCTCATAATGTATAAAAGAATTTCTCCCGTTTTTATATTTAATAATAAGATAAAAATTTATATGAACAAATTTACATAAGTAAATCAACAGAAGGATAGGATTTGAGAGCTGAATAATAAGATAAAAATTTATATGAACAAATTTACATACGGTTTAACCGTCAGAACTCAGAAGCTGACTTGATTCATGGACAGGATTCATGGCAGCTCTAACACGACAAAACTAAAATCTTAAGCTGACGTCACCTGGAATGATCTGCTGACCTGGCCGCCATCCCGGAATTGACGCATGTGTGCATTTAACCCACTTATCTCAAAACCTCAATAAAACAAAAATATTTATATAAATTCTTTTAATAAATCAGTATCAGCAATAAAATAATGCCACCATATCCTCTTTCGCACTTTCTTTCCTCCTTCCAAATTTTAACCCTAATATTCTTTTTTATTTTTTTATTTAATTTACGTAAAAATCCTCTTCCACTGGTCACTATATAAAAGGTTACAAAGCATCAAATTGTTTGCACTGAACTATGCAACACAACTAAGGAAAAAACAGAGTGAAAAACAGAGTCTCAGAACCTCAACACACACTCTCATCAAATCCTAATGGATTCCTTGTTCTTCCACTCTCCAAATTCAATTTCCTCATCGGAATCCTCTTTCGGGTCACCGGAGTCTTTCCCTTTTTGTAACAATTATCTTCCATTCAATGAAAATGACTCAGAAGAAATGCTTCTCTATGGACTAATAGCAGAAGCCACACCGGAAGCAACATCAGAAGCACTAGTAAGCTCCAAGAGAATTAAAGAAGAAGAGGTGAGTTCAACAACAGAGGAAAACCCCACCAAGGAAAAGTCATATAGAGGCGTTCGACGGCGGCCGTGGGGGAAATTTGCAGCAGAAATAAGGGATTCAACTAGGCATGGGATTAGGGTTTGGCTAGGGACATTCGATAGTGCTGAAGCAGCTGCTTTGGCTTACGATCAAGCTGCTTTCTCAATGAGGGGCTCTTCAGCTATACTCAATTTTCCTGTTGAAAGGGTTCAAGAATCACTTAAAGACATGAAGTGTAACACCGAGGAGGGATGCTCACCTGTGGTTGCACTAAAGAGGAAACATTCTATGAGAAGAAAAATGGTGACTAATAATAAGAAGCATAAAGAGAGAGATAATTTGAGGATTGAAAATTTTGTGGTGTTGGAAGATTTAGGAGCAGATTACTTGGAAGAGCTGCTAAGTTCATCTGAAAGTACTACTACTACTACAGCAAGATCTCGCTAATTGGTGAATTAGATAATAAGTCAACTACTTGTAACTTTCTGGCCTTATCTTAATCTTCTTGCCCTTTTTTTTTATAATTTAGTTATTGTCGTTATCTTCTTTTTCAATATGTAAACCAAAGACGGTTTATGCCTGTACAAGCTTCCATTTTTTGAAAGCAATTTGGGGTGATTCGTGTATCTAGTTTCTTTTATTTAATATGAAGTTAAATCTATATGAAAAAATTGGCCATTGTAATACACTTTGTGGAGGCTCAACTGTTAATTTAAGTTGCTATCATTATCAAACAAGATGCCCACTATCCGATATATATCGGATGCCACCTTGTATTGGTAAGGTGCACATCATTTGCCAATATGGGGGCATCTAAATATTGAGACAAGGTATCTTCAATGCATTAGTGCACTCTCATCATCCCCGGTTCGGTCAATTGTTTATTGTACTAGAATAATTGTAAACTGGTTATGAAGTGTGTTTTGAGATTTGAAAATATGTTGTTATTTTTATGTACTGTTGTGTTTGATTAAATGAAAATTCTGCTTGCTTTAAAAAAATAAATAAATAAACTGTGCAAGGTTTCTATGGATTGTGTTGAGTTGTGTTCTCCATTGGCTAGTAAAGGGGAAATACTTGGGTTTATAAGGTGGTAGGTCACTCCACCTAAAAGCCTAATATTTTGGGTTGGATATTTAGAAATCTTATACTAAGTCCCCCCAATAAGTGGTATCAGAGCTAGATATTAGTAGCCGGAATGTGGTAGTGCAATAACTCAGGTGTGTCGGACAAAATGACCAGAGTCCAGCGGTGGTTTTGTCCGAGGGGGAGATTGTTAAGTTGTGTCCCACATTGACTAATAAATGAGAGATGCTTGAGTTTATAAGGTAGTAGATCACTCCACCTAAAAAGCTAGTCTTTTGGATTGGATACCTATAAATCTTATGCTAAGTCTCCAACAGATTGTGTTCTCATTAGTTTCACACAGCCAGCTTTCACCATCATATTTTCGTAATTTAAATCATGAGGGTAGTGTCATGCAAAACTAGTATTGTCCAGGCAACTTGTAAATGAATGTGGTGCTATATGTTACAGAATAAGGACCTTGGCATCAGTGGATGCAGATTCTTTTTTATTTACACTTTATTTTGACCTTTATTTTATCAAAGTTCTTATTAATTGCCAATCAAACGAAAACAAAAAAATCATATCATATTAATAATTACAGTGTATCCAGGGATTCTTCAAAGTTTAACTACACCCTGTTTTGGGAGTGGCTGCTGATAACAATTGGTCTCACATCTGGCTTGAAAGTGATTCAACTACTGTTGTTGTTCGTCCCTTCATCTTCGATAGAGGACTTGTTCGTCTCCTTCTAGATGCTCGTGATTCAACTACTGTTGTTGTTCGTCCCTTCATCTTCGATGGAGGAATTGTTCGTCTCCTTTTAGATGCTCTCACATTTTTAGAGAGACAATTCAACATATTGAAAATTGTCTAGTGAATATGATGTCGGTAATATGAGCGGAAATTTGAAACAGCAGATAGACAAGACCATACACATCCCCACACGTATCAACCCCGTGTAGATACGGTGGGATTGGTCCTGCCTATGCGTGAGTTATTGGCGCTCTCCCTCGTGAATATGAGCGAAAATTTGAAACAGTAAATAATCAAGGCCATATACGTGTCCCCCACTCCCAGTGCGTGAGTTATTGGCGCTCACCTTTGTGAATATGAGCGGTCCCTGAGTGTGAGTTCTTGACGTTCACCCTTGTGAATATGAGTCGTCTTCGCGCATGGATTATTGGCGCTCACCACTGTGAATATGAGCGGCTGGTATGTGTGACCCCCGCCCCCAATGCGTGAGTTATTGATGCTCACCCTTGTGAATAGGAAAATACTTGGTGTAGAAAAGCACAAGATAAAGACGAAAAAAACAATGAAAAAATAGGTAGAGAGAGAGTAAGTGGGTAGAGAGAGATAACAAAATTCTCTCGTACTTTTCTCTCTCTATCACTACTCTTATGAATATGAGCGCCCCTGAGCGTGAGTTATTGACGCTCACCCCTATGAATATGAATGGAAATTTGAAACAACAAATAGTTAAAGGCAATACATGTGTCGCCACTTGAGCGTGAGTTATTGGCGCTAGTCAATAGATTTTCAGAATGAGCTTTTTTCTTGGGCTTGGACTAGTGCATGTGAGTCTCCTCTTAATATGTTTATTACCATGCTATATTAGGTTTCTATGTATAAACTAACTTGTGCTCTCTTATTTGTGTAATGAAAGGTATTAGTATTTTGAAATATCAACTCAAATCTCCAACATATGATATTGAATTGTGACAATTACGTCTAGTGAGATTGTCCGCCTAAAGATATTCACAAGTGTCTACGCGTGAGGATTCTTAGGACTTATTTAAGTACCGTTTTGCTTAGTTGCACATATTCCGTGTATTTTTTATTATTTTCTAACAAAATTAAGTTATGAGCTTATACAATTTAAATAATAATTATAATTACCAACAACTCCTTAATAATTGACTTAGTTGACATTTTCTTTCCCTTATTTTTATAAAGTAAAAAATTTGATTCTTTTTAAAATTATGGAAGTGAAACTAAAATATATAGGTAGAAATTATTTAACTTAAGATTTTAAATAATTTTTTTTTCAAATTTTTTTTTCAAACTTTAATAAAGTTCAAAATCTTAGACCAGATTAGTTATATATATATATATATATATATGTATATATAAAAGACAAAAGCACTGCTTGTGAATCTATTCTCGGTTAGATGGTTTAACTTCGCTTCTCCATTTTGGCTGCTTGCTAAGAAAAGAGCAGGAAATGATTAAAAGGAATTAATTAGGGGCTAGGGATCTATTTCTTTCATCATCATAATAATAATTTATTGTGGGAGACATTGTGCCCCAAGTTATAACTTTGAACTAATGAGAATGTTCTCCTTTGGTCACCCAATTAATGATTAGACTCATATCCACCTGTTCCGAATTGCGTGATTTAATATCAAATTCCTGACCACATAATTTACTTAAATTAAGACCATTCAATGATGACTGTTTTCTCTTCTATATTTATTTTAACAATTTTGGTCTTTGTTTTGTTTATTTAATTACTTTCAAAGATTATTATTCAATGTTGTCTACTTGCCCGTTGCCTTCCATCAAATGCTGCCATGGCATGTCCTTTCGAAGATAGAAATGCAATCCAACATTGTGTTGGTAATTAACTGATTAAATAAAAAAAAAAATTCTAGCGATTAATTATTTGATAATTCTCTTATGGGTATACGTGTATTACTAACAACTACTTACCCCATCGAAATTGCTCGTGTGAAAATTGAGTTAATGGGTGAATTGTGGTCCCAAAAGATAAATCTTTTGTTTTGCGCACGAATACAAATAAAAAATTATGTACTTTTCTAAGCCTTTGATTAGTACAAACATTAAATAAAACTTTGCTTCTAACAAAGAAAAAATTTAACAATATATAAATGGAGTGATCTATCTAGAACATAAGTGGAAGCATATGATTTTGTCACGTGACTATAATTATAAATTACTTTATTATCTATTGAGGAAGAATATGCAGAATTCAAAAGATAATATTGACTTTCCAAAGCATAATTTAGTCAATTCAAGTAACCAAAGTTTCTTTTCTTGTGATCTGATGATATAAAGTGTTAACTGTGTGAAAATCATATGATTAATTAACATTGAAGGGCATTTGACGTTCCACCATGTTACGGTTAACTGAACTTGGCCTCCTTTTCTAAGAAAGGATATGCTTTACTAGTCAATTAGTCCCCCTTGAAATCTACAACGTATGGATTAACCAATTAATAAAATTGAAGGGTGAAAGCTACAGGCCCTTAAAATCTGTAGAGCTGTTAGGTTTTAGAGAAAATCTAACTACATATCATTGAGAAAAACATATCATTCGTACATCTGTTTAATAATATTTTGACACACGGACACACACATAATCAAAATAGAAAGAGAGAAAATCATTTCAAACACGTAATTTGTTTTTATTGTATGGTCTTATTAAAATCATCCCATACAAAAAATCCCTCTCCACGTAAATATTATGCCACTTCATGCAACTTTTTTGAACTTTTTCATCAATGCACCGGAAAGCAAGATAATGTCTCTTACAATTTCAGACATCCCAAATTTTGTAACAGAGAATAATACAGTGTTTGTACTGTATGATGTGATTGAGATTTGTGATGTTCAGCTACAATTGATAAGTGTATTTGATGGTCAGATTCAATATAATCATGGTTACAACTAGTAATGATGTTTGTAATAACGTTAACGTGAGGAAAATCTCTCGATAGTGAAATTAAGAAAGATTTTCATTTTTCACGATTTTGGAGCTCTTCAATTATTTGACAGCAAGAGAGAAAAAACACAGAGATTAAAATAATAATAATAAGCATAGTCATGACCATCATATATTCTTAGCTTTCGACAATAATCTTGGTTTTTGTAAACAGATGGATGCATGTATAGTGAGCCCGCCCATAATAAGATTGCGAGAGTGTACGGTTAGTTGGGTTGTTGTTGGGCTTTCTGATTATGGGCTGAGCTCCTGAGCCCAGCTAACAGGGTTGCAAGTTTGATTCAAAAGGAGAAGGATTTTTTTTACTATTTTAAGGCTTTAAGCCTTTGTTTTTGACTTTTCGTTTAAGATGAATTTCATTGCGATAGATAAAATATCTCTGTGCAATTACAATTAGATAGAAAAAAAAATTGTTAGAGCGTTCCAGAAATAAATGTACATTAACTTGATTTATCATTATAAAAAAATTAATTAACAAGGTAAATCGGATAACTTTAATTTTCTTTATCATTTTTTATGATTATTTTATTTATTTATTTTTTTTGGGGAAAAACAGTGTTGCCGAAGGATATTGCATAGGTTTCTTGTTTCTGAATTATAAGTAGTTCTTCATTGTCATGACACTTGATTAACACAGTACGTGTTTTATCAGAGTTGTAATCTTTTTGTGAATAATAACATTGAATCAGCACCACCGAATATAATTAGTGCACACCAAAATTTTTCATCTTGGGGTGACAAGTATTCAACAAGAGTTCAATGAAAGATTAGGAATATTAATTTTGATCAAATCCACAAAAATACTAAGAAAATGAAATATTCACCAATTTAAAATTGGGTTATTCATTAAACTAATTAAATGATCCGCTATGCTAAAATTTTGGCGAGAAAATCAAAATCGAATTTCTGATATATCGTTTATGTATGACATTTTTATCAATATTTTGGTGAAGATATGATCTCAAAGTTGTCAAGTTCTAAAACTTTCTCAGAATGCCTTGTGCTGCTACTCTTTTGGGCCCAACAGTTGTTGCTGGTAAGTAGGAGATCGTGCTACCAGGAAACCTCGATCTTAAAGAACCCATCGCCAAGGAGACATTGATGTCCGAAAAGTTAAAAAATAATATGCCCTATAAATTTTGTTTGGTTACTTAGAAAAACAAAGAGAAAATTTATTGATCGAGAGAAATTGGAAAGCTAAGCATTGTTCATTATTATTTCTGTTTTGAGAATACAATACTATTTATAGTAGTGTGTATAATCTTCTCAAGGTTACAAATTCGTGAGCTCATATTCTGTTACTCGTAACAAACTTTTGGAGGGAAACTAATTAGCTCTCAACTGTATGCAAAACAACTTTCTAGCGTGGCTTTAATTAGCAGCAATACTATGACAGCTCAACTTGATGACTTAGCACTTTAATTCTTAACACGTCCCTGTAAGCTCAAGGTCTTGAGTAGACGTTGAGCTTAGTTCTCATATAAGCAAAATGATCAAAACTAAGAGGTTTTGTAAGCACCTCAGCTAATTGATTAGAACTGGATACATGCTCAATGATCAATTCCTTATTGGTAGTGTATTCCCGGACAAAATGTAAATCTAATTCTATATGCTTAGTTCTGGAATGATATTTAGGATTGTTTGCTAAGGCTTCTACACTTTTATTATCACAATGAAGAATATGAGGCTTGTTGAGTGACATTTTGAGTTCTTTCAATAGATAAGTAATCCACAATATTTCCGATGTGGTCAAGGTTAAAGCTCTATACTCGGATTCAACAGTTGATATAGAAACAACATTATGTTTCTTAAATGACCAAGACACAAGGTTTGAACCAAGATAGACACAATATCCCCCAACAGATCTCCTGTCATCTGGATCAGAACCGCAGTTTGCATTCGAATAAGCTTTTAAAGTTAAGAAACCTGAATTGAAGAATTAAAGTCCAAAGTGGGCTATGCTTTGTAGATATCTCAACACTCTTTTACAGGTTTGCCAGTGTAAATTAGTTGGAGCAGCCAAAAACTGACTCAACTTATTGACTGTAAATGCAATATCTGGTTTGGTCAGTGTTAAATATTGTAGAGAGCCAACAATGCTTCTATATAGGGAAAGATATTCAAACATACGTCATTTGTCTTTCTGCAATTTATCAGTAACACTAATGGGTGTGTTACAACCCTTATTGCCAAGCATGTGAGCTTTCCTTCAGATATCACCAACATACTCAGTCTGTGATAGGTGTAGACCTTAAGTAGATGGAGTCACTTCCACCCCAAGGAATAATTGAAATCCCCCAAGTTTTTGAGTGCAAATTCTGAACCAAGCTGATTAATAATCTATGTTATCTGAGCATTACTAGAACTTGTTATCAGAATATCATGCATATAGACTAGAATGATTAAAATATTATAGCCAACATACTTGAAGAATAATAAAGTATCTGACTTGGAAGAGCAGAATCCCATTAAACTATAGATCTTTTTAATCTGTCATACCAAGCCCTGAGGGCCTATTTAAGACCATAAAGGGCTTTATTCAGCTTGCATACATGATTGAGAAACTGAGAATTATAAACCTTTCTAGTTGAGGCATGAACATATCTGCAAAAAGCAAGTCATTGAGAAAAGCATTATTAACATCTAATTGTCGTATAGACCAATGATTCATGACTGCTAGGCTGAGAACAACTCAAACAGTGCATGGCTTAACAACATGACTAAATGTCTCAAAGAAATCTATTTCATAGGTTTGATGAAACCCTTTTACAACCAGACGATCTTTATACTTTGAAATACTGCCATCTGGGTTGTATTTAATTCGAAAAACCCACTTATTGCCAATAAGTTTAGTAGTTGTCTCAGCTGGAACCAGTGTCTAAGTACCATTTCTCTGCAAAGCATTCTACTCATCTTGCATAGCCACCTTCCATTTTGTGTAAGCTAAAACAACTTTAACACTTATTGGCCCAATGTCTTTAGTAGCTGTAAGGTAGGTTTTTGGTTTGAAAATACTAGATTTAGCTCGGTAATCATGGGATGAGTTGGAATTGTTGGTTTAGAGGATGGTTGTGGTATAATAGGGGAATTGGATAAAGAATGAGAAGATGAGAAATCAGAAGAACTAAAGTTTTAAGAAAGAGAAGGAGAATGAGAAGCTTGTTGAGGTAAATGTTAAGACAATGATAAATGTGATATTATTGGGGCAGGAGAAACAACAGATGTCTGATGAAAGCAACTGTCATTTAGAATGCAGATTGATGGAGAGTAATTTGGAGAAGACTCATAAGACGGTAAAAATGATGAAAACAATTCAGAATAGGGAAAATCAGACTCATTAAAAATGACATGAGCTGCAATATAAATTTTACCAGATTTTGATAAACATTTGTACCTTTTGTGAAGAGGATTGTAACCTAAGAACAAATATTTTTGTTAGTGAAAATCAAGCTTATGTTGATTGTAAAGGCCCGAGAAAAGGGTAACAAGCATATCCAAATACTCTAAGAAATTGGTAATTTGGTGACTGGTGATGAAATTTTTGATAAGGAAATAGGCTGTTGAGAATGGAGGTTGACATTCTGTTGATGAGATAAGAGGCTGTATGAAAAGCCTCCCACAAAAAAAAAAAAAGGCATTTTGGCTTGAGTAAGAAAGGTTAACCCGGTTTCAACTATGTGTCTATGGTTTCTCTTAACAACACCATTTTGGTGATGTGTGTGAGGATAACTAAATCTAGTTTGGATGCCTTGTTGTTTAAGAAAAGACTGAAAACCTTTAAATTCGCCTCTTATATCAGACTGTAAAGCTTTGATGGAAAGATTAAATTGTTTTTCAACTAGGCATTTAAAGTTTTTGAAAGTAGTAAGAGCATCAAACTTCAATACCAAAGGAAAAATCCAATAATATCTAGTGAAGTCATCAATAAAAAAGATATAATATCTATAACCATCTATGGATAAAACAAGTGATGGTCCCCAGAAATCTGTGTGAACCAGTTCTAAAGGACATTTTGTTTTGATTTCAATAATTGAAAAATGCAACTAATGTAGTTTTCAAAGCTGACAAGCATCACAAAAGTGATGAATTGATTTATCAACATGAGCAGACAATAAACAATTATTCTTGAGAATGATTTGTATGACATGTTTGCTTGGATGACTAAACTATGTAATATATTTGCTGACACATAGCCTGAAGTTTGAAAACTTACAAGAGATTTGGATTCTAAACAGAAGTCACTATTAGATACTTGAACAGAAGTGACATTATTATTAAAAGAAAGGATTGACATCATAGAACTAGGTTCAGACAATTGCACAGAAGAAGAATGAATAGACTCCTCTTGTGATAGTAGCTTGTACAGTCCATCTTTAGCAATCCTCTAAGCCAGAATAGTGCCCTTCATTTTGTCCTTTAGAAAACAAACATCATAGAAAAATTCAATGGTAATATCATTATCAGTAAGAAGTTTGGAAATACTAATTAGATTATTAGTAATTTGGGAACACAAAACATTTTGTAGCTGTAAACAAGTGCTAAATGAGGTATAAAGATTAGTATAACATATGTCAGTGATTCGAAGGCCTTGACCAATTACCAATAGTTAGTAGATTTGAGCTAAAATAGATTTGAGCCAAAATAGATCTTACCATTACTCAAATTCTGAACTGTATTGGTTAAGTGATAAGTTGCTCTACTGTCTAAAAACCATCCTTGATTAGCAACTCCTTCAGATGTTGTCATGAAAGCTGCTCTTGATCCTTGATTTTGATTAAAGAAGTGATTTGGAGCTGGAGTTGGAAAATTTGGAACAAAATTCCTGTTGAACCTATCTCTACACTTAACTGCTGTGTGATTAAACCTGAAATAGATCTGACAAGCAACACCAATTCCTTGACCAAAATTCTTTCTAGCACCTTATGAGTTGAAACCACCTTTGCCAAAATTGTTATTAAAGCCACCAGGAAATCCATTATTAAATCCACCAGCAAAACCTCTGAAGTTATTATTCCAATTTCCTCTTTGTGGATTAGATCCTTGATAACCACCTCTTCCATTACCACCAAAGCCACCTCTTCCACCAGGATTATTGTTCCAATTATTTCCCTTAGCCTTGTTCCAGTTACTTTGAGTATTATTATTACCTTTTTTTGAAAAAATTTCAGCCCGAGCTACATCAGGTACATAGTTTTTAATTTCCTTGTTGTTGTGAAGCTTATTGTTTTCAAGTCTAGCCTCATGTGTGAAAAGCAAAGCATAAGCTTCACTAAGATCCATAGTTAACATATTTGCCTCAATATAGACAACTACAAGATAATATGATTGATCTAGACCAGAAATAAGATGAGTAATCAGATCCAAATCATTCACAGGACTACCAGCTAGAGCAAGGCCATTTGTAAATGTTTTAAGCTTTGTAAAATATTCTGACATGGTTAAGGATCATTTTTGCAGATTACTTAGAAGTATTTTCAGATGAACTTTATTAGCCATAGATTTAGATCCGAATTGTTTTTTAAGGTTTTTCCACAACTCAAAAGAAGTCTTAGAGCTTACCACAAGACTGAGAACATCAACACTCATAGATGACATAATTCAACTAAGTATGAGCTGATCTTGATGTTTCCAAGCTGCATATTCTGGATTCTCTTGACCTTCAATGCTGGAAGAAGAACCTTCAGATCTAGATTCTGATGGAAGAAATTGATCAGGATAGAACCTTGATCCATCGATATAGCCTTCAAGACTCTTGCCATGAATTGAAGAAAGTACTTGTTGTTTCAGATCATGTAGTTTGAGCGATCAAGCTTGATTGGATTTGTAAAGGTGAAAAAAGTTATGGTAGTGTTACTAGATTGTTGATTAGAACCTATTAAAGCCATTGGATTCAACTCTAATACCAAGTTAAAAGATAATATGCACTGTAAATTTTGTTTGGTTACTTAGAAAAACAGAGAGAAAATTTATTGATCAAGAGAAATTCGAAAGCTAAGCATTGTTCATTATTATTTCTGTTTTGAGAATACAATGCTATTTATAGTAGTTTGTAGAATCTTCTCAAGGTTACAAATTCGTGAGCTCATATTCTGTTACTCATAACAAACTTTTGGAGGGAAACTAATTAGCTCTCAACTGTATGCAAAACAACTTTCCAGCATGGCTTTAATCAGCAACAATACTACGACAGCTCAGCTTGATGACTCAGCACTTTAATTCTTAACACGAAACTTCTGACATGGACGCTGCCAGTGACCCACCACTGGGACTAACCGAAAACTCAGCTCCTATGTATTTCTCATCCGGCAACCCGTGCCAAGACTTTTTCTTCCACGTCGTGTCCGGCACACCGTCTGATAAATTAACTCAACGGATAGAATTGTCCTGGGCCCACGACCCCAACAATCTTAAAACTGCTTTCTAACTTACGTGGCGTCGGAGGGACTGGAAAATCCGACAGAGAGAATTTCTACTAGGCAGCTATTTCGCTTTACAAGAAGCAGGAGAAAGCTTTGGCCTTAAACTCAAGTGCTTTTGTTGATTTCGGGTATTTGAAAGACCTGACGGAGATTCTTTATCGGATCTTGGAAGGACCCGGTCGGAGAGAAGGGCTTAGTAAGTGAGAAGGATGTTGGAGAGAGAGAACAAGGGGAAAGATCAAGAGAGGAAGAAAATTTGATGATTCCGAGGAGGAGGACCAACAAGAAGAAGTTGTCGAAAAGAAAGATGAGGAGATGTGTAGCGTGATTAGCAAGGAAGAGGCTAGGGTTTTGAGAAAGGAAAGAGAGATAGCTAAAGCAAGAAAAGCTTTAGAGAAATACAATTCTGATTCGTGTTATACGTAGTTGTATGACTTTGTTTGTGATGTTTTTGTTAATTTTTTTTAAAGCTGATATGAACAAATTGAACTCTGAGGATCTTTCGCAGATTAGTCTTGCAGCGAAATGTTGTCCCTCTATTGATTCCTTATACGATAAGACAACCTTGATATGTGAAGGGATCGCGAGAAGGAGGGTTAGGGATAGGTTGAGAAAGCAAGTTCCTTATGTACGGCTTTCCAATTGCCGGAGGTTTACATGTGTGCGAAAAATTGGAGTTCTTTGCCTTACAATAGGGTATCTTCTGTTGCAATGAAGAACTAAAACTCCTTTGTTTGAGAAGCATGATAAGGAAATGTTCAAAGACATTCTTGAAAAAGTGAAGAGTGGGAAGGCAAATATTCCCCACCCCCCCCCCCCCCCGGCCGGGGGGGGGGGGGTGGTGTTGCTGCTTCCGCATCAGATAATCAAGTCATTGGACGCTAAGAATGAGAATGGTGCAGAAGTGGCTGAGCTTCAACGGTCAAGAATGGTTGAGGATATGTCAAAGAAGGGGAAACTCACAAATTGTCTCGCGGTTTCTGATGTTTCCGCGAGTATGGGCGGGTTTCCAATGGAGCTATCGATTGCACTTGGTTTGCTGGTTTCAGAGTTGAGTGAGGAGCCATGTAAAGGGAAACTGATTACATTTAGCGAGAATCCGGAGCTTCACCTGATACAAGGAGATGAGATAAGTCCAAGACTGACTCTATAAGACGCATGAATTGGGGTGGAAGTACCGATTTCCAGAAAGCTTTTGATATGATATTGCAAGTTGCTGTTGAGAGAAAGTTGAGTGAAGACCAAGTAATAAAAAAGGCTGTTTGTTTTCAGTGATCGTGCAAATGAACAAGAAGGTTGGTCTGAAGATAAAGATGAAGATGAAGATATGAACAAAAGGAAGTTTGAGGAGAAGACGGAGAAGGCTCAAAAGAAGGAGTGTGGATATGATAAGATCCTGAGACTGTGTTTTGGAATCTAAGATACTCGCCTTCCACTCCAGTGGTGGCTAAACAGACGGGAGTCGCAATGCTGAATGGGTTTTCGAAGAACTTACTGACTTTGTTCATGAATGAAGGCGGCATCGCGAACGCTAGCTGAGGATATGATGGAACAGGCCAGTTCTGGTGATGAGTACAAAAGAACTTGTCATTTATGATCGATTGATATGTGATGAGCTTTTAGTTTTTCAGTTTAAGTTTTTCTTTTTTTTTTTTGGTGTATGGAATCCAAGGGATATCCAATTTCCGTGCCCTTAGAAAGCTGTTATTATCACAAATAGTCATGTATTTGAATAAATTTTGGTACTATATATGCGATGCTTAATTTCCTCTGTTCCTGTTAATCTTATTTGCTCTTATCTGATGCGTAGAGGGAGTTGAGCTTAAACAAATGAAATAAATCAGTTTAAAATATTTTAAAAGTTATTCTTACATTTTAATAAGTAATCTTAATTAACCTCACATATTTTGTGAATCATGTGGCATGTTCCAGTCCTGTATTCATCATATTTATTATATATTCCCCTGAGCAAGAAACATGTGGGCCGGGGAGTTATCTTCTCACAGTTGAGAGTAGCTGTTTTGAAATAATGTCAATATTAATGAGTTTAGGAGTCAGAGAACTTTTATTCTCAGTAGTTATCTTCTCACAGTTGAGAGTAGCTGCTTTGAAATAATGTCAATATTGATCAGTTTAGGAGTTAGAGGGCTTTTACTCTCAATCTCCATGCAGAACCCTATCATGCCACAGAAGAGTATAACACATGTCCTTCCACATTGAAATGCTTGGTGTCCATTTTAATCGACAATAACATGCATACATGTAAGCAATGACTAACTATTTTCAAATTCAACGAGTGAAATGGAAAAGCTGGTACTCAGATTGCTCTGTTCCTTATTGCTAATCATTCAGCCTTCTTTCCGATTTTGTGTTCTTAACTACAGGAAAACAAACTGTAGATTTGCACTCTAAAGAAAATACTATGAATATCTTGCTACTACGCACCCATTTAATAATTTTAAAAATTAATTTTTATTCTAAAGACTCTAGAGAATTCTAAAATAGTTCCTCAATTAAACTATTTTTAATTATTCACACATTATTTTTTTAAAATCAAAACATGTCACTCTTTCATTGAGTAATATCAATGTCCACAGAATTTTTTTAAAATTTATTCTTTCTGTAACTTGCAGTTTTTTTTTTAATTCTTCCCATTCTTTTTTCATAATCTGCACACAAGGAAATCAAAAGCTTTTTCTTCCTTTTTTTTTTCTTTAATTTTTGTCTCCTAAGTTTTTCTTGGTTGACACCGGACTAAATATAAACTTAAACTATTATTAAATAAAATAAATACACAGAGAGAAGGTAAAAATAAAAATTTAACACTCTAGAGGGTTACAAAGACATATAGAAATTTACCGTAAAATGAGTCTTACAAAAGATATAGGGCATCCTAATTCACCATTCTAAAAAATTCCACCTAAGAGAAACAAAGTTTAAAGAAGTATCTATGAACAAGAACACTCTTGTAAATTACATTCTCAAAATTATACACATTATTTTAAAATTCCTACATATTATCTTTATATAAACAAACTTGGAATATCCCTCCAAGCTTAGGATAATGTCTCTATCATTTTAGAACTCAAATCAAATTTGAATTGAAGGTCATAACTTTAATAAGGTGGAAGTTAACAAAGCAAACACAATTTAACTTCAAAGTCAATTTCAACAATAAATTCTTAGCAATTAACACTCATTTTATCATATCTTGATGTAAAATCTCTAAATCAAACACTATAAAATTCATTAAACTCCCGACTCATGGAGATTTTTAATGATATGAAGTTTATTAATTAAATCCTGATTCACTGATGCTAATAAATTCAAAACTTTCGGCTTTGTATATAATTCTTGACAGCTATTATCTTTATTGACTAAATCTTGAATATCTTTTAAGAAGAGAAATCCGAACTTATTTTGTAGAATTCCTTAGAAACTAGATAAATTTATCTTTTCAATCTTATATAATACATAATTCAGCTTTTTATAATTTAACTATTTTTAAAAC
Source organism: Citrus trifoliata (assembly GCA_018350135.1). Lineage (NCBI taxonomy): Eukaryota > Viridiplantae > Streptophyta > Magnoliopsida > Sapindales > Rutaceae > Citrus > Citrus trifoliata. The sequence continues at coordinate 5,602,593 of CM031392.1, forward strand.
AATACATCTAATTTATATACATGGAGTGTTAATCTTGATTTTTGTTGCCCACATTGACTAACCAATCCAAGTGTTCCCATTCTTCTTCATTGTCAATATTCAAACATGATAAGTCTCTAAACACTCCTGTGTCATTGTTCCATCAACCCTTCTTCTATTTCATTTATTTGTTCCTTCTTTCTACCTCGCACTTGTAAAGCAAAAGATCAATGAGAGCATCATAATATAGGTTTGATGTATAAGTGCCAAAAAATATGATCACTTCCACTTGCGCCACATGTTTGGAAAAAATAATAAAATATTGTTTTATTTCTCGGATTCATGTTTAAGAGATAGCGATACAAGGCAACATGAAAATCACATGACAGTTTATGTTAAGTCCAAAGAAATCACTAATTTAACCCAGAATATTATCAATAAACAGCAAGTGATTACAACAAAAATCACGTGTTAACAATTCAGATACGGGCAAAATGGTTAATTAATCCAACAGCATGAAATGAAATAAAAGAACAAACAACACAAATCCAGATCTGAAATCAAATCTTCCGCCAAGTCCGCTTTCTTCGTACTTCATAAAGTGAAAATTAAAATATGAATTTAATAGAAGTTTATAAACAAACACTGACAAGAGCATTGGAGTGCGAAATAGCAAGTACATGCTCGAGTTAAGTCGTGAATACATAGTCAAAAAACAAGGGGAAATCTCGATTTATTGAAGCTATCAAGTATAATTTTATATTTAGAATTCTTCTTTAACCATGTATCCGGACTATTGACGGTTTTTTGAACCTTCATGATGAAACTTGCGTATTAAATTAAATTTGATGTTAATCGAAATTTATTAGAGTTAGATAGACGACGACATAGTTAATGAATGTCCAAAGTAATGAATTTACGTATATTAAATTTCTCTTAATGGAAAACTTCATCAAATATTATAAAATATAGCAGACTCTTAATATTTTTCTAAATACCAGAAAGTGGCGCATTGTGATTGCCAAGCCCCATGATCTACTAGTGTGTCAAGGGAGAATGGATATTTATCAAGAGATTCTTACCTTACCATTAGATGCTCAATCTGCTTGCTCCATGTGGTCTAAATTGTGTTGATCATCTAATACCAGTCTCCTTATTATTCTTCTGCAAGTAGTTTTTATTTCTTCAGCTGCGTCTATTGATCAGGATCGACAGGTACCAGTAACAAAATCCGATTAGTAAAACATATGTGACTCTGTGATTATGCAAGTTTGCCAGTCAAGGAATTATATATGTTGCAAAAACACAGATTTCTGAGCTTGGGAACATATGGAGACTCAAAATGTACACTTGAGAATATTTATTATTGTAGATAGCGTTGCAGCTGGCACTCAACTGCGTCTTATTCTTGAATCAGCTACAAGCAATGAGATGAGCACAGCAAGTACTAGTGAAAAGTGAAATAAGATGCACAAGAAAGCATATCTAATATTAGTCGGCCGGAAGCTCTTATTTCTGGCTCCATATATATATATATATACACACACTCTAAAATACTTCAGACACAGTTTTATGCATGGATATGTATATGATGATGGGCTCTGTGTGGGAATAGCTTCTCAATCTTTAACCTTGGTGGATTGAGGGTAGTTCTATAGCTTAAAAATTGAAAGTTACACGGGATATAATTAGCCTTAGTACTCCCCATGGAACGTATAAATACAGCCCTAAGATTGACAAAACCAAAATAAAATGCAAGTTGCAATCCAGATGCAAAAAAGAAGAGGCTTGTAAATTGGCGTCTTGTGCTCTGGGAGAGGCTTCCCTACCCTGGAAGTCTTTTGTGGGTTCCCGGAATCCGGAAATATTGATCCGATAGCTGGTTTCAGGTAAATACTGGGATTTTTGTCATTATAATTCTGTGGTTTGGATTCTTGGTGAGGCTGGCAACTACGAATTGGTTGCTTGCGGGTTGCAGCGATAGGAGAGGGAAGAACCATTAGCCCAATGAGTAACAATAGCAAGTGTGTGATTGTGAGAACCATCTTTGTTGATTCTGGTTATGCTGCGATTTCAGGATTTGGTGCCTTTATAGAGAATTCTTCTTCTTCTTTAAGTTTGATCATAACGTGATAGGTAAAGTTGGGACAGAACGCCTATCCTTTACTTAGTTGTTTAGTGAATGTTGACTTAATTAGATAACTGTAATTATTATGTTGCTATTTGAGTCCCAACATTTTTAGGACTAATTTTTTTTTTTAAATAATTGAGTAGGACTAGATTTTTCCTTTATTAATGTGGAGGGAGTAAATATCTCTCCATAATTAAGTGAGTAGAAATTTAGAATGTGTCATAGTAGATTTGATATGGAGTAGTCCTAATAAATTTTTCATTCTAAAAATGAATAGATCTAATTATATATATATAATAAAAAAAAATAAATAGAAATCTGAGTTATGTCATAATAACCCTGATACAGATTAGTTATAGTAGATTTCTCATTATCAATAAATGAGTAAATCTAACTCTAACGCACGGACAAAAATTGACTTGTAATAATGCTGTCACGGCCAAGATTGACTAGTGATTGCAAATTTTACTGTATTTATATATGAATTTAAAAAAATCTCAGCAACAGTACCCAGTGCTCATCTACTCTGCATTAATGCTGATTCCATTTAGCAAGAATCCGGAGCGTTTCTTTTAATAGAACATGCAAATGGTACTGATTCAAAAAGTTTGACAGGCTATTGCTGCGTAGAGAAAAAGTAATTGATTTTAAATCTATGCATACGTAAAGCGCTGGCTATCTTATTACTCAACACACAAAATTTAAAAAAAAAAAAAAAAGAGCAGCTTACTGCAGTAATCCTCCATTGATTTTTTTTTTTGCCCCCTCTTTTTCTGTCTGAGTTATTTTCCAAAATATGTTGCGGGTGGGACTTGTGAGTGGGGACGGAGATTTATATAGAGATGCATGATGGAGATTGGATTGGTTTTAAATGGATACGTTGCCTGTCTAGGCCATGGGCAGCTGCCACTACCATTGAAGCTTTTACTCGCACCGAACGATGAAACCTTGGCTTTGCGTACGTGCTGGCCGGACTTCAGAGGTTCAATATATTGATGAAAAGAAAATTGAAGTTTCCTTCCCCTGTTCTTATATTATTATATTTAAAATTTTATCATGATTTCTTGTTTTCTACTACTACTATTATTATTATTATTATTATTATTATTATTATTATTATTATTATTATTATTATTATTGTAACCGTACTAATAAAACAATGATTTAGTTCGCCTTTTCAATATCATTAATTTATTAGATGGGTAGGGCGGGATAAGAAACCCTTCTTACCAAACATTAGTTTTTTATTTTATTTATTATTATTATTTTTTTTTTTGGGAACTTGAGTGATTATTTTATAGGCGCAAAATGTATTTACTAGAAACCAAGCTCTACCCAGGGAGATCAAACAAATAGTTGAGTGAAGTGAATTGATTAAAAGCAGTGGCGAAGCTAGAAACATATTTTTGAGTGGGTTAGATTTTTTTTTAAATTAAATTTATCTGACAAAAAGTTTGTTATATACAAAGAAAATAATTAAATTACACTACATAAGTAAAAAATAATAATAATATAATAAAAGTACAATGTAGATAAGAAAAACAATATTGATGAAGTTGTGCCATGCGATTATTTAAAAAAAGCAAATTCATCTATTATTGTATCTGAGTTGATATTATCTGTAATTTCTTTTTCAATTTAAACAACCATACAGTTTGAAAGAAAATCATTCTCTATCTTGTTTTGATGTGCTGTCTTAATCAGTTTCTTGGCAAAAAGTAGTCTCATTTATTATTTTCATAGTAGAAAATAGACTCATATGGTGGATTCTCATATCAAGCATGTCTATCACAATTTTGTAGCCTTTGAAGAAGTTTTCTTTGTAGTTGAGGGTAAGTGTACAACATTAAAATATCTTGAGATTTTATTTGTAATGCTTGACAAAGTAAGTCATTCACCACCAAAAAATTATTTAATAAATGTTAAATAAACAAAAATTTATTTTTTAGTATAAATTTTAATAAGAACAAATTTATAATCAACTATTTTTCTTTAAAAAACACTCACCTTGTTTAAAAGGATATTTATTTAAAGATATTTATTTTGAGAATGGAGAGCAAATTTAAGGAATGTATGTGAATAAGAAAAAAAAAACTTTTCGCATGTACAGTTGGAATCAGTAGTTTTGAACTAATGAGCGATATTAATCGAATTAGGAATTAGAAATCTTTCATTCTCCATATTTCAACCACAGAGCTTTAATTTTTATTTCTTTTAATGTCAAAGACTTTGTACCATATATATCAGTAGCAGCAAAATTGATGCAACGACTAATAAAAGATGTCCTTTTCGAATTTGTTGGGTGAAATGAACAAATTGCTAACCTCTTGTGATGTATATGTGGGTCTAGCTACTATACCATGGGGTTTGGTACCCCATTCTTTGTCTTTTTAAATTTATTATTGGATTTTATGTGAGAGTTATATAATGGTTAGATGTGATTATTGGGTTATTAATATTAAAAGCCTTTATTGTTCATGTAAAATAAGAAAAATCAAAAGTTTTATATAATTATGATATATAAGTCCACAACATTTTAATTTTTTTTACTCTATTGAATTAGGTTTTCAATTAAATGACTTATTCTTACATTATTAATATCTATTTAAATTAATAAATTAACTAATTTATTACATGATTAAACTATGTAAATTATTTACTAACCATAACTGATGAGTAATATAAATATGATTTTTTTTAATTTAACACAGCAACCAATTTCCTTTCATCCATGTGAGAAGGGTTCAAACACCATATCTTTTTTTTTTAAATAAGAGATTTTATATATCAAGTAGATGGAATACACAAAATACGAAAATAAATTTAATTTGATATTCTATGTAGGTAATGCTTTATTTTTTTATAACATAATATTTAATTAACATACTAAATTATTTAATTATGTAGTAAAAATATTTTAATTTACTAATAATATTAAAGTGTTAGTTTATGAATTTGTAAAATCATTTTTGTTTATTTGAGCAATGAGTTTTGTATTTTTTTCTGAATTTTTGTCCTAAAATAAAAGGAATAAATTTAATTACACACTTAAATAAATTTAATTGAGTATTTGTCCTGAAAATCGTGGCTTCCGGAAGTATTAATGCAACTGAAAATTTGTAGGTGTGAGACTAATATGTGAAAATTTAAAAGTTTTTAGCTTTTTTATTTTTATAACAAATTACAGTACTCCATTATCATTGAACTTAAAAAAAAAAGATAAAAAAAGGTACCTAACCCCTGTTGCAAAGTAATTTTGCCCGATGTATATATGTAGGTAAACGTTCGCTGATCTTTCATTTGCACCTTTGGATTATAAAGGGACATATTAAATTAATTAATTATGATCAGTTGCTCATATTTGATCATAATTTGATCATGTTTAAGGTGTTGCCGGTGACAAGGACTAGACAGTTTCTAGGTAGTTGAGTCAGAGAGCAAAAGTTACTGAGCATTTTGTCAGTCGTAATTGTTCTTTTTGTTTGCCTGGGTGGGTAATTGTAGTCTATAGTTTAAAAATTATAATTTTTAAATATTTAATAAATACTTACATAAAGAATTTATAATATTTTTATTAATTTTATTACAATTATTATTTAAAAGTTATATTACTCCATTATTAATTTTTACTTTATAACTATTTTTTTTATCTCACCAGCTTAAACTAAACAGGTCTTTATGACTGATATACTATTTGTAAGGGGCAGTTTTAATTACTTCATCTTCCTGTATCCTGCTATTTGGCTAGAATTATACTAGAGAATAAGTTGCTCTGAATAAAGGTGAAGTTCAAGTATCCATATGCTAGGTTCCAGTACTGTCATAAACAAAGCTACCAAATATTAGCAAACCTCTATTTTTTCTGATATTGCAAGATTGATCTAATCGTAGCCTTCATCAATTTAACTGCTATCTAAACATTTCAATATAGTTTTATCTTGTATCTTCTTATTGATGATTTTTCAGGAGATCGAAAAGATACAACCGACTTGTGATTGAGTTGTATGGATACTTCCAAGCCATATAATAATTAGTAGTTTACATTTGGAGATGGATGATATATCAAGTGATTCATTACTAATTCATCAATCTTTAGAAGTTGAACTTGCTTGGAATAAATGTTTACTCAAATTCTATTGTAATATTGATCATGTAATATCAACTTAGCAAAATTGACTTCGTTGCTGTTTATATGAGTTAAGTATATCATCCAGGAAATTTCAGAAAGTGAAAAAGGACATTGGCAGATGCATTATTAGAGATATTACAGCAGCTATCACTCAACTGCATTTTACATTCGAGAAATTAGGTACTCATCGCCTACAAGCAATCAACAAGCGAATGAACCACTGGGATGAGCGAGCATTCCTCTGCAAGTACTAGAAACAAATAAGACATAAAAAGAAATAATATTATAGAGGACTAATAAGCAGGAGCTTTATTAATTTGCATAGCAAATAATCCATGTATATTTTTTATCAAAATCAGTTGTGTAGGGGATTGTAGGGTGGCTTGTGTTCTGGGAATGGCTTCCCTACTTTAGGGTGTTCGAAAACCGGTGGCTTTGGGAAAGGCTTCCCAATCTTTGGAGGCTCGTAGATTGGAGGCTTAGGGAATGGCTTGTCGATCTTGGGAGGCTTTGGGAATGCCTTATCAATCTTGGGAGGCTTTGGAAAAGGCTTGTCAACCTTCGGAGGCTCGTAAACTGGAGGCTTTGGAAATGGCTTGTCTATCTTGGGAGGTTCATAAACTGGAGACTTTGGATATGGCTTGTCAATCTTGGGAGGCTTTGGGAATGGCTTCTCAATCTTGGGAGGTTTTGGGAATGGCTTGTCAATCTTTGGAGGCTTGGGAAATGGCTTGCCAACCTTCGGAGGCTCGTAAACTGGAGGCTTTGGGAATGGCTTGTCAATCTTGGGAGGCTTTGGGAATGGCTTGTCAATCTTGGGAGGCTTTGGGAATGGCTTGTCAATCTTGGGAGGCTTTGGGAATGGCTTCTCAATCTTGGGAGGCTTTGGGAATGGCTTCTCAATCTTGGGAGGCTTTGGGAATGGCTTGTCAATCTTGGGAGGCTTTGGGAATGGCTTCTCAATCTTGGGAGGCTTTGGGAATGGCTTGTCAATCTTGGGAGGCTTTGGGAATGGCTTCTCAATCTTGGGAGGCTTTGGGAAAGGCTTGTCAATCTTGGGATGTTCGTAAAATGGTGGCTTAGAGTAATCAGCAACAGATGGAGTGGCGAGAAGTACCACCACCCCAAGGAGCAACACTGGCAAGTATGTTAGAGACATCTTCTTCGCTTTTGTTTTTCGATGATACAAAATTAGGAACTGGTGCTCTTTTATAGAGTTCCTGTGACTACGTTGGCCATTGCGGGTTTTAAAACATAATTGTTGGGGACTTAGTATAAGATTTTTAGGTATCCAACCCAAAAGATTAACCTATTAGGTGAAGTGATCTACCACCTTATAAACTCAAGCATCTCTCATTTACTAGTCAATGTGGGACACAACTCAACAATTCCCCCTCAGACGAAACCACAGCCGGACTCTGATCATTTCGTCTGACACACATGAGTTGTTCCACCACCACATTCCGGCTACTAGGATCTAGCTCTGATACCACTTGTTGAGGGGACTTAACATAAAATTTCTAGGTATCCATCTCAAAAAACTAACCTATTAGGTGGAGTGAGCTACCACCTTATAAATCCAAACATTTCTCCTTTACTAGCCAATCTCAGATACAACTCAACAATAATCTTGTTAGTTATGTTTTAAGCTTATTTTATGAAAAAAGTCAAAAATAACATTTGTAATTTACCGGTGATGATAGATGTTTAGGTGAATTTGGGTCCCTCTTGAGTCGGCGGAAGTTGAAAATTGAAGCAGTGCCTAATTTCAAAGTATGACAATTTTTTTATCTTTCCGGTGACCATGACAATTTTTTTATCTTTCCGGTGACCCCGTTCCATTAATATATTTTTGTTTTACTATGACTTTTGGTATTTTAAATATAGAAATTATTTCTAGATGCATTCTCCCGTATTCTGGTTCCTTCCATCGAGTTTGCTCATTTCATTGGCACAGTTTTGCGTAATGCGGTCGTTTTAAATTGATTTTGTGGTCGAAAATTGGACATCAATTATATGTGTTAGTTATAATCACGTGGTTATCTACCTTCCATCAAGTTTGCTCATTTCATTGGCATAGTTTTGCGTAATGCGGTCATTTTAAATTGATTTTGTGGTCGAAAATTGGACATCAATTATATGTGTTAGTTATAATCACGTGGTTATCTACCCTGCCCTTCAATTAATGGTTGCATAAGTTGATAACCAAATACAGATACTAATTAAGTTCAGACGTTGTGGCTTCGAAAGTGAGGGTGCTCGTCTTTGTCAGATTGGTTATCTATGTATACATAAATGATCATTAATAATCATTGAATAATCTGTTAATTGTAAATCATTAATAATCATTGAATAATCCGTTAATTGTAAATCATGTATACAAGTTTTGTGCATGTAAAATGATGTGACATAAATGTAACGAGGGAGTAGAAGTACAAAAGATGACCACGTATTTACGATTTCGTACAATATCAAAGGTAAGTTTGGAAGTGTTGCCGAGCCAAGCTGCTCCGCTGCTTCAATGTAAAATAGATCAAAAGCAGAAGACTTTCTAAAGAGTTAGCGAGAAAATATTTTGTGCGTCAAAAGTTACAACATCACCAACCATATAATGCAGTGTAATTAGTTATGATATGCCTTGAGTGTTGAAAAATTGCCCAATAAATTGGTGGGCGTATTAATATAGTAATCTTGTACATAAAATATCTCAAAACAATTAGCTATATAAAAGTCCAAACAAATAAAAATGTTAGCTCTACTATATTAATAATCCAATTCATTTTCATCCTTTCAATTGCCACCGACCACCGTCTTGTTAGCTGATTAAACTTCTTCCAAACGCGTTTGACTACTTTTATAATTTGCACATTACCCCATTGCCACCGATTCCTCCTCTTTTTTATTACGAGTAATTATTTGAACAGTTAAACCCACTTATGAAAGCAAATGTAGAAGGTATATAAATATTTGTAAGTCATTATGGTAAGAGCAGTGCTATATGAACAAAGGAATGACAAAGGGACGACATAAAAAAGTTTCTCTGGGTACTACTTCTGTTTCTCTTTTTGATTAAAAATTTAAAATATTAAAATAACAAAGTTCACGGCTTTTCCTTTCTCCCTCATTACATTGATTTCCTTTATTCCTCATTGCAACTCTCTCGTATCCCAGCCGCCAGCCATAGCCATAAGCTCCACCGCAGTAGCTGCTTTCTCCCGTCTCTACGCAGTTGCCTCATTCCCAACAATACAACAACAAATCTCTTTTTTCTCATACCCTCACATACACAACTGTCTCATCCAATGAATCGATCTGTTAACATCAGTTGGGTTTTGAAGGTGGGTTATGAAGAAGTCATTTAAGGCAATCAAGCTTCACTCCAACTTCCAAAAGCTTTGATCTAACAATAATTCCATTACTGAGCCTTTGTTGTTGTTGTTCTCGGCTTTTGTTCTTGACTTTGCCATCAGTCTCTTCCATCAACTTTGCGGCCTCTAAATTGTTTTAGTTTATTTATCAAATTTATTGTCCACTATTGCCATAGAGTTTGTAACTTTCATTAAAATTCCCATGCTTGTCAGTTAAAGTGAAGCATTTTATTTGTAATTTTTGTAGTATTTAAAGTGACTATGTTGTTTAATTAATTATTTCTCTTGCTCTACCCGTATTTTGTTTTAATTTGCTTTTTTGTGTTTCAATCCTCAGCATGATACTTTTAAGGTTAATTACAAATTCAGCAAAGTTAAATCTAAGTGAGCTGAAAAGATTAAGCAAAAGCACACAACTCAGTAAACAAATTGATTTCGTTCAAAGCACTAAGTAATACAATCCAAAAAAAAAAGAAAAAAAAGCACTACCGCATTCTTCATTCTTAAAAAAAAAAATACAAAGCTATTTTGTGAAATTACTTCTAAAGAGTTTAATCACAAATGTGAGAGAAAGAGTCATCAAATTATTTCGAAACACTACTGCGATTATGTTGTGAGAAAAGAGACTGCTGCAGTGGAGCTTGTTGCAACGGCTGGCAGCTTGAAGACAAGAGAGAAAACGTTGGGATGAGGGAGAAATGAAAGAGCCAGACGCGTGAAGGTGATTATTGGGTGCTTTTGTTGCGTGTGTGAGGTGTTCCACACCTCATAAGAGACATTTCATACTTTTGTGCACAATTTCGTGAGAGCATCACTTTTCTTTTTTAAACTTATTTTATTATTTATTGTCAGTCCCACAAAACAAATTAGAAAAAAAAAACGTGTGAAACGACAGCATTGGTTGCCATTTCTGTCGTCCCTTTGTCTTGCATTTCCTCGTTTATCATTTTCCTTATGGTAAAATAGAAAAAGGAAATGTTCTTATTCTTTGCAGTGGAACAGCAGCAAGGTATGGGCTGTCGCGCGGTGGCCGGATTTTGAGAGCATAGTGAGTAAGCTTTAGGATTAAGCTCAATAAATTATATTTCCAAAATTTAATTTTTAAAAAATATATAAGGGCCGGGCCAAGTCCTTGTTTTGTTGTGTATGCCCGGATCCAGCCCCAGCCTGGTAAATTTAGCCTCAAGGCCCGGCTCACAAATAGAGGGTCGGACATTTGCCCACCCAAATTTATGGTCTCAGTTTGTTCACTCCAATTATTGTCCCATGATTCATGTTTGTCAAATCACACGATAGATTAATTTCGTCGCTTATTACCCCGATGGGTAAAAGGAAATTACCTAATCCCATCGATTACATAAAGGGTAATTTTTGGATAGCTCCCTTGAGGTTTGTCCTTCTTACATTTAGAGAGAATGTATGTATATATTGATATATAATACCCCTGAACGTGTATAAACGTTAGAGTGCGGTTTGTTTTATTGATGAAAGTACATTAATGCCCTTCACTCCTTAGTATAATAACTGACAACTGCATGCAGCAGTCTTTTGTCCCTCTAACCTCAAACAATTCAAAGAATTAGCTAAATAAATAGACAGCTCACAAGTAACTTCCCTTATCAACAGCATGCAGCCATCAAAATCAGTATCAAGACTCAAAACGAAAGCACCATTTGCTATAGGTTGCACTAACTAGGCAATTGAAATTTTATTAGCAGGCAAAAACACAATAGAAGGGATACCAATAGAGGCACAATAAGTTGACAGAGCAGCTGAAGTGTCACCAGTTGAAGCACAACCAACCCCAATAGCCGGCTTGTTCATTTCCTTTAATCTATTCACTTGACTTACCAAAACAATCATGCCCAGATCCTTAAAACTTCCCCTGTGACTAATCCCACAATGCTTAACCCACAAATCATTCATTTGCAAAAACTCTTTGCCAAATCTTTCAGCCCAGAACAGGTTCGAGTTCCCTTTGAAAGCGCTCACGATATCATCACTATCAATCTCCGGCAACACCCACTCTTTCTTTGACCAAACCCCTTATCCGAATGGCCACATCGTTTTCCTGACTCGTGAATCGAATAGCACCCTCCAGTAAGCGCCATCATAGTGCTTTAAAGTGCCCATGTCGTGCTGCACGTCGAGAAGTCCCCCAGACTGTGACCTGCACACAACCTCGTCGAGAGAAAACGACTCGGTACATGACGGCCCTGCATTGAATAGCATGTACTTGTGGGTGTGGATAACATTGCGTCGACGTGCCTCGTCCCTTAGGTTGATGCCACCGCCGCGACCTTTGTTGGTGTCTTTTTGTTGAAATGGGTTGTTGTTAGAAGAAGCTCTTATTATGTGAAAGTTATAGGAATTTGGATTTTTGAGAAGGCCGGTTTGCAATGTTTTGGAGGTGAAGCAATGGATATGGCAGTGTGGTTGGTGAAAGAGAGAAGCAGAGGCGTCTATTTTTTACTCGAGAGGGAATGTTTTTAATGCTGACTGGTTTAGGCTTGTGTTGTGACTTACTGAGCTTGGGAGAAAGTTGATGCGACTACTTGGAAATGTGCATATGGTGATTTGCTCAGTGACTTGGAAATGTGCATAGTGATTTGCTCAGTCAGTCACTATGCATTCTAGGTGCAAGTGATTTCTTTAGTCAATTACATTTCTACCCTTAACTACTAAATAGCAGTCTAGTCCTTATACACGTTCAGGGTGCTATATGTTAATATATTCATATATTCTCTCTAAGTGTAGCAAGAGCAAATTTTAGGAGAGGTATCCAAAAATTACCCATTACATAAAACGTGTGTGAGTTTATATCAACTAATAATAAGAACTAAAATTCCTTTATTCACCAAAAATTAAACAAAGTGAATAAGTTTATGGTGGGCATGTCGATATTATTAGAACATATCACTGAATGCTCAAATATATATTTTAAAATATACATATTATTACATATATTTTAATATTATATTTTTATTTATTATAAAATTTTAGAGTAAATTATTTTGAGAATAGTTAGATGTAAAGAGTATTATAATAAAAAAACGAGAATTGTTATTATTTTTTAAAAAATGTGGGGGCGTTGATTACTATTTTTCTAAATTTTTGAGAGTGTAAATCTCCTTTTGCTCCAAACAAAAATTAATGAGGATTGCCGCCTTTCATTAATTGTGGAGTGTCGGTCGAAGATGATAATTGTGGCAAAGGCAGAACCAGTGTAGGTAGAAGATGATAATTGTGAATTGTTGTGTGCTAGATCCTCCTTGTATAAATTGATGCGAAAGTGTGTAGTTACAATGTAGAAGAGCAGAGAGGGCAGAGCAATCAAAAAAACAAAAATAAGAATAAAATTCGGAAGCGAGTTCATATGGCGTCACCTGAGTCTACTCTGGCGAAGGTGTCTAGTAACCAAAAATTGACAGGTTTTAGGTCAGATTACGTTTTTATAGGTTATGCAGGTCCTGGTACCTTGACAACCTACGATCAGATTGATTTTGGCTTGTTTGGTCGGACTTGGTGTCCTATTGTTTCTTGGGCAATCGGATTTGTTCCAAGCGCAAATGAGAGTTCTTGGAGAGATTATTTACCTACTGCAAATCAAATATTATGGGCGGAGCTGCTTTTCATGTTGTTGCATCTGATGCTAGTCATGGAATTTTATTGGCTACTGATAGCGAAGGTTCTTATCAGCGTGCTCTTCATGCCGTGAGAGCTGTAGTTCCGCTCGACAAACTGAAAGTTGATAGTAGTATTGTGGCATCAGGCGGTTCTCTTGTTCTGCAGCTTAATCTCCTTGATGATCCAAATAAAACTGGAGATGTTGTGGATTCTGATTTTACTTTTGATGGTCAAGTGTATTGGAGCTTATATCTCAACTGAATATATATCATAAGAAAGTGACGTGTTAAGGTATTGTGCAATATTGGGATTTACCTCTAAATGGTGGCCTAGTACTGTAGTGTATTTTCGTAGGATTCTTATCGTGCCTATGAAAGGGATCCGAGTGTGTTGTAATGAGATTGTCCTGGGATTTCTAGTCTCGATGAAAGGGATTCAAGTGTGTTGTAATAAGCAAAGCTCGTTAACTAAGTTTTATCTACGGATAAATAAACGAGCTTTGTCTATGAATAAATAAATAAGTTTCCTTTTAATATTAGAGTGGGAGCATTTTAGGCTGTTCGTCTTTTAATTTTTTTTTTATTTCATAAAAAAGTAAATCTCCAAGTCCGTAACAAATATAAAAACTAGAAAAATGCAATTGCAGAAAAGGGAAAATGTAAAGATTGTGAGCGCATATTTTATCACAGAAAAGTGTTAGAGTGCAAATTATGCACTAGTTTTGCATTGTTTACTTCCCTTAATATTGATGTTTTGCACTTAATAATAGAGATTTACTTGTGATTTACTTTTGTAGGTGCAATTCTATTGATTGGTGATAAAATTGAGCTACAAGATGATGTTTAAGGATGATTGTTCTCTTAGAGAAATTATGAGCGGCAGAAGAACTTGTTGATAAGGCGTGGGCACGTGCTATCAACTGCGAACCTACAGTTTTTAGTTTAACGTGTTTTGTATTTTTGGTTATTTTTGGAATTACGAATTTAATATTTTAGATATTAGTATTTTATTTTAAATAGAACTCTAAAAGAGAAGAGAGAGAGAGTATTTAAGGGATGAATCTATTGTGAAAAAAAGGGATTTTGAATTGGAGAAAAGGAAAGAAACGCTAGATCTAAACTTTTCTCTTCTCTATATGAAGAACTAAATCTATTTTTTTGGTTGAAGGATAATGAAGCTTTGATTCATCACTACTGTGAGATCTTTCTTATGCTTTAATTGTTTTATTACTTTTTGGGTATTTGTTTATTCTCTGAATTAATTTCATGATTATGTTTGTTAATTAGGTAATTGGCCATTATTTAATTATCAACTTAATCTATTGTCAATTAAAGGATTCATCATATGAAGATTTTAATGTTTGTGACAAATAACATAGCAGTGAGTTGTGTTATGAGAATAAACAATCTAATTTAAATGAATCATCATATGTGTTGATTAGAATTTGGGTCTCTCTGGTTTTTCAAGCTGTCAATTGATTAAATCCTATGATCGTATCTAGGGTTGTCTATTGATTAGGGAAATATCCAATGGCCGTACCTTGGTTATCGACTAGTTAAGGAGATATTGGCTATTAGAGGGTCTCAATAGCTATAACCGGTCTATTCATAAGTAATAATAATCTATATTTGAATCAATGATCAGTAGTCGAATCAAGCTGAGTTAATTCCTTCAATTAGAGCTTTTTCCAATTTGAATTACAATTTTAATTTGCATTTTTGTTATTTTAATTTGATTATTATTATTGTCAACAATTCCCCCATTTTACGTTTTACGTTTCAAAAGGATTTAAATAATTACCGATCTCTGTGGACACGACCCTGCTCAATTACTATACACAATTTATTTAGAGTAGGAATTTATTTTTGTTGGTTTCGACAACCATCAAAAAGATTAAAAAATCAAAGCAACCAACAACTCTCTCAAGTAGGTTATTTTAATTTACTGCCTCAATTTCAATAATCTTAAAAACTAATGACGTAACAAATTTAGCATTCAGCACACCGAGACATCAAAATGTCAAAAACAAGTAAGATCGAAGTGGTTAACTTGACAAGATGAGGAATGACTTCTACAAGCTTTTAAATTGGCCGGCTGGGTGTTTTGAGTTTGAGACTTGCGGCTGTGTGAAGGTTGAGACCTTTGAATTTGAGACTGTTGGGTTCTCTTGTGAATGTGTGAAGAGGATGTAAAATGAATTTTTAGTAGCTTACAACAATGCAAAAGTATTTGATACTGTTATGAAACTTAATTTAACATTTTAAAAAATGTGAGACCCTTGTTTAAAAATGATTATATATTAATCGATCTATTACGTATCGGCACATGTGTTATGAGGCATAAAGACATACGTGGCATTCTCACTGGAAGCACTGAGCCCCATAAGCTAGCTCTTCCAATAAAAGCATGCCACACATTCCATTGCATATCATAACGTGCGCGACGATGCTCATTAGATTAAAAGTATGTTTATAGTTTTAAGTTAGTGTAATAATTTTTAATATTAAATAAAAATATATATACATATGTAAATAAGTATCGGTTTATAGATTGAGTTGGATTGAATTGAGTTGTGAAAAATTAACTGAACTAAGTTTCTATAATTTTACCAATGCTATCCAACCTGCAACAAAATTAAGCTGAGTCGGTGCAGGTTGATGCCTATCCCATAATTTAAAGCAAATATATATCCAAAATACAATTTTCATTAAAATATGTGAATGGAAAGTAAATTAAGCTACACTTAAGCAACATAATTTAACATCAGGATCATCCCAGGATCCAAATCTGAACAAATTTTTCTAAGGTAATGATGCAGCAGGAGAAGTAAAATGACAAATCGCGATAGAGAGATGATTTGTGGTAGCACAAAGAATTTAAGCCTTGTCAGCCTTGGCTGCAGTGGCAGCAGCTTGTCCTCTGAGCCGACCAGTCCTCCTGGCTGCAATAAGACCAACCTTCTGGCCAGGAGGAGCATCACGCCTAACAGTGCTGGCATGACCAATGTGCTGGTGGTTACCTCCTCCATGAGGATGCTCCACTGGGTTCATGGCCACACCACGCACCTTAGGCTAGCAGTTTCGCTTCACTCTGAATTTGTGTTATGCATTACCAGCTTTGAGAAGGGGCTTCTCAGTCCTCCCTCGGCCGGCAACCTTCCCAATCATCGCTCTGCAAGCCACTTGGAATAATCTTTTTGGCACCAGATGGAAGCTTGACCCTGATGGTGTCAGTATCGGGGTTATGACTGATGATAACGGCATAATCACCAGAAGCTCTAGCGAAAACACCGCGATCACCAACATGATGCTTAACGTTGCCAACGACAGCTCCTTCAGGGATAGATCTAACGGGCAGCACATTACCAACCATCAGAGTGGCTTTCTTGCCGCATGATGAGCTTGACTGTTAGCAGCAGCAAGTTCTGGAAATTAAGTTTCCATTTTAGAGGGTGGAGTCCTCCAGAAATAGAAGGGTAAAGAGTAGAGACTACAGCACAATATTCTCTCCAATAAATTTGACAGCACAATATTATCTTTAACAAACTTGACAGAACAGCAAAACATAATTGCAATAATAGTAATTAACAAATTCAGCATAATATCTTGAAGAGTATCTAAGTGCTGTAATGGGTTGCACCATTATTCTCGTACAAAATCTTAAAGCTTGAAGAGAACTTTGGGTTGTCTCTTAGGCTTAACTTGAGCAACCGGCTGTACAGTGGTTGTATCACTGCAGTACACGAACTGACCCGTGTACATACCCTCAGTGGCAATGAAAACTCCTTTTGTTTCATGTAGTGAACCGAAAGGGTGACGAAACGTGTCTCGGGCCAGCGGGGCACCGCGACCCGGATCGTGAATGATCTCTGAGACGACACCCTTGATGTAACCATTGGGCTCACCGAAGTTGAGGCTGCGAAACTGGACCGGGCCTTTACGGTGGTGGCCTGGTGGGTGTGGGACTTGAAGACCGAACCTGCACCCTTACATTGTGCGCAAATCACACGACCAATTTCTGTAGAGGCTGAAAGAGAGACTGTTTATCTTTTTTTTTTTTAAAAAATATTTTATAAAAAAGTAAATTTAATTATGTTACAATAGGTTATTTAAATACACCAAACTACTGATTAAACTTATTTTTAAAAATAATTTTTATAATTAAAATATTCTTAAATTAAATTACGGTTACGGATATTAAAATATAATAAATAAACATAATTTTTACTCTTTGAACCTATTTTTATATTTAACATAATGTTATTAAATTCTAATTAATTAAGAGGTGTGATACTTCTCTAAGGCCATATACTTTTGTAATCATGTTTGCTCTTTTGCTGGAATTAGAACTGCAATGGCAACAGAAGAGCCAAATGAAAGCACTGCAGAAGCCAATAAATTTTATGCTCCAATTTGTGTCACCATACCCACTGCAAGAGGAGAAACTTATTATTTTGTCTTTCACTAGTAGCGAGTTCCAACTAGGGAATGAATTAATAAAAAGAACATTAAATCCAATATTAACTACCTAAATAAATGACTCATACCGTGTCATTCATAGCATAATCCTCTTTGACTATACACTAACATGTACAAGCATTAATCAAATAGCCAAATATTAATCCACATGATAGCAAATATTTACTAGAGAAGTATAACATCTAAGCGAATTCATTTTATCCTTTCAGTTTTTCAGTTCAAACTGGTTCCATAAACTGATCTGGAACATGCCCAAGAGCAAAATCCGTTGGATGCATATGCAACCTACATTGAAGCAATGGTGCAGTAGAAATTGAACTGCCATACGCTTAAGCATGATGGATGTTGCAATAACAGGACCAATAGAAGGAGGACCAAGAAAATCTTTGTTTGTATGAAGAATTTGCTCTTTTTACAATGTCTTCAACTTGCTTTTGTTGCAAGTGCTTTAACTGATAGTGCTTTGCTTTGCTTATGTTTGAGTAATAATATTATTTTGCTTTTGTTGGTAAAATGGTGTAGAAAAAAGAGTTTTGAATTTTTTTTTTTTTAATAAACTAGGGCTCTAAAAGAGCTAAATAACAGTAGAGCGGGGATGAGAGACCCCATATGAGTCATGAAGTAAAAGGGACCTAATATCAAAGGAGGGGTAGGATACACAATAAAGGCAAGAGGAATAGAAAAAGTGAGGTTCACCATATAATCTGCAGCGAAATTAGCTTCTCTATAGATATGCGAGATGGAGACTTGCCACTCCAAATTAAGGTAATCCTTAATAGTCTGGATTAAGGGAGCATATTCATTAGACATCACCGAAGGTCTAGCCACCAACTGTGTAACACACATGTTATCTATTTCAACTTTCAATCTTCGGATGCTAGAATTCCAAGCAAGTTGAAGCCTCTGATACAAACCCTAAAGTCCCACGGCAACAACAGAGCAGGAGTCAATCATCATCCCAAATCCGGTTAGCCAACACCCTAGATAATCTCGAATCAGGCCACCTACAGTAGAAGTTCCATGAAACCTGTGAGCACCATCCGTGTTCAAAGTACACCAGGGCCACACGAAAGGACGCCAAGAAATCCACTTGTGAGCCCTGATGTTATTTGTGATCAACGGGTGATTATGAAGCTTGTGAATCTTTTCAGCTCATGTGCGGACATCCACCAACAAAGCCGAAGGCTCCATTATCATTTGGTTGAAGAGAAACTGATTTCTCCAAAACCAAATCCGCCATAAAGCAACACAAAAAAAAAAAACCTGCCCAATTTGACACATTCCCCAGCCTACTATCATCAATTAAGTTCGAAAGAAGCCAATGGTTAAGCCGAGAGTTGAAAAAGTCGTGTCTTTTACTTATACGAATAATATTGAGCCAAAACTGCTTAACCAAAGGACAATCCCGAAGAGCATGAATAACATCTTCACACACAGCCCCGCAACAGTCACAATAAGATGAGATGAGTAAATGCCGCCTAACCAACTCACCATTTGTCTTCAACCCAGGGTGAAACGTCTGCCGCAAGAAAATTCGCACACTCTGAGGGCCTTTCCAATTCCAAACCAGCCGCAAACTCTATCTTCAGCAACTTAATTATGATCAGAGAGAGCCAAATAAGCAAAGCTATTAGCAAATTGACTATGCTTCTAATGAGCCCAAAAAATGGCGTTAATGCCCTTCGCATGTGATGGGGGAAGAAGAGCAGTTATTTTAAGAATTATATGGTTTGGAAGATATTGCTCAAAGCGGGACCAACACCAAATCTTATTGACAACAACGAAGTCAGCCACCTTGCAATCCAAAATATCCATAGGAATAGTATTTATTGCATACGCAATTAAGGGAGCATCATTAGTAGCCTAAAAATCTCACCAAAATCTAACAGATTTTCCATTACCCAAAAATCCCACTAAAATCTAACATATTTTTCATTACCCAAACTCCAATGCCTACTCACAAGAACCTCACTCCAAACGTGCCTAAGAGACTTCCACAAGTGAGAGCCATAATGGGTAGGAAGCACTTGAGGCAGGTTATGAGGATTAACTCGGTATTTGGTGGTAAGGACCTGGACCCATAAACTGTTGGGATAAGAGATTATACCTCAGGCTAGTTTTATATGTAAAGCTCGATTCATCATAGCCAAGGATTTAAATCAAAGTCTGCTAAAAGCTTTAGGGTTACACACATTACGCCAACTAACCATGATGAGCTTCTGCTGAGAAGATGAACCACTCTAAATGAACCTCCTTCAAGCCCTATCAATCCTCTCACGGACACCACTAGAAAGGGAAACAGTCTGCATAACATAAATGGGAATAACTTGGAGGACTGACTGAGTTAGAGTTCTACGACCAGCCAGGGACAAGTGGGAAGCATTCCAGCCTGATAGCCGCTTCTCCACCTTGTCAACAATCTCTTGAAACATGCTGAAAGAGACTCTTGAGTGATGTAGAGGAACCCTAAAATATTTGCCAATATTAGATGTAACCGAGAAGCCAAGAAGACCCGAAATTCTGGAGATATCTGTAGCACCCATATTCTTGGAAAAATATAGCAAAGTTTTGTTTGTATTTATTTTAGCATTAAAACAACCACAAAAATCTAATAACACAGCCGAAATAACTCTGGCTTGCTCAACAGTAGTCTCTGCAAGCAAAAGAAGGTCATCAGCGAAAAATAAATGGGATAAAGGTGTACCATTGTGAAATAGCACGATCGAACGCCACTTTCCAACATTAGCGGCATTATGAATCTCATGACTAAGGCATTCAATGCAAAGGACAAAGAGATAAAGAGATAAAGGACAACCCTGACGACTTCCTCTTGAAGGGAAAAACTCATCAGTAGCCTCTCCATTCCACAAAACCCTCATAATAGTTGAATTAATACAAGTTATAATCACTTGAATAAAGTCGGAAGGAATCCGAGCTTCACGCAAAGTGTCACTGATGAATTCCCAGCTAAGGAGATCATAAGTCTTCTTTAAATCAACCTTGATGGCCATAAAACTTGTAGAGCCATTTTTTTGCGCATACAGTGCACAACCTCCTGAGCAATCACGATATTTTCTGTAATGTGGTGGCCAAGTACAAAATTAGTCTGATGGGGGCCAACCAGATGAGGAAGAATAGACTGAAGACAATTTGCAATCACCTTAGTAATAGTCTTTTACGCTACATTGCAAAAGGAGATCAGACGATACATCTTTAAAGAGGACGAGCTTTCTGACTTGGGAATGAGAACAAGCAACGTGGAGTTGAGCCCCGCGGGAAGGTGTTTATTCTGAAAAACATTTTTCACTAAACAACAAAAAAGAAGAGCCAACCGTGTTCTATTGTGTCTAATAAAAAATGGCATGAAAGCCATCTGGACCCGAGGCTTTCAAGGGGTGCATTCTGAACAAGGTTTTTTGAATTTCAGCATCTTCCACATCCTTATTTCAAGACTGAAGCAACTCATCCTCAATAATAGGAAAATAATTCGGATGAGGTTAATGTCCGGAGTGTCACATGAGTACAAGGTCGAATAGAACTATATAACATGAGCTTTTATCTCATTTTTATCATAAAGCCAGACACTTGCATTATTTTGGATAGCAGCTATATTGTTTTTTCTCCTTCTAGAAAGGGTTTTGTGATGATAATAAGATGATTACGATCCCCAAGAAGCAACCAATCTTTACGAGACTTCTGATGCTAGATAATTTCTTCTTGAGTAAGAACCACTTCAAGATCAGCTTTTAATTGTTTCTCAAGACTCAAAAGACCCTAAGAAAAATAACTCTCCAAAGCCTGCTGAATCCCTCCCAGCCGAGCCAGCAAACGATTTTTCCGCCAAAAAATATTTTCAAAGCTACGCTTATTCCAGTATGTAACCTTTAGACGAAACTCATCGGCAGCATATAAATAATAAAGATTATGATCCCAAGATTTAGCCACGAATCCTGAAAACCCTCATTGATGAGCCAAGTTGCTTGAAACCGAAACGGACGAGAATTTAAAATCCTTGAAGACAGCCCGTTATTCCTCACCATGATAGGTATATGATCAAAGCTTAATTTCGGAAGGTGTAGCACAGTTGAGTCAGAAAAAGTACGAGCCCACTCACTATTACATATGACGCGATCAAGGCGTTTGAAGAGACTTCCACGGGACCAAGTAAAACAAGGCCCATGAAACTGAAGATCGTGCATGCAGTTTCGATGGAACCAAGACTGGAAAAATTACAAGCTCTCGTGCTTGTAGGGGAGCCACCTTTTTTTCTGAATTATACAGAACGGTGTTAAAATCCCCACCCAAAATCCAAGGATCATGCACCGTTTAAAATATCAAGCTCACTCCAGAGATGTTTTCTGCTATGAGGATTAGGGCTAGCATAAATAGCTGTCAACCAAGAAAGGGCGTTATTATTATTGGATATTTGAAGATGAACGAACTAAGAATGACTTGCAACA
This sequence comes from Citrus trifoliata, assembly GCA_018350135.1. Taxonomy (NCBI): domain Eukaryota; kingdom Viridiplantae; phylum Streptophyta; class Magnoliopsida; order Sapindales; family Rutaceae; genus Citrus; species Citrus trifoliata. The sequence goes on from CM031392.1 coordinate 5,624,765, forward strand.
ATCTCAACTTGAAAAAGATCTCTCCAGATGACCCAAATGCCACCAAAAAATTCTTCTGCTTCTACCTGATATGATTTGTCGAAGTTATTTCTCTTAATAAAATTATCAGCCTTATCACCACTAATTCGAGGCTCCATCAACACAACCAGAGAATGCTTATAATTCTGAACCAAGACAAAAAAAGAATGTCAAAAAGATGGTGAAGCTGCACCTTGAGTATTCTAAAACATGGTTGTAATAAACATAAGAAATAATGGAAAGAGGAAACAAAAAGAGTTACTAAGAGGACGTCAAAGCCTCAACCTCAACCTCAACCTCCATGCCATTCTCAGCAACAACTAAGTTATCATTTGCATATAAGGGTGTTATACTCCTGCTTGCAACGGGGGATTTCTCAAGTTCAACATTGGCCTCCGAAATGTTAGAGTCATAAAAAGTGCCCTTGTCAAATGGTTCGCCAGCAAGGGAAGGGTCACAAACAGGCTAAGAGGTGGAAAGAACAATGGCCTTCGGGGTCAAAGACACCTTGGGGAAAGAGACGGCACTATGGTGGAGAGGGTTAAGAGTTGTTGGAACGAGGACATGTTCTGGATTATTGGGATTAGACTGTTATGGAGTATGCATGCCATGCATGGAGGTATAAGCAGCATTAGATTTGGTACAAGATACGGATGTGGAGATAGGTTCATGGTTGGCATGCATGCCATGCACGGTTGAGGGTTGACTGCTTAAGTAGGACTATCTGGAAAAAAAAATTCAATATTCAGGTCAAGATTTTCAGTCGTGAATTAACTGGGTAGAATAGAAATAATGGCTTTACAAGTAGGGTATTTCCGAGTTTATTGATTGGTGAGTTTCTTTTTCATAGTCTGAGATTTTGGGGCTAGGGTTTGGATGCTTTCTTAAATAGGCACTATAGGATCCTGTTGGGAAACGGAATTGGTATCATGATCTTGAGGGTTCATGTCCTCGTTCACCAAATCTTCTAAAACACCAAAACGAGACTGCATAATTTTCAACATATGCAGATCCTTTTCCAGAATTTTAAGAGTCTCCTTGTCTGTGACTTTGAGAGGGCGCGGTTTACGGGCCACTACCATCCACGACCCAAACTTAGGCTCCCGGCAGTCAACCTCTCTAGTCAACACAATGGCTCGTTTATCAGCCTCTGTGACAGAAATTAGATTGTCCTTAGTCATGTGATTAATGTCTGTACTATCAGGACATGTTTCCTTGTAATGGCCAAATTTGCCACATCCAAAACAAATTGTTGGCAAGTTTTCGTATTCCACCTTTTGAATTCGTCCTTCAAGATTGAATTGTGATACTAGAGGCTTCTGAAGATCCAATTCAACCACAAGACGAGCAAATTTGCCCCTCTGCACCGCAATTGTATTAGAATCAATTTTAATAACTGGACCAATAATTTGCCCTAGCCGCTGGATGACATTTTTATGATAAAAGTGGATATTCATCTCGGATAGACGGATCCAAGCCACAATGCGGTCGATTTTATTGTTAACCACATCAAACTTCGGAGTCCATTTCTGCACTGATAAAATACTGACTCATAACCGTCCATAGTCCCTTAATAAGAATAAACTCAACATCCTTTTCATTGTTGAAACGGGTCAGGAAGTAATTGTTGGCTAAATCAATTATATCAAACCTTGTGGTAGAACTCCAGACTTTATTCAAACGGGAAACTCGAACTCGATGCCCCAAATTACGCCCTAATGTCTTGACCACTACTGAGTGTTCCCAAGGTTCCACTAGGCAATCGTGAATTCTGCTAGAAAAGGCTATGTATGGCATAGACTCTTCCTCCCTGAACGTCACATCTTCCTCCTCCAACTCTCAATCATCCTATCGGCCAAAACTTGCATTTCCTGATTGCTCATGTATATCCATTAGCATATCACGGAAAGACAGGAGAGAAGGATTATCTCCATCCACCCCTTGGGCCCTAAACTTTGCCTTCGTAGTGAAACAGTCACCCGCCAGCGGCGGTTGGGAGGTTTTGTCAGAGCGCATAACCATGAGAAGCCCTAAGCCCCAAAGAGTCGTAAGAGAGTTTTGAATTTTCAATGAAATGCTGCTATTCTTATAAATGACTTTAATGAACAAAATCACTATTATTATAAAAATTAGGTCTAGTAAGGGTATATTAGATATTTAAGTGGATTTATTGAGTAAAATTTTAAATTTTAAAACTTAAGGATGAATTTATTTAATAAATAAGTTTGTTGAGTAATTTGGTGGGTTTGAATATCTCTACCCTATCACAATTGATTGTATTGGTCATTTCCAGTTCAATTGATAATGAATTTTTTTTTTTTTCATGCAGGCCTTATCCTTAAAAAAAAAAAAAACTCCAATTCAACATACAGTACCTTGTTTACCAATACTTGTGATAATTGTAATTCCATGTATTTTTTCATAGAACAAAACGTGAATCACCATTTTCTTTTGTCAAAGAAAACGTGTTAAAACCTTGAAGATGGTGCCAGTTTTATATACACGCACGAAAAAAAAAATACTTTATACTTGGAACAATAAAAAATCTTTTAGGATCACACAAGTGGAATAACATGACATGTTTATTTTATTTTACTTCTTTTATTTATTTTTATTCGTAACCAGTTTCTCTTAAAACATGAGGGCGGCCGCATCGAATTCCCCACTTTTTATCTTTGGTTTTTTTCTATTATCTAAATAATAATGTTAGATATCTAAATAATAATGTTTTAATTTAAAATTAATGTTATGACTTATGTGTCACTCAAAGGTGGTTTTAAATATAGGTGAATAAGTTGATGGCCTAAAACTCTAAATTTTGGAAAAACCTCATTTTTATGTATTTCATTAATAATTCTATAATTAATAAATTTTTTTTAATTGATAATATTGTCCAAACCATAAATTCATTCATTATTGTTCTTTCTTAGAAAAAAAAATTAAATTCTTTACCTTTTCAATTTCTAAGAACCTAATTATTTAACGAATCTTTGACTTTTAATATTTCTTTCAATTTCTATTAAAAACTTCATAATCTACAAAAATCAGTACATAAAAAAACTTTTTGCTCATTTCTCTATAAAGAAAATCATTATATTTATTAGTTCATTTTTTTAAAAAAATAGTTTTTTAAAATCAAAGTTTATTTCTATTATCTGATTATTAATTCATCATTTCAACTTTCTATGTGCTACTATTCTAAAATTTTATTTAAAAATATTTTTTTATTTTGCTTATTTGTTTGTTTATTTTTTAATAATTCTAATGGAAGTAAAAAAAAAGATATCTTTTTGACTTTTTAATTTTTTTTGAAACTTTTAGTATTTTTTTAACTATTGTTGAAATTAAAGAATTAAAGATGAAATGAATTTTGAGCCCTTATATATTTTTTTAATATTAAAATTATAGAATAAAAAGAGGTCTTAGAAAAAAAAAATCGTCTAAAATCTCAAATACTGATGTCACTCATTTATAAAATAATAAATTTCATAAACTTATAAAAAAATTTAACCATCATTTAATAAATGAATGTTACATTATTTCACATACTAAGGTGGCGTTTGTTTTTTTGTCTGAAATCTGAATAAACCTGAATTAGTTTGAATTCTGAATAGATCTGAATGTCTGAATCTGAATAATATGTTTGTTTTTTCGTCTGAATTTCAGAAAATAAGTATTAAGTTTTTTTTTCAACTTAAAAAGTTAAAAATATGTACTTTTACATTTGTATCCTTATTAAATTTGAATGTCAAATAAATAATACATTAAATACCATAATATTTTAACATTCATAAGTAAAACTATATTTAAGTGAATACATAATTATTTTAAAATTTTAATATATAAAATACCATAAATTTTAAATTTTATCGTATATAATATAAGAAAGAAAAATGTGATATTTTTATATGAGGTAAATGTCTATGGGTGAGTTTGGGATAAACATGAAAAATAAATTATAAAGTAAGGATATTTTTTACATTAGCAAGTAATTAACTTAATTCATATTTTTTCATTAAGTTAAAAGTTAAAAATAATAATTTATTTTATTAAGTCAAAATTATCTAAAAAATCTCATTAAATTATAAAAACAAACACTTCTAATTAACTTAATTTATTAAATTAAATCACTTTAAATTATTAAATTAAAAAACAAACACTACCTAAATATTGCTACGATAGAAATCCTCAAACATGAGTCCGCGTGTCAAACTGTTGCGCTTGTGCTGGTGATCGGCGCTGCCTCTTACCGCCCCGGTTTCAAAGCGCTTGAGAAAGTTATCCCGGGGAATAATAACCTGTAAGTCCTCTATTTTTTATGTTTTGCTCAACTTAGGACATTTTTTGTCAATTTATATCAATTAGATACTAACTAAAGCTAACCCTTATATAAATGATCAATTAAAGAAGAAACTTGTGTCAAATTTGAGCAGTGCTAGCTAGAATGTAATATAAAGCTCGGTATCATGAAGGTCAGAATTACGTTTATTATATTATTATATTTTTTTGAGTTAATTTAGTAAATAATATAAGGGCTTAAGTTAAGTCAACTCGATATAATCTAATTTTAACCTCTACAATCAACATACATACATACAGTAGAACCTCCAAATATGAATACTAATAACCTCTTCATTGTAATAAAAATTTGTGATCTTAAGTTATATTTAGAAATAAACTCCACATTATAATAAATTATATTTTTTTGTCGTTCCCGTCTTAATAAACTTACCTCCACATACTAATAATATTTTAAAAATATATGTCATGTTATATTAAATAATTAAAATAGAACAAAATATATTTCTAAAGTTACTTGTGACAATTATTTATTCTTTAAAGTTACAACCACATCTATCAACTTGCGGGTATGTATTAATTGGTTAGTATAGGCACTTAATAATTAGTCAACAAAATAAATAATTTGTTAATGCCTATACATTGAATTTGACCCACTTATTAATTTATTAATATATGACATAATTTATCTCTATATCACTTACATTATGAATAATTAAATAAAGATAATAATTTTTATACTATACCTCTATTAAGTTATAACATCTTTATAAGAATAATTTTTTTCAGTTCCTATATATATATATATATATATATTCATTAATTCATTTAATAACGATTAATAAATTGTTCAATTAAATTCTTAAGAAAATTTGACTACTCATTACTCTCAAGTATACTGTTTAAATTATATCGAACCCAAAATTATTTGGTAAGAAACAAAGACACAAGGGATTCAAGCGTTATTGCCTTATGCCCACGTATTCATGCGTCGGCGTTGCTTTCCGCGTGCTTATCTCTCTGACTCTGCATTTCGTATTCATGAGGTCCCAATTTTACCCACCTTTATAACATTCGAATGCCCACTTGAGAGTTGAGTCCACTGTTTAAAGAATTGATACTAAAGCTACAGTGTGTGACGGTGAGTGCGATTCTTTCTTTCAATCTCAAACGAACATATTCTTTGGTTTACTTTTCTTTTTCATCTGAACGGACCACAATTCTTTCCTCTTTCTCAAAGAAAAGTCCCATTTGATTTGATTTAAACGATCGCATGCAAATATTAAACAGCCCCATTAATCTTTTTGACAATTCTAACTAACCGAGGATGCTCCGTTCTTCTTTATTCTTCTTTACCTTTTCTTCTTCTTCTTCTTTACTTTGTTCTCTACTTCTTTTAAGATATTCTTGAGATTGAATTTGGAGTGGAAACACAAAAAGGAAGAGGGAAGGGAGAAGAGAAGAAGAGTGGTGTGAGAGTTCAAGAAATGGATCCTGCAGTTCTTGACGGTGTAATCAGGAGGCTTCTTGAAGTCAGAGGCAAACCAGGGAAGCAAGTGCAGTTATCTGAGCCTGAGATTAGGCAGCTTTGTGTTGTCTCTAAGGGTATTTTCTTGAGGCAGCCCAACCTTTTACAGCTTGAAGCTCCTATCAAGATCTGTGGTATCTTTCTGCATCGCCCTCTCCATGTAGTTTTATTGTTAATTTTTAGTTTGTTTGATCATGGTTATGATTGAATTTGGTTGTTATGAATTGGGTGGTTGAAAATTTTGATTCTGATGATTGTATGCAGTTTGAGGGGTTGATTACATTTGATGTATGTTCTCGAAGTGTATGTAAATTTTTTATGATAAATTTTACTTGCTTCGAAGGTGACTGTGATTAATTATAGTTGTGTAGATTGATCCTTTGTGCACAATTTCATCTTTTTGTTAATGGGATTGATTATTTGCATAATTCAGGAACCTCACGGCTATTTGTTGAATCTGGTTGGGGAACATCTACTTTTAGTCATAAGATTTGCAATTGTTTCTAGTAGACTGCAGTTCTTAAGCTTAGCTGAGGGTATTGGAGAGAAATTGGTATTGCAGTTGCTGATCTGAAATTTTGTCGAAAAACCCATAGGATGCAGTTCTTGAACTTTGGTTGTTCTTATCTGCACAAACCTCAACATGTAACCTGTTCCTACCCTCTTTGAAACCAAAAATTGCTCGTTGTTTTGATGGTTTCAACCTCCTAGTCACAGATTAGTAACAGACATTGAGCTTTAAATTTTCCTTTTACTCCTGCCTCGTGCCAGTCAGGTTGAAGACTTTAACAATTGCTACAACCCTGACAAGTCAAACTTGCAGTTCTTTCCATGGAAGTGCTCTTTTGGATTCATAATAATGTAGTAACACGTCCACCATGATCCCATGACTTCAGTCATTGTCTATACCTAGTTAAAAAACATATTTGAATTTCTAGAATCATGTCAACATTGTAGAACAACATTCGAAGTGCTTTATTCTTGAACTGTTTAATCTATGAGGAGGTTTCAAATGCTACCTAAAAGAGAATATATGTTAAAAAATAGAGCAATTGGTTCTTCTAGATTTGTATTATTCAATGTTTTTGGGCTGTCTCTGGATAAATTTCTCTATGTATTTCTGACTTATTATTTCTGTTGTGGTACCCAGGAGACATTCATGGTCAGTACTCTGATCTTCTGAGGCTTTTTGAATATGGTGGGTTACCTCCTCGTTCCAATTACTTATTCTTGGGAGATTATGTAGATCGTGGAAAACAAAGTCTGGAAACAATATGCCTTCTCCTTGCATATAAAATAAAATATCCACAGAACTTTTTCCTTCTTAGGGGAAACCATGAATGTGCTTCGGTAAACCGTGTCTATGGATTTTATGATGAATGTAAACGGAGATTTAATGTCAGACTTTGGAAAATATTCACTGATTGTTTCAACTGCCTGCCCGTGGCAGCTCTTATTGATGACAAGATACTCTGCATGCATGGTGGACTTTCCCCTGACTTGCACAATTTGAACCAGATAAGGAGTTTACCTCGACCTACTGATGTCCCAGAAAGTGGTTTGCTCTGCGATCTCCTATGGTCGGATCCCAGTAACGACATTAAAGGTTGGGAAGAAAATGATAGAGGAGTTTCATATGTCTTTGGTGCTGATAGAGTGACAGAGTTTCTTCAGAAGCACGATCTCGAGTTAATTTGTCGGGCCCACCAGGTTTGAGATGCCTTAAAACTTAAGCCCTTGGTGCACGGAGACATCTTAAGAATGCCTTTTACTCATTATCTCTTCTAATAATTGGCAGGTTGTGGAAGATGGATATGAATTTTTTGCTAATAGACAGCTCATAACCATATTTTCAGCACCTAATTACTGTGGAGAGTTTGACAATGCTGGTGCAATGATGAGCGTGGATGAGACACTAATGTGCTCTTTTCAGATATTAAAGCCTGCAGATAAGAAGCCAATGTTCAGTTTTGGGAGCACAACTACAGTTAAGTCAGGTGCTCCTCCAAGTAGAATGAAGGTACGTTCCTACCTTGTCATTCCAAAATACATGGACTTTATCTTTGGGTTTGATGGTGTATTGATGCGCTTATTTATTTATTTATTTATTTTTCAAATATCATCACAATTGGTATAGGACTAGGGGATATGGTCTATTGTGGAGCATCAAATGATTTCAGGGAAGCAGAACCTCTCACAACTACAAGTTAAATTACGTTACTATATTCCTTGCCACTATTTGTTAAATATGTCGTTGTATTGTCAAGTAACTGACATACATTCAAAGGCTCCCATCCACCTAAAACTAAAATGATAAATAGATATTTTCCACCTTGTTTGAGAAATTTAGTCAAAGGATACAATTTCTAATATCTTGAACTTTTCAATACTAGGTTTGTTAACTCATCTGTTTACATATTATGCAGAGTCATGTTTATTCTCTATATTACAAACTGAATTTACAGGGTCTTGGGTTTGAGATCTGATGTGCAGGTCTCAGATCAAACTGGAAATGGAGACACCATGAAAGTATTGACTTACCATAACTATCTGATAACTATTTTTATTTCATTTTTTTTTTTGGGGGGGGGGGAGGGGGATAATAAATGCCTAATAATGCGTTTCCAAACTCATTCCCCAACATGTGAGAGTATCCCTGAAATAAGAATAAACTGGGTCTCACAGTGAAGCTCTGTTGAAATTTTACTGACACAAAGAATAGAAAAAGGTTGGAGGCTTTGAATTCAGTGCTTGTGAGTTCATCTGGAACATTCTACTTCATACGGTTGTCATTTCCCATTCGATACAGGCTCTTAGACACATTATTGGAAGGGTTGATGGCCTTTCCTTTTAACATTTAGCTAAACTTTCCTTTAGTATCTATCATTTTATTACTCTTCAGCTTTTATATGTTAAAAACTCGCCACAATCTTTATAAATGTCTTTCCTTTTTCTCTCAGTCGTTTCTTGGTGGAAAGGTTTAATAAGCTTGATCTAAAATGGAGCTTTCTGAAGAAAGTAGCTGTATTAGATCAATGATGTATAGAACATCGCGAGAAATAGCAATCTAACAAATCTGGGTTCCAAGAGTATGTCCCAATGAGGCAAACCGTTGGTGTTGTCAACCTTGTTGAGCAGCAGAGGATAAAGGATGTTCCTCCAGAAAATTTTTTCAGAAGATGTAATCTTTTTTTTGTTTTGCTCACCCTCTGTACATTATGAGTGCTACACAAGCTGTAAGTTGTGGCCTCTGTTGACTCCTCTCTGTTCAGCTTCTTCCTTAGAAGCCGTATTGTATCATAATCACAGCGTGAAAAAATTCACAGGGGTGTATGTATTATGTAATCATAATAGGGATGAGTCTGTTGTGTTTCTCATCGTATGTAACCGAGTTCTCCTGCCCGTCAACCCTTTTGCATGGTGGCCTACTACTTGTTTGGGTGCCTATAAGATGCAAACACAATGGAATCTTTCTTGATTGCTTCTAAAGTCCGGAGCTGTCATGGACGGGTTCAGGTCACCTGTTTAATAATACAATAACTCGTTTAAGACACGATTAACTATCCGATTAGCTATATGCTGATAACGCAAGGCATATTTGTGAAATTTGATACCACTTTATGGGCCGGATTGCTTATGTTTGGGCCTTTTTGGGCTCAGGTTGAACTGTTAAAGCTATTTCTTCTGGACTCTGCTGGAGAATCACCCCCAACGTCCCCTGAAAATTTCTTAATTTTAGAAAATATTTCTTTTCTATTTGAATGAACCAAAACGGATGGTGCAATGTGCTGATCTCATTTTATCTACATTTATATTCTTTTAAAGCATTGTGTGAAGGGAAACGAACCTCGCTACCTAATCATACTTTTTGTACCGCCTGAAAAAGATTTCACGAATTGAACTAATTGACGGCCACAAAATAAAACGGAAATGAATAAGGTGAGTATTCCTTATCTACACGCTTTGCTTTCAAGTAGGACTTACAAAAAATATTAATCACAAGTCTTGCAAATACGACATGAAACTTTTTACTAAATGGACCACTAAAAAATATTCTCAAAGAGCATGCATCTTATAGAATGCTACAAAGCATTTCCAATGCAAATTTTTTGACTTGAGGGTAAACCGAAATGAAAAACAATCCCAAAAGTTTCCATGATAATAAAGACTGGTCCAACAGACCCAATAAAGCCATAAAAATGACATTTTTTTTTCTTTTTTTTTTTTTTCTTTAAACAAAATTGGTCGAAGACCTAGCAAGTCTTTATTCTGCATATTGATTGGAATTGTGAGGCCATTGTTCTAGATAAGCTGGGGGAATAAGTTGGGCTCTTAATAGAAATTTGTTAAAAGTCTTTCTCTTGGTGGTCACACAGCGCACCGCATGCGGCTTATCAAAAGCGGATGGTGTTTTTAAAAGTCTTCATTCGGAGCGGGTGAGATTTGGAATGACTCACGAGAAATTCCACAACTAAAAAAGAGATTCGAAAAAGTTGTTTGTTTTTTTCTCTTTATTTTTCTTTTCCAAGTTGAGAAATTTCAAAACTCAACATACAATATGGACACTATATTTTCTCTTTATTCAACTACTTGTTTCATTTACGTACTCATAAAAGAAAAAGAAAAAAATCTTAAAAGGCAATCAAGTACACCTGTTGTACAATATTTGCATAATAATCCAACCGTTGTTTTTAAAAATTGAATTGTCTTGATATATGGAGCTGTCAACTCTCATCGCTATTTTCTAGGGTTGTTTTAAAGAAAAAAAATCCAATCCACTAAAAGTAATTAATTAACTCTAAAGCAAACCCCGAAAGCCAGGCATCAAGGAAAACGACAACAGTTTGAATGAAAACGCGTTGCCACGTCATCAACCTGTCTACAAAGTCCGGATCAGACAATTGATTAACAAAACAGACGTCGACCGATCGAGCCCCACGTAGCCGGCACGTTCATTATTCAGTTCACACTATTTTTCCTTGTTTACGTGACCTATTCGGCGTCGTTTCCTGATGGGAACCGTCTAATTGTCTTTATCAACTTTCTCACTAATTCGCAGATTTTTTTTTTTCTTTTTCCAAATCTGAAGTTCAAGGAAACTCATGAAGGAGAGCGACAATTGCTACACAATTGTCGTTTCACATCATGTATTGGATTGTCGTTTTGGTACTCACTTCGTCGTAAAAGACTTTTTTTTTTTAATAATAAAAAAGAAATATCCAATGCGCTGCATTTTCGTACGTGCATAGGTATGCTATGCTCGATTGACAAACCAAGGGATTCACGTGAGGTTAAAGTGAGGGGAAAGGCAAATTGGATGATGATTGATGCTTAAACGAATTAAATTAAATAATTAATTAGAGCAAGTAATGCGTAATTAGAATGTTAAAGTGCTTGAGATTAGTTAAGTAGAGAATATAATGGTATGCTCTGAATATCCATTTATTATTTATTTAGCTATTGTTAGAATAATAATAATAATAATAATAATGCAAAAGAATTATAGTCAAACCATAAGATTAACACAGAGTCAACTATTGTGTAACGTAAGATGATGTTAAATTGTGTGTAATTATTTATAACTTGTAAGGGAAAATATCAATATTTAATACTAACTTGTAAGGGAAAATAATTAAGTTCAATAAAACAAATTTCAAACGGAAGTAACAAACTAGCAGTTTCGTCGGATATTTTTTTTAATTTTGACCGTACAAAAATAATTATATAATAATTGTGGCAGCCAGTCGTTGTCGTGGCATAAAAGATGTAACCATGTATTCAGACTTGAGGGCAGAAGCCACTGACCAAATATAAATTGAATCTCTAAAATTGATCGAATGTCTTTAGGATAAGTCTGTAGTTGACTTCGATAGATGACTTCCAAAGCATACTTCATTATTTCGGTTATGCCAAGCTAGGAATATTATTCTTTTTTTTTTTTTTCAATTTGATTGCCTCATTATCTCATCACCTATATCAATGCAAGGTATATGCATTTTGAAATACCCATATTGTTAATTACATTTTTTCTTTATATATTTCTTTTTTTTTTAGTTTTGAGTTCATTGAGTCTTTTTTTTTTTTTCTCTATAAAAAAATTTAGATGAAGATAAAAAAATTTCATGATCACGAAAGCAATGTGCATACACAACCAACGCAGACTATACTTGATAGGAGGGGCATCACAAAAAAACTTTTCAAATAAGATTTTATTATTTATTTGAAGAGTTACATCAATATTTAAGACTTCAAAAAATAATTAAATTGAAATTCTTTAAATAAAAAATTATTCTCTCTCTTTAAATTTATAGAGTTGTTTTCTCCTTCTTTAATTTATATTTTATTACTTTTTATTATAGAAAAAGAGAGAAGTACTTTAATTACTATTGATTTTTTAAATAATTATTTGATTAAAACAATAACTTATTTTTATTTAAAAAATCTTTTAGAAAATAATATATTTTTTTATTCTTTTATTTATCACATAAATAAAAAAAAATTAATAGGATTATAGGAGTGATCATGAAAGCAATGTGCAATCACAACCAAACAAACTATATCTAATAGGAGTGGTTGTGTCCTATAACATACTACAAAAATATTATAGTTCTTCGTTTCATATGACTACTTGTTAGATTTTGCGAGTATGCATGCAAAATAGAGTTGACAAAGGCACTAAAAGATTTAATTTCGAAATTAAATTTATATCCTCATAATTTCATACCATAACTTAACTATCGTTATTTGAGTTACATTCCAACGCCATTCAGGCTTCAATTGAGGATGGGCAAGGTACTTGATGATTGAAAATTTTGAATAGAAAAAGTTAATTTAGCCGCTGTTGACTTTAAAAGTTTCGTTTCGTGTTCCAATGCCGGCTGACAGGTAAGCTGATAAGGCTTCAATCTTTTATTATATAATATTATATGTCATCAAAATTTATAAAACACGTCACAAGCAATCAGTAATTGTCGAATCGCGGCATAAAACCTGTAAAAGATTACAAGTGATCCTTACCATATATTAAAATTATGAAATATATTAACAATTAACCACTTAACTTGCTAATAGTAAATAGTTTGTATCACATCATTCACATGCATCATGAAAATACTAATCTAGGGTTAACAATTTAAAGTTTATATATTGGCTAATACGTCAACTAGTTGATAATTTGATGTTTTATTGGCATTGCAATTGCTAATTCTTGGATTAGGGATTCATAAATTCTACGCTAATGATCAGTCAATTGTGGACATAAGAATAGAAGGTTATCTTACAAAATAATCAATTAGCCGTGTGCATCAAGTGAACGCGGCTGAAATTAATTAACGTTACAAGTAATCTAATAATGTGAATGCGTAGAAAATTTTTCAATGCATTGTTGGGGAGAAAAAAATCGATGTTTAACACCCACGATTCTTTGATGTTTAAGTGCAGTGAATTTTCTGTGTACAAGCTAACTAAATCGTAAGTTTGACCCATTGATTGAATTTGATAATATGGCGCTTTTCTCTGCAAGTAGATAGAATTTATACCAACTAGTTTCCAATAAGAGAATAATCATTAAATTATAAAATAATAGAAGGACACAAATGTATCAATTTAAGTAAACTTTCATGTCTAGCTATATGCAAGCCGGCAACATCAAATACTGTTAATATGATGCTCTTTGAATATAATGACTTTATACGATGTTAAGGAGTCCCTATTTTTTTCTTTTTTTTGGAAAAAAAATTGGCAATCTATTCAATCAATTGCTCTTACATTTTATTTGTAGCGTTGTTCACATCTACTAGTGGGGTTCAAACTGTTGACTATAAGTGCGAACACTCTTAATTTTGTAAAAAATGACACGAGTTAAGCCGTGCAATAAAATTAAATAAACAGTTCAATTTTTCTGTATGTTCACAGAAATTGCATGACGTTTTCTCGATTTGACCAGAGAATTTTTTCAATCAATGGCCTAGCAGCATGTGGCAAAAGCTCTCTTTAATTTAAGGCAATCCCTGAGTTACATGTAGTATAATTTATAACTTCACGGAACAATATAAAAAAGAAATAATAAATAAGTGCGTTCGATACAACTAATTTCTTATTTTTACCTTATTTTAAGTGGTTGCAACTTACACTAAAAGACTAAGGTGGCGTTTATTTTTTAACTTAATAATTTAAAGTGACTTAAGTTAATATGATGCTCTTTGAATATAATGACTTTATACGATGTTAAGGAGTCCCTATTTTTTCTTTTTTTTGGAAAAAAAAATGGCAATCTATTCAATCAATTGCTCTTACATTTTATTTGTAGCGTTGTTCACATCTACTAGTGGGGTTCAAACTGTTGACTATAAGTGCGAACACTCTTAATTTTGTAAAAATGACACGAGTTAAGCCGTGCAGCAAAATTAAATAAACAATTCAATTTTTCTGTATGTTCACAGAAATTGCATGACGTTTTCTCGATTTGACCAGAGAATTTTTTTCAATCAATGGCCTAGCAGCATGTGGCAAAAGCTCTCTTTAATTTAAGGCAATCCCTGAGTTACATATAGTATAATTTATAACTTCACGGAACAATATAAAAAAGAAATAATAAATAAGTGCGTTCGATACAACTAATTTCTTATTTTTACCTTATTTTAAGTGGTTGCAACTTACACTAAAAAACTAAAAGTAATTGAAAAAGATCTTCCATTTAAAATTTCGTATGTATTGTATACTTCTAATTATTTGTGGATAAATTGGAAAAATTAAAAAATTTATCTATTACATTTTTAAATTGCCTTCATTATAATATTTGGCCACAAAACTAAAACAAGGCGCTCACTTCTTTGCAACCAATGAGCCAAAAGATAATTGTGAATTTGGTCTCCTGATTAGCAGACACTGATTCTGTGAATCATGGGTCATAGTTTTTGGTTTGCTAGCCAACATGCATGTGCATGAGCATCAAATTACTGTATATTTGTCAAATGATTAAGGTAATTAGCAGATAAATAACATGTATTAACAGCCCATGTCTAGCTATTTATTAATAATTCCAAACGAAAGATAGGATAACAATGACCAATTTCTTTCTTCATATGGAATTTTAGCGTAATGGAAACACAATCTATGGGATAAGATACTGGGCAATTTCTTTTGTTTCCCTCAAACAGGAAATTGAGAATAGTCTCCTGATGGATTGCAATTTTGTATATTAAATTGGTATGTTATGATCCACAAGAGAAAATTCGGCAGAAAATAACATGGCAATTGGCAGAGTTAATTTTCAGGACTGTAAATTAAGTAATTAAGTCAGAAAACAAAGCTGTATAAGCCAATGACAAATTTAAATTAATCGTTGACCTGAATTCAGATTTTTAAAAATATTCTCTCAAAAAATATACATATTGTCTATATATGAATGAGGGCATATACCATTAGATGCCGGGACTATTCTGCCCTTTCACTCACTTATTAAATAGCAGGCCAACACAACCAAATTCTCACCATCCTCCTTCCTTCCTTCGCTGCAAGTACAGGTCAGTCAGTCTCTCTCTCTCTCTCTCTCTCTCTCTCTCTCTCTCTGTGTCTGTGTGTGTAAGTGTCTCCGAAACTCACACACTATTACTTTTGTTTTAAACTTTTGATGTACATGATGAAGCTGAGAACTTCGTTTTGCTTTGGGGAAGTGTTTTTATTGGATCCCAGTACCACTTTTTAGATAATTACTTTTAAGAATATTGTTTGTTAACTCTATTGTAATATTATTAATGGTGGGTCACTCTTCATCTCTTTTGGAACTGCAAAGGCCAAAAATCCAGAATCATTACCAGAATCCTCATCTTAGATACTCCGTACTCTCTGCATATTCTTCTTTTTCGTTAGAAACTCGTTACATGCGTCACTTGCATACACATGTAACCAAAATCTGAAGAAAATATTTATACTAAGAGCACTTGAGATTTTTTTTTTTTTTCCAATTTTTTCTCTCATCGTTCTCTAGTGAAGCGGCAGATGCATGAACTCCTTACCTCGTCTTGCTAAATCCTTGATTTAGTATGTAGATATTTTCCTATAAATTCTTGTTCTAGTTTCAGTATGTTTTGTTTTATCATCCCCTTGTCTCCGAATTACATATTTGTATGTTGTGTATGGAGGATGCTCATAGTCATATGTTCATCAAATTAATATAATTATGTTCAAGTAAATAGCTCCGACACCAGAAGCCGGCCGGCTTCTTCTTAGCCCATGTCTTCGCACTTATGTTTTGCGAGAAAATGATTTTTCCTTAAGCAACTGGTAGCTTCAGCTCTACTGTTAATTTCGACGATTTTTCCATTTTATTTTTTTTTATAAAAATAGTGATTAAAGTCAACTTCAAAAATAATTATTAGGTCTGACTGGAGTACTTCTGGTGTATTGTTTTCTTCAAGTTGTGGTCACAATGTATTAATTATATTAGAATAAATAACAATCAGAGAGGGAAAAAAAAAAATCCAATAAAATACATATTTGACTAGTAAAAGTTGAAGGCTGAAAAGAGCATCAATAGTCTGCCATGAAACATTTTGATTCGTTTGAAAAGTAAACATGTTATACGTCATTGTTATTCTTTTGTGCTTTGAAATTGTGTGTTTCACTTGCTTACACGCGTAGATAATAATAAAATTGGAAACAACGTGCATAGCTTGTTGATTTTCAATTTGATGCATTATTGAGATGACTTTGCTTGCACGTGTATTGACGAAGTGTACGTGTATGTGAGACTTCATTGCTTCTTGTTCACAAAAAATTTAGGCCAGGACAGTAAGAAGAATACAAAATTCATTTGATATTTTTTTTTCTTTCGATTTTGATGCTAATAATTAAATCAACATATATAATTATGCAGGAAAGAAGGCATAGTATCTAGCATTCTAGCTAGCCATGGCTGGAGATCAACTGACAGTGCTTAATGCACTTGATGTAGCAAAGACTCAATTGTACCATTTCACAGCAATTGTAATTGCTGGAATGGGATTCTTCACAGATGCATACGACTTGTTTTGCATCTCCTTGGTCACGAAGTTACTTGGTCGCATCTACTACCACGTCGATGGTGCAAAAAAGCCCGGTACATTGCCTCCCAACGTGTCAGCTGCTGTAAACGGCGTCGCATTGTGTGGTACTTTAGCCGGCCAGCTCTTCTTCGGATGGCTTGGCGACAAATTAGGCCGCAAAAAAGTTTACGGGATAACACTAATCCTCATGGTCATCGGCTCAATTTCCTCCGGACTTTCCTTCGGAAAATCCGCAAAGGGTGTCATTTCAACTCTTTGCTTTTTCAGGTTTTGGCTTGGTTTCGGTATTGGTGGTGACTATCCGCTATCAGCTACAATTATGTCTGAATACGCAAACAAGAAGACTCGCGGTGCTTTCATTGCTGCGGTGTTCGCTATGCAAGGATTTGGGATTTTAGCTGGAGGGATTGTAGCTCTAATAGTTTCATCAGCGTTTGATCATCAATTCAAGGCCCCTCCGTACTCAGTTGATCCTGTGGGCTCAACGGCGCCAGAAGCTGACTACGTGTGGCGAATTGTTTTGATGGTTGGTGCTCTCCCCGCTGCTCTTACTTACTACTGGCGTATGCGGATGCCTGAAACCGCTCGTTACACAGCTCTCATTGCCAAGAACGCAAAACAAGCCGCCGCCGACATGTCGAAGGTTTTGCAAGTGGAACTTGAAGCTGAGGAGGACAAGCTAGAAAAATTATCCCACAGGGATTCCAATTCCTTCGGATTATTCTCCAGGGAATTTTTAAAACGCCACGGCCTTCACTTGTTCGGAACCACATCCACTTGGTTCTTACTAGACATCGCATTTTACAGCCAGAACCTTTTCCAAAAAGATATCTTCAGTGCAATCGGATGGATTCCTCCCGCAGCAACAATGAATGCGATTCATGAAGTGTACAAGATTGCTAGGGCACAAACACTTATAGCCCTATGCAGCACAGTCCCTGGGTATTGGTTCACAGTTGCTTTCATTGATTACATGGGGCGGTTCGCCATCCAAATGATGGGCTTCTTCTTTATGACAGTCTTTATGTTTGCTCTCGCTATCCCTTACCATCACTGGACCTTGAAGCCTAACAGAATCGGGTTCGTGATTATGTACTCACTGACATTTTTCTTTGCGAATTTTGGACCAAATGCCACAACATTTGTTGTGCCAGCGGAGATTTTCCCGGCAAGATTGAGATCAACTTGCCACGGCATATCAGCCGCCGCGGGTAAGGCTGGGGCTATTGTTGGTGCATTCGGTTTCTTATACGCTGCCCAAAGCAAAGACCCCAAGAAGAGAGACGCCGGGTACCGAGCTGGGATTGGAGTCAAGAACTCGCTTATCATGCTTGGTGTTGTCAATTTTTTAGGCATGATATGTACTTTGTGTGTGCCAGAATCAAAAGGGAGATCGCTTGAGGAGTTGTCCCGTGAGAATGAAGAGAACGACGAGACAGACCAGACGGCGAATACCACAGCTAGAACTGTTCCGGTGTGATTTCGACAAGTTTAGTTACAAAAGATATTCAGATTATGTGAAAAATCAATGGTGCTTTTGATTTCTTGTTTAATTAATTAGGAGCGCAATAATGTAGATATATGTACTTGCTCTTGAATCCAAGTGCAACTATACTATATACGTGTGCGTTAAATTTATGATTTTATTATAATTTTAAAATATATACGTTTCGATCATTTACTTCATCTTTACCTTTTAAGGTTAATACCTAGCTTTTTTTTTTTCCTTTAATAGTTAACAGCTAGTTTATTTATAGGTAATTCATTTTTTATTCATGAATGGAATTATCCGTATATATGGTTTGTAATATTTTGCTTTATCATTGATTTATTTGGTCCCACTACTACTAAATCACTTTATTTTTTAAATTTTATTCTCAATTTTTTTGCATACGTCCTACCGAGAGTCACGATGTGCTTAGTTGAAGGCCAGTTTTGTATTATCTATCAATAAAATATGTGTTTAGTAAATTTTATTCTTATTACTAACAGGATGTAAATGACTAAAGCAGACATAATATGTATGTATGTATTCTCATGTGTAAGCACCCTCATTTTTTTCATGCGAACACACTTTTAAGCCGTAAAGTTTAATAGAGCCAGCTTTTAATACTATTAAATTGTACGGTTTTATAGTGTATTAAAAAGTAACTCTATTAAACCACACGACATAACAGTTTGTCCATATTTTATGATGTTGTTATAAAAATTACAACATTAACAGTGGCATGAATATGTATGTTATATTTAATCACTAGTTCATAAAATAAGTAGTTAGGATAACATTTTGATTTCAATTATTTAAAATTTATTTTACCAGTTATCATATGGGTTAAACATATTTTTATAAAGATTAAATAATAAAAAAGGAACAAGTATAGTTTATCTAAACTTCTATATTTAACTTTCTTTAAAAAGTATATGCATTTTAATATTAACACAACTCAATCTTAACAAATGAGTAATTTGAAAATGAAAAATTAGCCAATGAATAAAACTAAGAACCCAAAATTATGTTGTTCCTATTATAAATAACAAAAACGAACAATATTAACACCATGTTATCGTAATAAATATGTATGTATGTATGTATGTATGTACGTATGTATGTATGTATTGCATATTTAATTTTTAATTTTGTTGGTGATTTAAAAAATATGAATCAATTAATAAAAGATAAAATTATATCCATAAAACAATATTTTATCAGCAACGTGAAGATTACATATTAATTATTCTACTAAATTAAATTAATAGTGATGATTAAAAAATTTAAATCTAAGGATCTATAACAACCTCATTATTAGTGATATGAAAGTCATACAACATTAGAGAAAAATCAATAAAATAGTATCGGATCACCCACTCGAATTTAGATTAATATGAATACGAATGTAGATAATAGCTTGTATGGTACTTTGCTAACAGTGCCACAAGTATAAATTTTTTATTCTTTCAATCAAATATTAAAAAATTAATTTCATTATTATTTTATAATTTTTTTAAGATTTGCAGAAACAAATTCATATATCCAATATGACGTTTGTAAATTTTTCAATTTCAATTTAATACAATCCACAAATTAATGGATACGTTTTTTGTATATTGAATTTCTGCGAATTAAACAAATTCGGTTGGATTCTGAACACCCTAGCAATTATGCTCCATAGATTTTTTTTTTAATCACTTATTTAAGAAAGTACTTTGTCTTTGGTTGTGAATAAATGTTGTTTTGATATAGGCTGAGGCCACTTGAACCCATCAAATTTTTCTTTGCACACATTTACTTAATATACCCTCTATTAAAATTTTGCTTGATTAACCCATGAATGTCCAAAAATTATATCCTACTTATACTTTAATTATTTCGCATTATTTTTTCCTTTAGATATACAATTCATCTTCGTTTCCGTTTCTTATTTCTGTAATAATTCTTTTATTTTTTAATTTATATTATAGATTCCATTTTAAAAACCTATAGCCTCGACATCTTTTAGAAATTGAAAGTTTAATTAATTTTGTAACTTGCTCTTCTGCTATATACTTGCTTGAAAAATGTGGCACCGGATGCAAAGTAATAAATTTTTCTATGCAAGACAAATGAAATCTCCTGGAAAATATTGCTATCTCAGTCTCTTGTGTTACAAATACTACAATAATATATATATATATATATCTATTTAATTACATCAGTTCAAAGATAAAGAGACAAGTTTAATACGAGAATAGAGCTAGAGCTTTGTTGGTGGGTTCAAAGAGTGAGTCTGATTGATGAAATTAATTTTTTTTAAAGAAATTTTGCTTCTGGACATTTTAATAATAAAATTATTTATATAAAAGTGGGTGTAAAAAGTATTTTCATGACTTCAAATAGTCTCATCCTTTGATATTTGGTAAATTTTTAAATTAATTATGATAAAAAATAATTTTAATTTCATAAATATATATATAATTATTTAAGAATAAAATTAAATATATTTTAAAAATAAAAAATAGACAAATCATATGTTGACACATTTCACCACTATTATCAACACGTGGTAGTCCAACGATAACTAATAGTTGAATTATTGGACGTTTAAAATAATAAATACAATCAACTATCTGAAGAAAAAATAAGTGGATGCATTCCATCCAAACTATAACAAAATTTTTTGTTCTTGAATTATATATACCGCACATGGTTATTGTTAGTGACAATATCTCACGTTGGTTGAGAACGAATTTTAGGCTAAATATAAAAGGTTCGGGTAACTATCAATTATTAAGTAAGCATTTGAGTACGAGCTAAGCTCATGGGCTTATATACGGTATTAGAGCTGGACTTATACACAAGTGAGCTCACACTTCCTTACCACGTGATAAGAACAAAAAAAAAAAAAAAGACTGCATTAAGGATGGCAAAAATTCTCATGAGAAGGGAACCTTGAGGAATTTTCCTCACTCAACGAGAACACAGGGGCAATTTCATATGCAATTTCTTATTAAGGGAAGGAATGGGGATGAGGTGGAATTCCATCCCCTCCCATTTCTCAAATTTTATTTCTATTTTTCTAGAATTATTAGCGAACAAACAATAAAATTTAAATTGTAAAATATTAAATATTAGTGTAAATAACAAATATTGATATATTTATGTAAATAAATAAATATTAGTTAATTTAAAGATTTTGATGTAATTTATACTTAACCACTGCCCAAAGCCCATAACTCCACAAGCGCACAATCCACAAATCGAATTCTAAGCCACTCGCTCATAGTCTCAATCATCCTTTCCAAATTATTCGTACTACAACCAGTAACCTATTCGTCTTTAATTATCTCATTATAGCCTAGTAGCACATTACGTCCTCATCTCATTTATTTAAGTATCTGTATCAGCGTTATTTATTTCGTTATTGAAATGAAAGTAATTTCTTTTTTCTTTTTATTATATGATTATGAAGATTGATAAAGATAATTATTCTAATGATTTATATTTTGTAGTGTGACTTTTGTAATGGATTAATATTAATGTAAGATATATTACCAAACTTTATTTAAATCAAATTCATAAACTAAAAATATATCAATTAATTAGGGATCACGGACCCTCGAGGACCAACTATTGGAGATGGGGAGGGTACGAAAACATATGCAAAATATCGGGGATAGCTATAAGGATGTCGGTCCCCTCCCCTCCGCATTGTCATCCTTAGCCAAAATGTGACAAAAATTGTTAGAGATAATTTATCATATCAATTGAGAATAAAATTTGAATTAAGTGATTTACACTAAATTTTTTAGCTAACTTTGAAGCATGAGTTAGCCCTATGAAATTCTATAATTATCGTATCATGGAGGAGGAGCCCAATTTTGGTATCCACTAGGACCACTACCATTAAATTTGAGTGATTTACACTGTTAAAGGTGCTTTAGTTAGGCCAAGAAACTTTTATGTTTGTCAATTTCTCCCCAATAATTATTTTCAATTTCTTGTGATATTAACAAAAAAATTGCAGTTTCCAATTATGATTTCTCATCATGAAACCTCCACTTAAAGACCTTAGTAATTATAACTCACGCACTTCCATTTTGCCGCATTTATCTATCTTAATACCCAACGCACCAAAATAATATTAGGAAAACGTAGCTTCTACACTTCATATCATCAACTAGCAAGATAGGTCTCCCGGTTTCATGATTTCTTTGCATAATTTAGGGCCAACACGGCTAAACCCCCCCTTTGAAAACATCTCTAAAATCAAAACTCTACACTGTAAAGAGTCACAGCTTTTAGCATAAAATTAGATGCTTGTGTTAAACAATTGACTTTTCACCATTGAAGTCATCCGTCATCTGATACAATCCTTTGCTTCAAAAATGATAAATTCGTGAGCTGGCGGACCATACCTTGTTTGCATAAAGGGGCCCTAGAAATTACATATAATTTTATCAAATTTTTTGAAGGGCAGTGATCAATACTCAACATGCTTGGATGATGATAAGGATTGGCCAACTGACAATTTGACATGGACTTGCTTGAGCCTAAATTTGAAGGGAGGCACTTGCACTTGTGTCATTTCTCATTAGAGGACGGAACTAATAATAGTCAACTGTGATGAAAACATTTGTACTCTAGCCGATCAAAAGGTGTCATATTTCCTTTTTCCTAAGGAAAAAAGGCTAAAACATCGTTAGTTATGGCTATAAAATCTTTCCGAGAAATTTTGAGTGGTTATAGTAGTGTGTACGCATTTTATTTATTGGATTTTTGCCGCATGAGTATGTACTCATATAAAATTAACAGATACACATCTTCAGAATCTAACTGAAATAATATATATATATGCCACGATCGAGTAACTAAATCTCCCTCTTTACGTGAACAATAGTATGCATACATGTATTTGCACTTACCCTCCTTGTAAGGGATGATGCCAAGTTGTCTCTCAACCCATTCCCATTTAATTAGTCTTCTACATTTTAAACAAAATTCCTATTGAAAAGAAAAAATAAAAGGCATTTCAGATGATATCAAATTGTATTAATTTCATTGACTTCATTTTCTTGGTCCTGCAAAGTCATTAAATTCTGCTCTCACTGAGTCCTGTCAAAGAAACCAGCAGGCTCATGCCTCCGTGGAGCCACCAGAATTGAAGTCTGAACATCATGAGCTTGGATTGAAGAGTAGAGGTCATTCATAACCGGACAGGGTGAACTCCACTTGCGTAGAGAAGCCCACGCTTTAGGTCCACAATATATGCATCCGCAAGTCATACCTAGTTGGTAAAGATTCGATATTTTAACATTGTGTGTGCGCGCGCGCGCGCGCAAGAGTTGACTAAATATTAGTTTAATTAATTGTTTTAGTGGAGTGGTTTCACTATCATGTATCAAAACGAAGATATCCAAACGAAGATCTCGTGTTTGAATAATAAAGCCACATATTATGGCATCATATATGGAAGCCATTAGCAAACTCGTAGCTCAGAGACTAAATGGCCTCGGGCCTCCCCTGTCTTTTTTTCATAATAAGACACGTATAGTCAACAAAACAATACAATATAGAGTAGCTATGCTAAAAAGTTGAGTCCACTTTGTAAGCTAGGTTGCCTGTTGACCGATAAGGTCACAAGTTCAACTCTATCAAGATGGTAGGTAATTTTGCTAGCCTTTTATAAAATTTTGGGTACTCTCAAATGAATCGAGTATACACTGAAAGTATTTGGAATTAGAGGAGTTTGGAATTCTTTTAATATAAAAAATAATGGGCAAATTTAAAATTGAGACTTGAAATTAAAATGTTGACAATTTTGATCAAGTAAATGGCTCAATATCTTCAAGTGCATTTCGAGTAACTGCGCTACCACAATATAACTTCTCCATCTCTATATTTTAGAAGAAACCAAGCGCACCCTTCATCTATGCAAAGAGAAGCTGAATTTGTCACAAAATTCCAAATTAAATTCCAAGAAGTCTCCATGTTCACATCCACAATTAACCGTCCAGAAGCCCATAATTTGAAGTCAATAAAGAAAGATTCTTTTGTGATATGTAAGCAAATCCCGAAAGATATATAATAGATAATCATTTTTTTCTTTGGCTGCTGTAGGACATAGTCTTCAATCTACACCTCATCTCAGCTTTTGAGACTTTCAGCCCTTCTTTACCACTTCCCTTTTTAGAGTCCATTTATTCTGCCCAAGAGTTTGTATGCTTTTTGGGTTTCTTAACAATGTAATAATGTATTTAGTATGATCGATTGCTGTTACAAATAATTCAAAATCAGTTGCTAAAACCCCAAATGCTTGATTTGGATTTCCCTTCACGTCTTAAAAATGAGTTACAATTTCCATGTGATAAGGAAATTTTGAGAAAATATGTGGCTCAAGGCAATGCCTTAGCTAGCAATTACACCTTTGAAAAATCTATTCTTTTCATCATCACTGCCCAAACGAGTAATGAGTTCATAGCACATTGTGGGTAATCTCGGCCTTTCGTGTCAACTTTTTGAATACGATATAGGGATAACCGAATCCATTTCATGTGAGTCATATATATCACATAGCATCCGTAGCTTAGTTTCATTCTCTCACTTAGGTCAAGTCAAAATTTTGACAAGGATCCGTAACTATTATGTTAATTCAAACCCCCATATACTCTTAAAGAGTTCCAAAGTATTGAGTAACAGAGACCCCCATAACCCATTGACAACTTCAAAGGCTACCATGAGAATCTAACTCATTGAAATATTACAAAAGACAGTATATAGAAAGAAGTACTAGAAGCTAATTAACTTGTACTTAACTTTTATTCTTTTGCTACAAAGTAGCAAAAAGAAAAGGCATTAGAATTTGGTAATGCCTACAAACATTCTCGGTTTAATGAGTGACAAGTGGTGTGCAAATGTACTGAGCTAGTGATTATTCCTCTACTTGATATGAAAATCTTGCAAGTGGGGAATGTAAATTATATCCCTAAATTGCGGATTGATATTGCCTAAGTGGAGAAAAAAATCATAAATTGATGCTACGAATTTGAGTAGGTTCAACGTTTGTTGAATTCTCCTCTCACTACGGTAGAGAAGAAAAGATTCATTAAAATATGTGTTTAATAATTGTGTGTGTTTGTACATATATATATCTATAAAGTGATTGAGCGATTAAACGCACATGTTATTCTTTAGTGTTTCATAAATGCTATTGCACGCAACTTTAGATGAACTAGCATTGTATGACAGTAATACTTATTAGTAATATCTTAATAAGATATTACTATTCACTAATTCATTACTTGAATAAAATGCGTGTACATTTATTCTCAAGTGTGGACGCTCATTTTTTTTTTTAATGTGGACATGTTCTTAAACCGTGAGCTTAATAAGTTTATGTTTGAATGAATTATAAAACTGTGCAATTTAATAATTTTAAAAACTTTTCGTAAATCGCAAAGTTTAAAAGCGTGTCTATATTAAAAAAAATATTCGTATTAAAAAATGACTATATATATAAAATAAGAGAAAGTGCAAATGATGAGGGTTTGAATAAAAATTTTACACTTTAGAAAGTAATTGCATTGCAGCCTCAGAAATTGGGTTTAATTGAGTGCCCCACAATCCCACATTTTGATTTAGGCTTTGGCGCATGGAGCAATAAGGGCATTAGCCAAAGAGATGAAGCATGTGACTATTGTGCAGGCAGGCACATTCTTGCAGACTTTCTGAAATGGACAATTGAAAATAAAATGATGTGACAAATATTGGGCAGGTATTTCGAGCTTGTCCAACTTCTTAAAGCTTCAAAGAACAATTTTTGTGGAGAATTTTTAGCTTTTGCAACGAATTAAAATTAGCTGGACACACATCTGCTTTTAAGAAATTCGGCAAAAGAACTTATCACTTGTACTTCTAATGTAACGGCTGAATCTACATGTGTTAAAGATTGTGGTATTCTGAAAGGGCAAAAGACCCAAAAAAAAAAAACTAGTGAAAACTGGCCTAAAGGTTAGAATTTCGAACAATTGATGAGGACACAGAATTTATACACGTGGTTTAGGATTCTCTTCCATCTAAACGTTTCAAATACAAATTTATGGACTTGACTAGCTTACAGATAGCTTACAGAATCTGTAAGCTACAGACTGCAGCAACAGCCGTTGGATGTGGCTGGATGTGGAGTGAGAAACTAAACGATAGAAAATGGGACGGTGGGATGAGGGGAGATGTTTGTTACAGAATCTGTACCATAGACAGGTCCCAAGTTTATAATAAGTGATAAAGGTTGATGGGAATATAATTTTTTCCGGAGACTTCCTTTAAAATGACGTGTCATTCGTTGGTTAAATAGTTTAATAATAATTTCATAAATTATAAAAGTTTGATAAAAAAAAATCAGATTTTATGAAATTCTACGAATCTGAATTTTAAATCCATATTTATGTTTTTTTTTTTTATTGAAAACTTTTATAACTAAAAGTTAACTTTCTTTTTAAAGTAGATGCTTTGTCGGACTTTTTGATTTGGGATATGCATCTGTTAATAAAAGGAAAAATAATACAATAGTAAATTTTATTCAAAACTCATGGTATGATATTCTTAATTAGAGCTTGTAAAATGAGTTATCGTACTCGTGTCATATCAGTTTTGTATTATGTTAAATTTAATTAATTTAAACATTATCTATTTAATAATCGTGTTAAAATATTAAAATCTTAACTTAACACATAAATATTGTGTATAAGTTTATCCTTCTAAAAAAAAAAAAGAGAATCGTGTTTAATATTTAAATTTTGATGATAAAAATCTATAAAATTAATTTAAAATAAAAAAATAATTATATTATTAATCAAGTAAATAAGTTAAAAATTTTAATTTTAATTCGATATAATAAAAATTATATCGACTCAGACCTAATTTATTTAATAATTATATAAAATTTAATAATTTATATATATTTATTTGTATTATATTCACATCTAATAATTGTATCTTCTCAAATTTTACGAGCTCCACCCTTAAGCTCTATAGTTACGGTCATTGTTTCTATTAGAATGTGTGATAAGGAAATTAAGTGTAATCTTAAAAGCAAAGCCTACCCCTCTTTCATGTGACAGTCCTTTTAATTGTTGTCATATGATAACATCGATTCGGTGGCCAATAAATAAAGTACAAAGATATTTTTCAATTTTTGACATATCGGCTGACTTGTTGACTTGGACTTCAAAATAAAATCAAATCGAATTAACATTTATGATTTTGTACCTTCATTCCACCAGCCAACTCATCGTTTCTCTTATTTATTATTAGTAACTTGTTTCCTTACGTAATAATATAAGATACGCAATTATTCTAAAGCCGTTCGATTTTTATCGAACACTTATAAAAATATAAAATAACATAATTTTATTTTTTTATAATTATTAAATTTTTATTGAATGATTGTTGAACAATTATGTATCTTATGTAATAATACAACGTAACATGCTCCATTATTATTATTATTATTACTCACATAGACATTTAAGCTTATAAGGTTTGTCCAATTAGACCTTTATTATTTTAAAAATTAACGGTTAAACTCTCTTTCAAATTTCTATAATGAATTTTAGTTAATTTAAATGGAAAATAACATTATGAATGTACAGCAATCCCACCAAAATTAACGTACACTTAAGTCCTAAATAAACATAATTCATTAGTTAAAAATTCAATTGTAATGCATTAGCTTATTGAATCGTGGCGGTGCAATTTTCGCGGCGACTCGAAATGGGATAATTATAATATTGTATTTTATTTTCTACTTATTGGCAAAAGAATTAATAAACAGTCATTCAAAGATTAGGAATAATCCAAAACAAAAAGGGAATATTCGTCAAATTACAACCTAATTAATCGTGCAAAAAGATCATTAATGTTGAATTCCAAAACAAATTTAAAAAAAAAAAGGGAATATTCATGGTAAAAAAAAAAAAAACAACAAACGGTGAACCAGATAAGCAAGGAAACCCGTTTTAAGTAAAAATTTACCATAAAGAAAAAACGAAATTTAAGATACCCAACGAAATTGTAGCAGCTACATAAATAACTTGACTGATTAAGAGAATGACACGTATATATTATATAACAGAAGTGAAGTATTTAACTGAAATTACAAAGAATATTCTAAATAAAAAAATTTTAAGTGCGACAGATGTATCACGTTATTTGTTCATTCATCTAATAATATTTTAAAGATTTATACATTCATCCAATAATATTTTAGATAATACATTATTAATAAACGTGGCATAATTTTGTTAGACGATATTAGGGCCCGTTGCCAATAAATAGGGAGCTGAAGTGCCTTCATTTCACTAATTCACTCCCATAATAAACACATAATCTTACTCATGTTTTCAGAGTTTGATCAGAACTCAATCTCTTTTGTTTTTATTAAAGGAGACCTCCTTTAGTTCTATTACAAAACGTTACGTTTTGTACTCCTTTTATGCACAAAGTGTTTGGTCTCTCTCACTCATCTTTGTTCCTGTTAAGGTAAGTTTATTTGCAGTTTCTGCTCTCTCTGCTCCTGTTTTTTGGATTTTTTTTTGTTTTCAATGATTACTATGTTAAAAAATATAATATTGAATACGGGCTTTTACTGTTTTTTTTTTTTATCTTTATTTCTGAAAGCTCGATGAAAGAGATCAAAGTTTAAGTACTTCTCTTCGCAGTTTTGCATGCGAGGCCTTGAAATTAGAGATTGCTTTTGGAGAAGAACTGTTCATAAATTTTGAGCACATCTGGCTTTTCTATGTACCAATTCTTACACCAAATATTCGGTATATTTTTAGTTCTAAAATTTGAGACTTCTGTTACACAGAAAACCCTTTCTTTGCATCGTGTTAAAGCATTATATTATGATTTTAGCTATATGTTATTAAAAGCTTGGGACTAACTACTGTGATTGCTTCCCCTGCTATTCCAAGTTCAGGTATTTAGAGCCCTGATCAAATTAATTCCTTTTTTCCCGGTTATTTCCAATGAAACTTAAACTGTTACACGCTTACACTGCTGAAATTTTTGTTGCTAATTGAGAGAGAGTGGAGGGAGTGTAGATATACCCTCACAAGGTATCTTACAAAATAATTGGTTGATTATTATTATTTTAATAACACTTTATTGACCCATGACTTGCTTTAACCCTATCTTATCATTGTCACCTACCACATAGTCAATGTCTTAATGGTCTTCACTTGGACTGTTTAATGAGTTCATATGTTTGTGGAAAAGCCTGGCCCTCTTTTTTGTCTTCCTTCTCTTGTGACCTGTTCTTTTATTTTATTCTTTTTCTTAATGTTGTTTGTTGCAGCATAACAATCACAAGTCATGTGTTTCATTTAATTGTAAAATAGTTTTTTTTCAGGGAAACAATCAAGCTCAGAGCCAAAGCTTGTGACAAGATCTACTGATGGCCAAGGATCAACTGCAAGTGCTTAATGCACTTGATGTTGCTAAGACGCAATGGTACCATTTCACAGCAATTGTGATTGCTGGCATGGGATTTTTCACCGATGCATATGATCTCTTTTGCATATCCCTTGTCACCAAATTGCTCGGCCGCATTTACTACTACAAGGAAGGTTCTGATTCCCCTGGCACTCTCCCTGATAATGTGGCTTCGGCTGTTAATGGTGTTGCACTCTGTGGCACCCTCGCAGGCCAGCTCTTCTTTGGCTGGCTTGGTGACAAAATGGGCCGAAAACGCGTCTATGGCATGACCCTTATGATGATGGTCATTTGCTCACTTGCCTCTGGCCTTTCTTTTGGCAAAGAACCCAAAGCTGTTATGATTACACTCTGTTTCTTTCGCTTCTGGCTAGGCTTCGGCATTGGTGGTGACTATCCACTTTCTGCTACAATCATGTCCGAGTATGCCAACAAGAAGACTCGTGGTGCCTTTATTGCTGCTGTTTTTGCTATGCAAGGGTTTGGGATTTTGTCTGGCGGCATGGTTGCGATTATAGTTTCTGCGGCGTTTAAGGCCAATTTCCCTGCCCCAATCTATTCAGCGAATCCAGCTGCATCAACTGTCCCGGAAGCTGATTACATTTGGCGTATAATCCTTATGTTTGGTGCAATTCCAGCTTTGCTGACTTACTACTGGCGTATGAAGATGCCCGAGACTGCACGGTACACTGCCTTGGTTGCCAAGAATGCTAAGCAAGCTGCCGCTGATATGTCAAAAGTGCTTCAGGTTGAATTGGAAGCAGAGCAGGAGAAAGTTGAGCAGGAAAAAGGCAAGAATGACTTTGGTTTGTTTAGCGCAAAGTTTGTTCGCCGCCATGGACTTCACTTGATTGGAACCACAGTCACCTGGTTTTTGTTGGACGTTGCATACTACAGTCAGAACCTATTCCAAAAGGACATTTTCACTGCCATTGGTTGGATTCCTAAGGCCAAAACCATGAATGCAATTGAAGAAGTATACAAAATTGCTAGAGCACAAACGCTCATTGCTCTTTGCAGCACTGTGCCTGGATATTGGTTCACTGTGGCATTAATCGACAAGATAGGAAGATTTGCCATTCAATTGATGGGTTTCTTCTTCATGACAGTCTTCATGTTTGCATTAGCCATTCCTTATCATCACTGGACTTTGCCGGATCACCGAATTGGGTTTGTTGTGCTCTACTCACTGACCTTCTTCTTCGCTAACTTTGGTCCCAATACCACCACATTTGTTGTTCCGGCTGAGATTTTCCCGGCGAGGCTAAGGTCAACTTGCCATGGCATATCAGCCGCATCTGGCAAAGCGGGGGCCATTGTGGGTGCATTCGGGTTCTTGTACTTAGCAGACACAAGTGGGGTGAAAAAAGCACTCCTAATTCTCGGTGGAGCCAACTTCTTAGGCCTGTTGTTTACGTTCTTGGTACCGGAATCAAAGGGAAAATCATTGGAAGAAATGTCAGGTGAAGCTGAGGAAGAGAAAGGGACAGCAGCAACAGTTCCAGTTTAAAATTAGGCCTTTGCATAGCTTAGTAGTAATATTTATGTTCCCTGTTTTAGCATTTACTTTTTACAGCACTATAAAAAGCTTTTTAGTGCTTGGACTTTGTTACTTACGAGGCTGCCTTAAACTTTTCATATTGCAATCGAAGAATAAGGGAGTATTTTGGTTGCATGTTATTTGTGATCTTTCTTGCCTCTTTTTGCAACTGTTCTTGGACGTCATATGGGTGTTCAATTGAATTACAATGTATATAAATCATAAGGTCATCAAATTAAAAGGAGACTAAATGGGTCCAATAATTGGTGTGTGATGGACGAGTTATAAGGACTTTTATGTTTGGTTCCTTCCTCTAAGCAACATTTTTGTTCAGTACAGTTATATTGATGATACAAAGTACCCTTTTGTATGCTGATTTTTTTTTTTTAAAAAAAAGAACCGCTAATATTAGTACTAATTTATGAAGTTTTTCAATTTATGTTCTTAAAATAACCGCTACTTCCAAACATTTTATTTTTGAAATATCAAAATTCAATGAAATTTTGCAAACTGACCCTAATTTTAAGTTATTTCCATAAATTTCCCTATGTGATGTTAAAACTGAGGGGACCCTCTTGATTTTGGACTTGCCGCCAACGTCAATATGTATTTGCTACGAATCTTGATATTTTGTTTGTATAAATTGATTGCAAATACCAGGACAATTCCGTAGAAGACAAAAATGTCATCAAAGCGATAGTAACTAGGGTTTCTACTTTATGAAAGACTGCTCAACTTTATTGTACTGCCTCACATAGGACTCGACTAGCTTACAGAATCTGTAAGCTACAGACTGCAGCATCAGCCGTTGGATGTGGAGTGGGAAACTAAACCATAGAAAATGGGACGGTGGGATGACGGGAGATGTTAGGTACAGAATCTGTACCATTGGCGACAGGTCCCCTCACATAACCAACTCTTTCTTCTTTAGATAAATGGCGGAAAATTAAAGAGTTGGTCATGTGTAATTGTCGTCTAGAAATTTCCTGGAAAATTGCTTGGATAAGAAGTTGTTGTTGCTTGATGGCATTCTATTTGTTGGATTTTAATCCAAAAAATTGATTGGATGAAAATAGATCTAACTAGTTTTTTGCCTCTTCAATGCTTTTGGAGATACGTGTGTGTGTGTGTGTGTGTGTGTGTGTGTGTGTGTGTGTGTGTGTGTGTGTGTGTGTGTGTGTGTGTGTGTGTGTGTGTGTGTGTGTGTGTGTGTGTGTGTGTGTGTGTGTGTGTGTGTGTGTGTGTGTGAGAGTTTGTGAAAGGTTTAAACTCGTACGATTTTAATGAAATTAATACTTTAAAATAGTAGGATTTTAAATTTTTTTATAATTTTCCTGCACTTTAAAATTTTAAATTGGTGTATATATATATATGAGTAGTTTTCTATCAGGAATCCTTGACTTTAATAAAGTTAGGGATTAACTAAAAGACAAAATAAACACATACTCCAATACACTGTATTTTTGTCTTTTAGTTAATCTCTAACTTTATTAAAGTCAAAAATATCTAATTGGAAAAGCACCATATATATATATATACATCTTGTGATTATATATTTAGCTCCCAGTAAACTATTGTTTTGGATTTGCTATTGATCACATTAACTTATATCCTGAGTATTATATTATACAAACTCTTATTATAATCATAATAATAATAATACAATGTTGACATATAAGCTACTACAAGTATAATTTTTATATGCGTTTATATATCTCTATCACTATTATTTTATTATCCATTGTGAGAGCTGAATTCCTAATTTTAAGGAAGATCATTTGATTAGTCTTCCGAGTTTGAATCATGTATGACAAGTAAAGGCCAAAAGGCCCAAACCCTACTTTTTTTAAGCAAACATTAAAAAAAATTATTTCTTTAATAACTTAATGGGGTTCATTGAAAAGCCTTATTTCCTTTGGGCCTCGGATTTCATTGGCGGACTGGGCATTTGTTTATCAGTATGGACTCATATGGGCTTATGGGGTCATTATACAGTGGTACATTTAAACATAATGAAAAGTTCTCTTGCCTTTTGTCTGGATTTCGATTATAAATGCTTTTGGTTTGAAGCAGGCAAGCATCTATAGACAAGTGTTGACAGTTGAAATTCTCTTGCAATGGAACTGAGAAGTAATGGGATTGTAAGAGTTTTAGTTTTCATTTAAAAGTCACTAGCGATTTTATCCAACAGTCCAACTAGAAAATTTATAACACATAAATTAATTTTGTAAAAATTAATATTTAAAAGTTGTGTTAAGAAAAGACAAATTAACTTTTTTTTTTATTTCACAGTAACTTAAAAAATATACTAAATAAATAAAATCATTTATTTAAACTTGCTAACCCCATGTTGTTGGATGGATCTTAAAATATGCAAAAGATCACCCTTCAAACTGTACCTATAACTTTTATCGAATAAGCTTTTTCACATAGAACTACATGCATATATCAGATTTGAGTATAAAATTATATTTACTCTTTATAGGTGATTATCATGTGTTATAAGATAAGATGCATATATGATCTATTCAAAATTGCGAAAAGGTGGTTAACACATCACATCTTCGAATGGCATTGATCGAACCAATTAACCAAACCCAACACGTACGGGGACCTCAAATATTGGCCCCAAAATTGTCCCACAATGCCCCACAAACAAGAAAGCAACAAAGTGCCTAGAGAACCCTAATATCCCTCACACTTGACACCATTCTAACCCTAACTTCAAATCTCTTTTGGGGTTCATCGATGATAGGTACGGGCACATCCGCACATGTGTATCTGCCGATTACATTATTGCAGTGCCTGTAGCTATATAATTAACCCAAATTTAAAGCTTCACGTATCCTGATATTTTTGAATAATAATCAATTCCAGAAAAGGGGAGTTGAAAGGGAAATAGATAGCATGAAAGCTTTTTGCACTTGATAAGAAAGGTTTGGATGTAAGCATTCTATTTAGCATCGTCGTCTACGTAATTTCACGATGTCGGTTTTGGATTTATAAACTAAAAAATGAAAGCTCAGTCTTTTGGACTTTATCATTGTTTTGAGTGTTGAGCCACATGATGGATAAAATTTGTAGTTGGCCTTAATTAATGCATTTAGCTATACTCCTAATCTAAGATCTTTAATGTACACATAGTTCCATTGCCAATTTGAACCTTGAATTGGGTTTATGACTTTTTAGAAAAGAAAAAAAAATTATTATTTACATAGTAATATTAGGTGTTTACTTAATTCGAGTCAAGATTCATGCCATAATAATACTATAAGTTTGTTTTGGTTATGGTTTTTATTATGTTGGTTCGATCATATTTTTTTATTCAATTAAAGGATAAATGAGTATAATCTCCTTGCTGTCTGTTTAACTTTCATGACTAATATCGAAATAAAGAGTAAAATAATAAATTAATTAATAAATTATTTAGTTTCACCAAACAACAAGTGGGTTATATATATATATTTTTTTATTTAACTGAATGATAATCTGCTACACCAGTCTGTACAATATTATTTGTATAAAATTATTTAAAAATATATCACTATTATTTTTAATTTTCATGTATTATGATGATTTTTTAGTTTGAAATTTAAAAAGTTATAAACTGAAAAACAAACGACTATTAGAAATTGTTGTTCTTGATGGTTTAATAATAACAAAAAAAAAATAAATCAAATCAAATCAACGTCCAAATTACCACAATAATGACATTACATTGATTGTCTAACATCACAATTGTCACACCCCCAAGCCTCAAGAGTTATCTACTTAATTATCTTCAAAGTAATGCCAGATAATCAAACAATTTCTTCACTTATTATTTTGTTAAAATTGATTAAATTAAAAACGTTTTCAAATAATTTAGAATGCATGCATGACCCACAGCTCAATTTTTCTTTAAAGAAATAATGACACTTTAAAAAAAATAGAATTCCCCAAGATTCCACTTTCTTTCAAATAATTTAGAATGCATGCGTCACCTGCTTGTTCATTTATTAAAGACTCCATGATTTTGGGATAGTGACCCTCACACTCTCATGACTCAACTCACCAAAATTTAGGGGTTATTTATTATTGAAGTTACACAGTTTTAATTTAAAAATTATTGATAAACACTAATTATTGTTACTTAAAAATTAAATTGAATTGATTCAGCACTCATTTAATAAATTTTTTTATATAATATCTTAATTTTTTATTAAATTTAATATTAAAAAATCACATATATACGTACTATTAATATTTATTTTATAATTATAATTTTTTGTATAATAACTGTGACTTAAAAATTACATCACCTCAATACTAAATAGAAATCTTAAGCAATGAATTTATGCTTGGTTTGGCGATTTGATCAATTATTAAATCGGATGGAATCGGCCACGTATGTGTTAGATAATTGAGACGATTGGTTTATTTACTAATTATTATCTTTTTTGGCAAACATAAACTAGATTCCATAAACCAGATTCCGTCAGCAGTCGCTAGTCAAGGATAATGAACTGATCCTAATCACTCCTAGAAGAATTAGCTGGCCATGCTGGACCGAGATTACGGGTGGGAATTTAAGTCTTGACACAATTATTCGACATAATTTAACATAAAAATAAAAAATAAAAATAATTATTGGTTTGAAAAAAAAAAAAATTGATACTACTAATAAATATTACGGAGCTTACTATGCTACAAATTCTGTATGTAACATAGTAAATGGGAAGCTTAGAGCATCTCCAAAAGTCTCTATAAATTTTACTCTTCAAATATCTATTTGCTTACCTATGTGGCAAATAAAAGGGTAAAAAAATATAATAGTCTCCAAAAGACTCTTCAAATAGAAATAAATTAATATTATTTTAATCAAATAATTATTTTTTTAAAGGAAAAGTCAATAGTAATTAAAGCATTTCTCTTTCTTTCTTTAATGAAAAGTAATAAAATATAAATTGAAGAGAGAGAAATTAACTCTCCAAATTTGAAGAGAGAGAATCAATTCTTATTTGAAGAATTTTAATTGGAGTGTCTTTTAGAGCTTTAAATATTAATGTGACTCTTCAAATAAGTAATAAAATTTTATTTGAAGAGTTTTTTGGTGATGCTCTTAGACGGCTGTTGCAGGGGAGAGGAAAAGCTGCTGGGGCTTTAGCTGATGCAAGGCCATAAAGGACTACTCCAATAGCTGTTACATGCAGAAGTAGCAACTTAGCTG
Organism: Citrus trifoliata; assembly: GCA_018350135.1. NCBI lineage: Eukaryota > Viridiplantae > Streptophyta > Magnoliopsida > Sapindales > Rutaceae > Citrus > Citrus trifoliata. The sequence continues at coordinate 5,661,371 of CM031392.1, forward strand.
AGTCCAACTATTTATTGTATGACTCGAGTCTGTGTTGGCTGACACAACTATAATTTTAGGACGTAAATTAACACTAACTAGTCCTTTTGAATTACCCGAAAAATGTAGAGATTATGTAAAAAAAAAATAATTATTATAAAATAAAAAATAATAATATACAGTAAAATATAAATTTTAAATAATAATTCTAATAAAATTATTAAATATATAATAAATTTTTTATTATATAAAAAATTATATCAATATAATTTTTAAATTACGACAATTAAATACTTTAATACTGTCCAAACGCAGCCTAATAAACCCTTAAAATCGCTGCAATGAGTATTGAGAGTTTGAATTCCGACTCATCTAACTTTGCTCAATTATATTATTGTCTTAGGTTCTCAAATTATATAATGCGTGCACAATTATTTATGGATTTATTTATCGGAAAAAGAGCCGCCCACATTTTTTTTGCTTTTTAGTTTTAGCATATTTTATATTGAAAATTCGGGAATACTATTGTGTGATAAATACGGAAAAGTACGGAGAATCGTTTCGAATCCTGAAGATAGCCAGCGCAACACATGAATCCTGTTAGCTTACTCATTCCGAAAAGGAAAAGGAAAAGGAAAAGTAAAACACAACGTGTCGAATCAGTTACGGATCGCGGGCCACTGTCAGTCAAAGACGCTTTGGAGAGAACAGTGCAGCCTTCATAAGTTAAATACAGCTACCCGTGCCTCGGTCTCCGAGCCCTGATTGAGTGATTGAGCGGGGTCCACATCAAGGAAACAAATAGTCGTGATGATCCGCGAAATTACTTTAAGGAAAGCTAATGCTAAATTACGTGTATGATTTAATAAAAAAATATTAGGTAATTTTAAATATATTTTTTTAAAATTTAAGTTTGATGTAAATAGATGGTAAAAATTTATTTATTTGTAAAAGAATTTTTACCGTTAATTAATTTTAATTTTGACCGTTAATTGATTATGTAAAAATAATATTATCTTTAATAATAATTTATAAATAGAAATAATTAAAAAAATTAAAATTATTAATTATTTTAATCTCTTTAAATTATTGATATTTTTTTAAAATTCTTAAAAAAAATAACATTAAAAATTTTAAAAATCATCTTTAAATTATTGATATTTTTTTAAAATTCCTACAAGAAAGATAAAATTAAAAACTTGAAAATAAAATAATCATAATCTTTATCTATGATATTATAAATTTTTAAAATTAATAAAGATAAAATTATCAAAAAATAAAATTTATGATTTTCGCACCAATAATTTTAATTTTTTTTAGTTATATCAATTTACAAACTGTTGTTAAGAACAATATTATCTTTACACAATCAACTAATAATCAATGTTAAAATTAACCGATGATAAATTTTTTTTATAAATAAATAAATTCTCACCATCTACTTGCAATAAGCTCAAATTTAAATTTTTTTTTAAAAATTACCTAAAAAAACATCAAAGATTCTCATTGATCTAATATTAATAATTAAATTAAAATATAAGATTTTATTATTTTACTAAGATGCATTCTCCTTGTATAAATAATGTATAAATCATACACATACACTATACATCTAAGATAGAAATTATCTAAAATATAACAATATATATCTTCAAAGATAAGCAAAACATGAGTAATGATAACTATCGGAACTCCGAATTTTAATACCTATAAATTTTCTTTCATCTTATCATATCATACAATAGATAGCATATCATCCATACCGTGCACGAAACCACACACTCGGAAAAAGAAGGGGAAAAAAAAAAAAAGAAGAAAAAGAAGAAGAAGAAGCACTACTCTCCTCTCTATACTGAGCTTTACAAAAACACTCGCGCTCACTTCACTCAAGGCAGGAAAACTCTGTGCATATCTCTCTATATGTACACACTAACATTCATCACCATCTTTACAACTCAAAACATATAATTAATTAATAATAATTCCTCCTCAACGATAGCTTCATTCACTGCATCCATTGATGTCCTGCACAACAGAAACAAAATCAACACGATTATCTCAAGTAATTTTGGAAAGAATAAATTGCGTATGAAAAAGAAATGGTGAAATCAAACAAAATAAATTAAATTAATTATGTTTACTTACTGAGAACTTGGTCGGCCGACAATCTTCTGGAGACATCTTTCGAGAGCATCCTTCGGAGCAAATCCTTGGCCAGGGGCGAAACGGAGTGAAACGCGCGAGTCGGGAACCTGAGATTCCCTCTCAAAACGGCGTCGAATATGTCCGTAACGGACTCCCCGTAAAACGGCGGAAATCCCGCTAACATTACGTACAGAATAACGCCGCAGCTCCAGACATCCACGTTCTCGTTATACTCAATCCCCGCCAGGACCTCCGGCGCCACGTAATACGGCGTCCCGACCACTCCTCTCATCGCCACCACCTCGCCCCCTCCGACGATGTCCGCCGATCCGAAGTCCGATATCTTTACGGTGTCCTCCGACGAGAAGAGGATGTTGTCCGGTTTCAGATCGCGGTGTACGACGCCGGCCTTGTGCATGTGAGAAATCGCCTGAACCAGTTGCTTCACGATCGGCTTCGACTCCGATTCGGAGAAGACGCCTTTGTCGATGATCCGGCGGTACAGATCCTGCGAGTCGCAGAGCTCCAGCACAATGTGGAGGTGGAACTGGTCCTCGTAAACGGCGAAGATTTGGACGATGTTGTGGTGAGGAGTGAGGAGTTGGAGGATTTTAGGCTCCGTGAGGATGCATTGGGAGTCGAGGGAGTCGCCAGAGATTAAACGCTTGTCGATGGATTTCACGGCGAAGGACTCGCCGGAGATCCGTGAGGTGCACCTGAAAACGGTGCCGAATCGTCCCCGGCCGATCTCTTCGCAGACTTGGTATTCTCTGTTCAGGGCTTCAGTCATGAGAGCGTCTTTTTTTTTTTTTTTTTTGGTGATTTGTTTTTCTCTGTTTTCGTTTGGTTCAGGTTTTAGTTTGGTGGGTTTTGCTTAATATAAGGAGAGAGTGCAGGAGGGTTTTAATGGAGGCTAGAGAGGGGTGGTTTGAGGAATGTTTCTAGGAATATTCGAGCGTGGGATCTAACGGATACAGATTCTGGAAATCAGGAGCCGTTGGATCTCAGATTAATTGAAACTACGGTTTTACCCTTTTTGAGTTTAAAGTGTTTCTCGAAGACTCAAAGGAGAGAATAAAAGTGGAGACGTGGACTCCGTACAGTTGACAGTTGGGATCAGGTATTTGGTTGGAGATAGTGTCGTACAAGAGTGCGACTGACTGTGTGAATTATTAATACTGTTTGCCTAATTTTTCATACATAATTACGAATTTTGCCATTATATAGTAATATTAAGCTAGGATTATGATTTTAAATCCAGAAGGTCCACCGGTCAAGTAAAAAAAATGCCAGTGAAGAATAGAGTCAAGTAAATCTCATGTTTTCTCTTAACAAGGAAAGAAATTTATCATAGAAAGATAATGAGTAAATGAGCAATGCCGTCTAAAATAAAAATTAGCCCGATATTATAGTTTCGAAATAAGAAAAAGGGATATTATCATTTTCCCATCAAAAGTATTATGACACATCATGTCAGTATCATGGTTTGTTAAAATTATCATTTTATCACCAAACGTTTAAACTGTTAGCATTTTCTCACAATTCTGTTAACTGAATAAAAATTATACTGACGTCGTAAGGGTATTTTGGACATATCACGTGAGGCCAAAACGTTGCGTTTTGCAATTGTAAAGAAAACGAGCAATTTGGACATGGAGCCCCAGAAATCGAAATCAACCCCCCTCTCTCTCGATTCTTCTTCAATCTCCGCCCTCTCTCGCTCATTGTAACTGACGCATATCTTTCTCACTCTCGCAGCAGTGTTGTTCCATCTCTACTGTCTTATACTCTGTCCATTGTAAGTAGGATTACTACTTGGTTATTGTTAATGAATTTTTGCCATTTTATTTGTAATCATCAAGCTTACATGCATTTGTCGTTTTGCTATAATTTTGGTTATTGTTCGTTACTTTTTACCTAATTAAATTGCTTTGAGTTGTGATTAGCACTTGCATTTAATAGATTAGGATTATTAGTTGCCTACTGTTAATTAATTTTTGCTTACTGTTAATTAATTTTTTTATTTGTAACCATCAAGCTTACATGCATTTGCCGTTTTGCTGAAATTTTGGTTATTGGCTATAATTTTAGTTATTTTCATTACTTTTTACTTAATTAAATTGCTTTAAGTTATGTTGTAATTTCAGTTATTCAAAATTTTTCCTCATTTTTAATCTTGTAGATGATGTTACCATTACAACTATATTTACTTTACAAAGGTGAAAGACATCGTATAGCGTTGATTGAACCTAAATAATATACCCTGCAACAGATGAAGAATGAAGCATTAAAGATTACCAGGGAGCATGTGTTGACAACTCCTGAAAGTGTGCAGTTATCGGTTACCAACCCAAGGAACAAGCTTTCGATTATTGTAGATTCCGAGGCAGTCTTGCAGGCTCAGTTCGCTGCACATGATTCAATGGAAGTGGCAGTGTTTAAAGCCATAATTTTGCCAACCCTACGTCCTGATTTATCACTTTCTGGGGTGTTACAAGCGATGCTACATAACTGTGGAGTGCAGTTATCTGCAGAGCAAATTACATGGGTGAATGATGGTGGAAATAAACCACCACCTAGGACTGGAGGCATACAAGGGCCACCAATAGAGCTGAATGAGAATGATGGGCATGAGAGTGATGATGATGATGTAGTATATTCAACTGATGGGAGTCGTATAGATGACACTGATGATGATGATGCTGATGACGATGACCAAAATGAAGATAATGGTGCAGATATTATGGATGATGTTAGGGGTTCTAGTTCTGACGATGAAATAGCTGAAGTATATCCTCAACTATTAGCAAACACATCAGATTCAGATTATGATTTGGGTACCACTCAGCTGAAGGATTATATTGAAGTGCATGCATATAAGCCAGGGTGTAATGGTAAACATAGGCTGAGGTTAGGAGATGTATTTAATGATGTTGAGCATTTTAGATATGTGTTAGGTGAAGTGATGGTAGATAAAGACTTTGAAATTACAAAGGTGTACAATGAGGTTAGGAGATTTTACGGAAAATGCAAGATTAATGATTGTCCATGGTATGTGATGAGAGGTAAAATAAGGGGCAAGGGTGGATTTGCAATCAAAGAGTTTGTTGGAGGCCATTGAGATAACATGGCCTACTGCATATCACAGACCATGTGCTAGGCACATATATGTTAACTTCTGCAAAGAACATCCTGGTGTTAGTTTGAGAAATCTGTTTTGGAGGGCTGTCAGTAGCACTAACAAGTATGATTACGCTATTGCAATGGAAAAGCTCAAAAAAAAAAAGTTAGAGGCATGGCAGTGGCTGGAGACTGAGCTTGCCGGGTTTACTTGGTCAAAACATGAGTATGACAAGAATTGCAAGGTAGACCGTACAATTAACAACACTTCAAAGTGTTTTAATAGTTGGATATTACCCCACAAAGAGAAGCCTTGCTTGACCATGCTTGAAGAAATTAGATGCATGTTCATGACACTCTTCACAGAAAGGAAAAAAGAAGCACAATCTTGGACCAATATTCCACAGAGTGAAAAAAGAATTGGATGCTGCATATGAATGTGGAAGCAAGATGAATGTAATGGCTTCTAGGGATCTTCACTTTCAAGTATAATTCTAACTCATGTTTTTTATAATTATTTTTTTCCTGATCCTGAATGTTTGTTAGGTTAATCAAGTTTTTTTCCTCAACCTTATAATTATTATTTAATCATTATGTAATTTTTGTTAGGTTAAAGACAAGGGTTATTATCCAGCAAGGAGGTTCATTGTCGATCTCATGAGCAAGTCATGTGATTGTGGTTATTGGGACCTAGCTGGAATCCCCTGTACTCATGTTATGGCTGCAATTAGTCATGCAGAACACACGGCAATAGAGTATCTACCAAAATATTTCACCAAAGAGGCGTACTTGAACACATATGCAGTGATGTTCAAGCCAATTCATGACAAAGTTACATGGGACTCTTGTGATAGGCCCAAGCTCTTTCCACCTGAGATTACCAAGAAGATTGGAAGACCAAAAAAGTCAAGGAAAAGGGCAGCCACTGAGCCAATAAAAAAATACATATCATTTTATATCTGCTGCTCCTTTTGTGGTGGGATGAACCACAATGTCAGGAAATGTGCATTAAGGCCATCGATAGCAGGAGAATTAAGAGCTCAGCATGTAACAGTCACTAAACCTAATGTTTTAATTGTTTTTATGTGTATTAAAATTAATTTTTTATTGTTATCTATGTAATTTTAAATAGGGAGTTAGTGGGCCGGGAGAAAGTTCTAATGCAGCAAGTACTTCAAAGAGGACAAAGAAAGTGGTAATTTGTTTATTGTTATTCATTGAGTAATTTTTAGTTTGTTATAAATATTGATGATTTGATTATTTATATATTTCAATTTAAATAGGTTGTAGGTGGTTCACAAGAGAGCTTTATTGCTCATAGAGGAAGAGGAGGTACTGGCAATAGAGGCTGAAGGGGCCAAAGGAGTAATAGAGTAAGAGCAAGAGGCGATGGAGTAAGAGGACGTAACAGAGGAATGATAGCTAGAGGTACAAGAGGTATGTTATTGTTTTAAATTAATGTTTGATGTTTGCAAATAACTATTGCTGGTCTTAAATAATTAGGTAATAATTTTTTTGTCCAGGCCAATATGAAACTGATAATGTTTCACCGAATCCAACTTAAGGCTCACAAGCTTCACATATATTAGATGCTTTATGAAATATTACCATTAAGGTGCTGTTATATATTTTAGATGCACAAACTTTATATTAGTGCATTAATTTGTTGTTATGTTTTTGGAATCCATAAACTGTTTTGATTACTTTCCAGTTGCATTACATCTTAAACTATAATACTTCATTACATCTTCAACTACAATGATTGATTGCTACAATATTTTTTCATGTTTATTACATTACTTTCTCATAAATAATCCTATCACAATGCCATAAATAAAAACTATGACCAATTTCAGTTTCGCTTCAATGCATCGTAGTTGTTCACTTATCTTCATTACATCTTCGTTTAGGTTCATGCCATAACCGGATGTAATGTTACGCATTTACATATCTTCTTTTGCTGCCCATTGCAAAAAATTACACTTTTTAAACCTGCATGTCCAAAAGAGCTTATTAGGGTTTTCCGAGGTTGTAGATACCATCGCACATGCCTGCACTCCACAATTGCAGTATTTAGGATAGCATGTAACTTCACCATGTTTCTTAGCTCGAACCCTGGTATTAACACTGAAGTTACTACTGGAGGCCATTGTTTTGTTTGAATTTATGTGTATGAAGGCTGAAACTATGTTTGGTTTTGAGTGAAGATTAAGAAGAGCTGGATTTTTTTAGTTTGGATGAAATGTAGTGTTTACAGTGGCTTATTGTTGCTGTCTTTGAATGATAAAGTATGTTTGGTTTTGCTGTCTTTGAGCTGGGCATGTCATTTTCTGGGTCGCTGGGGCTCAAATGGGGTTGCTAGTTGGGGTTGAAATGGCCTGATTGCTAGTAATAAAATGAGCTTGCTGGTGTTTAAAAATGGTTTGGGCTTGCTGGTGTAGTGGTATTGAAATGTTTACTGTGGCTTGTAGTTGTGCCTTAAAAATTGAGTTGTTGGGCTTGCCATTTTCTTTCTTTTTCAGCTGGGTTGTTGGTGCTCAAATGGGGTTGCTAGCCTTTGATTTGGGGTTGCTGGTTGCTGATTGAAATGACAACCAGCAGCAAGCTTTTATAAGTATAAAAGTAGCTGCTATTTGAATGTAACGGCTACTTTTGGGGTTATTCTTGTAATTAAATCATCACTTATTGTTGTTTATTCTTAAAGGGCAAAATCGTCTTTTACGCTCCAGGGGTAAAATTGATCTTTAAAGAATTTTTCATTACATATAACTGAGTTTTAACAGAATAGTTGGAAAATTCTAACAGTTTAAACGTTTGGTGGTAAAATGATAGTTTTACCAAATCATGGTACTGACATGATGTGTCAGAATACCTTTGGTGGGAAAATGATAATATTCCTAAGAAAAATTACTAGATTGGATAATATTACTATGAGTGCGTTTATAGTTGAAGTGCTGTAATTTTTAAGTTATAGTTGTTATAGAAAAAAACTATAACTATGAAATAAAAATTAATAAGATGTAGTTAATATAAATTTTAAATAATAATTTTGACAAAATTATTAAAGGTATAATAAATTATCCATTATACAAGTAAAAAATCATATCAACGTAATTTTTAAGTTACAATAGTTAATATTTACTAAATATTTTATTGTTGTACCTTTTAAACTACAGTTGTCCAACTTCAATATCAAACAGATCCTATATTTATTCACGAGTTTTGAAATGAAATGATACGGAGTCTGAATCTAATAAATTATGAACGTACTTGAAAGGTGTCCCACATTGTGTTTTCGATCTCCTACAACCTCTCAAAAAGATTATTTTTCATCAATGGGTTTAAATGAGATGATAAATTACAAGCCCATCCTAATAACTTATGCACCTATTTGAAAGGTTGTCCGTGTCCCACATTGCAATTTCGAGTTTCCACAACCTCTCAAAAGATTTATATTTCATTTTATTGGTAGCTTCTCATTGGTACAAAAGGCTAAAAGTAATACTTCTACGGCATTGGATTTGTACGTTAGGCAGTCCAAAAGGGCACCGAATATACATGCAGACAAAGTAAGTGATTCAAAGAAAAAGAAAGGAAAAAAAATTGAAACGGAAACGAGGGACCCGATGGATTTAAGATTTGTATGGCAAAGAGGAATTCAAGTTGGCAAAGGCATTGAGGCTGAGATTTTCTTTATAATTGGCTTTTCGATGAAGCAAAGAGATAGTGTAAAAAGCAAATGAGCAAAATGATTTTGCTGTTGAGTAGTGGGGTTCAGGCCACGGAGTCCGGACAATGCAAGGTACAAAAGCAAGGACAGCATGCATAGAGTCGGTGAGTGCTTTCAATACTCGGACCATTTTGTCAAAAAAATACAATAATTGTCAAAGAGGAAACAAATATCCTGAATCATTTTCTGACTAGTTGACTGGCTGTCGTTGGTTTTGGGTCACTAAAACATGTGCAGCGCCTGAATTTAAGAGAGCGCAAGGAGTTGAGACGATGAAAGGGGATAAGAAAAACACCTTTTCTTTACCAACTTGGTCCAAATTCATTTCTAATCCAACTATTTTTTTTTTGTCTCATCTAAAATCATGCATGTTTTTTTTGACAATGTTTTCGGTTCCAACGTTCCACGTCCTAAATTTAAATTCTAATTACGATATTTTCAAGGATATCGTACCCTATAATCTGGAAATTGTTAAATATAAAGGTAATAATATTGAATAAAATCTGACTATTTAATAATACTCAGATGGTAGAGTACAATATCTATATCTTTAAGGATCGTCCCATAAATTTTTCATTGCATTTTCTAAGTTTCTCTTACATGCGGACATATTGGTCCTTCGAAATGTAGTGACCTCACTATGAAAGATTTCAAACTGGTTAACTAAAAGTCAGCAAATTAAACAAATGAAACAGAGAAAATGAGTTACTCTTTTGCAAGGGCATGTTGTTTGGATGTCTTGTTAATATCACCGACTTATATGACAAGTCCAAGTCCAAGACTAGAAACAATCTTCAATGCTGTGTTTGTTGGCTGCTTGTTCGCAACTAGTTTTGCATTTGCCTGCTTGTGCAAATGAAAATATCAACAGACAATTCTTCTTATTATAATATTAATAATTTACAAGTAGTCTTCTCATTATAATAGTAATAATTTATAATAGCGATATTATCATTTTCTCACCAAAAATATTCTGACACATCATGTCAGTACCACGGTTTGATAAAACCATCAGTTTACCACCAAACGTTTAAACTGTTAGCATTTTCTCACCATTCCGTTAAAACTCAGTTAATATGTAACAAAAAATTCATAAAAAGTCAATTTTACTCACGGAGCATAAAATACCATGTAATTAACCTTTTATGAATTTTGTAATTAAATCATCATTTGCTGTTATTCCTTCTTCAAGGGTAAAAATTATCCTTTATGAATTTTGTAAAATTGATCTTTTAAAAGACTATGTAATTAACATTTTATGAATTTTATAATTAAATCATCATTTGCTGTTCTTCCTTCTTAAAGGGTAAAATCATCTTTTATACTTCAGGGGTAAAATTGACTTTTTATGAATTTTTTGTTACATATTAACTGAGCTTTAACGGAATAGTGGGAAAATACTAACAGTTTAAACGTTTAATAATAAATTAATAATTTTAACAAACTGTGATACTTATATGATATATCAAAATACTTTTAGTGAAAAAATGATAATATCCCTTTATAATAATAATACTTAAAGATAGTGGTAACAAATAATACCTAACTTCGTCGGATGAATCAGATCCCAATTAAGTCAAGTCTCGGTTGGCCCAGTAACTACGTGGAAGCAAGTGAAAGGCTTGAATTATTTTTCTTTATAATCCCTTGATTAAGGTGGAAAGTCAAATATTTTTGACATTAACAAAGGGGTAATTATTAAATTCAATTATATTGTTAATGTTGATTACCGCGCATCATGCCGCATTATAATATTAGTGCAAATCCTGACAGAAACCACGGACACACACAGCTGAATGTCTGATTAAGTAATTGGTTTGTTAAACTTAAACAAATAATAATTTTTGCGAGCAAGTGTGATGGTGATTCATGCCATTCTATGCTCTATTAATTATTATAGATTTCTCGATCATCACTATACTGAAACAATGTGCATGCTGCGTTATCATTCCAACACTAGGTGCAAAAATATCATTATTCTTCTCCTAATGTGCGAACCTTGGCGGCTCTGTGTTAAGAAAACAACATCACAATACCTAATTCACAGGCAAATCACATGTAAACAAAACAACCCAGGAATATAACATAACATAATCATTTTAATATAATAATTTTGTCCACGCATAACCTGTCCTCATCTAATACTACACACACAAGGTTGATTTGATTAACTTATGGGACACTATCAACTTGGAGTTCATAAAAAAAATCGCCTAGGATCGTGCTTCCTGCGTATACGTAAACGGTGTAGAAAATCTCAAGTGCTCTTAGATTATTGTTCATTTTCAACTCACTCTGTATACTCAATTAATCGTGATAGTATTTATGTGCACGAGATAAACAGTGAATGAATAAAGGCAAAGTTCTTAATCACTAAAGATTATCTCGGAAAGTGAATGGGTGCAAAAGCATATTCATTTATGCAAAATGTAATTAAAAATGCAGAAAGTGAATGGGTGCAAAAGCATATTCATTTATGCAAAATGTAATTAAAAATGTCGAAAAATCCGGGACAAGATCCGGGTTTAGATTTCCCGGACCCGGATCTTTTAAATCCGAGTACTGCATGGTTATTTCCAGATTTTGGGTTACAAAACGTGGATAAAGTTTAAAAATTGCATTTATGGGTAAAATTTATCACTATTTTACAGATAAGTCCAGACTCCAATTTTGATAGTATCACTTTTTATCCTAATTTATCTTAATCTTGCAGTCAGGTCCAGAAAAACAATCTCAATTTAACGTCCACAGATATCATCAGTGTGATCACATCATTCAAAATTAAATTCAGCCAATCATCGATCATACATTTATGTTTATGGTATGTACAAGCACATAGGTACTGGATTTGACTCACATAATAGCAGCTTTTCACAGCATGCTGAAGAATTTTTGTGAGATGCATGCACCCTTCTAGAGTAGGTAGAGAGTAGCACAGTCACTTCATTATTTCTCTACAAAGTGTCATATTTTGCTACCATATGTATAAACGGGTCCACGGAGAAAATGGACGTGTAATCACACATAGACGGAAAAACATTCAACTTAAACGAGCTCAAAAATGTAGTATTGAACTGCAGCATTCATACACTGACCAGGTTTTGTTCTTGATAATAATGCAGCTTCCGATGAATGATTTGCATTAATATCTCATAGCTCCTGCAAGTTTGACACAAAATGCAAACAGTCATCTATTGGTAAGAGTCCAGAGAATCGTGTCAAAAGCAGGGATGAGAAAGCTTTCGAGAGTAATAAGAATTTAAAGGCTGTGACACCTGTATAGGTTCTAACAATCCTAATTTACCATTTTTCTATCTTGAGGGCTCATCTGAAAGCTCTTAAAAGTGGATATCAAATACATTCACAAGAATGAGTTTGGCAGAACATTAAGATTTTCTTTTCAGGTAATTAGTGTGAAAATCCAAAACTTTCTATCAGCAAAATCGAAGAGGCAAGTCAAGGGTAGTTGATCATGTCTTGCAACCTGATGGATCTTAACACTGATTGCAGCACATTAATGTTACAATGAAAATAATGCAAGTCTACTCCAACGTCGTAATTGGTGCATAATTCATTTTCCAACTCTTCTTTCCTTTTATTGTGCAAGTAATTAGAACTTTTCATAGAAGGCAAATAAGCCAACATCAAACGCTGTCTATAAAGAAGATGAAACAAAAATTAGTAAAACGCTAAACATATTACAGTCATTCTCAGTAGCTACTATTGCCCAACTTGAGGAGGACAAGAGAAACTCAAAGAAAAGGTACCATGAAGGTTTGTTTTTTGTAGGGGGGGGGGGGGGGGGGGAGGAGAAAAGAAAAAGAAGTTAATGTATGCACTTTATATGCCTTGAAAGTTGCTTGACCGGGATCAATCCTTGTTTTAAAATGATTAAGCAGCAGGATCAGGATTCGGTCAAACCAGATAAGGTTCCAAGTTCTTAGCATACTATGAAATAATAGCAAAGGTGTGTAATTACTCACCATCATTGCTTGAATTCTGTTCTCTGTCAATTTGTTCTTGCCATGGCCGGTCGACATCAGAAGACTGGTACTCTTGCAAAGCCTTCCCTTCTGACAAAGAACAAGAGTGGGGAACAGAAAATGAAATGTTGGTCGTGGTCTGCCTCTTAGCCGCTGAAGATTCAGCTGTGGAGCAGAAGTCGTCATGTGCTCCAGAGTTCCCAGCTTCGTTCTTGCAACTATACAATTCATCTGGGTATTGCCGTTCTTCTTCCACATTTTTTGGTCTCTTTCTACTAGGTAGATTATTCTTGCCATTCTGAAACGAGGGCACCTTCTGATCATTAGATGAAATAGTTGGACAAGTGCTCTTTTCCCTCAAGACAACTTGTGGAATGGCTGGAGTTTGAATCCGATCAGAATTATCAATAACAACTTCATTTGTCCCATTTGAGTCCGTAGCATTTTCAGCAGCTTCCATTTCCCACATCTTGAATATAGCTTGAGTTAAACGTTCTCTACCCAAGTCTAAATCAATAATAGGTTTTGGATAGTTTAATCCCAACTCCACCCCAGCAGCTTTAAGAACATTCGGGGGTGCATCCCAAGGATGATGTATCCACTCTGTTGGCATTCTTGCTAGCTCAGGCAGCCACTGTCTTACATACTCACCCTCCGGGTCAAATTTTGACCCTTGAATCTGGCTCCAAAAGTTCAGAAAATAAGATGCAGGGAATAGACTGGTGTTTTAATTTACAAACTTTAAACACAAATTTGCAGTCACAAAATACTATGGAATTGAAATGCTTTCATCGTAACTTGGTGAATTGCATAAGATTATTACTAATTCAGTGGTCATATAAATTAGTAAATAAGGAAATCCAACATACCTCTGGGCTGTCTAATCGTTCAAGCTCATGGCCGTCCGGTAAGCTCCCAGAGATATACTGCCAACCAAGGATGTCGCATTCCAGATCAGCATCCAAAAGAGTGTCCCAAAAGTACTTCATCCCCCATCTCCACGGAAGAAGCAGGACCTTCACTGCAAAACTTGAAACTATCACTCTTATTCTGTTATGTATCCAGCCCGTAGCCCAGAGTTCCCTCATTCCAGCATCCACCAGTGGGTAACCAGTTCTACCCTGTCTCCAAGCCTTAAAATTACCCAAGTCAGCATGCCAAGGAAAGTATTTCAAGTTGCTCAGTAATGGCCTCTCGTGAGTGAATGGAAAGTTAAAACATAGATATCGGGAATATTCTCTAAGTCCCATGGCCCTAAGAAAAAAGGTTACACTCTCTTTTCCTTCAAAGTTCTCTTCTTTTGCCCACAATATCTGCTTCATCCATAAACATTGAAAAACCTTCCTCATACTTAGCTCTCCAAAATGAAGATACGGAGACAAAAGTGAAGTGGAGTTCCCTCCAAGTTTTTGCCTATTCTTATAATAGTGACGGAGGTGCTGTTCAACAAATTCAGTCAGAACCTTATCTGCATTGCTCCAACCTGGAGACCATCCTCTTCCTAATAAGGCATTACTTGATTTTTCAGATTCATCTTCAAGACCTAAATCCTCAATAGAACATCCATCAATGGTTCCTGTCATTTACAAGAAGATAAAATTCTCAACTATTCATTCTTCCTTCACACACACGCGCGTGTGCACGCGCATATACACATATACATATATACATAAATGCATATACAATCAGTCGTCTGTCCACAACAATTCAATTTACAATTATAGATTCATTCATGGGCGAATGCACATCCTTCATTCTACACTCATACTTATGTTATTATACCATCTTGGGGGTCAAGTTTAAATTAAAAGATGAATATCAGGAGAACCATGCTTCCCTCTTCTAGAGGTCAGAGGATAAAGAAGAATTTTTCAACTATTTATTCTTCCTGACCTCCATAAATAAGCAGACAGGCATACGTTGATGTGTGGCCTTCATACTCCCTGTGATTATCACAAGAATGAATAGGCTTGTGCATGCTGCATGCATACATGAATGTCCTTCATTTAAAAATGGTGCTGACAAAAATGTATAGTTGGGGCCAGGTTAAATAATGAGCTGAAGACCTTGATCATGATGCATCCTCCATCCAGCCCACAGGACCATACAGTTTACAACATGAAAATTTTCCCAAACAAAAGCCCATAATAGATAATATGCATTCACAAAGGATAGCCCAATTGGATTGCTCTATTGCAGTGGAATTAAGAGGTCAGGGGTTTGATTACAAGGAATACATTTAATTTGGGCCGTGATATAAAAAAGGAAAAAGCCCCATAACATGCATGAATACATATCACTAATGAGGGAATATTAAAATCTGGGTGAATGAGCAGGGCCATCTTCACTATGGGGAAGGTAATATTCAGAACAGATAACAGGACCTTGATACTGGAACTAAATATATTCTCCAAACAAAAAGCACATCTGCCTTTCTTGTATCAGCATTCACAGGTACTCAAATAAATAGTGGATTAAGCTACAACAAATTCAGCAACCAGAGCAAAATACTTAACATGCTGTTTAGATTTACCTGCAGCTTGCACCAAACGCCATGGAGGAAGAATTGAAGCAGGTTCCATATGCATCTGCAAACACTTATCCCAATATGCATCAAAAGTTGTAAAAGCATGCCCTCTCTCATCATATATCTCCCAAGGCTCATATAACAAATCTCCATTATAACTTTGCACTGAAATACCAAGCTCCACCAGCTTTTCTTTGATGCTGTGATCACGAACAAGCGACACAGGATCTGCGATATGGTAAAAAGTAAAAAGAAAAAAAAATTAAAAAATAACACTTGCCCCTGTTATAACAATGCAATAACACAGAGCAGTCCTTGACCTAAATAGAAAGGATGTTCATGCAAAGATGAACCAAGTTGTGGCTTAGATTTTAAGAATCTTTAAACACATTTCAATCCACTTATTCCTATCTCTCATGTTTTTCAATGAAAGGTAACAAAAATAATGTGCAGGTTATGGCTTAAAAATTCAAATTTAAATTAGATATTAGCAAAACGAATTCACATCATTGAGATTTGAAAAAAGTGTAGAACATACCATAAAGATGGTTGAATACTACTTTTGTTGCCTTAATGGCACTGATGCACTCCAAAAGAGCAGCAAGAGTACTCTCGGTTTTGAACAGCACAAGTTCAGCACCAAGAGATTTTAGTGATTGTCCCAAGTAAGAAAGAGACTGCTTCAGCCACCACCTTGATACCCGACCTGGGTAGAATTGTCCTTCTTCTTTAGGGCACCATATATAGACTGGAAAAACACTGCCATCCCTTGCAGCAGCAGCTAATGCAGGATTGTCCTCAATCCTAAGATCCCTTCTAAACCATACTATGGTCCTATTGCCACCCATATTCACTGATTCAGATCCCCTCAGTAACAAAACTAAGTACTAAAATATCACTATGCTCCTCTTGTATCACCACCCTCGTTCAGTCCAAAACTAAGAACACCAACAAAGAACTCCTTCCTTGCGTCTTCGACCTTACTTTTGGTTGACCAGTTCGAAAGATACCTAACCAAAAAGTTAGCTATGGGACCTGGGGTTTGGCTGAAAGATTAAAAGATATATTTGGGGAGTTGCCGGTTAAGCTTTGGGAGTCAAAATTAGTTCTAAACAATAAATTCCCAAAGAAACAGCCCTTTAAAGCTCTTCCACAAATTCGACGAAACTCTGTGAATCAAAGATATTTCAACCTATAGATAAGTCCCATCAAGCCTTCCCTACATGTCTCACCTGTCCAAAATCCCACAAGACAATCCCAGCACTTCACAAATATCTCCAGTTCATGGACCCTGAATCCTGATGTACTCTGCTAAAACAAAAAGCAACCCGAAACTCACAGACGATTCCTTCAAAACTCACAAGATATAATCATTAAAAGCAAGGACAGCAAATTTCTTTATACAACCAGAAGATCAGACTTCATGTGAATGAGTAATAATACAGATCTAAAACCTACCAAAATGATTCCGTAATAATTCACATTAAAGAATGATATCCACAAGCAACTAGACCCGGAATATCAACTATATCAACACTGGAAAGTATATCCGTATACCCAAAAATAACCAAACAGACACAGAATTGGGTATACCAAACTGAAAGGGTTTTCAGTAGATTGCACCAAGTCCAAATTTTGACTATTTATATCAGACACAATATAATACCAATTTAGCTATTGGGAAAACACAGCAGTGAGCAGCCCCGCATAAAATTACTGAGGTTTTGGCGCCCCATAACATTAGATTAGAGGGAATTATGCATTTACATTATCAACAGTGAATTCCTTAGAACAAGTGGGAAGTGCAAAAAAATGTGTCGTTGTCACGTGGGCTAACAGGCTAAGGTGATAGTGATGCTGATTAATGATGGTGGTGGGAGACACAGACATATGTTGTCAGCTTTGTGGATCCAACGTAAATCTTGAAGATAAGGTCTCCTCTGTTTTTCTCACTCTGCATGGAGAGTAAAACAAAACAACCTTAGCCTCTAGATATGTTTGTTCACCTTTAGTGTCCGTTTAATATAACTTATTTAAGAGTTATAAATACTTATTTAATTATATAAATATTTTTTAAAAAATTTATATTATTTAATTATTTTTTAATAAAATTTTTTTAACTTAAATAAGTTAATTTACCTCTATTAATAAAAACTTAAAATTTAAACTTTTAGAAATAGAGGTTAGAGAGATTTTTTTAAAAATATATAATATAAAAAATATCACACATTTTAATAATTCAGAAGTATTTTTTTTATTAACAATCAAACATTCAATGACTTTTTGTCCAAAAACTCTATTGGTATAAGCTCTACTGTTATAAACTTTATTTAATAAATTATACTAAACGGAGCCTTAGTCATTAGTGTTTTTTTTTTTGTTCTTTGCTGCACTTTTCTATTAGAGATTTTGTTTTATTTTATTTTATTTTTGAGAAGTCCTTGTAGAGATTTATTGATATGATGGATTACATTTGTAATATTTATTTACAATAAGGAGATTATTATATTACATAATTATGTAACATATAGAATTATGTAGCAGCCGTCGGATGAAAATACAACGATTGTGAAAATATAAAATAATAAAATCATATTATTTTCATCCAATAGCTATAACATAACAAAAGCTTTACAATAATTATAAGGGTAATTTTTAAAAACCTTCCCTGAGGTTTTGGCTTGTTGCAAATAGATGGCGAGAATCTGTTTATTTGTAAAAAACCCCCTACCATTAGTTATTTTTAACATTGACCGTTAGTTGACTGTGTAAAGATAATATTACCCTTAATAACAGTTTGTAGATGGAATTAACTAAAAAAAAACTAAAATTATTGGTTATTTTACCCTCTTTAAATTATTAATATTTTCTTAAAGTTCCTACAAAAAAATTAAAATTAAAAAATTAAAAAATTAACTTTAAATAATTGATATTTTTTTAAAACTCCTATAAGAAAGATAAAATTAAAAACTTGAAAATGAAATAGTCATAATTTTTACCTATGATATTGTAAATATTTGGAATTAACAAGAATAAAATTATCAAAAACTAGGGATTGTGCTTTTCGCGCCAACAATTTTAATTTTTTTTTTAGTTATGTCAGTCTACAAACTGTTGTTAAGGGTAATATTGTCTTTGCACAGTCAACTAACAGTCAATGTTAAAATTAATTGACGGTAGGCGGTGTTTTATAAATAAATAGATTCTCGCCATCTACTTGCAACAAACCCAAACTTCAGGGGAGGTTTTTAAAAAATAT
Organism: Citrus trifoliata; assembly: GCA_018350135.1. Classification (NCBI taxonomy): domain Eukaryota; kingdom Viridiplantae; phylum Streptophyta; class Magnoliopsida; order Sapindales; family Rutaceae; genus Citrus; species Citrus trifoliata. The sequence goes on from CM031392.1 coordinate 5,680,114, forward strand.
CCATAATTATAAACGTTTTTCTCATTCTGCATGTAGAAGGTTTGAATAATGATTTAATTTGCTTTCAGAGTTTGACAGAGTGATTTTGCAGAGTAGCCGTCAAATTTGAAACTCACGGAGATAGATAGACTTTTTTAAATGTTTTATCTTAAATTTAATCTTAAATAATACTCATTAATTAAGTAGTTAAAAATATTTTATAAAATTTAAATAAATTAATTGTATTATTTAATTAATTATTTGATGAATACCACATTATTTGAAATAATTTTTTAAGATTAAAAGTGTAAGTTGTATAACATTACCCATATATTAAATTTGGACTTCCCCAACTTCCATCTTTTGAAAAGAAGAAATTGAAAAAAAAATAGTTTATTTTACAAGCTGAGATCATTGCAGTTGCACAAAAGATCAAAGTGATTTGAAAAACAAATACCTCAAAGGACAATTACCAACTCTATGTTCACAATCCTCAAAAGTTAATGGTAATGATAGAGGTTCCTATTATTGATTTTTATTTTTTTGACTAGGTTCAATTAGGGAACTCTATGTTCACAATCCTTAAAAATCACAGGTAATGATAGCGGTTCCTATTGTTGATTTTTGCTCTTTGACTAGGTTTCAATTAGGGAACTTTTCCGGTCCAAGGATCCCAAATTTGATAATTTCTAAGTTCAGTTGTATAATAACTAGAGTATGAATGGTTGCACTGGATGACTGGAAGGTCGACCTCATACGCTTGTTCTTTGCCCAGTTTCAGAATTCAGATGTTCAAGAAATGGCAGCTCAATTTTTTTTTTTTTTCATCCTACAACTGATCTATGGACCATATTCACAGATAGCCGGAATTTTGAGCACAAGGCTACTTGATCCTTCTAGAAGTGATGTGGCCCAGAAGTCCCCCGCGTGGTCCGGCAATGGGTCAACGTTATCTTAGTGCAAGCTCAAGGATTTCAACAACTGGAAGTTCTAACGAGCATACCCATTTCATTAAGAAAAGTCGAACAGCATAAGTATCCTTGACCATGTCCAATTTTACCTGAGAAGCATCATGGCAATAGAGAGCCTGTGTCCTCTGGCATCACAGTGCCTCAGCCACGCGTGGTCCGGCAATGGGTCAACGTTATCTTAGTACAAGCTTGAGGATTTCAACAACTGGAAGTTCTAATGAGAATACCCATTTCATTAAGAAAAGTCGAACAGCATAAGTATCCATGACCATGTCCAATTTTACCTGAGAAGCATCATGGCAATAGAGAGCCCGTGTCCTCTGGCATCGCAGTGCCTCAGCCATGAGCTCGTTATCAGCCTTCTCAGGTGCTGATTATTTAACAATAGCTATATGTACTATGTGCCACACAAATACGGCAACTAATTGGAGGACAGTTTGTGCCTTCAGACCACAAATGCAGTCTCAAGGAAACAAATTCTTTTCCTTCGGTGAATTCTCAGCGTGCACGGTCTCTGATCACCTCAAGATCCATCTCACTTGGGTCAGTTGCCTGAATTTCATAGTGGATGCCGTCCAGCTCCCTCCTGAACCTGTCCTTTGATGTTGCATACAGCATCTTAGCTCGGATTCGGGACACGTCAGGAGACCTGAGAGGAAATGACGAATAATGATTCTTGATTCCAAGTAAAGATTATAGAAAACCTTATAAGTAGAATAACAAATATTTTAGTCCAAATGTCCATAGCAACTAAGTTCGGAAAAATTCATTAACACTTGAGATCAAACGAAACAAAAAAGAAGCGATTCCTTTTCTTCCTAGTCCTGGCCTTGCTCCATATCTAATCTATGTTAAAAAGAAATTGAGCTCAGCACGGACTACAAAATTCAAACTACTCCAGTTCCCTTCTTTAATTCCTTGTCCCACCAAAGACTAGTTATAAATTCCACTAAAAAGAAAAAAATGAATTGTAGGTAAATACAACACATATATTGTCAACATCTGCAACAAGCAGTATTTCTCATAAGGAGGTACGCTTCAACCAATTTAATCCCCTACAGAACTCACTAACAATGGAAACAGAATTGTGATTAGAGCTACTGCAGAAAAACCATTAGCACAAGAATTTGACAAAAAAGGAACATAAGGTATTCACGTTGGAAAGAAGCTCAAATTACTGGGCTTTCGTTTCAAAAAATAATTAAAATCGTATAGCTTTTAGAAACATGATTAATAGAAGTACACAAACCTGAAATCATCAAGCAAACACAAAGTAAATTTAATTAGTTAAATAAGTTGAAATGAACACATTACCATGCAATGAAAAAGATCTTGCTTTTCTGACAATTCTCTGAGGTCACAAAATCAAAGTCATAAACTGCATAACGACAGTCATTATCCGGCAAAGATGCAGTGAAATCCTCATAGCTCTCAGCTGGGCCTCCAGTCTTTTCAACCACTACCTCCTTTTTCTTCTCATCAATCTTAAAAATCACATACCGGTGTACTTTCTTCCTCTGCAACTCAAGGTACGTGCTCTTGCTGTGATCAGCAACTCCCATCCCAGAAGATGCATTTGTCTGACAACCAAATCCAAATGTTATAAACAAGAATATCATCAGTAAAGAAATGACCTAATGAGCAACTTTGCCCACCATATGATGAGCAACCATATACATAACATGGCACAATTCTGTAACCATCAGTGACAGTGCAGAAGCTGTGAATTAACAAGATGTTGCTCACCATGAAGTGAGCAATGCCACCCACAAGATCATTACCCTTTAAAATTAATATCTTTTAATTACTTCAAATTTTGCAAATCCCAGATCATAATAAGTATACAATTTGCAGCCCAAAATCTAGAATTGCATTCTCTGAGAAACGAAATGAGAAAATTCATCATGCAAACACATGCTCAAGTTATATGCTACTATAAACTCCATCAAATCAAAGAAGCAAACTTTATTGGCTAAACAAAATTGAAACTTTACTACTACACAGGAATCAAAATGCTGAAAATAATATAAAAACAAAATAAAATACGAAAAAGCATCCTACAAATTCATATATGTTACCAGCAAACCAAACAAAAAATAATAATAATAATAATAACAGAGAAAAAAACTACTTGAAAAACAAATTAACGTAAGTGAAATCAGATCTATAGAAACAGTAATGAATAATTAAAAAAGAAAGGAAAAAAGACTTACCCCTCTGAAAGACATGGCTGCTTTGAACAAATTGCAAGAGAGAACGAAGGAGGGGGCAAGTAAGAAGAAAAAAATAAAATACCCACCAAAGAGAGAAAATTAAAAATTGTTTTTTATTTTTTAAAAAAACCAAGTAAAAGAAAAATATTCACCAACGAGAGAAGAGGTAATAAGTCTAAATGATTCGTGTTTTCAAAGGAAAGAAAAAGAAAAGGCAATGGAAAGAGGCGTGTCGTGTCAGTTCTTTTCTGACGGCGACCGCCATTATTCGGTTCCGGTGGGTCACCCTCACGGGGTTTTAATTTTACCGTCAAATTTTGTAGGGACCGTCAGATTCGGAAGTATGAGACTCAGATGTGTTGTATGCGTTACACGTGTTGTGAAGATATTACATCCGCGACAAGCGGTAGCAAGCGTACAAAATAAAATTATTCTCACATCATGATGTAAATCAACGGTGATTAGCTTATGGAATTTAGAAGGTCGAACACGCAAGTATCGCATGCCCTCTCCAGTAGATTAATCCATTTTGTTCTTACAATTACCCCAATCCAAACACAGCCTAATGACTCGACATCCAACAACACTCGTAAGCCGAAGCGAAATTTTCACTCTCAATTTTCCCAAATTAAAAACTCGTATTTTTGAGTTTTTTATTTTTTAAATTACAACGTTCGATTCCGTTTTATCGGACATTCAAAATTCCCCGCGAAAATGGATTCCATCTTTAGCCTTTGATTAAAAAAACCCTAGATTTCGTATCTTTGCAATTCCTTAGATAAAAATAAAATTAAATCCACTGCGAAATTTTGAGTCTTGTTAGTATCCGTCACTATAAAGTATTTTAGGATTTTCTCATCCTTTAAAAAAAAATGTCTTTAGGGCAGCAAAGAGGGAATTCAAATCCCGCGGCCACGCTTGCAGCTCTCGTCAGCAAGAGAAGCAGGTTCCAAGATGAGCTGCGTAATATTGAAAATCAGGTAAATTTTTGCTCTGTTTGGTTTCCAGGAAAATGAATGGAAAAGGAAAACTAAAGAAAGTTCCTTGTATTTTCTTTTTTTTTTAATCTTGAAATGAAGATTTCTTGTATTTATTTTTTTTTTCTTTTGGTTTGTGATAGGTATATGAGTTAGAGACAAGTTATTTGCAAGATATAGGCCAATTTGGAAATGCATTCAAAGGTTTTGAAGGGTTTCTTTCTTCTGGCAAGAACACTTCAAAGTAATTGCCTTTATTTTTCTTTTACTTATTCTTGTTGCAGTTTTATATTTGTGACTGTGGATTCATATTTGATGGTTTCTTATGTTTTGTTAATTTGTCAGTATTTACACTATTACCTGGAAAACTATAGAAATTTTGGATGTAGTGATGTGTACATTGAGAAGCTTGGCTTTTAAATTTTTCTAACTGAATCATCTTAACTAAAGCTGAAACTGAAGTTTAATCCCTTTTGTGTGTATGTAGATTATGTGGTTTAGCTTCCAAAATATGCTTCCATTCTAATTTAAATTTAAATTTAGATCGAAGTTGAAATTTTTTGTTGTCGCACAAGTGACCGGAGGGTAAATCTCGGAACCTGATCAGATTGTGGAAGGGAAGGATTATGGAATGGCGAAACCCCTTGACTTACAATAACTCCTGGAATCATCAGTCAAGGGGGTGTCCAGACAGCCATAAGCTTCATTGTGATAAAAAGTAGGTAGTTAAATGCACGGGGGAAGGGAAGAGAAGTTCTCTGTTGATGAAATTTACATCAATTTAAATTTTCATCAAATTATTAGGATGGGTGTTAGTAAGTGCACAAATCATGAGTGTTTAATCATTCATTTATTTTCTACAGACATCTATTGAATACTATTGATTTCCTCTATCAAATTTTCTAGACTGACTTTAGTGGGATTTCTTTTATCTTGACAAATCTTTAATTGTTATTTGTAGCTTCAAGAGGCCTAGGAAATTACAGCCTGAAGATAGAATCTTTTCTTTGTCCTCAGTTACTTCACCTGCGGTATGTACTAAATTGTTGAGTGATGATTACTTGCCTTGGAACGTTGGTTCCTTTTCCAATGATGTATGATACCTGTCAGAGAAACATTTATTTTGCTGGTGTTAAAAAGCCTCATGTTTTCCTTTTCTTTTGCAGATTCACGCAACCAATGTTCTGTGTTATCGAAAATTTTACCTCACAAAATGTATTTAACCCCAAAGGGATATTTTTCTGCTTGATTAGGACTCTCCAATTTATGACAACTGGCATGTTAGAAAGGGATAGCTATATCGCTTAAAAAAATAATAATAATAAATAAAGACTGCACTGTATGCAGTTTGAACCTTAATAGTTATATAACTTAATATCCATTGTTTCGTAAGTGGGATTTTTTACAAAGCCATTTGGCGGTGTGTGGGTTATCAGTTGCCATTCACAAGGGCTGAAGATGACCATACATTACTACCAGTGTCTTCACTATCACAAGACAATTATCTCCATTTCCAGAAGCTGGTATTGTTATTAGAAAACATGTCCACTTAATGTCTTAATGCAAATTATTCTGCAGCTAAAACACCATTATCCCAGAGGAATTCATCAAGTTCAGAAGATTTGACTTTTCTGGAGTGAATTCCATCTTCTGATGGTTTATATTTGATGCTATTACTCATGCGATTGATGATAGACTAATATTTTCATATTAATTTAACATTACCAAGGGATCTGATATTCTTGTTTTCAACTGAAAGACTGATCAATGGTTTATATTTGATGCTATTAATTATGTGATTGATAATAGACTAACATTTTCATTATAAATTTACGGTGCTGTGGGATCTGATTTTCTCATGTCAACTGAAAGACTAATCAATGGTACTAACCGTGTTCCCTTCCTAAATAAGTGTACTAATTGTTGTCACTTCCTAATTTATATGTAACTTGCAAAACTTTTAAGCTATATTAATGTGAAACCTTCTGTCCTACCAGATGTAAGCTTTGCATATTGAAATCTGCTGCTGTAACTAACTATTTAAGACGTGGCCGTTTGCCTTTTTTATGCTTTATAATGTTCATTCTGCATCTTTTATTTATGTCCTTTTTCCCTATCAAATTTTTAGTTGTGGAATATTGTCATAAGGAAGCTGCATCTCACATGTAAATGTAATTGACATATCCAGATTTAAGAAGACTGGTTTGTTCACATTGTGTTCTTTGTGTTTAGGCTGAAGAACTTGGAGTTAGGCGTGATGGTAAGTCCGTATTTATTATCTTACAATTTGCATTTCCTTGATAGCAGTAAATTGATGATGGTATTCCAATACTTGGTTTATTGCAGATGGAAGATCCGATTATGGCGCTGGTAGGTCTAAGGGTGGAAACTTGCCTTCTAACGGACAGTAAGTGCACTTTTCATTTTGACTGCTGTTTTAACTGGATTAGGGTCAACCTGATTAGAACAAATAAATTTATATTATAGAATGTACTTGCGTAGGTGAATCTGTAGTATGCTTTACTAATGGAAGGAGGATAACTGGGTGAGTTTGGTGGTAAGTGGAGATGAGAATTGGCGAGGAACAAAAGTGAAACCCGTGAGCCTTTGAACTCCTCGAAGTTTGCAAAAATGGAGCAAACCGAGGTTAGAGGTGGAGCCGGCGGAGGCTGATGATTTTTCCTCCATTTTTGCTGGCTTTGAGGAGTTCAAAGGCTCATGGGTTTCACTTTTGTTCCTCACCTATTCTTATCTCCATTTACCACCAAACTCATCTACACATCCTACTACCATTAGTAAAGCATACCTCAGATTCACCTACACAACTATACTCTATTATATAAATTTATTTGTTCTAATCGGGTTTGACTAAAATCCGGTTAAAACAACTACCGAAGTTTTCTAAGCATTTATCTTGAAGAACAAAGATAGCTAGGGACAAAGAAATTTGATGTAACTGTTAAGAATGTGGGTGCTAGTTGGTTCTACTAGTAAAACTTGGGTTTCAAAGTTCAAATCTTTGCTAAAATCAGGGGTGGTGGGGGTTTAGTTTATATATTGATGGTGGGTGTTAGTTGGTTCATTCAACTGGCAAAACCTCTTTATTGTCGTTTCTTAAAAAAAATAATAATAATAATAGAATTGTTTAAATGTGATTATATCTCACAAACTTGAAAACCATTTATCCATCCATTAAATTATAACTAATCAACCAAAAACCATTTTTAGGGGTAAACCAAAGAGGGGAAGAATGGCACCGACACCAAGAGATGGGAAGAGAAACAGGACAAGTGAACCAGATTTTGATGATGAAGATGACCCAGATATGATCTCGAGATGACTTTCATGGGACCACTTGTAGTGTAACGTGAGACTAATGATTTGAGAGAGAATGTGTTGTTGCTGTAGTGTGGGTAGCTTTAGTGTCTAGGCCACGTTGACTAGCATTTCTTTAGATTTGGTTAGTTGTATTGCATATGCACCATGCCATGAGGCCTTGAGATTCTTAATTTATTTGGGCACTTACTTTCATCCATTTGTACTCAATGTTCTATCCAAATCATGTTCTCATTCTTTTGTAATACCACTTTACTAAACTTTAACTATATGATCTTTTTCTCAATGATTATGTAATGCTTTTGGTCTCAAAGAAAGTTGCTTATTGAGCTCCATCTACATTTCCCCCTCTTTATGTTATAAATATAATTCTTGAGAAGCTAGCTCTCTTGTGTTTAGTTGAATATATGCCGATCAAGGAGATGGGCAACATGAATTTTGTGAAATAGTATAACTTGATCGGCTGATGTTAACTACTGATCAAGGTAAATATTCATTTCATTTTCTTCTTTAGAAACATGATATGATATCTTATCCCGAATTAATCATCGTGCTTTTAAAAATGAATCAACACATGTCTGTCGTTACCTATAAGTCTTGATTCATTACTCTTCTTTCCTCCTTTCTCTCACGATTAAGAAATTTTGTTTTCATTGAGAAAAATGAGAGCGAAATTGATGCATGCATGTGGACTTATTGGGTGATATGGATTATGTAGTCTCTCTTTTTCCCGCTTTGGATTGCTGAAAGTTAGGGATGTTTCAAATTCAATCTGATTCGCTGTTTAATCCGTAAAAAATTAATTCGTGAATTGGTGAATTAGATTAAAAATTTAAAAATCTGCAGTCGGTGGATTGAATATGGATTTACTTTGGTAAATCTGTAAATTTTGCGAATCTACAAAAATATATATATATTTATTTATTTAAAAAAATAAAACTTGTAAATGTGGTATTACTACTTACTAATAAATAAATAAGTTAAAATGTAATTACATTAATACTATACACATCTTATTGAATAATAATATATAATAAACGTGATTAAATAATTGAATAACTAAATAAAAAATAGTTTTTTAAATAATTAGTTTTCATGTATTGATTTAAACAAATGAGATTTTTTTTTCACTGTATTATATTTTGAGATTTTGAATGTATTATTCTATCTTTTTTAAGCACTTAATTTATTTAAATCATATTTAATTTTGAAGTTGATCGGTAATAAATTTATTTTTATATAAGACTTTTTTATTTAATTAGTTCATACAATGAACAAAATAAAAAAATTTTAATCCGCAAAATGATGGATTGAATATGAATTGGATCAAATTCGCATCTGATCCACAGACATATGGATTGAATTTGAATTGAATTTGCCAATACGTGGATTGGATTGGATTGAAAATTTACAATCTGTAAAATTATGGATCGAATGTGGATTGATATTTAATCCGCAAAATCTGATTCGCGAACACCATACTAATGAAAGTGAATTGCCTAACAAATCCCTATCGTTAATTGATGCTGACTAATGATTGTTAAACTCATTTTTTTTAGGAGAATTATTGCTCATGATATTTACAACCATACAAATTACTGAGACCAGTTTACATCAACTCTGATATGGCATCACTCAGATTTTTTTAACCATCCCAAATATTCGAGGGACGCCTACTCCCCTTCTGGGAGAAAGACTGCCTTCACTCATTTTTTTTTATAGGAAAACTATTGCTCATGATATTTACAACCATACAAATTACTGAGACAAGTTTACATCAACTCTGATATGGCACCGCTCAGATTTTTTTAACCCTCTCAAATATTCGAGAAACGTCTACTCCCTTCCTGGGAGAAAAACTGTCTTCACTCATTTTTTTTTAGGAGAACTATTGCTCATGATATTTACAACCATACAAATTACTGAGACCAGTTTACATTAACTCTGATATGACACTGCTCATATTTTTTTAACCCTCTCAAATATTCGAGGGACGCCTACTCCCCTATTGGGAGAAAGACTACATTCACTCAAGTTTTGGGGCTCCAATGAAGGAAATTTAAATTAAACCCCTGCAATGCGTTTACGGGGGTTCGAATCACTTCTCTCACACTTGTAAGGGAGTGGCTCTAGTACAACATCTGTTAACCACAAGATAGTTAAACTCATTTAATAATGTATTTTAAATATATTTTAAGGAAAACATCTGTTAATCACAGGATAGTTAGATGTTAAGTACAAGTAGTCATTAAAAAAATTAGGGAAATTATCAATCGTATACCTTTATTTTACTATGTTATCAAATTTACTACAATATTTTCAGGGTATATCAGTTGTCCACCTTAAATTGACAAAATGTATATGTCGTCCACCAAACCGTTAGTTGCCGTTTAAATATGATGACATCATAGGGGTAATCTGGTATTTTCATATGATACAAGTGATAATTTAAGGGTATATAAGTAGTAATAAGAGATTTTAAGGGTATATAAATGATAATTTTCAAGGATAAAATCATTAATTCACTACAATTCCGTTAACTTTCAAACGGTAGCTAACGGTTTAGTGGTCAACATATAATTTTTGTTAATTAAAGGTGGACGATCAATACACCTTTAAAGTGTTGTAATATTTTTTATAAAAGCGCAAATTTAATGTATACAAATGATAATTTCCTAAAAAAATATGACAATAGCTTTGTATCACGGCTTTAGTTACCCTTACATTATTATGTAAGGTACATAATTCTTTTACAACCGTTTGATGAAAATTTAATGATTGTACAAATGACATGATTTTGTTATCTTATATTTTCACAACCGTTAAATTTTCATCAAACGGTTATCAAAAAGTTGTGTAACTTACATAATAATATGAGGTAACAAGCTCCTTGTATCACTCATTCTTTTTAATAACTTCTCAATTAAATTAGTAGATATCCCGTTGTTAGTCGTCTCAGCAGATTTGAACGAAATTTTAGAATAATTTTTTAAATACTCATATGAAGGAAAATTTTGGAATAATTACTTGTAGTATATATGTATGCATTGTATTCTTTCTCTAGTGTGGATGACTTCATTTTTTTTATTTTTTTTTATGCAGACACGCTTTTAAGTTATATAATTTAATAGAATCGATTTTTTATATTATTAAACCACACAAATTAACAACATTTTTGTATTATAAAAAAATAGAAATACTTGTATTTGAGAATGACTATATAATAATAGAGATTTATCCAACTAAAAAATTGTTTGATCATTAATGGATCAAGCCTGTCGGCACGATGGAGATTTACTATGCTAAATCGTGGGGGATATGATTTGTACTGTTTCCCTTAACACCTTACCCTAGCAAACACATGGGAATCATTTTAGATAATCATTTTTAGATTTTCTTTCAGCTTTTGTGTTGCTTTAAAAAAGCTGAATTGACTTATTTATTTTCTTAGGAAATTCTCGTGTTGCACCTCTTTTTTTGAAAACCAGCAAAGTGTTGGTTTTATTGACAATGGAATCTCCTTAAGTGGTTTGATTGGGTTTGCTCCTCAGTTTGAGTCGCAGGAAAGTCGTCTTTGTTGGAAGAACTTGTGCCTCTCGGTTCGAGCAGAGACTTCTAATTTGAGTTATAATATGGGTTTAAAAATGTTTCCTATAATTGATGTCTTCTCTAAAATACCTCGTGGTAAAAAAAAAAAAAAATTGTTTGATAACTAATGGATCAAGCCTGTCGGCGCATAACGATAGAGATTTGCTATGCTAAATCGTGGGGGATATGATTTGTACCGTTTCCCTTAACACCTTACCCTAGCAAACACATGGAAATCATTTTTAGATTTTCTTTCAGCTTTTGTGTTGCTTTAAAAAAGCTGAATTGCCGACAAATCCAAAGATCTTATGTCCCAATTACCAAGGAAAGGTAAATAAAATGATCATTGAAAAACCAACGACAAGCGAACAACTATCGAGCTTAAAACCAGTTTAGTTGATAATTAATGACATTAAGAAAGACTGGAGCAGCATTAAGAGTGTTAGATGAAGTGGTTAATTACTTAGTTATTAAAGCTCATTAAGATAGTGCTTAGACCTTTCTAACTCCCGTCTGCTCATAAATTTAGTGAAAGAAAAGTTTAACACAAAACATTAACCAAGTTTTCAATACGTACGATTGAAAAAATATGCATAGCATGAATAGTAAGCGATAGGGACAAAAGTCACAAAACACACGCATAAGAAAATTTTGTAGGCATATGGATTATTTTATGAAACATGTGTTTAAATTTGTCTACTTGATACAAAAGCTAGCCCAAAAAATTGACTCGGACCAAAAGCAAATGATCCGTGATCTACTGATATGCATTACAGATTGCTACTTCTTTCCTTGTTGACACTTGAAGTTGGCACGAAAATATTGACAGTTCGAACAAAAATGTTGACTTGATTTCAATATGTTTGACAGCTCGCTCCCAATAATCATTTTCTATCAATAATTTCTTTTATTACGATGATTATGAAAACGCATATGATTGGTTTTTTTTTTTTTTTTTGAGACTTTGGCGCTAGGCTGTCTACACAAGTGGTCTTATATAAAATAAGAGATGTGCAATCATTATACAAATCACTAGTGATAGAAATTAGTTATATAAAAATGCAATTTGTAAGGCAATCTTATTGTATCCTTACCCGATTGTAAACTTTTTGAAGGTCAACGAGCGATAATTTTCTTTTTAAAGCAGCAATTAATTATATACTAAACAATATGTCCATATAGAGTATCACAAAAAAATTCTTTAAATAAAATTTTATTAATTATTTAAAGAGTCACCTCAATATTTAAGACTTCAAAAGACACTCTAATTAAAATTTTTCAAATAAGAAATGATTTTCTTTCTTCAAATTTGGAGAGTTGATTTTTTCCTATTTAATTTATACTTTATTAATTTTCATTGGAGAAAAATAGAAAAGTGCTTTAATTGCTACTGATTTTTTCTTTAAAAAAATAATTATTTGATTAAAATAATATTAAGTTATTCTTATTTGAAATTTTTTTTGGAGAATATCATAATTTTTTACCCTTCTATTTATATAAATAAACCAATAGATATTTAAAAAGTAAAATTTATAGAGTTTTCAAATTTGATTTACAGTGATGAAACCGAGCAGCCTTATCTATATATATATATATAAAGCTAGGACTTAAGGAGGTGATTGTGGCAATCACCATTTTGCTTCTTTGTATATTCTCTATTATCTAATAAATAGCGAATTTTTTTTAGATTTGGGCTTTCATCTTCTCATATTAATTGATTGTATTAACTCATTTAATAATAGTACCTTATAATACATATCATTACTCATTTTTTATATTTTTCTATTATCTAAAATATTGGTGGATATTCTTTGTACTTTTTTTCTCTTTCTATTTAAATTCAACAATATGTAATCATTAATAATAATTAATTATAAGTCTTTTGAAACATTTATTTATTTTATTATGCTAGGAATTAAACTTTAGTGGCTTAAAATACATGAATTAATTAACATAGGAAGAGAGGTTCTTTCATTTTTCCCTCAACAATGCCACTAAGGCCTAATTTTAATGCCATAATCTCATATTTAATTATGCAACCTTTTGTTGAGTGTCTTTTGGCTTCTTCAAAATTTATTATGCTATCAATTAAACTTTAGTGCCTTAAAATACATCACCTAATTAACATAGGAAGAGAGGTTCTTTCATCTTCCCTCAACCTCATCTTTTTTATATTTTCTATTATCTAAAATATATATATATATATATATAAAGTTGGGACTACAAGAGGTGATGTGGCATCACCATTTCTCATCATTTCATATTCTCTATTATCTAATAAATTGGTTGAAATTAAAAAATAATTATTAGATTATAAATGATTACATGTTTTTTCCTCTTTCTATTTAAATTTAACAATATGTAACCATTAATAATAAATTAATTATAAGTTACAACTTAAATTTTAATTATTATGTGTTATTTATTTTTTAAGATCTTTAGAAAAAAAATACACTCTACATTATATACTCAAAAAATGAAACATGAATGCAGTTGACATAATTATGATAACAAGGTATATTTTCAGTAGGACACATTCAAAATTGTTGCAAATAGATAATATTAAGCAAGTTAGAAAATTAATATTTTATTGTTCATTGTATTTTTGTGGCATTATTATTTCTCATCTTTTTATATTTTCTATTATCTAATCTATTGGTTGAGATTAAAAAATAATTACATTACAAAATATTAAAAATAGAAAATAATTAATAGATTACAAAAAATTACATGTCTCTTCCTCTTTCTATTTAAATTCAACAATATGTAACCATTAATAATAAATTAATTATAAGTTTTGAAACATTTATTTATTTTATTAAGCCAACAACTAAACTTTAGTGGTTTAAAATACATCAACTAATTAATATAGGAAGAAAGGTTCCTTCATCTTTCCTCACCAATGCCACTAGAACCTAATTTTAATGTCATAATCTCATATTTAATTATGCAACTTTTTATTTAGTGTCTTTTGGTTTCTTTAAACTCTATAAATATTAAGCATTTAAGATTTGTTATGTTTGAGTTTTTTTTTTATTATTTAACCAACATCCTCTTTAGAAATGTTCTTGTGTTTTTATTTTTTGACTTATTTAAATTTTTAGTATTGTGTGCTTTAAGGAGTACTCTTTTCTTCATGAGTTAAACAATGATAAAAATAGTTGGATGATAAGGATTAGACTTTGTAAGATGTGGGAGTCTGTTAATACCAAGAAAAATAGAGAGTTGATTAGTGTGAACATAATTTTTATTGATGAAAAGGTTGTGTACACTTAACTATACACATTAATATATATTTTTAATGTTAACAAAAAAAATCAACTTTCATAAATAACATTAGTTTTATAATTAGTCTTTAACAAATTCATATTTTACTATTTGTTGAAAGTTAATGCAAAGTAAAAAATAGAGTTATTATTTTTTTACGAATACGGTTTCTTCTATTAAATTTATTGCAAAGCAATCTCTTTGTGGCTTTACCCAATTGTAACTTTTTGAAAGGTTAATGAGTGTTAATTTTCTTTCTAAAGCAACCATATTTCCATATGATCATGCTTAAGTTCATATTAGTTGAAGAATGTTTCCATTTGAACGATGAGACCGAATTAAAAAAAAAAAAACTTCAAATCCATGTACATCGGTGAAATCTAGCAGCCTAATTAAATATATTTAATTTCAACATGGATTTCTTGTTGACCCATTGATGATATTGTGTCTTATGTGGTTGGATAATCATATTACATTCATTAAGATAATGATTTATTTTCCCACTAAATCGTGTATTTTTTAATAATATCTTCAACACGGATGAAATTATAATATTCTAAATGTGTTTGAATTGAAAATAACTGCAAGATGAGTTGACTCATAAATTACATACTTAAAAAAATAGCTGTAAGTTGACTCATAAGTTATACACCAGTAATGTACGTGGTTTTTTTTTATTTATTTATTGACTATACATTTTAAAATTATAAAATTTGATACCAGTTTTTAGCTTTAAATTAATCTATGTATTAAAATTAAACCTACAAAATACAAACGTATGTCTGCATCTGATATTAATTTTCATGGTCCATAATGGGTGCCATGTGCGTTCGACTCGCTACTTTTCTGTAGGTTATATGTACGAGATTATATTTAGTTTTTCTTAATTTATTATTGTAGCTTACATCACATACACACCTCCAAGTCATCCCTTTATGATCATAATCACTACTCACTCTTAATTTGGTTGATTAGTGAGCATTTATTATTCGTCTCATTCTTGAGGTTGCTTGTTAACGCCTTCTTCTATGTGAATTATGGAGGTTGATTCTCATACTACGCCATCACAGAGCTGATTTTGAAAGTTTTAATTTTAATAGATTTATGATTATAAATTTCAATATATCATAATGTAGAATCCTCACGCGAGTATTATGGCGGTTGATATAATATTTTATATTTTCAAGAATACGTAATGGTTGTCATATTAAACAGCTTTTTTTTTTTATGGAAACAAAATGATAAATCAAATGATTAATTGTCTCTATCTTAATTAGTAATAAAAAAAATATAGGCAGTTAATCAAACAAAAAGGTTGACTAACTCAATCTTTGCTAATCAATCATTATTTCCAAATTAAGTTAATCAAAATCATTTCTTTTTTTATGTTTTAAATACTCTGTATGAATTGGTATATGTGCTAATGAATAAATAAGAGTGAAGTTTATATTTTTTTGTATTCTTTCTAAAAAAATTTCAGTGTGCAATTGACTTCCTCAAATAACTAACGGTGGATCTATCTCGCTCTAGCCTTGAATTTTCATATCATGTCCTCACAAAACTAATTTAGAAGGTTTCAATTTCAGTGGATTTATAATTATATTAAAAACTAAATGTTTACTCTTTAATTAATCTGTATACTGTTATGGCATGACAAACACTATCATATGATACAATCAACTTTAAAACAAATTGTTTGTCTTTAATTATAGGCCATAGCATAACAATAACAAAACAAATAAAAAAGGGTGATACGTTATTTTATAATTACATATAATGTAACTTACAATAAATTCAAATGTAATTATTTCACATATTATTATTATTCTCTTGAGTGATTATTTTTGGATTGCTTTTGGCTATATATAATGTAGGAAAGTAGCTGCCAATATTCATGATATGCGTCAGCCTCGAATTGCATTTGCACGCACTCCACCGAAAGGTAGGTGGCATTCAAAAACTACATTGAAAGAAACGCATTGTTTTTTCGGAAGTAGCAAAGCATTTTTTCAATTGAAATGACTATTGGTTGCCATGATTACGACATTGTCTATCCATATGATTACAACTGTGTATTGCAATGTAGGGAAGTGCTCAAATCATCTCTTATACCTTTATATTTAAAATTAAAATGACTATTGGTTAGATTTAGTGGCTGCTAAATACATTATATTCCATGCTATTACTGATACAATCAAATCATTTTAAATTTGTCCAATCTTGACTTTTAAGGTGATGTATCTCATACGAAGTATTGATTAAGATTTCAGACAAAAAAAATTATGAATAAGTTGAAAGATAAGAGTTTGAAAGCGAATATAATTGAATGAGTTCACGAGACGTTAGCTCTGATGTCATGTCCATAAAATAAATTCATCTATAGGTGGTGTTTGAAATTTAATCCTTGTTATTAATAATTTAGTAATTATTGTTAACTTAATATATGTAAGATCACGATCAAGATATATAAAAGAAAAAATATATCAAAACAACTCTATTAATATACTTATTTTATTTAAGAGTGTCGAGTAAACTTGAAATTTCTTCACACACGTGAAGAGAGTCATTTATGCACACACATCAAAGGGGTCATATATACAATGAACAATAAAATATTAATTTTCTAACTTGCTTAATATTATCTATTTGCAACAATTTTGAATGTGTCCTACTGAAAATATACCTTGTTATCATAATTATGTCAACTGCATTCATGTTTCATTTTTTAAGTATATAATATAGAGTGTATTTTTTTTCTAAAGATCTTAAAAAATAAATAACACATAATAATTAAAATTTAAGTTGTAACTTAAATATTAAAATCTCTAGGATTATTATTTTTCAACTACATGCTACATTAGTATATCATAATTGATATTCTAAATCCAATTTGCATAAATTCTGTTGAATAGACTACTTTTTTGAAAGCAAAGTTTTTGTCCTTTATGTGCATAATCAAACCGTGTGTATTTTTACTCGTAAATAATCTTGTACAACTTGCCATCTTGAATCTAAATTTTTTGTTGACAGAATTGACCAAGTCAATCCAGTCCACATACAATTCATTAATTATTATTTTATACCATATTAAAGTACAGACAATCTCACTCCTTAATTTTTTTTTAATTAGTGATATTTCATCCTATTAATTTATTATTATGATCACATTTACTTTAAGGCCATAACTATTTTGGAGTTATTTCAAGATAGAGCACTAAAGAATCAACAAATTCAACCCCACATTGTTCACAAAATTGCGGGTCTTCTTTTTCATCTCCGATTATTCGATAATTTCCACAAGCACAAATTCCACTTTTAATAGACACAAATTCTTTCAGAAAATAATCTATCTTTTTTCCGATTTATTAGTTTTGTAATGAAAAGTATATAGTTTTGTCACTTCTCCAATTATCTCTCCATTAAGTAGGATTTTATTGGCCCAAGCACGTATTTGTTGAGGAGAAATTGATCCAATTCAAAGTTGTTGATGTTTATATCGATAAAAAAATACGTTATAACTTTAATCGTGTGGTTATAATTCATGTTTTACTTTAGAGCAACTGTAAAGTAACCAAAACCTTTACTTTAATTTCTATTTTCGTATATGAATCTAGTAAAAAAAT
The DNA here is from genome assembly GCA_018350135.1 of Citrus trifoliata. NCBI lineage: Eukaryota > Viridiplantae > Streptophyta > Magnoliopsida > Sapindales > Rutaceae > Citrus > Citrus trifoliata. The sequence continues at coordinate 5,698,068 of CM031392.1, forward strand.
AGAGTTATCAGAGCCCACAATTTTTCTCTCCATTCCCCTATTATCTTCTTCATCCCTTCATTTTTTATATGAATTCTTATTAATTTTGTCTTCATTTCTTTTTGTAAATGTTTGGGCTAGCAGCCGGCAAATAAACATCCACAAGAATTAGATTCCAATAATGAAAACTCGTACCATGCATTCATAATCCACTTGAAAATGACATTTAATGGACTAATGAACTCCTCTATAATTTTTTTTTTATAAATTAACGTGGCATATATAATTTAATTGATTTAATTTAATATTTTTTAGTTCACATGATTTATTTATATTTATATTTTTCATTTAACAAATAAATTTGTGCCACATTAATTTACATAAAATCAATATACAAATATTTATAACTCCATCAACACTCATGACTTTATATCAACGGTTATCATTATGATTCACATCTTGTTACGAGCTGTAAATCCTTTGAAAAAAAAATTGAGAAATAGAAAGCTGCTCACATGTATTCATGGTTATAATCTATTTACACACTTTTATAATTTGCACAAAAGAAGAAGCGACTAGATTTGTAACTTATGGTTTAAATCCAAGGTGAAAGAATTCAGATCTTCTTTCGAAACTTTTGCCCTATTAAAGACTATTATCATACCACCATTTTATAAAAAGAAAATCCGGACTTTTATGAGAGGTTTATTGATATATAAAAACTTATTTTAAAATTTTCAATGGAATTAATTGAGATTTGAGAATTAAAGACAGCGATAGACTTACAAATTCTTCTACGAATAGTAAGCAAATGTTATCATCTTTAAAATAATAATTATTTTTTTCAGGTCATAAATAAATATAGAAAAATCAAGATAGCCTATTTTGAAAACATGAAAGACTTGTTGTCGAGAAGTGACATATATTTTTTTTAATCTTTTTTGGCGGCTATCCTGCAGCAGCAGCAGCATTTAGCTTACTTCACTCACTCATAAATAATAATAATTTCTTGAGAGCAATTATGCATGAGATTTTTGTCCATTATTTGCATTGGCTCCTTTTCTACTATTAGGGGTCATAAAGCACTGAGGAAATCTTACCTGGGACAGATACATCGTATCATCCGTGTGTCTATTTCAATCAAATTTTGACGCGTCAACACATGTTTTGGACTCAGAATATCATTTACAATGAATTCGATTGACTGCAAATAATACTCGAGTAAACTAAATCCCATTTCTAGGAACCTACGTATGTCGTGTTGAATATACGATGAAGATTATTTTTTTTAATATTTTTGCCCTGGACTTTTCAAGCAAGACACTGTGGAACATATCTTTAAGCATAAATATGCAGCCACCCCAACAGGGCATTCAAAATCTTTATATAAGCAGATAAAGCGACCAAGAGAGTACCCGTTTAATCTCTTCTTTCATTAGTAACTCCACTACTTTGAAAGAAATTTAACAAGATGGGGAGGGCTCCCTGCTGTGAGAAGATGGGATTGAAGAAGGGGCCATGGACTCCTGAAGAAGATAGACTTTTAATCGCCCACATCAAAAAACACGGCCATCCCAATTGGCGTGCGTTACCAAAGCTAGCCGGTAAGTAGCATATATAATTGAATTCTAATATATGAAGAGATCTACATATATGTAGTGTTAGTTAATTTTCCTAATTGGCTTTCAATTTTATTAATCCTTCAGGTTTGTTGAGATGTGGAAAGAGTTGCAGACTCCGATGGATAAATTACTTGAGGCCTGATATTAAGAGGGGAAACTTCAGCAAAGAAGAAGAGGAAACTATCATCAACTTGCATGACATGTTGGGGAATAGGTATGCATCTATCATTCGATCACATATCTCAATTCTATTGTTAATTAGCCTTAGCTTCAGGGACATGGGGGAGAGTAACTCTTCACTTATTCTGCCAAGCTATATCTATAAAGATGATCGCCGTGGTGCTGGCCTCTGGAATAGAGCCACGGAGGGGTAATGGCCCCTCAAGCTGGATAAACCAAATCACCTTTAGGCCCTTTTTTAATAATTTAGATTGTGGCCACCTCAAGTTTGTGACTTTTACATTATGGTCCAATTATTAGAGCATAGAGCGTAAATGTTTCAGGTTTCTTATAAACTTTGCTCCATTTTCTAGGTGGTCAGCTATCGCAGCAAGGTTACCAGGAAGGACAGATAATGAGATTAAAAACGTGTGGCACACGCACTTGAAGAAGAAAGCAGCAGCAGTACTGAAGCAAAACCAGAAGGCCAATAATAATAATAATAATAATTCGGATGATCACAAACAAAACTCTAAAACAACAACAGCTCATGATCATCGGTCGTCAGAATCTGCAATGTCTCCACAGGCATCATCTTCCGGTGATGAGCTCTCCTCGGTCACTACTGGAGAAATAAATAATAATAATAATAATAGTGATCAGTACTGCATGGATAAGTATGTGAAAGGGGATCATGAGCAAAATGTTGACTCGTTTGAAAGTTTTCCTGTGATTGATGAAAGCTTCTGGACAGACACCAGCTTATCTGAAAATTCAAGCAATTTGACATCAGATTTCGGAGGTGGCCTTAATGAATTTGCGATCGGTCATCATGATTACGGTGGCGGCATGGACTTCTGGTACAACATTCTTGTCACGTCCGGGACAGACTCATTAACATTACCATTTTAGAAATTTATAAATACGACAACGTATTTTGATTATTAGTCCAGTCTTTTGTCGAAAGTATACACATGCGTGCATCATTAGAAAAATTGAGAAGTAGTTAGCTGGAATCATTCTTATCGGTCACTTATTGGAGGTGATTTGATGAGACGAATAAGGGAAAGACAAATTTCACTGACTTGTAATTTTTGTATAGTAATTGAAGAAAAGCTAATGCTATACAGGCAGCTTCTTGTGTTTAGAGTTGTGTGTAATCCTTATTTGTCCAATACGCTTGCGTGCTCATTCTATATTCTATAAGAGATATTTCATACTTTGTGCATAATTTCATGAGAGCATCACTTTTCTTTTTTAAACTTATTTTATTATTTATTGTCAGCTCCACAAAATAAATTAGAAAAAAAACGCGTGAGTTTCTGTCGTCCCTTTATCTTACATTTGTTCGTTTATCATTTTCCTTCTACAATTAATTAATGTGTACATACTAGTTTGTCATAGGGACAAAACGTTAGTTATTACTCTAATTTAGAATTTGTGAAGTTGACAAGATAAAAAAACAAGCTTATTGTTTAGTAGCCACTAGATCCCATAATATGCTCCAATGAGATTTGGGGTTTCTATTTGTTACGTTGAATCATCCCTAAGTAATACATTATAATATATTCTCTACGACAGCTTTCTTTCATTATTGATAATAACACAATCGTTGTAGGTATAATTTGCAACATAATTAATATTAATATGCACTATGAATAATATTTGTGATGCGTAATGATACTCTTTTGTAGGTTCTATTCAAATCCCGTATTTTCAAAAGACTTCACCATTAAATATCTATCGTTTTAATCTTAACGTTACGTAAATTTTTCAATATATTTCACTTAATTCCATAATTATCATAGATAAAATGAACTGGTGAATTTTGCATCTCTTCTCTCACTTTGTCTTCGGTTCCTCTCTTTGATCTCCAAAATCAAAACTAAGAATAAAAGCAATCCCGTGATTCGAGGATGATTGGAAATTTTGGCCAAACTGATCAGGGGACTGGGAGTCTTCTTTTTGTCATCTTAAAATTAGATTCATCAATTTTTTTTGGGTCTCATATGTAACTAGAATATTAGACATTCTTTGTGGAGAGAAAAACACTGGAAAATAAATAAAAGAAAGTGAGTTTTTTTTTATATATTAAATTATTCGGTATCCGAAAATTATATTGAATCCCGACTTATCCAGATTTAAACCGGTAAAACCACTGAGTGGTAAAGTGAGTTCTTTAAAACTTAATAAACACGGTTGTTTATTGCACATATTTAATAAAATAAAGAAACATGATTAATTATACATTCAAAAATTTTCAAGGAAACTCACTTGTGGTGCAAGTGACCTTGCCTTTCTTTTCTTTTCTTTTCTTTTTTTCGGGGGGCTTTCTTCGTTGTTTCAATTGTCCCTTCTGAGTGTAATAATTTTCCAAAGACGAATCAAGATCTAGAAAATTCTTTTGCATTGTATATACTTGAGAGCAGAACACGAACCACAAAAACTTTATCAGTCAAGTCAATAAAACAGAAGCAGAAAATAAAGGAGTACTTTGGATCAGGAACATGGTCCTTATTAGTTCTAGGTCTACTTTCTTTAGTCGTGAGAAAAATTTTCAGGTTATTGCCAAATGCTAATGCCACTTTATGAAGTCTTCTTGGATGTGGGGTTTGTTTGTTCAGGCTCAACTTCCTTTTAAAGTCATTGGATTTTCGGTCATCGTTAACAATTATTTTGTTGCTGGAAAAAAAAAAAAAAAACTTTTCCTAATGAATGTGTTCGCACAATGTGTGTTGCGAAAAATATGTTGCATGTGATAATAATAAAAAACTTGTTTTTGAAAAAGAAAAAAAGAAAGAAGAAAGAAATTGGGACAGCTACCCCATTTTCAGGTTATTGCACTGCAGTCAGGCCCTAATTTCTAATCTCTGTCGTGTGAATGGTGGAATTTGTACCACAAGGTGATCTCATTCACATACGGCGAGCCTTTCAAAACAATTGTTGAGAAAATTCTTGACTCTTCAATTTCGTTAGCTGCTGAACATGACTTTCAACAGTCATCGAAATTGATGTGCTTATGGGGACTCTTAATTTCGTGATACGATAGATGTTTGTTTTTGGAATACCACACCAAGAGCATCTCCAAAAGTCTCTATAAATTTTACTCTTCAAATACTTATTTGCTTACCTATGTGGCAAATAGAAGAGTGAAAAAATATGATATTCTCCAAAAGACTCTTCAAATATAAATAAGTTAATATTATTTTAATCAAATAATTATTTTTTCAAAAGAAAAGTCAATAGCAATTAAAACACTTCTCTTTCTTTCTTCAATGAAAAGTAATAAAATATAAATTGAAGAGTGAGAAATTAACTCTCCAAATTTAAAGAGAGAGAATCAATTCTTATTTGAATAATTTTAATTGGAGTGTCTTTTGGAGCTTTAAATATTGATGTGACTTTTCAAATAAATAATAAAATTTTATTTGAAGAGTTTTTTGGTGATGTTCTTAGAGCTTGAACGGTCTCAGATTATCAGATTTTATTAATGGGCTATGCTGCCCTTAGAGCACCGTACTTGGACCATTCTGTCAACCGTATGCAAAACTCCACAGTCATTAATACTCAGCGATGACATATTGACAGTTGTGGTGGCGGAATATGAATACGATTTCCTTGTGGAAGAGCCAAAGATTAAACGGTCAAAGTTCCCCTGTTGACCTGAGGGGCACTGATGAGCTGAAAATGAATAAAAATGTGTGGAAACAAATGACTAGCGTGAATAATAAATATACCGGAAGATTAAGTGAATGATGAAAATATCTCTCGTATAATTCCAGTGAAATTCAAGAGGCATCAAATAAATGAGTAATGATACAGGGATAAATTTTTATATAATTTATTTTATATAAATTGACGTGATATTAATTTATTAATTAAATAAAAATATAAAATAATAAAAATAAATTTTATGGATTAAATGATATTTAATTCAACCAATCTTATTATATTATATTAATTTATATAAAATAAATTTATACAAAAATTTATTACGATTATATCATTACTCTCAACAAAATGATCCAGAAATGCATTCCTTTTGACCTTTTCTTTTCTTGTCTTCTACTCCTTGGATAAAGTAGTCTATGTTCCCACCAGCAGATTAGATTTTAGTAAAATTCTGAGGCCTCATTGGCTGGAGCACATACAATACAATTGCATTGCAAGTTTGCAACTACGGTCTACGAAGATGATTAACTAAAAAGCAAAAGCAAGTAAATATCAGGTACCCTTCCTTGACCCAATCATCATGTGCCAGCGCCAAGAATTATCGTCGGTTTAAAGAGGATTTCCCAGATGGCGTCTTTGAATTCGATTCTTTGATCAATTGAAATAAATAATCAAGAGATTCAAAACAAAGACTTCAAGAGATTTAAAATTTGGGATGCCAAATTTTGTGTTTAAGGCATGAATTCAAGCCGCAGCAGATTTATATCCTTTAGTTAAAGAGTATATATCCCCAAATAATATTAATGGGAGTAAATTTCCAAAAACAGACTTCCCGAGTTGTACAACAAAATCCTCATAGCTTTGGAATTTGTTTTTGTTTTCGAAATTGTTACTATATATATATATATATATGGGGCAAATTCCAAAAAAAAAAAAAAATTGTTATTGATAGTTTTATACATAAATCACAATGGGCCTTTAATATCCATTAATCCAGGAAAAGTAACAAAATCCCGATATTCAAATGCAGAAATAGGAACATAAGATGGAAAGATACAGCTTCTCCATCATCAATGGTTCCTCCATGTTTCAACAATGGTTTTATTCGAAATTGTAACTATACCAACTACTCAGACAAAGCTAAGGGCCTTGGTAACACACTATTGAAGGGAAGAAAGCATTTAGGAGAGACATGAGTATGCGAGGGCCTTCTCCTCGGAGAGCTCCTCTGCTGTCAAGTCCAACTTCTTCCTTGAGAATTCATCAATGCTGAGTCCTGTGTCAAGTTGAAAAATAAAATGGAGTTTGACGTTAATACCAAGGATGTCAAATAAAGCAACAAAATAATTTGAATAGGATAAAGTCTATATCGCTTGAAGGAAGCTAAAATTACATATAGATATCAAATAAATGCAACAAAGTCTTCAAAGTCAGAAAACAAAACTAAATCAAATATCCAACTCCATATCCCTTTTATCAGAATCTTAGCACCAATAGTCCAGTTGCTCATAAGGAATTTTCAAAGAAAAAATATCAAGGGCCTGCTTGGTATGCAGGATTGGCTTGCTGGCTTGGTCACATTTGAGTAGCTTAAAAATGGGGGATAAATGTTGTGCTCCTAACCCCAAAATTTAGATATGATTTATCCAGTGCCCCCATGGGATAAGTTGGGATAACTTTTTTAATTATCTAAATCATTTAAGTACTAAGTTATCCTGTAATTACATACAAATTTATTTAATTAGTATAATTTATAATAGTAGTTCTTCATAAAAAAACAATTTATAAATAGAAATAAAAATAACGGAGAAAATTATTTTATTAAATCTTTCCACTATAATATTTAATTTTTTCATTATAATAATAATCTGATTCTAACTACAAGATAATTGATTAAATTAATAATTAAAACTTTTGGAAAATTAGATAAATTATCCTAACTTATTCCATGTTGAGCCATGGGATGTTGGGAATTGGGAATTAAATGGTGGGTCCAGAACATCTAGCTTCCACTTCTTAAGCTACTCAAACATGAGATTGGATTTGTCCAATCTCCCAGGCTAATCTTGCGTACAAAACAGGTCCTATATGTCCAATACCATACATATCATAGACAAAGACAAATACAAGAGAAAATTGATAAAACTACAAGTCATTTCAGGGTATGAAAATAAAACACAGTATTCCATGCGTCTTAGTTATAACAGGTTATGATAACCCAAGTGAACGTGAAAATAATGAACACAGCCTATGTAGTGAAACCTAGCTACTCGATCTATCAGCAAGACGGTATTTAACAAATGAGCCAAAAGGCATGGATGATCAAAGACCTCAACTATTAAAAGCAAAATGCAATGGGAGAGAGGAAAGACATAGGATACAGGATCGCATCTGTACCTTGAACAATTGTCCATTCACCGTTGCGGCAGGTTACTGGGAATGAGTAAATGAGCCCAGCTGGTACATTGTATGAACCATCAGAGTATACCCCCATGGAGACCCAAGTGCCCTACAATTGCAGTTCACGGTTCAAGCCATGACACCAGTTCAGTATATGTCATTGGAGTAAAAATGAGAAGACTACCAACCTCAGGAGTTCCAAGAACCCAATCACGGATATGGTCACAAGCAGAGCTAGCAGCAGACAGAGCACTCGAGAGCTTTCTGGCTTTGATGATTGCAGCACCACGTTGTTGGACTGTGGTTATGAATTCTCCATTCAACCTTCAATCCATGTATGAAATCATTACAAAAATTCAATAACTCAACCAAAAAAATTCACCAAACTTTTCTATTAATCAAGGGGAGAAAAATATTTAAGTTTAATACCATGCATCATCCTTGACAAGCTCACGGACAGGCTTTTCCCCAGCTGCAGTATTGACAGTTGCATGGTTGACATCAGGGTACTGAGATGATGAATGATTTCCCCAAATAATCACATTCTTAACATCAGATACTTGGACATTCAGTTTCTCAGAGATTTGTCCCAATGCCCTGTTATGATCCAATCTGGTCAAGCATGTAATGTTCTTAGCAGGGATTGATGGCGCAAATTCTTTCAGAATCAATGCATTGGTGTTTGCAGGGTTAGCGACAACTAGAACCTGAAATAAACAAGAGGGTCCAGTCAGTAATGGCACCAACAGTTATATAGTTACAACAAGGAATCTCCATGGTCCTATGTACACATAAAAATCACATTAAAGACTCATTAGAATTTGGGATAAAACTCCTCCTAACCACTAAGTCATTCAAGCATTTGATTTTAATTATCAAAATAGAAAGCTGATCAACCAACACAAAGGCAGCTATTTTCCTATAACAGTCTCTGTGTGAATAATAGAGTTGAACCTAAAAAACAAAGCAAAATTTAGGGGAGCCACTAAAACCTGAAATAAACAAGAGGGTCCAGTCAGTAATGGCACCAACAGTTATATAGTTACAACAAGGAATCTCCATGGTCCTATGTACACATAAAAATCACATTAAAGACTCATTAGAATTTGGGATAAAACTCCTCCTAACCACTAAGTCATTCAAGCATTTGATTTTAATTATCAAAATAGAAAGCTGATCAACCAACACAAAGGCAGCTATTTTCCTATAACAGTCTCTGTGTGAATAATAGAGTTGAACCTAAAAAACAAAGCAAAATTTAGTGGAGCCACTAAAACTTCAGGGGGTCAACAAAGTTTTCCAGAGCATTAATCATAACTACAATGTTTGAATTGCAACTGAAGAGTTGCAGCCACAGGCACATTCTCCAGTTTTCCCTAAACAATAAAGGGGAGACGGATGATACTTTCCAAAAAATCTTGCAGGACCGAAGGTTTAATATCTATACATCAAAGGAAAATTTTGGTGTCATTTAAATGCATGAGCTTTTCTTTTTAAACAAGTCTACCACCTTGCAGTTCGGAGCTGCGTGCTGCTCCAGGGCAGAAGCCTGAGCCTTGTAGATTGAAACGTTCTTTGACATCACATCTTTTCTCTCCATTCCTTCTTTTCTTGGAAAGCCACCAACCATAACAGCAATATTGACCCCAGTGCATGCCTCAACAGCATCAGTTGTAGCAACAACACCTGAAACAAACATGACAAGACGTTAGTCTAATATGATCATAAAACAGAACAAGCAGGTCCAGCACAAATCTGGCACACAGAAATAATAATGATTCTCTACATCTACACACGATATTTTTTCACAACTATGAGAAAAATGACCGTCACCTTTAAGAAGAGGGAATGCAGCATCAACCAACTCCATCTTCACACCATTCAATGCCTCTGCTGCAGGTGGTATATCAAGCATGTGCAGAATCACAGGCTGGTCAGTACCCAACATCACTCCCCTAGCAATCATGGGGACAAGTGCATATCCAATTTGCCCTGCAACCCCATTAACATAGCAAAACACAGTCTCAGCACATAACAAAATACATCAACGTATAAACACACAAGCATTAGAATAACTTAGCTAAATTTGGCATTTAAATAATCAAATTGGTATGAAACATAGGAACAGAAAATTTATTAAAAATCCAAGTATATCTAAAACAGATGAAATTTTCTTTTTTGAAAATGTGTACATATCACCAATGACAAAACAAAAAATCATTTAGTCTCAATAAACGTTACATTAGCTCAAAATCATCTAACTAACAGATTAGCCGGATCGGGTGACAAACATTGATACTCAGATCAGTTTAAAGCTAACATTTTTAATTCCCGATCGTGTACGGTACCTAATATAACTATTTCTTACAATTATAGATCTTCATAAAAACAGATCAAAGCAGTGATCTGTCTAAATAATAATAATAATAAGACTTCGCTAGATCTCAATCGACGGAGTGAGAGATTACAGTACCTGCGGCGCCGGTGACGAGAACGCGAACTGGTTCCTTGGCCATTAATTCGGATCAGAGATGTATCACAGGAAACGAAAAGGTTTTTCCAGTAAAGCGAGAGAAGGAGAGCTTCGATGGAGTGATAGTGGATGAAGTGGGCGATATTTATGCTGCAAGTAGATGATAAGAAAAGCAGGCGAGGCGTGGTCGTCCTGCGAACATCCGGTGCAAAAACGACATCGTTTTGGAGTTCTTTTGATAAAGAGATTACGTGACTACGGTGTCGTATTTTGAGATTTTAAAAGTCGAGAAGGAGTGCGCGTGGGTGGGTGCGTGCGTCCGTCGAACGAATACACCGTTGAGACTTGAGATGCGTGCGCTGGTGTGGGGCCTCATGAGTGAAGTGGACACCATAACGACCACGCATCATGCGGACCTGTCTATGGTACAGATTCTGTAACAAACATCTCCCGTCATCCCACCATCCGATTTTCTATTGTTTAGTTTCTCACTCCACATCCAACGGTTGATGCTGCAGTCTGTAGCTTACAGATTCTGTAAGACAGTCAAGTCCCGCATCATGCTTCACGTAGTGTCGGGCGGTTAGCGCTGGGGTCAGCAAACGAATATAAGTATTTGATGGCCGTTGATAAATTCGAATAGCACTACTTGGTACACATGAACAATGCGATTTCACATACTTTAAAAAAAAAAAAAACGATTTCACATATATTTTTTTTTTAACTAAGGGGTGAGTGAGTCTAAATATAATTTTTATCCATTTTATTAATTTTAAGAATTAAACTTGAATTTTGGTAGAGATTACAGTTGTACTGTAACCAATCCGGCCACACTCTTGAGGGCGTGATTTGATATAATTAATTATTTTTAATAGAATTTTTATAAATAAAATTTTTATCTATTTTTTTATCATTTTGTTGTCAATAAATTTTTTTATTAAAATTATAAAGTTATTTTAATACATAAATTTTTTTAAAGTTATAAAAAAAATAAAACAAAATTCATGAAGGTGTGTGCATTCATCGAACGAATACACTGTTGAGACTTGAGATGCGTGCACTAGTATGGGGCCTCGTGAGTGAAGTGGACACCGTAACGACCACGCATCATGCTTTACGTAGTGTCGGGCGATTAGCGTTGGGTCAGCAAACGAATATAACTATTTGATGGCCGTTGATAACTTCGAATATCACTACTTGTATATATGAACATTGCAATTTGACATACTTTTTTTTTTCAAAGGTAAGAGGGTGAACAAGTTCAAATACAATTTTCACCCCCCTTACTAACCTCAAGAATCGTACTCGAATTTTGGTAGAGACTACAACTGAATTGCAACCAACCCGATCACGCTCTTGGAGGGGCGATTTGACATACTTAATTAATTATTTTTTGAATAGAATTTTTACAAATAAAATTTTTGTCTAATTTTTTTATCATTTTGTTGTCAATAAATTTTTTTATTAAAATTATAAAGTTATTTTAATAGATAAATTTTTTTAAGTTATAAAAAAATAAAATTGTCAAATAAGTAAAAGATATTTTAATATTTAAAAAAAATAACATATACTTCAAAAAACCTAAAATTTGAGTTTTTTTTACTAAAGCAAAATAGTAAATTTAATTTTAGTAAATTTAATCTTTAAAAACTCAACTATACAAACAATCAAACAACAACAAAATTTTGATAAGAGTTTGTAAGATTTAATAAGCACTTATAACTATTAAATAAACCATACTAAATAATTACTAAGCTTAGTTTAGTACAGTTTTTAAAGTAAAGCTTACTTAAGCAAACCTTTTGTTAGGAAAAGTTTTTACAAATAGAGTTTTTACTCAAAAAATTTTAGTTGTTTGGTTGTCAATAAGAGATTTTATTAAAAATTATCAAATTACTCTAATAAACAAGTTTTTTAAAGTTATGTTATGAAAACAATAAAATAAAATTGTCAAATAAGCATAAGATATTTTAGATATTTTAACATTTAAAAAAAAACTTTTCAACCTATACTCACAAAATTCCAAAATTCAAGTTTTTTCTAGTAAATGTAAAATAACTTATTTAAATTTTAAAAACTCTATTAAAATCAAACAACGAGAATTGTTTTTATAAGAGTTTATAAAATTAAATAAGTATTAATGACCATCAGATAAGTTGTTATTTAATGGCTAAATAACACTAATATACCAATAGAGCTTTTGGACAAAAAGTCATTGGGTGTTTGGTTGTCAATAAAAAAAGTACTTTTAAATCATTAAATATGTGATATTTTTTATATTATCTATTTTAGAAAAGTTCTATAACCTCTACTCCCAAAAGCTCAAATTTGGGCTTTTGCTAGTAGAGGTAAATTAGCTTATTTAAGATAAAAAAACTCTACTAAAAAAATAACCAAACACTATAAAAATTTTTAAAAAGTGCTTATACGATTAAATAAGCACTTATGCCTCTTAAATAAGCCGTACCAAACAGGCACTAAGTGCTTGTTTGGTATGACTTATTTTAATAACTATAAATACTTATTTAATCTTATAAGTTGTTATTATTATTTTTGTTATTATTTGGTTTTTTTTAATAGAGTTTTTAAAACTTAAATAAGCTACTTTGCATCTACTAGTAAAGTTCAAATTTTGGACTTTTGGGAATAGATGTTGAAATTTTTTTAAAAATTTTAAAATTCTAAAATATTTTCTACTTATTCAATAATCTTATTTTATTCTTTTCATGGCATAATTTTAAAAAGTTTGTCTATTAAAATAATTTCATAAATTTTTAATAAAAACTCTTATTGACAACCAAACAACTAAAGTTTTTGGGTAAAAGCTTTACTAATAAAGGTTTTGCTTAAATAAGTTTTGCTTGAAAAGTTGTACCAAACGGAGTCTAAGTTTAAATAAAATTTTTAACTACGTCTCTATTAAGTTATAACATATTTATAGTAATAAAATTAGTGTGGTCCCAATAATATAATTATAGAAATTTTTACTGTATGGCATACACATATGTCCATAACCAAGACCTTTCTTTCATACACATATGATAAAAATTAAAATTAGAATGTAGTTGTAAATTTGAAAGATTAATCTCTCAATTTTGGTTGATTAGTTTTTTTTTGTTATTAAATTTATTATATAAATTAGTCTTTGAGCCACTAAAAACACACATGGGTGTTTACAATATCATTATTCAGGTTAGAGTTGGCAAAATAGGTAATTAGGTATTGTTCATGTCTTGTTAACATCGTGTCATGTCAAATTTAAGTTGAAATAAACACGATTTATTTAGCAATTGTGTCAACATATTAAAACGCAAATATGACATAAAAAATAAATAGGTGACACGACATAGTCCATTTAATAACTATTTGAATCGCATCACCTAACATGACACAATCTAATAACCTGCTAAATACTTGTCTAACGCGATTTACAAAAATTGCACTCCATTATATATCCAAATAATATTATAAATTGATATTATAAAACACACACACACACATGCATGTCTACCAAAATATCATACATATACACTATTGAAGTTTAAAGTCATTCTAGAATTTTATCAAATGGAACATCATATAAATACTCATCATTTACAAGTAACCATGTCATTAATCGGACAAGTTGGTTAAGAACTCAAACCCTAATCGGATATGAAGAAAACTATATTACTCTTATACGACTTATTTAATAATCTTATGAAGTTTAATGATTCAAACTTACTTATTCATATGTGCGTCCAGTAAATATATCGTGTCAAATTTTAGTAGCCGGCGAGACAATTAAGGAGCCATGGTGTCACTTAAACGACTGACACGTCAAGAAATAAATACAAATTTTTTATCCGACTTTGTTAAGAAATGGGAAATAGTGCTTAAGAGGATTTTGGAGATTACCAAAGGAATAATGTTACGCGGGCTCAATAGGAATAGGCCCAAAAATAAAGTTGTAGTGGCAGTGTTTGGCAAGCCCAAAAGTAATACATGGTTACATAAAATATTTGAAGAAGTTCTAGAATTTATTTTTGAAAATAGAAGTTACTGGAATCTTGTCTCCGGCTTTGTTGTTTATAAGAGGACGTAAAAATAAAACTGAAATAAGTTATCCTAGCGGTCAGTCACAATCTTCTATTTTAATTCCCTTCGTCGTCGCCCCTCGCCGACTATTGAAACTGTCACTGATCTCTCCATTAACCATCTTCATCGTTTATATCGCATTCCAACATGGCTACTGCGTCAGGTTCATTACTCTCTCTCCAGTTATTTATTTTTATTTTCGATTTTTTTGCGGATTACCCAGTTGCATACATTATGCTTGATGCCCACAGAATAATTAAGATAAATTAATTCTAAAGAAAAATCAACTTAAGAAATGGATGATTAAAACACCCTCTTTGGAACTTTCTGAAGAAAAAAAATGAAAAAATTAAGTGAATTGGAAAGATTGTGTTATATTCTGGTAACTTTATATTTGCAATGACGAATTTTACATGATACATTGTTGTTATTAAATTGGGATAAGCCATTGAGACGAGGAGGGCTGAAATTTTTGTATTTGGTAACATGTGAGGCATTCCGGGCGTTTATGCAAGTTTATGTCTGGTTTTCATTTGAGTATATAGTTCATATGATAACTAGAACTTTCTTGTATTCTTAAATTTAAACTCATTGCCGTGGCAATTGTAGTGGCGTTCAAATCAAGGGAGGATCACAGGAAGCAGTTGGAATTGGAGGAAGCACGAAAGGCCGGGCTTGCTCCAGCTGAGGTTGATGAGGATGGGAAGGAAATTAACCCTCACATTCCTCAGTATATGTCTTCTGCCCCTTGGTATCTTAATGCAGAGAGACCTGTAAGCATCTTCCCTTCCAGTTGCCTTCTTTTCCATTGTATCATAGTTTAAAGGCGCTGTATGTATGCTGATTGAGCGTCTTCATTTTCATTTTTGTTTAGAGCTTAAAACATCAAAGGAAATGGAAATCTGACCCAACCTACACAAAATCCTGGTATGATTGAGGTGCGAAATATATCAGGCTGATAAGTATAGAAAGGGTGCATGTGAGAAGTAAGTGGATGTTGGATTACTCCATATTGTTTCACTTACTACCGTTCTTCCAGATTATAATTCTTAAATTTGGGATGCTTGTTGGAGTAAGTTATGGGCTATCCAATTCAGAAACATAAAAAAGTTATTAGACATAAAAACCATGCTTATTGTTATTATTATTTTCGTAATCTAAAAGATTCATATGATGATTATTGTAGTGGTGGTGTTATTTTGAGGATTTTACAGATGCCTATGTGTATAACTGAGATGAGGGAAAATAAAGTTCATTGCACAGAAAAGATTATGGATGCTGAAATAAGAAATTACCTCTGTTGGATTCGCCATGTATTTTTGTATTTATTTATGTCAGCACCTTTCTATGTGAGGAATCTTGGAAATTTTTAATCCAATTATAGATAGCTTTTCCCAATATTTCATTCTACTGCATATTATCTGAGCATCCTTTATGTGTACCAGGAATCCGAGAAGTTTTTTTGAATCTAATGCTATCTATGTAAAACTCTTATTATATCAGAAAAAGAAGAAAAATGCTAGTGGTAGCTGTAACAATCTTTCCTGTGCAATAAGTTTGGGATGAAAGGAAAGAATGAGAGAGCATGGTAAGAATTTCCAGACTATTAACTGTCAGTGTTTGGCCCAGCTCCTGAGCCTTGCAGCAGTGACTCTATTGGAATTGATTTTTCGTCCTCTTTACTTAATTTCTATAATATGTTCTGTTTCTTTCATTTTTGTTTATTATGGTAATAATTTCCAGATCATCTACCTCATGATTCTTTTTTCACCATAACCCTATGTTATGTTTACTGTTCATTATACGACTTGAGGACATATAGCTCATACTATTAGCCCGTTTGGGAGTGTGGTGAGGTAGAAGCCCAGCTACTAAGGTGTTTGGTAACATTTGTAGCTGGGCTTTAGCAGCTTAACAAATTTGTTTTCTCAACTTCTATTCTACAGCTATAGTTTTTACTCCACAGCAGCTGCAGCTTAAAAGTTACAACACCTCACTCCCAAACACACCCTATAGTTGGTTTCAGGAAGGAAAAGAGTTTAGGGTTATGTACTGTTTAAGGAAGCTGAAAAGCCTAATTGCTGCCACAGTGGTTTGACTCCACTTATGGGGATTATACTATTATTATTATCATATTAACTGACGAAAATTTTAGTTTAGTAAAACCTTAAGAGGACCCAATGAAGTTATGTTACGTGGCTATTAAAAAATTGAGTCACCTCATTTACCTGCCTTTTCTCCTTCTATGGGAAAATACAATGTGGGCCTTGAGAGATGTAATCTCCTCGCTGATTACAAGGGGGACTCTTCCTCTTTGTTTAGCTTTTTGTAGTCCCCTCTACTTCCCTCAATCCAAATTCCAACACTACCATACGCTACTCGAATAAAAGTAATAGTTGACCATGTTATTTTACATTTGTATTTTTCGTTACTAATTATAGTAAAGTTGTGTTTCATAAGTGACCTAAAATCTCTGTTTGCATGTTTCAGCTGTGGTTCAATGACGCATAATGCTAAGTCATGCATGGAGAGGCCTCGAAAAACAGGAGCAAAATGGACAAATATGCACATAGCACCTGATGAAAAAATAGAGAGTTTTGAACTCGATTACGATGGCAAACGAGACCGATGGAATGGTTTTGATCCAGCAACATATGCACTTGTTATTGAGAGGTATGAGGCAAGGGATGAAGCTAGAAGGAAGTACCTAAAAGAGCAGCAGCTGAAAAAATTGGAGGAAAAAAACAGTAAGCAGAATGGAGAGGGCGGCGTTACTGATGAAGATGATGATGAAGATGCTCTGAAAGTAGATGAAGCTAAGGTTGATGAAAGTAAACAGATGGATTTTGCTAAAGTTGAGAAGCGTGTCCGCACTACTGGAGGTGGAAGCACAGGAACTGTCAGGTGTGCTTCTTAATATATATGCTCCCTCACCGTTGTTATTATTGTTGTTGTTGTTGTCATCTGCAATGTGATGCATTTTGTGCTTTAATTTAACATTGTTTTGTTTCCAGAAATTTGCGTATTCGGGAGGACACAGCAAAGTATCTTTTGAATCTCGATATTAATTCTGCTTACTATGATCCTAAAACACGGTCTATGCGGGAAGATCCTCTTCTTGATGCTGACCCTAATGAGAAGTTTTATGGAGTGAGTTCCTTTGAAACTGCAACTTTATGGTAAATGCCTTTGGTATGCCTAAGCTGAAGTCACTAACATGGTTTCCATTTGTTTATTTGTTACGTTTACAGGGAGATAACCAGAATAGACTTAGTGGGCAAGCATTGGAGTTCAAGTAACTCAATGTTCATGCTTGGGAAGCCTTTGAAAAAGGCCAAGATATCCATTTGCAAGCTGCTCCCTCGCAAGCTGAATTACTGTACAAGAATTATAAGGTCATCAAGGAGAAGCTGAAATCACGTCTTAAAGACACCATTGCAGAGAAGTATGGAAATGCTGCGAGTGAAGAAGAAATTCCAAGGGAGCTTCTACTTGGACAAAGCGAGAGGCAGGTTGAATATGATCGTGCTGGAAGAATTATTCAAGGAGTGGTAATGTCATCCAAAGTTGAACTATGGCTTTATATTCTGCAGTTACTGGTTTTTTCTGGACCATATCTGCTTGTACAAATAGTTATCTGTCTTTCAAGTCTTGCTTAATAGTTGGCAATTTCTTAAACCATAGAAGTGGGTAAAGGCCTGATGAGATATTAAAAAACAAATAAAGGCATTTCTTTTGACTTTGAGAAACTAGATAATTTGTCTGTGTTAGTTTATTTGGTGGAGTTCTAAATGTAATTTCTTATGGTATCATGAGTGTCTAACAATACAAAACATATGTAAGATTGTTTGTTGAATACTTGGATCAATAATTGTGCAAACAATTAGAAGAAGTGGCTATTTCTATTTTTCTTCCATTGAGTGCCGGGAAACATTCTTCTGGCTTACTTTTTTCCCTGGTTCTTATGCAGGAGTCTTTTCTTCCGAGAAGCAAATATGAGGAAGATGTTTACATTAACAACCACACGAGTGTTTGGGGCTCATGGTGGAAGGATCATCAGTGGGGCTACAAATGCTGTAAGCAAACAATTAAGAACAGTTACTGCACTGGAGCAGCTGGAATTGAAGCTGCTGAAGCAGCAGCAGACTTGATGAAGGCTAATGTTGCTCGTAAAGCTGCCTCTGAAGGTATGGACTTCTACAAGTTCATATGATCTCATTCTAGTAGCTTAGATGCTTATGCCAGCATTTCTGCGGTAGTTAATTTCAAAATAATACTTGGTTTTATGGGTTAATGGCTGGCATCAATGAGTTCTCTCTTCTCTTTTGATATAAACCTTTGAAAATATATATGTCACTTGTAAAGTTCTTTGTGGTGGTTTTCGATAAATTACTTTAATCTTTATGTTTTAAGTGCCTGTTTCTCTCTTCTGATGGAACTGCTAACTTGAATGTCAGACATGCGTGCCCCAGCTGAGGAGAAAAATCTTGCAACCTGGGGTACTGATGTGCCTGATAACTTGAATCTGGACCAGAAGCAACTTGCTGAGGCACGTAGGAAGGTGAGTTTGTGAACCATTGATTCCTGGTTTTGTTGCAATACATAAATAGCGATTTTCAGTCCATTTGCTTACACCATAGAGTAGATTTTCTATCAACACTGCCTTCTACAATTTCATTGTTGCTTCTTCTTATTCTTAGTTAATTGCTTATTTGTCATAAAACTTTTGGCAGGAAGATGAAAGGAAGAAAGAAGAGAAGGATGAAAGAAAGCGCAAATATAATGTTAGATGGAATGATGAGGTATGATTTAATGCTATTCCAAGTGTTGATGTAGGCATTAACTATAGAGCTTAGTCCAATTTCCTTATGTTCTTAAATCATCTAATGCTGTTGTAGGTTACTGCTGAGGAGATGGAGGCATATCGAATCAAGAAGATACATCATGATGATCCGATGAAGGATTTCCTGCACTAGTTTTGACTACTTGAAAAGCATAATTTGCATTGTTATCAATGAAAGTTGAGAACCTTGCTTAGAACTGCTATGGTTTGAATTCTCCAATTATTTGACATCTTAATTGTTGTGTAAATGTGGATCGGAATGAGAAAACTACTATTGGATGTGGTCTCTATGGTGCTGTAATTGACTTTGTTTTAATGGAAGGATCTTTCTGGGCTATAAATTACTGCATTGATGAAATGAAAACAAAATTTCAGAAATAATCACCAATAATAATGACGATACCTTTCGCACGAGTTCTTTTACCCTTAAGTTTTTGTGTTCATTTCTCGTTTTATTTAGTATCGTTCCATGGGCTTTGATTGCAAACTTTGTAAATAAATTAGCTCAAATGAATTCTCATGTTCTGCGATTGGAATTGTCTACTAATTGCATAGCCAAGGAACATTCAAACAAGCTTTGTGTACATCGAAAATCAAAACGCATACAAAAAATAAATTTTACAAAACCAGTCTTCTCTGTAGAAGCTACATATGTGAGCACACCAAAAGAGGGGTTAAAAAAAAAACAAATCTCCATTATCAAACAATTGTGTTCAACAAAAAAAGAAGAGAGAAACCCCGAAATCTGGAAGCTAAAATCTGTATAGCCCCCTGTGATTTTATATATTTGTGTGAGTATTATGATTTCCGTGCGTTTCATTGAAAAAGAAGCAAACATGAAAGCCAACAAAGAAAATTAAATGAACGAAAGCTATGAAATGTTTAAGCGCCCCTGGCCAGCATCTCCTGGAACTCAAGAAGCGATCTCTCCCTTTGGATCTTCATATCTTCACGGAACTTGTAAATAAATTCATCAGCTCTTTCATCCACACATCTCAGCTGTGGAGATGAAGCAACAACAGCATTCCATGCATCTTCAACACTATAAACGCTCTGCTTATTATTACTCTTTTCATGGGCAGCCGCTTCCTTGCCTCTGCTGCTTGTCTCTGCAGCATGATGTGCGTGGTTAGTAGTCTTTCCATGTGCTGACGATGATGAAATAGGCTCTGAGTAAAGATTGTCTATGAAAATTGCTTCAAAATCTCTTCGATGTTGCTGGTAGTATTGGCGGTAGAGGTGGTTGTACCGGCTGCGGCGATGTGTGGTTCTGGTGAGGAAGCGTTTCTTGAAGGGAATGAAGAGATGGAGGGAGCAAAAATTGATGAAGCGATGAGTAGTTGTTTTGAGGGTTTTTGGTACGTTGAGGCTTTGGAGTTTTGATTGGAGATTGCTTGTGAAGCTCTTCCAAGCCCTTTTGGCGGGCTTAAGCTTCTTTGAAAGGCTTGAACGATACATCAAATGTAAGCAAATTATGATTTGTTTGAAAGAACTATGAGTTTGAGGAGGCAGACAACGTTGGATGGTTCTTTATGTAAAGGAGCTGCATACCTTCTGTGAGCCTTCTCATTGGTTTTATTTTCTCTCATATTGGCTGTACAAAATTGCCCATGGATCTTCACCAAATTGTTGGACTGCCATTCTCTAGCTTTCATTATTGCAAAAGGAGTTGAGAAAGTTTTTAGGTCCTCCCCCTGTTGCATACTCTTTTCCATTTGATTATTACCACACATATCTATCGATAAATCATGTCACATAAATAAATATGCACATAAAAATGAATTTAACAGATGAAAAAAATATATAATAGAAGCATTTTGATTATTTTCTTTTACTAATGTGTGGGTATGCAACTAATTTTTCATTTTAGAATTTGTGGAGAATAGTAATTCGAATAATCAGATTTCTTAAAATAGTATAATAAATTTGAGGTTATAATTTTGCCCATGACTTAATTTTCATTTGTGTAGAAATTTATTCAAAAGGGGTTTTTGAAGTTCTTTTATGATGGCAAAGCAGCAATTGCAGTAGAAAAAAAGGAAGAGCTTTCTTGTTGCAGTAGCCTTTAACTTTCGGCAAACTTGGAGGGCCGGCTAGGGCCCGGGAGCAATCTTGCTTGGGTCCTAAGTTAACTTAATTTAGTGAGAAATAAAAGCGAAATCCTGTAAAGCGCAACATTGAGTTGAGTTGAGTTGAGTTGTTTAGTGGATTTCCACATTGAGTTGAGTTGTCGTGGGCTCCATATCTATACTATCATACTAAATAAGCTGGGGCCTGGGGGTCAAATACAATGGTGCAATTATATTTATGCAGAAACAAAATTTTATAGAGAAATAAGGTTTATACTGAAATTTGACTCATTGCGTACCCTATTTTTATACTTTTGCCTCATTTACCAAATTCTTAACCACTATAATATTAGTCATTATATTAGTTTTAATTAATTGAGTTTTGAGGAACTCTTTTACTGTTTATTCCTAATATAATATGTTGTTCTTTCTTGGGTTTTCAACAATCACTTAATATGTGTTAATTAGAGAGTGGAATTAGACATACCTACCTAGTAAATTAGTACCCTCCATTTATTATAATCACGATCCCTATTTTTATTTTCATTTTTTTTCTTTCAGGTACATGATTACAAAAGGAGACTTGTTCTACGATCAATATTATTAGAATTAATAAGCACTGATCATCTTTCAGTTTGATGAAAGATAACTTTTTTCCTATGTAATTGGATTAGAATAAACTAGAATCAAAGTACAAGAATTCTATATGAATATGAAAATTTTTTCCTTCTATGCTTTTAATTGGATTGGTTTAGAGCGTCTTATTTTCTATATGTCTATACATTAGCATTAACAAGTTGTAAAGGAGTCAGTCTGAACTTTATAAAATATGAATCCATTATAAAATTATTCATATTTTAACTAAAGAAAGAAACAATATTGACCATCCCAGAAAATACTTCAAAAGAAAACTCTAGATCTTCAATTGTATTGGTAGAACGTATCATGTCCTAGTCATCTTTATTACAAAAGACAAAAGCAGTTGAATATTATACAATTAACTGACTGTCATTCAAACAATCAAAATTATCTAAACATTAATCTTGTTTAGTCCTAACTAATCTTATAATTGACAGATTTCGAGGGGACCCAATAGCCATGTGATATCGTGAATTTGTGATGGGTTGTCGCCATCCTTTTAAAACTTTTAATTAGTCCATTCAAATCCACTATTTGGGGAAAGCAAGGCTAGCTTTTTCCTTTCCAACTTGTAAAGATCTCAATTTTTATTTTTATTTTTATTTTTTTCCCTCTTATCAGAAAGCAATGCTTGTTGTCTTTGCTTCACAGCTACCGGATTCCAGACCTCAATTAAGAACATGAAATATGAATGAAGAAGAGTGAGATAATTTTAACTAATTAAAGAGTAATTTTATTACAAAATTGAAATAAAGATGCAAAGAAAGAGGAAAATAAAATACAAGTCATTACAACACACCACAACACCACCTTTATTAGCACAAATATTATTTGATCAATAATTATTGGATGCCTTATGCCCGGAATAAGGTAAAGAACTCTTCACTGAGTTTGCGGAAATAGACGAGCATCCGGTCCCTGGCCGGCAAGTTTTCTTTGATGAGAGGGTGATTCACAAACTTGGTGCTCCATTCACTGATGACTGGAAATTTCTGAGGGTCAAGAATTTGAAAGGATCCAGCTTCTTCCCAAACAGGCAGCCAGTAAAGAATCCAACCAAATGCAAGTTCCAAATACCCAATATTGCCCTCTCCTTCAGCAAACAACAAGCCGCTCTTTCCCTTGAATTCCCCTTCTATCTTCTCCAATCCTTCTGCAAATTCTTTCGCATTCTTCTCCTTTGCCTCTCCTTTCAAAACCAGAGCCATGAATGCTTTCAACATCTGAAACCAACAAATACAGGAAAAGAAATAATTTACAAAATCTCTTTTTGGCGCATCTGGCACAATTCGATCAGTAAACACTTGTTATTGTAGTTTGACAATTTACGTTGTTTAATAAAAAACAAAAAATCATATGATAGTTATTATTTTATCAAAAATATTAAATTCAGAAGTCATTCATAACACCAATATCAACTTCTATTTCACATATAACTAGTCTGTTAACTTTTAAACTACAACACCATAAAACATATATACAAATAAAATTGAGAGGTAAGTAAGCAGCACGCAAGTCATATTTACCAGTTCTTCTGAATATTTAGCCCAGAAACGAGCCATGGCTCTTTGGTAAGGGTCTCGAGGCAACAGAGGATTTTGCTGCCATGTCTCATCGATGTACTCAAGAATAATCAACGACTCATTGATCACTTTCTCGCCATGGATGAACACAGGAACCTTCTTATAAACTGGGTTCAGCTCCAAGAGCCTGGGGCTCTTGTTAAAGATATCTTCTTCAATGTATTCATAATCAACAACACCCTTCTGCTGCAGAGCGACTTTTACCCTGAACACAAATGGACTTGCCCAAAACCCCAAAAGCGTCACTTCTTTGGCCATATTATTTTCGCTGATAATTAATTGATCTCTGTAATGCTTTGTGATGAGATGATTTATTTCTTGTGGTGGTGATGATGAGATGCTATTCTGTGTGTAATAATTAAACGCCCTTTTTTATAAATTGGTTAAGCACAGGTTGACTGGTTGACTTTAAAAGCTTCGAGCCTTCAACTTAATTACAAGGTAACATTGAGACGCCAAGTTTGACCTTTTAGGATAAAAAAGAATGCACATTGATATTAAAATAATTGACACCCAATTTGACCTTACCATAGGATAAAAAAGAATGCATATTGATATTACAACAATTGATGATTGTATGTACACGGCCCTCTGGTCCCCCAAGGGCACTTGATACTAATTAAGTGTTTAAATGTGCAAATTTCCGAAGAATTTTCATTTTAGTTTTATTATATCTGAACGGTAATCCAATTTCTTCACAGCGCAATTCAAACTCCTGAATTGCTTGTTTCTCTTATAAGAAATTTTTATGAATTTAACCAGATAGTCCGTTATGTTATACACATATGAAAAAAAAAAAAAAAAACTCATGACCATTATGAGCATATAAATATGGAATTTGTTGGAAATGATCTTCATGTGATTTCTAATTTTCAATTAAAAAAAAATGTTACATTGCTATTATTGTTACAGTTGTTTGATAGTCGGCATAGTTAAAGTAATAAGAAGATAATAACCCTATAATAAATAATCTTAAAACCAGTTCTACTTTAACTATTTTGTGAATTTTCTATGTCTTACGTATTCAATTTAAGGTGATTATTTCCTTAAGGTGCATTTGACAACTTGCATTAAATTGTATTGCATTGCATTAAACAAAGTTCTTATGCCAATCCATGTTTTGTTGCAATTTCTGATTGGATTGCATTCCATTAGAAAAGTGACTATTATAATAAAAGGTCTATAAAACAAACTCATAAAAGAATAGGATTTAAATTGTATTACATTAAAATATTATTTATATTTTTAAATATAATTATTTAGCTTTTATTATTTAATAAATTATAACAAATTTAAACTTATTAAATGTTTAATTTATTATTTATATTTAAATAAAAATGTAATTTAAATAATAATATAAGGTATTAATAAAATTAAATATTCAATAAATAAATGATAATAAATTATTTTACTTTCATTAGATAAAATTATTTTAATTCTTTTTCCTTAAATTATATATTATTATGTTTTTACACTATAATATTGAATTATACTATATTATAATATAATATTATGAATATTATTACATAATATTGTAATATTTTATTGTTTAATAATAGCATATTATTAAATTATTTAGTATTTTAACAGTTAATATATAAAAATAATTATTAATATTTAATTTCAAAAATTAATAATAAAACTCTAAAATATCAATTAATTTAAATAATAGTATTTTAATTTATTACATTGCAACTTAATGCAATGATCCCAATGTAATATAATAAAATAACACTATAATACAATGTAATATAATATAATATAATAAAACTGTAATACAATTCAATATATCAAACACACTTGTGTAAACCAGCGTAGAATGATTAGCTCTCCGGCATTATTTTATATTTGCAACCTCAGCAAACGTAAGAGATCTCGTCACTTCTCAAGCTTTTTGAGACTGTAGTTTTTATAATGAGAAAAAAGTAATTAATTAATAATAAAGCAGCATGTGAATTCAGAATGAGTTATTAGTCAAAGTCTTCTTCATTAGAATAATATAAATCAGGGGTTTTACGATAATGCCTCACGCAACTTGCGTAATTAAAGGCTATAGTTGTTAGATCCTAATTAAACAATAGTTAAATCATTTGTTTAGCTGTATATAAACAAATATCCATGTATTAATAATGTTATTAAATCTCTTTTGGAACAGTTGATATTGTTCTTATTTTATAGTCAAATTGGCGTATCAATCACATTCATACCTTGTAAGTTGAATCTACTTGTGGCTTCTGCACATAAATACAAGAAGTTGAAAGACAAAATATCATCTCATCATCAGATCAAAATAATATCATCACTGAAAGATCAAGATCAAGCAGCGAAAACATGGCTACAGAAGTCAAGCTCTTAGGGATTTGGCCAAGCCCGTTTGTGTTTAGGGTAAAAGTGGCACTGCAGCTGAAGGGTGTTGATTACGAATACTTTGAAGAAGATCCCTTTAACAAAAGTCCCAGGCTTCTAGAATCGAACCCAATTCATAAGAAGGTTCCTGTGCTTATTCATGGCGAGAAGCCGATCAATGAGTCATTGACTATTCTTGAGTACATCGAGGAGACATGGCAGAATAATCCTTTGTTGCCTCAAGATCCTTACGAAAGAGCCACGGTTCGTTTCTGGGCTAAATTTGTAGATGATTTGGTAAGTATTTCTCAAAGATCCTTACTTATATACATACATACATAATAATATCTCCACAGACTATTATACAAACTTTATCGTAAAATCTAAATGGTGACCTACTTGACATGAAGAGATTGGTTGAAAAGTAAAAATAATTAATCAAATTAATTATATGAGTTTACTTTCAACCAACCAATACTTTTATATCACGTAAGCAATTATTTCACATTATACAAAAAAGTTTATACATATACAGCAATTTATAGATGTATTATTATTGATATACATACGTTGATGTTTGTGGAAATCTATCTATTATATATATATACAAGATCATTTGGTACTGTTGTCTAACAACAGTAATTTTTAGTAAATACTTTCTACTTTAGTTTAGAAGTAAGATTGTTCTATACCCTTGTCCTTGATTCCTTGATGAAAAACCTATTTATACTACCTCGATTGTGCTAAAATTATTATGTTAAAAGTTAAACAATATCAAACTTTTATTTCACAACTGGAGTTTTTATTCTATAGCAATTTTAACTTGAAATTCACGACATCACAGTACCAGAGGGATGTTTAACAGAACCAAAGGGATGCTTAGGATCTGTTAAACTTAACTAGCTAGCTGTTTAGCAACGGTGACTTTTAACTCGAATCTTAGAAGCTAAAAGTAATTTTATCCCATAGTTGTTGTTTTTTTTTTAAATCATATTATCTTTTACTATTTTTAGTTTTGGAATAAAGCATTTGCGGCATTCATTGCGAAAGGAGAGGCAAAAGAGAAGATTGAAAAAGAAGTAATAGAAGGATTGGAAAAGATAGATGGAGCAATCAAAGAGAAGAGCAGCCTGTTTAATAGTGCTGCCGGAGGAGAGAGCATTGGTTTTTTGGACATTGTATTTGGAGTCATCGGTTACTGGCTGCCTATTTATGAAGAAGCCGGTTCAATGCAAACACACACTCAGAAATTTCCAGCCATTGCTGAATGGACCACCAAGTTTGTCAATCACCCTGTCATCAAAGAAAACTTACCATCCACTGAGCGCTTGCTTCCGTTTTTCCGCCAAGTCCATGAGTTTGTATCATCAGCATCCAACAACTAATTATTTTAAGCTTGAAATTAAGTTAACTAATAAGGGACTCTTTTGGAGATCGCCATCATGTTATGTTTTGCTTATTAATGAAGGTGTTCAACTGGTAGTGTGATGTTGTGTGGAGAGTCTTGTACTGTATTTTCCTTTTTCTTTGTATCTTTTCTTTCAATTTCATCTATAAAATTACTCTTTCGATTAAATTATCTTCTTCATTCATATTTTATCCTCTTAAGAGTGAAGAGTAAATTTCCGATTACCTCTCTTATGAATTAATTATCTTTAAATCAACTCTTATTTTTGAAAAATCTCAAGTTAACCCTTTTTTTTAAGATGAGGAAAAAAATGAGGTGGATTGATGATTTCCTTTTTTGACCTTCTACGTTGAGATTTTCAAAATAAGGGAAGGTGATTAGAAGATAATGAATTTACGAGGGGACCAATCCAAAATTAAATTAATTATTAATTTACTTTTCCTCTCTGGCGTGCACAATTTAATTATGATAGAACTTGATTATGCCGTGCAGTCATGATTTAGGTATGGAAGACAGTGACTGATTATGTCTAATTAAGCTGAAACAATTCTAAGGGTAGATTTTCTAACTATTGCTCAATATAATATAATTAATTATTATTTTACTCTCCCACCCCTATCAATAGTCATCCTCATCTCTCCTTCTCATCCACCCATGAGTTCTCATTAGATTTTCATGTTTTTTTTTTTCTATTTTAGTTGTTTATTTTATTTCTTTTAGTAAATATTTTAATTTCTTGGCTAAGTTATTAAATAATATAATAAGAAGATGTGACTAAAATGAAATGAATCCAAAACTAGAAGCTCTAAGACGGCCGTGTTTTGGGTAAGTAAAATCATTTACGAGTCACGTGCATTGTGTGTGTTGTTCTCTTCTCTAAACTTAAGCAAAAATGACACTGGTTTCTGTCGTTTTGGGCAAGCTTAAGTGAAGCACTTGAAATAACATGTGAGGAAGGGAGTCAAAGCTGTTATAAAGTCGTTATACACACGTCCAAAAGCTGTGCAATCATTAAGGGTATAAAGGCTGATTGTTGAAGGGAAAACAAATCAATTTCGAAAGAGGTTTCTAGAAAGATTGAAGAGTGAGAGAGAGTTTTCTTTTTGCTTGTAATCTCTTGTATAGAAGCTCTGTAATTGTCATCTTGAATCATCAATAAAACTTTTTCTGTGGCTTCTTCTATGGATGTAGATTGTGCATTTCGTGCACAACCAAACCACGTTAAATTCTGTTCTTTGTGTGGTTGTGAGTTGCTTCTTGTTTAGTTTAATCTTCTATTTTAGTCATCATTGACCTAGAGCTAAGTTGGACTCAGTTTTGGAGCCTCAAATTGGTAATTGGTTTAATTGCAACTTGAATAGACTTTGACAAGATTCTTGGGCAGTGGTTTATTGCTATTGAGTGAATTAGGCAATCAAATCACTACGAAAGATGTAGGGAATTTTGAGAGGATTTTTATTATTAATATTGGGTAACTATAATACATGATTCTGTTGCGCATTCATGAGAGTCACAACCTCTTAAATACAATAAAGTCTACAAACTTCAGGAAGACAAATCCCTTGATTTATTACGCAAATACATCAATATTTTATAATTCTCTTATTATTGCTATTATTTCCATATCTACTTCTATAATTAATTATCCATAATATTGAGAAAGTACATAACATTAAAATTGAATAGAAAATTATTGAGTTACTATTTCATCTGTTTTTATTTCTCTAGCTTTTTTATGGGAACATAATGGAGCTGAGTATTGGTAGAGTAATATTTTCCTTATCGTTTTATGTATATCTGGTAAAATTTGTAGAGACTTATAATGAGTTTAATAATGATAAAATTCATGTAAAGATTTCTAATAACTTTGTCAATTTGATTTTTATGAACCAAAATGAAAATTGATTTTTTTTTTTTTTTGGTAAAAGGGATAGAAACAAATAAAGTAAAGTTTGCCTGATTAGTCAAAACTTAAAAGAGTTACTCAGTGTTTAGTTAAACTTCTTTCAAATTAGGTCAAAATTTATGGTTTAAGCTTTTAATAATACAAGTTGAGATGAGTAAGTTGTTTT
Source organism: Citrus trifoliata (assembly GCA_018350135.1). NCBI lineage: Eukaryota > Viridiplantae > Streptophyta > Magnoliopsida > Sapindales > Rutaceae > Citrus > Citrus trifoliata. The sequence continues at coordinate 5,727,410 of CM031392.1, forward strand.
AGTGTTTGCATGTATTCAATCAAATTCAAATAAAGCTAGTTAAATCCTAATAAATTTTTGACAAGATTTTCTTTCTAACTTTAATGATTGAAACTTTTTTATTTAAGGTAGTTAAATCAGGATTCCCTCATGATATAATGTTTTCCAAAAAATATTCATGAAGTAATTGGTAGTTTATAAATTAAAAAATAAAAGTAAATGTATTCTAATCATACACTAATACTAAAGAACAATTGTCACAAGATTTTTAAAGTTCTAGGATAACTCAGATTTAGTTGGCAAAATTTGATCATTAAACCAATTGATTGTATAAAACATTAGCCAAATAAGCTTATTATCTTTGAGAGATCAATACACAATAACTATAATTAAATCAAGTTAAAAATAGACCAAACACAACCAATATTAGACCAAATCTAATTGATTGATCTGCTAAAACTTCCTCTTATTTTCTTTTTTTTTAACAAATCCTCTCATTGTTTTTGAAAATTCAAAAATATAAAAATTATCTACGAAATTCTATTAAAAAAAAGAAAGAGAAGAAGAAACCAAATTTAAAAAAAAGAAGCGTGGAGGAGAAAAAAAATAACCAGATTAATATTAAACCATAGAAAACAGAGAGAAAATGATAAATAATTTTTTAATTAGGGCTTATATGTTAAAATTGCAAAACCTGCAATTTTTATTATTTTCAGAAAATAAGAGGACAATTGTGTAATAGAGCATTATTGTGGTACACTACTACCGTTGCAAGATAGTTTTGTCTATTCTAAATATATGTATATAGGCCCTGTTTGGTATTGATGTACTATAGTTTAAAAGTAAACGATTATTTTATGAAAAAAATTATAATTATAAAATAAAAATTAATAGAGTATGGTAAATATGATTTTTAAATAATAATTTCGACAAAATAGTAGAGATATTATAAATTTTTTATTATACAAGTGATAGATCAAATCAATTTAGCTTGCAAGTTATAGCCACTAATATTTACCAAGCAACGTAATACCAAAGCTTAAATTTGGAAATTTCATATCATAATTTACTGATAGATGTTTGACAATTTTATGAATAAGATCTCTTGTGATTAGGCCCAAAATCTATGTATACACTAGAACTGCCTATTATTATTCATAAATATGGAAATCTTCAAAGAATTAAGGAGTTTTATTCAAAATGTTGACATTGTTAATTCAAGTCTTCCCTTTTTTATCATAATTTTCTAACTACTTTATATATATATATATATAATTGAGTAGGGGTTATTAAGCGTTGAAGAGAGTTAATTTAGTAAAATAGTGTATATATATGTTTGCATGTATGTGTGTATATGTATGTATGTATGCATATATGTATGATTTTAACGAGTTAATTTAGTAAAATAGTGTTAGAATTAAAATTTAATTGAGTAGGGGGTATTAAGCGTTGAAGAGAGTGTAGAAGTAAAAACTGTTTTTTTAATCTATTAAAAAAATTAGAATTTTGGAAGTTAAGGTTCAGCTCTGGTAGTAAGGAGTGTGGCCTTCATAAAATTCAGATCTTGAGTTCGAACTTTAATAAGTGTGTGAATTATTATATATATAAAAAAAGATGGGACTATAAGGTCGTTTGGTGGACCATGTATGTAGCATTTTTCTAAAGCTGGAATCATTTCTATTAATAATTCGAAGAAACAGCCTAATCTACAGAGTCAAAAGTGCTGTTTATCTTGTCTTGTAATTATTATAAAAGACTAGTATTCATTTGTCTATAAATGCATAGAAATATCATCTCACATTCACAATAGAAGAAGTAAAAAAAATTATGGCAACAAAAGTGAAGCTCTTAGGGTTTTGGTGTAGTCCTTTTGCGTTTAGGGTGGTATGGGCACTGAAGCTAAAGGGGGTTGAATTTGAATACGTTGAAGAAGATATCTTTAACAAAAGCACCGAGCTTCTTGAATTGAACCCGGTTCATAAAAAAGTTCCTGTGCTGGTTCATGACAAGAGAGTGATAGTTGAGTCGTTTGTTATTCTGGAGTACATCGATGAGACGTGGCCACAAGATCCGTTGCTGCCTCAAGATCCTTACGAAAAAGCCATGGCTCGATTTTGGGCTAAATTTGGAGATGAAAAGGTGACTGTTAAAGTTTATACAACTTCGAATTCAATTAGAACTTCGATTTGAATTTTTCAAAACAAACTTGTGATTTTTTTTTTGAATTAAAGTTCTCTCGAAGTCCAATTTAAAAGATTGGTTCCGCCATTAATTTTGGATTGTCCCTTAAAGAAAGCTTAATTATTGTTTACTAACTGATATTACTAATATTTTCTATAGAAATATGTACAACTCTATTACTAATTTTGCCTTTTTGAAATTGTTTATTTAGAAGAATAAAAAAAATACACTCTTTGGATTTGTCACTTTAACTAAATCAAAAAGAATATCAAAGCAAAAGTTGGATTTGTCACTTTATCTAAATCAAAACATATTTATCGCTTTGGAAAACAAAAATGATGGATATAACATAATGATGAAATTTTATGGGTTTAAAAAGAAAATGATATTATTAAAAGAATAATTTTAGATTTTTTTGGTATAGCTTTTTGAACATAACTTATTTAAGTGGAGCTTAGTAGAGCTTTGGTTATTAAACTTTTATAAGTAAAGTTTTTATTGAAAAATTATAGTTATTTAGTTGTCAATAAAATTTTTTATTAAAAATTATAAAATCACTTTAATAGATTTTTTTTATAATTATGTCATAAAATGAATGAAATAAAATTGTCAAATAAGAAAAATATATTTTAGATATTTTTATATTTTAAAAAAGCTTTTCAGCTCTTAAAATTTCAAAATTTGAACTTTGTTCTATTAGAGGCAAAATAGTTTATTAATGTATAAAACTCTATTAAAAAAACACTAAACAACAATAAAAAATTTAAAAACATTTAATGAAATTAAATAAATATTTATAGTCATTATATAAGTTATACTAAACGAACGGATAGTTAATAAAAGAGATGTTTCAGCATTTGCAAAAATCTATTAAGTAAAATTTATATTTTGAAGTCAAATGAATGAATCTGTAGAATAAAAGAGTGTTCAAAATTAATTTTAGAGTCACCTCACTCTTATATTTTTTTATGTTTGCAACCTCTTCAAATTTTGTAATATTTCCGTCACAAATTTGTCGAACTGAAAATTCCGGTTGCAGTAATTGGTTTGTCCCTTGAAATGTGTATGTTACATTTCATGTAACATGGGGATCCAATTCTTTATATCAATTGTTTTTCTGATTTTGTCCCCTGTTAGTTTAAACATCCAACAATTTACCCTCGAATACTTTCAATTCTGTTCCCGCCCCTGCTTACAAACAGCACATTTACAAATTAATAATACTCATTTTTTATTCTACTGAAATTTTCCGATTTATTAATCTTTTCAATTGTTTGATCAGCTTTTGGAATCAGCATATAAGGCAATGTGGAGCAAAGGAGAGGATAAACAAAAGGCTATGAAAGAAGCAGTAGAATCCTTGGAAAAGATAGAAGAAGTACTCAGAGGAAAGAACTTCATCGGAGGAAATAGCATTGGTTATTTGGACCTTGCAATTGGATGGATCGGTTACTGGATTCCTGTTTGGGAAGAAGCTGGTGGATCCATACGAATTCTTGACTCTCAGAAATTCCCAGCCATTGCTGAATGGAGCACCAAGTTTCTGAAACACCCCGTCATCAAAGAAAACTTGCCACCCAGGGACAGGACGCTTGCCTATTGTCACAAGCGAGCAGAAGAAATATATGCTAACTTTTGTGCATCGGAGAATTGAAGTTGTGATGTTGTGTGTACTATATATTTCATCTTTAAACAAATAATTAGAAAGAATAAGCTGATCTCCTGCGATTAGGCCTCGATTCTGTAATACGCAAGAACTGCCTACCATGTCTCCATAAATTTGGAAGCCTACGAATAATTAGAAGCGTCTTTCCTTTTGTCAGAATTTTGCAACTCATGTGAGGTCTTTGATGCCTGATGATGGTTGTATAAATGGTTTAACTGATGAATTTTATTTAGTAAAATGATGGGTTTATTTAGAGTCAAAGTTGCGGTCTATCTTGTCTAGATACGCGAGTTATTCATTAAAAAAAAAAAAAAGAGATTATGGGGTAGTTTGGTGGAGCATGTATGTAACATTTTTCTAACAATTAGTTGGAATTTTTTCTAAGTAGCAACTCAGAAAAATAAAACTAATCCATACTGTCAAAGTTGCTGTCTATCTTCTCTTGTAACTATTATAAAAAACTAGTTTTGGTTTGTCTATAAATCCATAGAAATATCATCTCACATTCACAATAGCAGAAGAAAAAAAAAAAAAATGGCAACGAAAGTGAAGCTTTTCGGGTTTTGGTCTAGTCCTCCTGTGTTTAGAGTAGTATGGGCACTGAAGCTAAAGGGTGTTGAATTTGAAAACATTGAAGAGGATATCTTTAACAAAAGCACCAGGCTTCTTGAACTGAACCCAGTTCATTTTCACAAACTTTGGTGGTACGAGGGAAGTTAACAACATTTCGATTTCATATGATTATATATTTCTAATAACACCAAGCAATCTTTAATTTGCATATATTGGAGTCAATTCAGAAGTAATTGGGGTTTCAACTTATTTGATAGTTGAGAGGTATACATATAGCAAAATTTTTATGAAAACTTTACCCAATATCTGTTTAGTATTTAGATGTTGTAATTTTTAAATAACAGCTGTTTTAAAAAAAATTATAATTATAAAATAAAAGTTTATATAATAAATATAATTTTTAAATAATAATTTTGATAAAATTATTAAAAATATAATAAATTTTTTATATTATAAAAGTATAAAATTAAATCAATTTAACTTGTGAACTACAGTACCTAGTGTTCATTAAACACTTTAGTGTTATAACTTTTAAGGTATAATTATCTACCCTTAATTCGAAATAAGACCTTAGTATCTATGTTAATTTTATGTTTTGCCGGACCTTATATAAGTTTACAATTTAAATGAGATTATTTGCACTCTAATTTATATTTTGGACACTCTTAATTTAATAAAATTTTACGTTATAAAACAACCCTGAATAATTTATCAATGAGGACATTAGTGTTTGTTACTCCTAAACACCATACAACTACTAATTCATCTTAAAAAGTTTATTCTTCATCGTCAACAAATTGATATGAATTCAATCCAAGACAAAAAAAAAGTTTCCAAAAAAAATAAATAACGGACGTTAACAAAACTAATAAAATGTGCAGGCACCACTCATATAGAAGAACATATATAAAGGCAAAAGTTGGGTTTGTGATTAAAACATCCTTTCAATCTTCACTGTACCTAAATTAAAATGTAGTTATGGCTTTAGTAAACAAGAACGATACCAGAATGATGAAATTTCACAAGCGAGCAGAAGAGATATATGTCGACTTTTGTGCATCGGAGAATTAAGGGTGTATTGTTGTGTGCAATGTATATTTCATCTTTAAATCAAATATTTAGAAAGAATAAGATGATATCCTATTATTAGGCCTATGTTCTATAATATACAAGAACAGCCTATTATGTCTCCATAAAGTTGGATTGGGTTAGATTTGACATGTTTATTTGTTTAATTTATTAATTCTTCTCCACCCAATTAACAATGGATTGAGTTTGATTTTTATAAACTGAATTTAATTCAATCCATGTCCACCTCTAGAAATTAAATTCTTTTGTAATATATTCTTAGAAAAATATTTTAACAAGGAATTATTTTAAAATTAAAAAAAGGGGAGAAGTTCTCATTTCTACCTAGGATATGGTTGCATATAAATCATTGAAATGAAAAAAAAAAAAAATTAGAAACTAGACTTTTGAAATTTCAAATGTCCTCACAACACTCAACACCGTCAATGGCAAAAGCACACACGCAGGTTAATTAAGTCATGCCTTGCCTCTCAAGAAGTGTCGCATTCTCGAGAAAAATTCCACATACATTAAAGGTCGTGGGTATGTGTAGCATAAAGTTTGGAATCTTTAATTTATATGTAACCAATCAAATAAATAAATAATCCACAGTAGTCAAAGTTGCCGTCTATCTTGTTTTATAACTTGTAATTATTATAAAAATCTAGTTTTCCACTTATCTAGAAGTGAGTGTGTGGGTGTGGATAGATCTCACCTCACATTCACAAATCACAATAGCAGAAGATTATGGCAACAAAAGTGAAGGTTTTGGGGTTTTGGTGTAGTCCTTTTGTGTTTAGGGTAGTATGGGCGTTGAAGCTAAAGGGTGTTGAATTTGAATATATTGAAGAAGACGTCTTTAACAAAAGCACCAGGCTTCTTGAGCTGAACCCAGTTCATAAAAAGGTTCCTGTGCTTGTTCATGATGACAAAGTGATAGTTGAGTCGTTTGTTATTCTGGAGTACATCGATGAGACATGGCCACAAGATCCGTTGCTGCCTCGAGATCCTTATGAAAGAGCCATGGCTCGATTTTGGGCTAAATTTGCAGATGAAAAGGTGAGTGTTAATGTTTTTACAACTTTGAATTCAATTAAAACTTCGATTTGATTTTTTCAAAACAAGTTTGTGGTTTTTCTGTTAAAGTTCTCTCTGAACTAAAATACTGGTTTGGCCTCCTAATTTTTTATTTTTAGCTGATGCAAACTGCAGCCAAATCAACGTGGACCAAAGGAGAGGAAAAAGAGGATGCTCTGAAAGCAACAATGGAAGCTTTGGAGAAGATGGAGGGAGAACTCAAAGGAAAAAGCTACTTTGGAGGAGAGAACAAATATGCGTATTTGGAAATTGCAATTGGATGGATCAATTACCTTATACCAATTTGGGAAGAAATTGCATCCATTCAATTTCTTGACCCGAAAAGATTTCCAGCCATTACTGCATGGAAAAGCAAGTTTCTGGATAACCCTTTGATCAAAGAAACCCTGCCACCAAGGGAGAAATTGCTTAACTATTTTCACGAGCGCGTCAAACATTGGGAGATTGAGGCTACAATCCGTGAACTGGCGGAGACCAAACTTGAAAATTAATTAACTAATCGAATTATCATCTCTGCACGTGTCTCCTTTCTGTACGCTCTGTATGATGTCGTTGTTTTTTATTATTATTGTTATTATTTTTTTATAAGTAATTTGGGTCAAGTTGAATCTGTATTGAGAAAATAAAGAAGAGGTATGACATATTTATTATGCTTTGGCGGGACAAAAATTATACATTACTTTCATGGAACTATTTTTTCAGATACATGGAATTTGTAGCTAGATGAAGAGTTAAAGAGTTGAAGATTAGCTTCAATCTTATAAACATGGCCTAAAGTTCATCCTATATTAATGTTGGATTTTTCCTTAATTAACATCTGTTATGTGCGCATCAATTTTTTTTTTTTTTTGTTAGATCCTTGTCACATAGAAAGATAATTTGGGTCCACTCATAGGTGAATTTGTTCATTATAACATATTGAAATCTATGAGTTTAATTCATGTTCAAAAACTCATTTAAATCTTGAGGAATATTGCCTTTAACCCAACATTCATTTGCAATTAAGTGGAGATCCTCCCATGTAATGAAAAATTGTTTTATTTAAATTAAATTAAACAAGAAAAACATTTCATCAATATACTATAATGGGAAGAGCATTTGGCGCCCCTGAGCATTAATTAAACTTATTTTCTATTAGATTTTTGTTGCTAGTATAATTATTGGGCAAATTAGTTGTTTCCAAAAGGGCATCATACATTAGTTCTTATCATTTTTGTTAACTTCATATAATTAGGAGAAATTCTATAAACAGACTCTTAAAGATTTTAGATTTACAAGCTATAAAATAAGATGAAAAAAAAAATACCTTACAATAATTGTATGTTACAATGATAGTAAGTTTTTATAAGATAGACGGACCTAATATAAAATGAGTTAAAAATATCAAATATATACATCAATTATTTGGAGGTATGTATAGAACATTCATTTTTTATATTCTACTAACATTGTGTTGCTAAAAAAAAATAATGTTATACTAGTTTAGTTAGGATAACTAGTTTATTTTCCAATTGGTGTGACATTATTTGATAAACTTAAGTGATAGTTAGTTATTAAATTTTATCATTTCATATAAATTGAAATATAAACAAAATATTCCAACTAAATAAATATAGTATCACTCATTTTTAAAAATTTTAAGTTTTTGGAAATAACGAATATCTCCTGTTGTATATATAATATATTAATACCCACAGAATGATAAATTTATTAAAATAAAAGAATTGCAAAGAATACAACTAGCAGTTAGTTCGAGAAGGGTCTAAGCGAGCCTTACTCTTAACAAATTAACCATTTTCAAAACCTATACCTATTAGAAAAGACACTTAAAAATAATGAATAATCAAACAGATCTGCAGTAAGGTATATATCACAAGATATTGTGATGTAATCAATTATGAATTTATGTTGGACTATTAATGTTGTTGTTACACTTAGGTGTTACACTTAGAAATTCCCGGCCATTGCTGAATGGAGCACCAAGTTTCTGAAACACCCTGTCATCAAAGAAAACTTGCCACCCAGGGACAAGACGCTTGCCTATTTTCTCAAGCGAGCAGTAGAGATATATGCCGACTTTTGTGCATCGGCGAATTAAAGTTGCAATGTTGTGTGTAATGTATATTTCATCTTTAAATCAAATATTTAGAAAGAATAAGATGATATCCTATGATTAGGCCTATGTTCTAAAATATGCAAGAACTGCCTGTTATGTCTTCATAAATTTGGAAGCCTACAAAGAATTAGGAAGCTTCTCTCTTTTTATCAGAATTTTGCAAATAACGGTTGTGTAAATGGTTTCAAAGATGAGTTTATTTAGTAAAATAATGGGAGTAGTAAATTTTAGTTAAGGGACAGAGGTTGCATTAGGCATCCTAGTGGGTGTATAACTAAAAAAAATTATTTTTTATATATTTAATAATAGATCTTTTGAAAAGATGGGTTTATAAAATAGTTTAGTGGATGTCATCACTGAAATTTTAACAAATAATAATAATAACAACTCTCTAAAGAAAATCAAGCAAAAATAATAATAGCTTGAAGACTTAATACTACCAGGAGGAGCTGCAAGCATCATGAGACAGGATAGCCTTAAGCCCTTGACCATATCTTGGGGCCTGCATCACTGTACCACCACCCAAATCATCATACTGCAGGCTCAATTTAGACAAGAAAATTCTATGGGTTTACTAAGGGCCGATTTAATCTAATTCAATCTAGTAAAATTAATATAGGTTGATTGGGTTATAATGGGTTGATTCAGTCAATTTATTAAGTGGTGATAATTGACTCCCTTATTTTATCTAACTAGCCCATCACTTTTTAGTTAAATTCATTAAAAATTTTAAATTAATTTTTATCTCTTAAAATATCTCAATTAATCCCAATTTTATTTTCATTATAATTTTTGATTTTTTCAACCATCCATCTTATAAACTTATGAAATCTATTTTAAAAAGAAAAAAACTCTAAAAACATTTTTTAAAAATAACATCATGTTATTTATCGTTAGATGTTGGTTACAATGGAAAATATTTAATTTTATGATGGAGAATTATGTGCTTTTTTACTATTTGAATTTAATTTTAAATTCCAAATCATTTTTTAAATTTTTATATTTGAATTTTTTATATTTTTAATTTTGATCAATTCGATCAATCCAACCCAACCCAACCAAACCATTGTCAATGATTTAAGGGTTGGATTGCGTTGGATTTGACATGTTTATTTGTTTAATTTATTAATTCTTCTCAATCCAATTAGCAATGGATTGAGTTGGATTTTTATAAACTAAATTCAAATCAACCTATGTCCACCTCTAAAAATTAAATTCTTTTGTAAAATAGTCTTAGAAAAATATTTTAACAAGGAACTATTTTTAAATTAAAAAAGGGGAGAAGTTCTCATCTCTACATAGGATATTGTTGCATATAAAACATTGAAATGAAAAAAAAAAATTAGAAACTAGACTTTTGAAATTTCAAATGTCCTCACAGAACTCAACACCATCAATGGCAAAAACACACACGCAGGTTAATTAAGTCATGCCTTACCTCTCAAGAAGTGTCGCATTCTCGAGAAAAATTCCACATACATTAAAGGTCGTGTGTATGTAGCATAAAAGTTGGAATCTTAAATTTATATGAAACCAATCGAAAAAATAAAAATAAATAATCTACAGTAGTCAAAGTTGCCGTCTATCTTGTCTTCTAACTTGTAATTATTATAAAAATCTAGTTTTCCACTTATCTAGAAGTGAGAAAGTGTGTGCGTGTGGATAGATCTCACCTCACATTCACAATAGCAGAAGATTATGGCGACAAAAGTGAAGGTTTTGGGGTTTTGGTGTAGTCCTTATGCGTTTAGGGTAGTATGGGCATTGAAGCTAAAGGGTATTGAATTTGATTACATTGAAGAAGACATCTTTAACAAAAGCACCAGGCTTCTTGAGCTGAACCCAGTTCATAAAAAGGTTCCTGTGCTTGTTCATGATGACAAAGTGATAGTTGAGTCGCTTGTTATTCTGGAGTACATCGATGAGACATGGCCACAAGATCCGTTGCTGCCTCAAGATCCTTATGAAAGAGCCATGGCTCGATTTTGGGCTCAATTTGCAGATGAAAAGGTGAGTGTTAAAGTTTTCACAACTTTGAATTCAATTAAAACTTCGATTTGATTTTTTCAAAACAAGTTTGTGGTTTTTCTGTTAAAGTTCTCTCTGAACTAAAATACTGGTTTGGCCTCCTAATTTTTTATTTTTAGCTGATGCAAACTGTATGGAAGTCAATTTGGACCAAAGGAGAGGAAAAAGAGGATGCTCTGAAAGCAACAATGGAAGGTTTGGAGAAGATAGAGGGAGAACTCAAAGGAAGAAGCTACTTTGGAGGAGAGAACAAATATGCGTATTTGGAAATTGCAATTGGATGGATCAATTACCTCATACCAATTTGGGAAGAAATTGCATCCATTCAATTTCTTGACCCGAAAAGATTTCCAGCCATTACTGCATGGAAAAGCAAGTTTCTGGATAACCCTTTGATCAAAGAAACCCTGCCACCAAGGGAGAAATTGCTTAACTATTTTCACGAGCGCGTCAAACATTGGGAGATTGAGGCTACAATCCGTGAACTGGCGGAGACCAAACTTGAAAATTAATTAACTAATCGAATTATCATCTCTGCACGTGTCTCCTTTCTGTACGCTCTGTATGATGTCGTTGTTTTTTATTATTATTGTTATTATTTTTTTTATAAGTAATTTGGGTCAAGTTGAATCTGTATTGAGAAAATAAAGAAGAGGTATGACATATTTATTATGCTTTGGCGGGACAAAAATTATACATTACTTTCATGGAACTATTTTTTCAGATACATGGAATTTGTAGCTAGATGAAGAGTTAAAGAGTTGAAGATTAGCTTCAATCTTATAAACATGGCCTAAAGTTCATCCTATATTAATGTAGGATTTTTCCTTAATTAACATCTGTTATGTGCGCATCAATTTTTTTTTTTGTTAGATCCTTGTCACATAGAAAGATAATTTGGGTCCACTCATAGGTGAATTTATTCATTATAACATATTGAAATCTATGAGTTTAATTCATGTTCAAAAACTCATTTAAATCTTGAGGAATATTACCTTTAACCCAACATTCATTTGCAATTAAGTGGAGATCCTCCCATGTAATGAAAAATTGTTTTATTTAAATTAAATTAAACAAGAAAAACATTTCATCAATATACTATAATGGGAAGAGCATTTGGCGCCCCTGAGCATTAATTAAACTTATTTTCTATTAGATTTTTGTTGCTAGTATAATTATTGGGCAAATTAGTTGTTTCCAAAAGGGCATCATACATTAGTTCTTATCATTTTTGTTAACTTCATATAATTAGGAGAAATTCTATAAACAGACTCTTAAAGATTTTAGATTTACAAGCTATAAAATAAGATGAAAAAAAAAATACCTTACAATAATTGTATGTTACAATGATAGTAAGTTTTTATAAGATAGACGGACCTAATATAAAATGAGTTAAAAATATCAAATATATACATCAATTATTTGGAGGTATGTATAGAACATTCATTTTTTATATTCTACTAACATTGTGTTGCTAAAAAAAAAAAATGTTATACTAGTTTAGTTAGGATAACTAGTTTATTTTCCAATTGGTGTGACATTATTTGATAAACTTAAGTGATAGTTAGTTATTAAATTTTATCATTTCATATAAATTGAAATATAAACAAAATATTCCAACTAAATAAATATAGCATCACTCATTTTTAAAAATTTTAAGTTTTTAGAAATAACGAATATCTCCTGTTGTATATATAATATATTAATACCCACAGAATGATAAATTTATTAAAATAAAAGAATTGCAAAGAATACAACTAGCAGTTAGTTCGAGAAGGATCTAAGCGAGCCTTACTCTTAACAAATTAACCATTTTCAAAGCCTATACCTATTAGAAAAGACACTTAAAAATAATGAATAATCAAACAGATCTGCAGTAAGGTATATATCACAAGATATTGTGATGTAATCAATTATGAATTTATGTTGGACTATTAATGTTGTTGTTACACTTAGGTGTTACACTTAGAAATTCCCGGCCATTGCTGAATGGAGCACCAAGTTTCTGAAACACCCTGTCATCAAAGAAAACTTGCCACCCAGGGACAAGACGCTTGCCTATTTTCTCAAGCGAGCAGTAGAGATATATGCCGACTTTTGTGCATCGGCGAATTAAAGTTGCAATGTTGTGTGTAAGCAGAAGATTATGGCGACAAAAGTGAAGGTTTTGGGGTTTTGGTGTAGTCCTTATGTGTTTAGGGTAGTATGGGCATTGAAGCTAAAGGGTATTGAATTTGATTACATTGAAGAAGACATCTTTAACAAAAGCACCAGGCTTCTTGAGCTGAACCCAGTTCATAAAAAGGTTCCTGTGCTTGTTCATGATGACAAAGTGATAGTTGAGTCGCTTGTTATTCTGGAGTACATCGATGAGACATGGCCACAAGATCCGTTGCTGCCTCAAGATCCTTATGAAAGAGCCATGGCTCGATTTTGGGCTAAATTTGCAGATGAAAAGGTGAGTGTTAAAGTTTTCACAACTTTGAATTCAATTAAAACTTCGATTTGATTTTTTCAAAACAAGTTTGTGGTTTTTCTGTTAAAGTTCTCTCTGAACTAAAATACTGGTTTGGCCTCCTAATTTTTTATTTTTAGCTGATGCAAACTGTATGGAAGTCAATTTGGACCAAAGGAGAGGAAAAAGAGGATGCTCTGAAAGCAACAATGGAAGGTTTGGAGAAGATAGAGGGAGAACTCAAAGGAAGAAGCTACTTTGGAGGAGAGAACAAATATGCGTATTTGGAAATTGCAATTGGATGGATCAATTACCTCATACCAATTTGGGAAGAAATTGCATCCATTCAATTTCTTGACCCGAAAAGATTTCCAGCCATTACTGCATGGAAAAGCAAGTTTCTGGATAACCCTTTGATCAAAGAAACCCTGCCACCGAGGGAGAAATTGCTTATCTATTTGCACGAGCGCATCAAACATCGGGAGATTGACGCTACAATCCGTGAACTGGCGGAGACCAAACTTGAAAATTAATTAATTAATCGAATTATCATCTCTGCACGTGTCTCCTTTTTGTACGCTCTGTATGATTTCATTGTTTTTTATTATTACAAGTACTTTAGGTCAAGTTGAATCTGTATTGAGAAAATAAAGAAGAGTTATGACATATTTATTATACTTTGACGGGACAAAATTATACATTACTTTTATGGAACAATTTTTTCAGATATATGGAATGTGTAGCTAGATCAAGAGATAAAGAGTTAAAGAGTTGAGATTAGCTTCAATCTCCATAGCCTAAAGTTCATCCTATATTAATGTAGGATTTTTCCTTAATTAACATCTGTTATGTGCACATCAATTTTTTTTTTTTTTATTAGATCCTTGTCACATAGAAAGATAATTTGGGTCCACTCATAGATGAATTTGTCCATTATACCATATTGAAATCTATGAGTTTAATTCATGTTCAAAAACTCATTTAGATCTTGAGGAATATTGCCTTTAACCCAATATTCATTCACAATTAAGTGGAGATTCTCATGAAAAATTGTTTTATTTAAATTAAATTAAACAAGAAAAACGTTTCATCAATATATTATAATGGGAAGAGCATTTGGCGCCCCTGAGCATTAATTACTTTATGCTCGATTGAAAGCCCGTCTTGTCGCCAAGGGATATGCTTAAACTTATGGAGTGGACTATTCTGACATTTTCTTCTGTTGCTAAATTGAAATTTGTTCTGTTGTTTATTTCTATGGCAACTACTCATCTTTGGTCTTTGCATAAACTAGATATTAAGAATGTTTTTCTTCATGGTGATCTTCAGGAGGAGGTGTATATGGAGCAACCTCCTAGTTTTGTTGCTCAAGGGAAGTCTGGGCGAGTTTGTCATCTTCAAAAATCTTTGTATGGTTTGAAACATAGTATTTGTGCTTGGTTCGGAAAATTTAGTCAAGCTGTTGAAAAGTTTGGTATGATGAAAAGCAAGTCTGACCATTCTGTGTTCTACAAACAATCGGAAGCTGGAATTATTCTTTTAGTTGTGTACGTGGATGACATTGTTATTATTGAAAGTGATGCTATAGGAATCTCATCTCTTAAGTCTTTCGTTCATACTCAGTTTCACACGAAGGACTTAGGGATGCTAAAGTATTTCTTGGGTGTTGAAGTCACAAGGAGTAAAAAATGTATATTTTTATCTTAGAGAAAGTATGTCATTGACTTATTAATTGAGACAAGAAAATTGGGGGCAAAGCCTTCCAATGACTCCAAACATGCACCTTACAGGAGATGAAGAACTAATGGAAGATCCTAAGAAATATAGAAGGTTGGTTGGAAAGCTGAATTATCTTACAATGACTCGTCCAGGTATTGTATATTCTGCCAGTGTTGTTAGTTAGTTTATGTAATCCTCAACAATTCATGATTGGGCAGTGTTAGAACAGATTTTGTGTTACTTGAAAATAACACCCGGACGTGTTATCTTGTATGCAAATCACGGGCACACTCATAGTGAATGTTTTTCAGATGCAAATTGGGCAGGTTCCAAAGTGGATAGAAGATCCACATCAGGTTATTGTGTTTTCATTGGAGGAAATTTGGTCTCATGGAAGAGTAAGAAGCAGAACGTAGACTAAAGAACTAAGCAGAGTCAGAATATAGGGCTATGGCACAGTCTGTTTGTGAGATAATGTGGATATATCAACTCTTGACTGAAATAGGTCTTAAAACTTCAGTACCAGTAAAATTGTGGTGTGATAACCAAGCTACCCTTCATATTGCATCTAATCCCGTATTTCATGAGCGAACTAAGCACATTGAAATTGATTGTCATTTTGTTCGTTAGAAAATTCAGCAAGGTTTGATTTCTACATTGTATGTGAAGACTAGAGATCAATCAGGAGATATTCTCACGAAAGCTCTAAATGGGGTTCGAGTTGATTATCTATGTAACAAGTTAGGCATGATTAACATCTATGCTCCAACTTGAGGGGGAATGTTACATAATATAATTAGTTGTATATAGTTGTCTTATTAACTTAATTATTATAGGGATCCTAATTTGTATAGTTTCCTAAAATAACTTCCTAGTTTCTATATATATATATATGCTTCAGTATTTCAATGAAATATGTGGAAGATACTATTCTTTTCCATCTCAAATAGAATATTATATGTAACATACAACAACTCTTGAGTCGACACTTAAAATTTAAAATTACAATATACAACAGTTGAGCTGTCACGAATGACAACTCATAAATTTACCGTATATTAAATTATATGTAATATACTCTAACCCTTTCCTCACATATTTAAGGTTGATGTTTATAGACTGAAGAACCTGCACACAATTTCAAGTAAATTCATTAGGAAATTAATTTCTCCCAGCAGGTACTATACATCAATCTTGGAGACACATTAAAACAAGCCGCCAAACTCAAAATGCCAAAGACAATCACTGCATCTCATCGCCACATTATTCTGGACCAAAACCAAAATGATATATGTGTCGAAGGCTTAGGCTGTCACATGCATGTTCAACATGCAAATGCAAACAAGTGTGCGAAAAATGTTGCCGCAACAACATTGAACAATCAAAGAAAAAAACAAAGGCCTTGGATATGAACATCAAGAACCGTCTGATCATATAATCAAAGTTGATCATATTCATCCGAGCCTCCACTGAACCGTCTGATGCACCACTACACATCAAACCATTCTTCTAAATATGAACATATGCATAAAACTGCCTGCATGCTATTGTCTTAGTCGACCACAACACGTACACGCAGAATATTATATGTGTAAACACTTGAGGGCATTTGCAGCCGTGCTACACTTAATGCCATTTTTGCATGCAAAAAAATCAAAACATTTAAACTAAGCCATCCGCCACGTCCCAAACTGTAATTCACTTCTATTCACCTATAAATACAACTGCACTCCAGCTCACTCTCTTCATCACACAGCAGAGTTTCAAAAGCTTTTCTTTTCTAAAAACAATTTTGGGCTTATTTCTCAAAATGGCTTCTTCTTCTTCTTTGCTCTGTTTTGGCCTTTGCTTTCTAGTTCTCTTCAACGCCTGCTTTGCTCAAATAGAGCAGGTAACAGACATAACTAGGGAAGGAAAGCAGCAAAGGCAACGGCAGCAACGCTTCCAAACCCAGTGCAATATCCAGAACCTCAACGCCCTTGAGCCCCGACAGAGGGTCGAATCCGAAGCTGGCGTCACAGAGTTCTGGGACCAGAACAATGAGCAATTACAGTGCGCCAATGTTGCCGTATTTCGGCACCGTATCCAGCAGAGAGGGCTGCTCGTGCCTGCGTACACCAACACTCCTGAGATTTTCTATGTTGTTCAAGGCAAGCAAGCAAGCATATCCAGTCTTCAATATATATTAAGTTAAATTATTTTAATTGTTTTCTAAATAACAAAGTTAGAAATAAATTAATTAACAGGTAGAGGCATTCATGGAGTTGTATTCCCCAGATGTGCTGAGACTTTCCAAGATTCACAACAACAACAGTCGTTCCAGAGCAGTAAATCCCAAGATCAACACCAAAAGGTCAGACAACTACGTGAGGGTGATATCATTGCATTGCCCACTGGAGCAGCTCACTGGATTTACAACAATGGCCGGGACCAGCTTGTTTTAGTCGCCCTCGTTGACGTTGGCAATTCTCAAAACCAGCTTGATCAGTACTTCAGGGTATTCGATTAACAAAACATTTTTTTATCCTATAAGAATTTACATAATGTTTCTCTGTCAATATTAGGAGTAATTATTCATATTGATGTTCTTGTTGCTAGAAATTCTACCTCGGTGGCAACCCACAACCACAACTCCAAGGTTTCAGTGAAAGTCAAGGTGGCAGATATCAGGGAAGCCAAGGCGGCGACGACAGGAGAGGTGGCAATCTCTTCAGAGGCTTTGACGAGCGGTTGTTGGCTGAGGCCTTCAACGTGAACCCAGATCTAATCAGGAGACTGCAGAGGCCACAGATACAGAGGGGCATTATCATCAGAGTCGAGGAAGAGCTGAGAGTACTGTCTCCTCAAAGAGACAGAGAACAAGAACAGGAAGAATGCGAAGAAACTCCGTCATATGAAAGGGACAATGGTTTCGAGGAAACTATCTGTACAATGAAACTAAGGCACAACATCGATAAACCATCACATGCTGACGTCTACAACCCCCGGGCCGGACGTGTCACCACCGTCAACAGATTCAACCTTCCTATCCTTCGAGACCTCCAGCTTAGTGCTGAGAAAGGAAACCTTTATCCGGTGAGAAGAGGGCTAGAAAAAGGAAAGAAAAAAAAAACACACACACACACACAACATCAATGTCACATTATTTATTTGAAGTACAAGTATAACATTTGATTGATAGATTATTTTACTCATGCATGTAGAATGCCCTGTTGGCGCCACAATGGAACTTGAATGCCCACAGCATAGTCTACGTGACAAGGGGCAACGGCAGGATGCAAATTGTAGCGGAGAACGGGGAGAATGTGTTCGACGGTCAAATCCGGGAGGGTCAGCTGATCGTTGTTCCGCAGGGCTTCGCCGTGGTGAAGAGGGCAGGTAACCGTGGACTGGAGTGGATATCATTCAAGACAAACGACGTCGCCATGACAAGCCAGCTGGCCGGAAGGGCTTCGGTGTTAAGAGGGCTTCCGTTGGACGTTATCCAGAACTCGTTCCAAGTGTCGAGGGATGAAGCTCAGAGGTTGAAGTACAACAGGCAGGAGCTGACTGTGTTTACTCCAGGGCCTAGGTCACAGTGGGGCTTAACCGTAGCCTAAGAGAAATTATGTAAATGGGTACGTAATCGGGAAGTAAGCTATGTAGTGTAGTGTAAGTAGTTGAGGTAGGGACGACTGTGTATGAATAAAAGCCTTAATGGGCATGAACGACATGAATGCTGCGGGACTGTATGTAAGTTTAATGTGCGAGTAAAATAAAAAGTAATATTTCTTTGCGCAAATAATTACAAATATTGTTGTCTTTATATCTCTAATTTAGCTACACCCACACATACTGAATCCACATTGCACTAATTTGAATTTGATTTTATTTTTTGGCTGGATACTTTAATTACTGAATGACTTGCTCACTTCACTCAAAATTCAAGAGCATCTTAATGAATTTAAAGGACACGCTCCAAGCTCCCTTGCCTTTGTTGTTCAACTTGCTGTCGTTGAAAGCAGTAGGTATACACATATGAATCCTGCAAATTAATGGGCAAATTTGTATTTTTGTATTTTTTTCCCTCTCTGTTGTTGGGTATTAAGCATATGAGCAGTTTTCGTGTGATTCATCGTCAAAAAACTATGCGGCATTCTCCGCAAAAGATGTCTCACTTTTTCTTTTATAGTTTTTTTTTTCTAATCGTAGATGAAGTATAATTACTGGACGTAATTATAAATGCCCCAGAATAAACATTTAGGGAAAAATAAACTTGGATATATATATATATAATCATTTTCTATGAAGTCTCGTTTTAATTTATGTTTGAAAAATGTTAAAGAGAGAAAAAATATGAGAGAAAGAATGTTAAAAAGAAAAAGAGAAAGTAAGCTGGTAGAGAAAGAATGTTAAAAAGAAAAAAGAAAGTAAGCTGGTAGAGAAAGTAAAATTCTCTCATCTTTTTCTCTTTAGCATTACTCCGTATGTTTTAATTAAGTAGTCAAATGGGTCAAAGGAAAAAATTTGTATGGAACTATCCCATGAGTTCGCATGGATAGTTCAGTGGTTTAGAGCATGGCTTTCACTTTTAAGATTAAATTTAATGGATTTCATAGTTCATACTACTATGAAATTTATTGTTAGTTCCATCAGTGGGAGTTATTGCTCTGTGACATGTCAGCGTACTATATTCTATCCCACAACAAGTCCTCTATGATCAAATAGGCCAGAGAACTAGAGAAAAACTTTGGTGGGATATGCTACCATGCAGAGCTAGCGTGTTCATCCAATAATAACCTGCATCTGCTATTTTACTGCAAAAATAGCTTACGTTCGTCCAATAATGACCTATTCTCTGATTTCGCGATCGATATATCCGTCTATTTAAACTCTTGCCTCATTCTCAGTAATTCACGCACTTGGCCCATTCATTCTCCAAATCCTCTAAACGCCTGTTTCTTCTCAAAGAAAACCGTTTTGCTTCTCTAAATGCTTGTTTCATTCTGTCCATATATTCAGATACACTTGCTTCTTCTAAATTCTTCTTCCATTAGCCAAGCAGAATTTTGTCTTGGCATTTTTTTTATCATTAATGCTACATGTTCCAAGTAACATGATGGTGGAGAAGCATTACAAGCACTGAAAAATAAAATTTGTAGCTAGCCGTATTCTCAAAATATATTTTCTGCAGCTGTTGCACTGAAGATCTCTTCAACAATGAGTGTTATCGGACTATATGTATAATTGAACGCATCAATATGAAAATATCATGGTTGAACTAAAGACTGATTTTGACTGAGTACTCGTTTAAGTCTGTGAAGTCATTTGATTCTTTGATGCATCCTTTCACTTGAAATTTATTCTTTGATTAATAGCTGATCTGAAGATTTTGTATGAGAAGGAATTTGAATTAACAAACTAATAAACTTAATCCCGGGATTTTGAGGCTATTCCCTCGGGAGACAAAGACCCGCACAAAATACCATACATGAAGTAAACACCTACTTAAAAATGAAATTTCCCATCATTTTTTTAAGAGGAATTTATTGAAAGCAAAAATATCCCATCATTTTTTCAGCTGTACTATGTGTCTAAAAGTTCAGTAAATTATTTCTTTCCAAAGGCCTAAAATTTTTTAAAATTTTATTTTTAAGCCTAACTAAACAATAGATGCGTTAGTTAGATTTACATTCCATTGTTTTGTCTTTCATATTTGGTGGAAGATTTTCTCAATTTGTCAATTATCTCGTTAGTTTGTTATAAATCATTATTAGCAAATAGATGAAATCTATTATTTGGAGAAAAAAAAAAAAGAATGAAGGGCTGATTGTGAGAAGAAGAGGAAAAGGAATAAAGAAGAAGAATAAGAAGAAGACAAGAAAAAGGAGGGTTCAAATGGCAAATGGGTTTTAAATTAGGACTTCTAGAGAGAAATCTACAAATGTAAATTTGATTTGAGAGCTTTATGAATAGAAACTAGTGAGGTTGGAGAGAAATTAATTTGAAGTTGAGTTTTATTTTGAAGTATAAGGACAGAGAAGCATGGAAGAATAACTTACAAAATCTAAGGTAATTAAGTGATTATCCTTTGTACTCCACACCATTTTGTGAATATATATGTGATTTTTTTTTTGGGGGGGAGAATAGGGTAGTTATGTAATTCTTTGGCTAGGTTCACTTCTAAATTAATTGATAAAATATTTTGCAACCAGCCCATTGGTTAGGTGCTTTAAGTGAATTTATGAGAAAGATCTTATTTGATAAGAGATTGATGAAAAGGATTTGGGAGAAATACAAGTTAATTTTGATATTATAAAAATAATTTGTAACTTGTGAGTTAGTAAAGAATGTCAAATACGGCAAAAACATTTAGTTTTCTTATTTCACCAGAACAAAAACTTACAGCAGCAGAACACTTTTTTGCCAACAGCAAGGACTTTATTCCTCATGTACATACACATATATAAACCCTTAATATAAGCTCATTACTTTGATCACGCACTAACTAATTACTGTGACCTAGGCCCTGGAGTAAACACAGTCAGCTCCTGCCTGTTGTACTTCAACTTCTGAGCTTCATCCCTCGACACTTGGAACGAGTTCTGGATAACGTCCAACGGCAGCCCTCTAATCACCGAAGCCCGTCCGGCCAGCTGGCTTGTCATGGCGACGTCGTTTGTCTTGAATGATATCCACTCCAATCCACGGTTGCTTGCCCTCTTCACCACGGCGAAGCCCTGCGGGACAACGATCAGCTGACCCTCCCGGATTTGACCGTCGAACACATTCTCCCCGTTCTCCGCCACAATTTGCACCCTGCCGTTGCCCCTTGTTATGTAGACTACGCTGTGGGCATTCAAGTTCCAGTGTGGCGCCATCATGGCATTCTACATGCACAAGCAAAATAATTCGTTTCAAATCACAATTATAAATTTGTTATCTCAAATGACGTGATATTTAATGATTTTTTTTTCTCACCTGGTAGAGGTTCCCTTTCTCAGCACTAAGCTGAATGTATCGAAGGATAGGAAGGTTGAATCTGTTGACGGTGGCGACGCGTCCGCCGCGGGGGTTGTACGCGTCAGCACCCGATGGGTCATTGATGTTGTGCTTTAGCTTCATTGTACAGATAGTTTCCTCGATGCCATTGTCTCCGCTTCCTTGGAATTCTTGTTCTTGTTCTTGTTCTTGTTCTCTGCTTCTTTGAGGTGACAGTACTCTCAGCTCTTCCTCGACTCTGACAATAATCCCCTTCTGCATCTGTGGCCTCTGCAGTTTACTGATTAGATCTGGATTCACGTTGAAGGCCTCAGCCAACAGACGCTCGTCAAATCCACGTAAGAGATTGCCACCTCTCCTGCTGCGGTCGCCACCCTCCCCGGCTTGGCTTCCCTGATATCTGCTGCCTTGACTTTGACTGTAACCTTGGAGTTGTGGTTGTGGGTTGCCACCAAGGTAGAATTTCTGGCAACAAGAACAAGGACAACACCAAATGTATTGTTACGATATTGAAAATATTGCTTCATTATCTAATTTATAACAAAAACGTTTAGGTATTAATTACCCTCAAGAACTGATCAAGCTGGTTATCAGAATTGCCAACATCAACAAGAGCGACCACAACAAGCTCTGATGGGCCATCGTTGTAAATCCAGTTAGCCGATCCAGTAGGCAATGCAACCAGATCACCCTCACGTATTTGTCTAACTTTTTGGTGTTGATCTTGGGATCTACTCTGACTCTCTGACGACCTTTGCTGTGATTCTTGGTATGTCTCGGGACATCCGGGGAATACAGCACCGTGAATGCCTCTACCTGTATTAATTTCATTAATTTCAAACATGTTATTTACAAAACAATTAATCAAAACAATTTAACTAAATGTCGTGTGCGTGCATGCTTGCTTGCCTTGAACAACAAAGAAGAGCTCAGGAGTGTTGGTGTATGAAGGCACAACGAGGCCTCTCTGTTGGATACGGTGGCGAAACACGGCAACATTGGCGCATTGTAACTGCTCGTCGTTCTGGTCCCAGAACTCTGTGACGCCAGCTTCGGACTCTACCCGTTGTTGGGGTTCGAGGGCGTTGAGGTCCTGGATATTACACTGGGTTTGGAAGCGTTGCTGCTGTTGCCGTTGCTCCCGAGTTGCGTCTGTTCCCTGCGCTATCTGAGCAAAGCAGGCGTGGAAGAGAATTAGAAACCCAAGCCCTAAACAAAGCAAAGAAGTGGAAGCCATTTTGAAAAGAAAGAAAACAATTGCTGTGATGAAGAGAGTGAACTAGATTGGGGTGGTATTTGTAAGAGAAAATATTGGGATCACTGGGTTTTAGCGTGCCTGCAAATGCCCTGAATTGCTTCCACATAATGAGATTACTTTGTGTACGTGTTGGTGCTGGACTAACACGAATGCATGCAGAGGCAGCCAGGCGCATGCAAGTTTTGTACATTTCTGTATTTTAATTGCATGTTACATGCATAAGTAACACTACTCAAATCTTCGACACATAGATCGCTTTTGTTTTGGCTCGGAGAAGTATGTGGCGATCATGATGTGAGAACCCATAATTGGCTTTGCCATCTTGGTGTTTGTTCATGGTGGCCTGTTTTTAGTGTGTCTCTACTCTCTGCAATCGATGAATCCTACTTGATGACTTCATGTCGTGATGAATTAATTGTGGATTGTGTGTTGATTCTGGTCTAGGTATATTAATTTTGTAGTATTCTTCAATGACACATCCGAAAACTTTTTCGGTCCGTTTATTTTTTGGATTGGAGAATGGGAATCCGAAATCGGAATGATTGACGGCGTTTACTTCGTAAATATGAAGCAAGAATCGGAATGGGAATGGGAATGGTATGTTTACTTCGCAAATATGAGATATTGATTCTCATGGGGAGGTGGGAATGAGTCTCTCATTCCCGGGATTGAACATTTTATCCTCCCCAAAATTAAAAATGTCAACTTTATCCTCTTTATAATTAATTAATATAATATTATAATTAATTAATTAATATATAAACATATTATTAACTATAATTATTAAAAATTATAGTTCTTGAATAAATAATCACAATAATTAATTTATTGTTATTGCTATTTTAATTAATTAATATACAATTATAATAATTATTACTATAATTAATTTATATTATTATTAATGAATTAATATAATTATTACTATTAATTAATAAATTAATAATAGTAATATATTAATATATTATTAACAATAATTATTACTAATTATAATTTTTGAATAAATATTCACAATAATTCATATATTATTTTAATTAAGTAATTAATATTAATATTATTAGTTAATATATTTTTATAATAATTATAATTAATTAATTAAAAATTTCAATTAATTAATATATTAGTTAATAATAATTATGACAATAATCCATTAAGTATTTTTTAGTAATTTGTTGCAATTTAATTCATTCTGATTCGATTTCAAGACAAAGTAAATACATTAATGGCAATCTAGCTCATTTCGATTTCAATTCCTACAATTCAAGTAAGCAACTTATTTTGATTATCGTTCCATATTCATATTCCAGCCCATTCTCATTCCTGGCCATTCCGATTCCAACTCATTTTGATTCTAGTTTAGTAGACGCATCATCAAATCCAATGAAGACTATTAGTACAGATTCTATTTTTTTTATTTTTAAAAAATATCTTAAATAATGTGGTATTCATTAATTAGTTTGTGAGATAATTTAAATAATTCACTTTAATTTTATAAAAAAATTATCAACCACTTAATGAACAACGCATTATTTTAAAATGAAATTTGAGATATTTATCATTAAAGTGACATTATAATTTCCATAAATGAAAGAGATTTGGGTGAAATAGGCTCATCAACGCATTATATATACTAGTGATAGGTATGGTAAAATTTTTTATCTAAATTTGTGGCTTGTCGGAGATAGGTAAGTTTTATAATAGTTAAATTTAAATTTAAAATAATGGAATCATTTATTATCTCAAAAATGATAAACTTAAATTAGATAGTTCCACAAAGTTTTTTTTTCTCGAAAACTTAGATTAAGTAAAAAGTCCACAGATTTTTGGGAGTGAGTAAATAATTACACACACAATTTTTCTAGTTCAGAATTTTTAAGTGTGGAAAAGTCTAAGAAATCTTTAAAACTATACAATTTTAAAGCTTAGTTTCATAGTACTATTAAACCCCACAGCTTTAAAGTTTTTAAGGACTTTCTATATATATATATATATATATATATACATATAATCATGAAAGTTAGCGTATTAAGCAAATATAAGGAAAAATAAAATATTAGGGGAAGGGAAGAAGAGAGAGGAGTAGTCTTAATGTGAGCCATACCCATAAGCAAAATTATAAAACTATTATAACAATGTCATTTTTCTTTGAAATGTTTAGGCGTATATAGAATCTAGAGGGCACAACTAAACTTTTTGTAAAGAAGGGCCCATTTGGGATTGTTTTTAAGAGGCTTAAAAGTGATTTTGAAAATCTAAAAGCTAATTTTAGTTTTTAATAATTAAAAAAAAGCAAAATCACTTTTTGTCAAAATCAATCCCTCTAAAGCTGATTTTAAAAAGTAGGGAAAGAGCAGCTTTTAAATTCTTATTTTGAGAATCAATTTTATCTTTTAATATAATTCCATAAATATCCTTAAAATCATTACATAAACCCAAAATTATCCTTATTCAAATTGGAAACATAATCAATATTATAATAAATTGTTGTTATAATTTATCAATATCAATTTATTAATATCAATTTGTTGGTCGAATTATTATTAAATTTGTTTCATTATATTATAAATTTAATTATCAATTGTTTTAAGATAAATATAAAAAATAATATATAATAAGTTTTATTTTTAGTTAAAATTATTATAATACACAATTAAAAATATTATATGTATAAGTAAATTTTATCTTATATTATTTACATTTTAGTCATTTGTTTTCTCTTACCAATTCAACAGTAAAATTCACTAAATGTCCATAATTATTTTCAAAACTCACAGTATTTTTAAAAATAATATTTATCAAACACTTAACTGATTCTCTTCACAATTAATTATTTTTACAGCACAACTAAAAATAATTATTTTAGAACTTATAGTATTTCCAAACTGGCCCTAAATCAATTCAATTTATAAATTCTGATTTACGTTAAGGATAATAACAAAAGAAAAATAATATTTGGCCACTAATAAAACCCTATCATGATGGAAACAATAGAATTATAGACTTATAGTATGGTATGAACAGTGTTGTTATTTTATGCGCAACAATAATAATGTAACATAAATAGTATCGCATTTTTTGTCATGATGGTGTTTAAATATCAATACTCATAACAAAATGGGTGAATAGGCTTACTTCATTGGGGTTCTATTACTAGTTAGAATTGTGATCCTCCACAAGCCAAATTCAATCACATAAAAAGATTCCTTATCTATTGGAGATCAGGCCATCTAGCTAATTTAATTTTTTTATTCAGCATAACTAAAAAATTTTAATACATTTTTGTGCTTCACATCTCATCCAAAATTTCAAACTTCATGAGACTGACTTGGATCCACTTATTCATACTTTTATCCATATATGTTGCAAGCTTGGACAATGTTTGATTTTTAGACCAGAGAAATTTCAAATTTCAAATTTCAAATTTCAAATTTCAAATAAAAATAAGTTCCCTTGTTATTTTTACACACCATCAAAGTTCTATGAACACATATTAAAAAAAATCTTTTTTGGAAAATTAAATATATTTATTCAACTTAATTATTATCAAACTTACTATAAACTCGATTTTTTTTTAACCTACTTGACTTATTCAACTTATGACTCAACTTACTAAATTTTTATCACGAAAATCGAGAGTATAGTCTAATATTTTCTATTTAAATGCATATTTTTTTTAAGGGTATTATCTTCTTAATTACATTTATATAAAGTGGATGGTATATTGTTGGTATTTTCAAAGGACTGGGGCATTGTCGAAATTAAAGGGAAAAGACTCGAAAATTAACAAACATGAACGGGTCAATCTGATTTTGTAAAGCCCGGATTTAGGATCCATCTGTTTTTGGGCTATAACTTCAATTAAAAACGCAGCCCAGCTGGACTCAATTTGCCGTTTCAAAGCAAGCGATTTCATTTTGGAGTGGGCTCTTCGGCACACCCAAAAATTTCTCATAAAACTCTATTTCAATTGAAATTACTCAAATAATTTAATACAAATTAAATTATTTTTATTTTTAAATAAATATTTAATTAAACATTTAGATAAATTAATCATTGAACAAATTTTTTATACCCTATCCGTTTTATAATTTATATTTATATTTGACTTTTTTAATTGAATTTTTTTAAAAATATTAGAAATTATATAATAAAAAAATTTAAGATAAATTTAATATTTTAGCACTTGTATGTAATTTTATAAGAAATATTTTGTTTAGGTAAAATTTATGAGAAGATAATTAATTTTAATATATAAATTTATTTTTTATCAATAAAACTGAAAATCTTTTTGGGAATATATATTAAAACGAAAAAAGAAAAGGGTGTTATAAGCATCTTAGAGGGGTGTTAAAAGCCCCAGTCGAGATTTTGTTGTGATAAGGCCACCAGTCTTGTCTGCCCTCTTTGCTTGGCTTCACTCAAGACTCTCAACTGCTGGAGCTCAAAGCTACGGTTACGAAAATGGCCACGTCAGCCACATTCACAACAGCCGGTATCATCTCTCAGCTTAAACTAACGCGCCACTCGATACAGCCACTGTCAAACGTGACGGGAAGAAGAAGTAGAAAGCTTGTTGTCAGATCAAGTTCTTTAAAGACACCCATCAGTGCAAAACAAGCAAAAAAGAACGCAATGCAGTACAGGAAGCTCGGTGACTCTGATCTTGTTATCAGTGAAATCACTCTTGGGACTGTAAGCAACTTCGCTTTCTTCTAAATGGGTGTTATTTATTTTTTGTATATAAACTGTTTTTAGCAATGAGGTTTTACATTTTTTTTTAATTTTTTATGTTTTGGGTGATGAATTGTTTGTTATTTTGTGTTATGTGGCCGGAAAATGAAATGTGCTCTGTATTTATTTAATACCAAAAAAGCTGTTCCTAATTATGTTGACTGCTCATAGAAAGTGATGTTATATGAATGGACAGTATCCTTCTTCAACAGCTTTTTTCTTTTGATATGTTATGTTGCTTAGATTTTGGTAAACAAACCTTAGGTCATTAACAAAGGCGAATGCGTTTAATTACCTAGTTATTTTGACTGCCATTTGAGGATTGAAAACTCAAGGCACTTGAATTATCCATCCTTCTAAAAAGTATTTACCATATCAAACTGATGTTGTTCTTTTGAACCGCTTTGACAAAATTGTAAATATTTTAAGCCCTTGTGTCTGGTATCATGTTGGATCCTGAATTGTGGAACATTAAGTTGTTTGCAAGTCTCGAGAGTAGTTTGAAAATTTTTTGAACTACTTGGAAGGGCATGTGATTCAGGAATTCGCTGTTGAAAGTTTTATTAAGTTCATGGGATATTGTAATATGGAAGGTCAGTATTCTTCAGTTTGGTCTTATATCATTATTTTGTATGTGGAGCATGATGCCTGTTCCTGTATTTTGAAGAATGGAGCATTACTAGTATACCGTCTGCTGTCAAGTTTTATTGTGTGTGATTAAGTCTTTCGTATTTTTCAGATGACTTTTGGAGAACAAAATACGGAGAAGGAATCTCATGAAATTCTCAGTTACGCATTTGAAAATGGCATCAATATTCTTGACTCTTCAGAGGCTGTAAGTTCAGTTACACATTACCTATAGATACATGCACGTATGCACTGATGGACATGTGCCTCCAAACCCTCAGAACCTCAACCCGACTGGCCACTCACCATGAATAGAATCATAAAGTAAATGAACAATGTTGTTTTGACTCATCTCTTTCCTTCAGTTTCAATTTTGGAAATCACCTATAACTTAGTTGTCAACAATGCAACCGACATTTTAATGTCAAAAGCTTCATTGACTCTTCCTCTGCAATCCGGAGGAATTAACCAAAAAAAAAAAACAGAAGGATTGTTTCCTGGCGTTGTCTCTAAAAATTCTATCTCCTTAGCTGGTTATGTCTTTATCATCTTGAAGATTTCTATTCCTGAGTTATTTAGTAGGAAGATCCTTTGTTTCAGTGGTCTTGTCTTTACAGCCTTAAATTCATAATGCAAAATATTGTAACTTTTGGTTTCATGAAGATTAATATGTTCCTTGTAACTAGATGTTGGTAGCTGCAAGTTCTCTTGTCTCTTGTATTCTCAGTGAGTTTCGATGATTCTTTGCATTTTGTCTTACAGTACCCCATTCCAATGAAGAAGGAAACACAAGGAAAAACAGATCTCTATATTGCTAGCTGGCTGAAGTCTCAGCCCCGTGATAAGGTTCGGGCCTATTCACTTAATGCATCTTTCTTCTAAGCACAAGCATAACAAAGATTTTGATCATCTTGGGTAGCTTCTTTTTCTTTGATTTTACAAACGGAATTGAAATTGTATATTTTAAGCCACTTCATTTACTCAAATTCGTGGGATGACGTCAGGCAGCAATGAAGTCTGAATTTACAGCTATTCTCTCATAAGGGTTTAATTTATAAATTCAATATATTAAATGTCAGCTGATCCGGATGTGGTAGAAAATTGAATTATGATTTGCAGCTTACAGCTTGAAGCAAACTTTACAAAAGTTGATATAGCAGTTATGTCAATTCCTGAAATCATTTACCTTATTGCACCTTCTTTAGATTGAATGGTGCTTTTTGTTTCCAAAGTAGTTACAATGAGAATTTTGGACAAACCGGTTGTAAATTGTATTTAAAAGTGATATTAAATTCTTGTTGTCATATCTAGTTGTATTGGTATTTCTTCCTGTTAATTCTCATACCAGATATCTGAGTAATGGGTTCATATGCATGTTTGTGAAAATTCGCTGTTTTGAGAAGATAATATGAAGATATTAATCATGTTTTCTGAAAGCAAGAATCTGGTTATCTGATACTTTCAGATTATTGATAAATATGTTTATCTCAATTGTGGATAGGTTATCATTGCAACAAAAGTTTCTGGTTATTCAGAACAATCAAGTCATTTGCGTGACAATGCAAAAGTTTTGCGCGTCGATGCTGCTAACGTAAAGGAAAGTGTAGAGAAAAGCCTAAAACGCCTGAACACAGATTACATCGACTTACTGCAAATTCACTGGTATTTTTGCAGTCTCCATATTACTAATTGTCTCAGAATACAAAATCTTGGAGGTTTTATTTCTCCAATCTGGTTGTCCCGTGGCACATGTCACTAGTGCATGTCTTAAAATGATCCTTAATTGCTTGTCAAATTGTGGATGCAAAACTGTTCCATTTCTGTATCACATGCTGTCTATTGAAGTCAATTTAAATATTACATTCACATTCAATGTAATGAAACATATTTTTCTCCAATTACTTTCTCTCCTTGAAGTGATTGTCACCTGGATTAGATGCAAACATGATTTTGAAGCTGATGTGGTGTCCTAATGGAATCCTATTAAGTAATACTCGTATAGCATGTTATGCAGAAAATTGTTTACGTTTCCCAAAACTACAGAGGTAGCTGTCATCGCAGCTTGTTTGATGATGGGTAATGTAGCCATTGCTTTCCCAGGTCCACTTTCCTTCTGAACAAATAGTAGTTTACCTCTTCTCAGGGGGTTTAGGCCTCTCCCTTCCTTACAAAATCCCCTGCCTGATGTATTTCAGGTTTCTGGTAAGACAGTCAGGAGATCATAGCTGTTGTACTAGATGGCATCTTGCTTTATAATGTACTTTTAGTCTTAGCTGATCAAGTATTAGATGTCAAACCTTAAGGAGTGTCATAAGGTCTACATTACAGCCGATGTTTGAACTTTTTTTTTTTGGGCTCAGATTCCTACCATCTTTAGCACAGATTCCTTTTGCAAAATAGTTTGATTGCCTTACATACAAATGCCTTTTGATGTCTAGTTCTTTTCTTCCTTTTTTTTTTCCTCTCTTTTTCTTTTTATCTGGGTGTTGTGTGTGAGCAGTCAAATAAGCATGTACATCTTTTACAAAAGAAATCTTGGAGTCAGAATAGTCAAATAAAGCATTCTGAAAAGCTCTCTTTCAACTTTCATTCCAGGCCAGACCGTTATGTGGCATTATTTGGTGAATACAAGTATGATTATTCAAAATGGAGGCCAAGCGTGCCAATTGTAGAACAACTGAGGGCATTTAAAGAACTTATTGATGAAGGGAAGGTAATGTCTTCTAGATCATGTGGACTCTAGCTTCAGTTGTTAACATATTGTCTTTTAAGCATTAAAAAGAAAAACCGTCTGATTTTCTGGACAGTACAACTAAACTCTCACTCATTTATTATGATTTATTAAACTATGGCATGTTAGCTTTTTTGGGTGTCCTTTAGATTTATCTTTTGATGAGAGCAGATGGTTGATTGCCTTGAACCTCAAAGGACTTTTATTTTTGGTATCTGGATATGCATATATAAATTGATAAAAAGAATAATAAATTTCAAAAGCTGTGTGTTCCATTGCATCTCAAATAAAGTTCTATTTGTGTTGCAATGTCAAAGAGATTCTAATATCTATAACTGATACCGGATGCTTTTCAACTTCATAGGTACGTTACGTTGGTGTTTCCAATGAGACTTCATATGGGGTGATGGAGTTTGTTCATGCTGCTGAAGTTGAAGGACTTCCGAAGATTGTTAGTATCCAAAATAGTTATAGTTTGTTGGTTAGATGTCGTTTTGAAGGTAGTTCCTTTTTATTCTATATCATTGCATCATTATAAATGAAAATTTTATCAAATTTCAGGTTTTTATGTTTTTAAGTACTCATAATATGTGGATTGCTTTAGACAGATGTTTAGCTAAATTGAAGTGTCCATCTAATCTCCATTTTTTCCTTTGTTAATGTAGATCTATCTGTCTGATGAGTAATTATATTGTTTTTAGAATTCAAAAGTAGAGTGTTCACTGAACTCTCTAGAACCACTTTGGCCGTATCATAAATAATTATACACAAATAAAATTCAAGACTTATGTAGTTTTTATCCTGAAATATCAGCTTACGAATTAGAAGTTATCTTTATCGAAAGCGGTTTGTTGCCTTAGTTGCTTAATTCAGCATTATAAGCCTGTCCTATTGATTCTTTGCAGTTGATCTTGTTGAAGTTTGTCATCCAAAGAATTGCAATATTGGCTTACTTGCTTATTCGCCACTGGGTGGTGGATCATTGACTGGAAAATATTTAGATACAAATTCAGAAGCAGCAAGGAAAGGAAGGTTGAACCTCTTCCCTCGTTACATGGAAAGATATAATAAATCCCTGGCCAGGGTATGTTGATCATCTAAATTTGTTTGGTTGTAATTTAGTTATAAGAATCATCGAAGTTATGTCTGGAATTGGCTTACACTAAACACCCCCATCACTCTAGCCTGAGAAGTGAAGAGCTAGATTAGGAATCGTTGCTTCACATATACTTATAATTATCTTCTTTTAGTTTCCAACTATATATCAGTAATGCCAAGCTAGCCTCTTGTGTTTAATTGGTTCTGAATTCCAGGAAGCAACAATAAAATACGTCGAGATGGCTAAGAAGCACAGCCTAACTCCAGTTCAACTTGCACTCGGATTTGTACGAGACCGTCCGTTTATGACAAGTTCAATCATCGGAGCAACCTCTGTCGAGCAATTAAAAGAAGACATTGATGCATTTTTTACGGCTGAGCGGCCTTTGCCGCAAGAAGTAATGGCAGATATTGAAGATATTTTCAAGAGATACAGAGATCCAACTATCTTTTAAAGAGTAACAATTTAGACGGTCCCTCACCTTGGTTCTTTTGTCAATTTTATTTGCCCATGTAAATTACATCATTTGTCATCCATTAATGTATTTATTTTTTCCATGATCTTCATATTTTTGCATCTTATTCCTAAAAGCATCCAACAATGGAAATATTTGTAACATTTGGACAGCAAATACTTTTGAATTTCTATTTGTTTTAAAAAAAATATTTCTCAGCAATAGGGTTGGAGAAAGTATGCAGATGAGAGGGTTTAAAATCTTTCAAAATTTTAATTTTTTAAAATATTTATTAAATGATTCTTTTACCCACATGCCACGTGGCAGGAATATATATTGAAAAAAAAAAAAGAAAAAGGAAAATTATAAAGAGGAAGTTTAGTTAGTTAAAAAAGAGAGT
Source organism: Citrus trifoliata (assembly GCA_018350135.1). Lineage (NCBI taxonomy): Eukaryota > Viridiplantae > Streptophyta > Magnoliopsida > Sapindales > Rutaceae > Citrus > Citrus trifoliata. Next base: position 5,760,571 of record CM031392.1, read on the forward strand.
GAAAACGTGGAAGCAAGAACAGAAGCGCGCCAATATCTGAGCACAAATACATTTTGAGCTGCAAACACACCGCTTACTTCTCCCTTTCTCTCTCTCTCTCTTCACATTGCGTTCATTTTCTTCGTCAAGAAAAATAATAATAATAATAATAATTTCCCTGCATGCACGCATGAATGATCTTCATCTGCTTCTTTGAAATTTTGAATCAAATCAAATTGGTTTGTTAAAGGGATTAAGATTAGATTACATTCGTTTTGATCGATCTGCTATTGTATTTTTCTGGGTAATGAAATCTTGAAATATTGTTAGTGTTGTTGTTGGGTTTGTTTGTTGTTGTATTTGATGAGAGGAGGGAAAAGAAGAAGAAGAAGAAGCAGAAAGAAATATCTATGAAGACAGGGGCAAGGAAGTCGCCGCCACCGCACCACCACCTGATGCAGTTGTTGTCTTCGGCGGTTTCCTTTCGAGTTTTTCACATGGAATGGCAGATCTTGCTAGTTATGGAAAATCTGAGCGTGACATTGAACAGGTTAGTACTTTACCCTTCTTTTTATTTTTGGTTTTTGGTTTCACTCAAATTTAAGCAGCTGAAGTGTGGATTTTTAGGAAAGATATGGTCTCTGTGCTTTAGGCAAAGCTGAGGAAATTTGAATGCAAATGGGGTTTTCAATATAATGCGATGTTGTTACTTGGACTAGTAATCTTTGGAGCTAAACGGGTACCTAATGTAATCAATCAGGTTACTTATGGTTGAATGCTTGGTTGATGAGTACAAATCTTGGCAAAATTCTCGGTCAGTTAGGTTAATTAATGAATGGCATGAACTAGGAATGAGTTAAAAAAACAAGAGGTCTGTTGAATAAGTAAGGGATACATTGATCAATTTAATTTGGTGGTTCAAGCAAGGTGTGTTGTAAATGAAGCATCTTGTTTGCAAGAAATTAAAGATGCCTTAAGGGAGGAAATTGAGAACAAGAAATCATTGTTTGAAAAAAGAAACAAATTGTATGTTCAGCTATCCATACAATATTAACTCGAGATGATGCTGGAAACCAATAACTAGGTCCTGAAAATTTTAATAGCAGAAGTAGTTTCCAGACTTTTGAAAGTAGGCATAAAAAAAAAAAATTAAAATGTACTGCTGCATTAGTTATCATGTAGTCTGACATTATGTCTACAGGAATCTTTGTTGTTACCTTTTTACCTTAGATTGTGATATCTGGTTGCTTGTATTTGGTTTTTGATTTTTACTACACTTCGCTCTTTTGAAGGCACTCATTGCTTTAAAGAAAGGCACTCAGTTAGTCAAGTACAGCCGGAAAGGAAAACCTAAGTTTCGTGCATTCAGGCTTTCTTCGGTGAGTTATTTTCTTTCAAAATGGGATACTTAATTTCATTATAATTAATATCTGTGCAGCAACATTGGAAAATGTTTCATGAAGTCAATCTTCTGGGAAGGATATAGTTTAATTATCTTTTTTGTCTTTTGACTTGGACTTCTGTAAATATAAAGTTTTAATGTGCAAGTGCAACTCCTCATACAGCTGTTTTGCAAAGTAGACTCTGTTAGTACCTCAAGTAGTTATTCTCACAATTTGTCGGGAGATGATGCTTCTATCAATACCCCCAAGTATATAAATGATTAACACTTTTGGTGGTTTTAACAGGATGAAACTTCTCTTATCTGGTTATCACATGGAGAAGAAAGGAATCTGAAGTTATCTACTGTGTCAAGGATAATCCCTGGACAGAGAACTGTGAGTTAATCTCCTATTTCTTAAGCTAATTGAAGATATATTTTCTAGTTCAGTTGACCTCCTTTGTGCACTAAGGTGCCAATATTTTTCTTACTGACATGGTTAGAAATAACTAATTCATTGCTACCTCTATACAGGCTGTATTTAAAAGATATTTGCGTCCTGAAAAGGATTACTTGTCATTTTCACTTGTATACAGTAACGGTGAAAGATCCCTCGATCTGGTGAGTGCTACCAAAAAAATTCATTTTACCTTCTGCTTGACGATATGCTTAAATCCATTGATATACCACTTGGTTGTTACTATTCACAGATCTGCAAGGACAAAGCTGAGACAGAGGTTTGGTTTGCAGGCCTTCAGGCATTAATTACGAGATATTCTAATAGACGTACCAGGAGTGACATTTCTGATGTGAGTTTTCATTTCAGCATGATTTTTTTTTTTTAAATGCGGATGAGATAGCAAATTCTATATTTGTTTTGTTTTTAGTTTATGAAGACATAATGTACTTCATACTAATTTTATTTAGTTACTTTTACACCAAAAAATGGAAAATTGATTCCTACATGATTTCATAAAGGGGGGGAAAAAAAAAGGAAATGGCAGAGCTACGATAACTGCTGAACAGAGTGTGAACCCCATAATAATAGCTAAAAATTTAATTTGACTTAATCTTTTTGTTGTATTGGCAGGCTGGGCTCATTATTGATTGCAAATGAATCTGCTTATACTAGATGCTTTTCCATCTATAAACTTGTTTGCTGTTACTGTTTTGCTTGACAAAGATTCTAGTACATTGACTAGATAATTGAATTAGAAATATGGTTTGTCTAGTAATCTTACCTGGAAATCAGGCTCTACCATTCTAGATTAGAGGTCCAAAGATGTTACAAGAGAAAGCTGCGTTTGGAAAAAACTGAACTGCATAATTTGCACAATTTACATCATTGCAATAATTTGCTTGATGCAGTATGGATTACTATCCTGGATAACTGAACAGTTGAATTGATGAATTTTTTTTTTTTTTCCCGTAAGCTCATCAAATTAGGATTGATGATATCCTTTTAACCATTGATGTTGTGTGCATTGGTAATCATTAAAAAATGAGGATTGCAAGTAATAATTTTTTGGCCCTGTGTTATATGAAATGTTTTCTAGTCGTGATATGTAATCAAAGTTTTCATGTTTTTATTTCAGCTAACTGATATCAGTGCACGGCCATTTGGGGCAACTCTAGAGTTCTCGAATAGTATTGCCTACAATAGGACATCTGTTGATTCTCGTGATTCATTTTCGACTTTTGCAAGCTCAGATGTGGCCTCAGAACATCCAAATATGCAACTAAGAACAAGTACTGGAGATGGTTTCCGTATTAGTGTTTCAAGCACACCTAGCTGTTCAAGTGGAGGATCGGGTCCAGATGACATAGAATCATTAGGTGATGTTTATGTATGGGGTGAGCTTTGGTCAGATGGGGCTTCTCCTGAGGGGAGTTTTGGCTCATTGGCTACGAAAGTTGATGTGCTGCTTCCCAAGCCCTTGGAATCCAATGTAGTTCTTGATGTTCATCAGATAGCCTGTGGTGTTCGTCATGTTGCTCTAGTAACAAGGCAAGGAGAGGTTTTCACCTGGGGAGAGGAGTCTGGAGGGAGACTTGGTCATGGAATTGAAAGGGACTTCAGTCGTCCTCATCTCGTTGACTTCCTGGCAGTCAATAATGTAGATTTTGTGGCATGTGGTGAGCATCATACGTGTGCTGTATCTACATCTGGTGATTTATTTACTTGGGGTGATGGTATCCATAATGCTGGTCTTCTAGGTCATGGCACTGATGTTAGCCATTGGATACCAAAAAGAGTTTCTGGTCCTTTAGACGGACATCATGTTTTATCTATTGCATGTGGGACATGGCATACAGCTTTGTCTACTTCAAATGGAAAATTGTTTACATTCGGAGATGGATCATTTGGCGCTCTCGGACATGGAAATCGAGAAAGTTTTACATATCCAAAAGAAGTTCAACTATTGAGTGGACTAAAAACTGTTAAAGTTGCATGTGGAGTATGGCACACTGCAGCTATTGTCGAGACTCAAAACCAGACAAGTGCAAATATTCTACCAAGAAAATTGTTCACCTGGGGTGATGGTGACAAATATCGTTTGGGACATGGAAACAAGGATACTAATCTGCTTCCCAGCTGCGTCTCTTCTCTTTATGAGTACAACTTCCACCAGCTGGCATGCGGACATCATATGACTGTTGCCCTCACGACATCAGGTCACGTGTTTACGATGGGTGGTGCTGCACATGGTCAGCTTGGCAACCCTCTTGCCGATGGCAAGATTCCTTGCCTGGTACAAGATAAGTTGGTTGGTGAATTTGTTGAAGAAATTTCTTGCGGGGCATACCATGTTGCTGTCCTGACTTCAAGAAGTGAAGTACTCACTTGGGGAAAAGGTGCAAATGGAAGATTAGGACACGGGGACATAGAAGATAGAAAAACGCCAACAATGGTCGAAGCACTCCGAGATAGACATGTGAAAAATATATCATGTGGTTCCAATTTTACTTCCTGCATATGCATCCATAAGTGGGTCTCTGGAGCGGACCAATCAGTTTGCTCTGGTTGTCGGCAAGCTTTTGGTTTCACAAGAAAGAGGCACAACTGTTATCATTGCGGACTGGTGCACTGCCATGCTTGTAGCTCCAAAAAAGCACTGAAAGCAGCATTAGCTCCAACTCCAGGAAAACCACACCGGGTGTGTGATGCTTGTTATGCAAAACTTAAAGCTGCTGAGGCTGGTACTGGTCCTAACATTGGTAGGAAAGTTACTACTCCTCGACGTTCAACAGATGGCAGAGATAGAATTGAAAGGGGAGAGACAAGATCTTCAAGGATTTTGCTGTCTCCAGCTACAGAAGCAGTCAAATACCTTGAGATCAGGTCCGGAAAGCCCGGAGCCAGAGCTGATTCTTCTATAGTTCGAGCCTCCCAAGTACCATCACTTACACATCTAAAGGACGTAGCTTTTCCAAGTTCATTGAGTGCTTTTAATTCTGCTTGGTGGCCTGCTACGGCACCGCAGACCCCACCACTACCACCATCAACGCAACAGTCATTACCACAGTCCGGTGTCAACTCAAGACCTACTTCACCATACTCGAGGAGACCAAGCCCTCCACGCAGTGGATTTTCTAGGACGGTTATTGAAAGACTTAAGAAATCAAATGAAGCGTTAACCCAAGATGTAGCAAAATTTCAGAATCAAGTAATAATTATACACTCATGCAAATTTACCTTGCTTGGCTGCATTCAGCCGTTGATTTGTCTATGCAGGAAACCAAAATCTAGAGTCTTGCTGACTGATCTAGGCTAATTGTTTTAATTTTTTTTACTGCCTTCAGATTAGAATTTTGAATAGAAAGTGTGACGCTCAAGATCTGGAGATTAAGGAACTGCAAAAAACTGCTCAAGATGCTGCTTTATTGGCTGCAGGGGAATGTTCCAAGTTAAAAGCCGCCAATGAAGTTGTCAAGTCCATCTCAAGACAGGTACGCATTCAATATTTCAGTCAATGAAACTAATGTGGATGCTTCGTATGATAGCAAACTTTATATTATGATGATGACAATGGTGGTGGTGCTGGTGGTGATAATGGTGGTTATAGTACCACTTATGCATAATAAAATTAAACTATGTTCTTATTCCACAACTATGTTAAGAACATGATCGTGTCAATGAGCAACTTTCTCTTTCTTTCTAATTCTTGCTAACATTTGAACCAGAGACCAAAGTCTCCCAAATCCGTTATTTGGCCATTAGACATAATCCATAGGCAATGCCAAGAAGTTGCTATTTGCTAGTTCATTTGCTCAGAAGATATATGCATCTTGCTGATATTTTATTACATGAATACATCAACTCTGGAAAATTAAATCCTGATATTTGCATTCCTGGTACTAGGAAAAGAAACTATGTCTAAGCAGATCACTCTTGATATCACCTGGGAAATGCGAAAATGATCTTTTCATTATTGAGTAATTTATTAAGTGAGAAGTTGCTTCTTAAATTTTTACAAAGTTGCCGTCTTTCTTATTATTCAGTTGAAAGAGTCGATACATCAGTTGCCTCCTGAGTTCCATGATAGCGAGAACTTCAGATCCATTTTTGCTCAAGCTGAGGCCTGTGTAGAGACTAACGCAGCATCTGAAAGCTCTTCTTCCTTGCCTACAATCATAGACTCCAACCAACAACCTGCTGAAAGCTCTTCTCACCAGTCTGCCGCTGTAGATTCTGACCAACAAAATAAACCTGAAACGAGTTCATTGGAAAGTGAGCCTTCTAACATAATAGACAACAGAACAGAAGATAGTAATCCGCAGGAATCATCGGTTTTATGTACAAGAGAGGCTGCACAACCTCAGCCTAGCTCGCAAAATAACTCCAGACCACCACAAATACGTGGAGACAAAGAAACCATTGAACAGTTTGAGCCCGGTGTTTACATCACTTTTGTTGAACGTCGAAGTGGTGCCAAGATCTTCAGACGAGTTAGATTCAGGTACTGAATTAAATGGTTTATCTAGCTGAAAATCAACAAATCCATCTACAGAAACATGCATGGATCAGCATGCAGCCTAAAACTTTTCAATCGTACATTCCTTTCAACGTTTAAAAAATCCCATCGTGGATACTTCACGGGGGGACTAAACCTTGTATAAATCTTTTTTTTTTTTTTTAAAATTTTATATCACTGCTTGAATTTGCCCGGAATCCGGATGTACTTACTGAATCACCTGCCTCCTAACGTATGTGCAGTAAACGAAGGTTTGATGAGCATCAGGCGGAAGAATGGTGGACTAAAAACAAAGATAGGGTGCTTAAGAGATACAGTCCACACGCAAGCAGCTCTGTTGCATCATCAGAATCAGCATCTAGTGCGGCCGTAGCAACTAGTTCAGGGCCCGTGCCTGCACCCTCACCGTCCGATCCACCACCAGCACCTCCTCCAGAGGAAACCGATAATGCGCCACCACCTTCTTCTTCTTAACCTTAGTTTACATTCGTTTTTAGTCTCTTACCACCATATAACGTAGACAGTTGGGTAAGTAGGATCAAGAAGCCGCTCTCCTTCGGCATCGTTAAATGATTTGTTCATCATCATAGAAACAAAAATAGCCTTACACAGGATTATGCTTCAAAATGGGTAGTCCTTGGAATGTTGTTTACGTATTAGTAGTGGCAGAAAAGTTTAAAATGTAGTTCTTTTTATTGATTCATTTGTCTTTTTTTTTTCTTTTTTCAAGTCTTCTTTGTGCTGTAACCTGCTACTCAAACCATTCTAGCTGTACAGTAGATGAAATGAACTTGTAAAATCAACTCGTTAGAAGAACATATTACTTTTTGACACGGGCAATCTTTTAATACATACTTTTTTTCAATCTTTAGGCAGTAACTACACCCAAATTTCAAATAAAATTTTATTAAAAACGCGTAATGCTTCTATTGCTACACAATTGTTGTTCTGAAGGAGGCGGCCTCCAAATTCGGCAGACCAAATTCATGTCAAAAATGGTGTGAAATTAAATCTGATTCTGTTACTCTCTGACACTATCGGGCCTTCAGAATTTGGGGAAGCCCCCCCAATTAACGAATCTCCGGGGAATTTGAAAGAAGAATTTGAATTTTCCCCAATAAAACAAATCATCGTATTTACTCGTGACTAAAACCCAGAAAAAATAAAATAGAAAAGCCAAACAAACTCCCTCAGAACAATTGGTTATCAACACCAAATAATATTCAGACAAGGCTGAAACTTATATTATACATGTGTGTTGTTCAATCACTGGGAGCATGAATCACAAATCAAATCGAAATTGATAAGCTCAAAAAAAAAAAAAAAGTTAAAAAAGAAAGAAAGAAAGAAAGAAAAAGGTCAGCTTTAGAAGAGACGGAGACGGGTAGACTCCTTTTATACCAAATTATTAGGGTTCCAATACCCTAGCCCTCCAACACACTTTCCTTTTCTGATTAAAGAAAAGAAAAGACAGAGGCCCAACATAAATGAGGGCCCAAGCTTGCTTCTAAGGTCCAGCCCATAGGATCATGGGCCTAAAATAACCTTAGAAACGCGGGAAATTCAAATACGTTGGGTCTAATAATTTAATGATGATGAGGGAGGTGCAGCAATCCGCAGTAAGTTGTGCTCGCAGAGAGTGAAGTTGATGAGTTTATTGAAGACAAATTATTGAATTTGTAGAACCAAAAATAATAATAATTACATAATTTGAGTATAAGCTTTTGTTAATTTCTAATAATAATCATGATCACCTCATTAAATTTTTACAGATGATCTATTTATTTATTTGCAGCTAATAATTTTTTGATGTATTTTTAATTTGAAAGCAGGTAAAATTCAGTAGTATGAAAACTGCAAACCGCATCGAATTCTTTGTTGGCAAGACATCATGACTTGGCACCGGCGTCTGGCAACAAGCAGCCATCCCTTGCAGGCTTGCACGTATACCCGGTAACTCTGCAACTCTCTACCAAATCAAAAAACGAAACAAGAGATTAATTTCTTTCTAGAAACAAAGGTTTATTGTTAAAATGATCACGAACAGGCTACTGTAGACAATTAAAAAATAATAATAATAATAATAATAAAAGATAATTTATAGTGAGAGAGATCAAAGAATTCTCAGTAAGTCTCATGGAACTCCACTAGAACCCGATGCATACCAGAAGATACATGCAAGACTGTCATGTACAACAAATACTAAACCAGTATGCTCCGTCCCCTATGTGTATGTATGCCTACATGCAAATCGTTTCTAGTCACCTTAACATAAACACAATCTTTTGAAGCAGGGTTTTACTTGTAAGGATTTACAAGGCACAAATGGGTAATATATTTAATAAAAATGCATTAAAGACCAGCTCAAATATGGGGAGAAGCCTCTCTAATCTTGTTTTCAAGTCTGATCAACAAAGCAGCAAAGTCCAACAAGGGAAAACTTTCCATGCCTGTGACCATTCTTTAGAAAAGCTAAAGAGAGAGGCCGAGTGCTGAGGATAAACAAACTATTCACCAACTTCTTCTTATTCAATTTAAAAATTTCACTTCTGAGTATAGGAGAAGAAGAGGGAAACAGGGAGAGTTTACAACAGCTTCAAAAGAGCACACAGAATATTCAAACCCCTAACAAAAACAACATAATTCGTGAAATCAGTCCGTCCGTGATAAACAAGCCCATGTAAGATTTCAATCACATAATTCCAGATGAGCCAAAGAACTCAGTGTTGATTTCAATCCCAAAAAAAAATAAAAAATTACCTACATACAGTATCTTATTTATTGCCTTCAGGTCCCCAGGATGTAAATTTCCATCTCTGTAGCTTTTGTAGGTCCTGTATTTCGACAGGACCCTTTGAGATTATTTGTACTATATTTCAAAATACCATGTCTCTTCCAAATCCCACACTGAATGCTTTATGATGAAAAAGGACTAACATTAGAATACTATATAACATTGTGGGAGTGGGGAAGGTAAGTACATTTATATTTGGCAATGTAAAATCCATAGGGACTCACCTTTTGCCACCGTTGGCTTCACTACACTCCACCACAAATTTATTGTACCCTGGAAAGATGATGTATTTTATGTACTTCAGACAAAGGATTTCCTTCAACAAGCTTTGGAGGGCAGTATGCTTCCTTTATTTTCACATTCACTTCAGCCTAGCTATGACATTGGACCAATATAAGATAAAAAATAAAAAAAAAAGGTAGCATACTGAGTTAAAAGTAAGTAAAACTTAAAGAGGGTTATTGGTGAAGCCCGTCGTGCAAGTTTTCCATGGACGACACTCAACACGACACCATTAAAAAAATAACAAATAAAAACCTCAGACTCGGAGGAAAGCTAGCTGTCACTTTCTGGCATTTCGGTGTCCCACTTAATTGGTGGTCGATGGTCGGAAAATGCTGCTTTAATTTGTGTGTCGTTTTAATTAATTAAAGCAAAAGCTAAAGCAAAAATGTTCGTACGGTTTTACCATTCAATTTTCAGTTGATTCGTAACTGCACCACCACTTGTGATTTCAGGTGGGTTTCAGCTTTTAGGCTCAGTACTGGGGTATACAGCCAGAGGGCTCCGTTTATTGTTCTATACATTTACTTATTTAAGTCAACTTCGCTTGAGGCTTTATTAATTAACCAAACAAATCTTTGATTCTGAATTGCGAAAAAGAAAATGTTTCAAGTAGCTTCCTTGCTCATAAATTTTTAAAAATAATACAGAAAAGAATCTGATCACCACTTAGAAACTGAGAGTTGGGAGGCAAAAAGGCATCTGATCACCACACAGGGAGCATTAGATGTGAAGTGTACAAAAGAATAAATGTGAAATCGAGAAGAAAGGCCAATAAATAAATAAATAAATAAATAAAGGTTAAGGATAATATAGATGATGATGAACTTATTTATTTTAATTTTTTTTAATAAAAAATCTAGCTAATCGTGCTCCATTAATGGTCAACACTGTACCTGAACAATCACAGTTTTTATTATTTATCTAGGCTTTATATTACTTACAAAGAAGTACATTTCTTTTGATGTTGAATTCCTGTTTTATGTAGAATTTGGCCACTAAAAATAGAGATTGTTCTTCATATTTAAAGGAGACTTTCTCCCTTTCTCCTCTAGTTTTCTGTTTCCTTCCTCCAATAATCCTTTTCTTCTTTTTTTTTTTAATTTCTGAGAATATTCCATGCTACATCACATTAACTGTTATTTTTCCTTGAAGGGCCGATATCAGGCGCTTACGCAAATGGCCAGCACCCAAGTACAAGATCAAGAAGTCATCGCATAAGTATCACTCACACCTCAAGGCACCGGCATTAAATTACAAAAATTTTGATTTGAATGGTATGAAGTTTCGCCCTAAATCCTATCCGTATCTAAAATAATCAGTAGTAATTTGCAAGAACAATACTAGGTAAAGTAAAGCTCAACTTCAACCACACAACCAAGTAATGGACGTTACATTCTTCCGGATGGTTCAAACCCATTATAGCAAATGGGTGGAAGCTTCTTATTGAGAAGATTCAACAACTCATCCTACTTCTCACAACCCTTCATCCTGAATCCAATCAAGTAATATAACCATTAACACAAAAAGATAATACTAACAATTACTCAGACATGAAACAAAAACTTTGATTTTTTACGTAAAATAGATTCAAAGTAAATTGTAGAAATTACAACACAGTTACTGAGGACTTGAAGGGGAGGAGGCTTCATGATTCTGAGAGTTGATGGACATGAAGTTGATTTCGTCGGTTGGAGGAATTTGGTTGGCTGAGTCGTCCGACATTGGGTGACACAGCAGCGTCTTCGATAGGAGGAGGCCGGCTGTGGTGGCTGTGCAGTGGATGTTTTTTGCTGTATTAGAGTTTCTATCTATACACTATACAGAATGGAAAGGACACAGTCACACAACGAATCCCTTTTACATGTTGTCCTTTTTTTTCCTCCAGGGTTAATTTCGTCTTGCTCCTAAATGTTTCAATATTTTTTACCGCGTCCCCAAATATTTCAACAATACTGACTCCACACTTAAATCCGTTATTTTGACAGTTTATTCTAACGGTTAAAGGGTAAATTTAGAAATTCATATCTTAAATATTATTTGATAATGATAAATTAAATTTATTTAATAATTTAATTAATGGGATTATTATTAATTACCTTTAAATAAATTTTTAATGTAAATATTAATTATTAAATTAACATTTTATCTCATTTTATTTTTCTCTAATTCAAAATAAGGGGTATTTTGGATATTTACTTAAATTTCAAATAGCTTTTAAACATAACAGTCAAATTAACGAAATTAGGTGTGGAGTGAGAATTGTCAAAATATATGGGTGCGTGACGGAAAATATTGAAACATTTGGGGGCTGGGTGGAAATAACCCCTCCTTGGAAACGCGAGAATTCAAATATAATTAGGAAAAGAAACAAATTGGAAACCGGTTACTGAAAAATAAGAAATTTTGTCTAGTAGTAATTATTTCCCCAACAACTTCGGAAATATAACCTAAAGAATTTGTAATTAATGTTCAGACAGAGCCCCGCGTTTTGCGCCCACTTATATAGAGTAATTTACAATGTCCAGTTGAGCAGCCAGAGCTAGCAAAGTTAATAATGCCTACAACAATGAAGAGACCAATTATCAGCTGCTTCTTGCCAGTAGGGTTTCGATTTAACCCAACTGATGAAGAAATTGTGAAGCATTACCTTAAGGGAGAAGCTGCTACGCTGCCATCCCTTAAAGATATTGAGTATTGCGATGTTTACGGTGACAAGTCTCCGTGGGAGATTTTTCAGCTAGAAAAAAACAATGCTGATAATCATGACAATGATTATGGAGAAAACATATTCTATGTTTATACAAAGTTGAAGAAGGCAAGCCCTAATCGGATTTCGAGAGTTGCTGGCTGTGGAACTTGGCAGTTTCAGAAGAGGCCTGTTCAAATATATGATGATGATCCTAACGAGAATGATAATGTTGTTATTGGGTATAAAAGAAAATATTCTTTCAAAGCTAAAGAATCAGTTTCTAATAAGAGAGATCATCATGGTCAGTGGATAATGCATGAGTATTCTTTGGCTGCTGGAAAGGAAAGATCATCACCATGTGGCGGTGATGATGATGGTGATAATTTTGTCTTTTGTAGGATAATAAACAAAACCAGGAATGAATGTCAAGAAGCCGAAGCCAAAGCCGAAACTGAAGCTGAAAGTTCTGGAGGTTATGTCGGGTCTAATAATTTGATGATTGATGATAACGCAATAAACCAATTTGAATTGGGGTTACAAGCTGATGATCAAGCTTTGTTAGAGTATGGTCTAGCTCTTGATGATGATGCCGAAGAGGTTACTTCTTTTGCAAGGAACAATGAAGATGATGTGATGCTGCTTGATGATGAGTTAGAGCCTATATTGCATATTGATACTAAAGATTGGAACCTTACGATGCTTCAAAAATATTTTATGGATGATGATGATATTGATCGTGTGGATGAGATTAGTAGGGCTTCAAGTTCAGTAGAGTTTGCAAATTATCTACAGAATGATGAAGGTGTCATGACGCTTGAATACTCAGAGGATTTTGGATATAAGATTGAAGAAAATGATTATTTGATGACGAATGAGGTGCAGCAACCGGCAGTAGTACTACTAGAGAGTGAAGTTGATGAGTTTATCGAAGAATTATTAATGAATGATGTCTACTACAACCAGTAATTAATATTTTTTTCACCAGTTTAAGTTTTTGTGCTTCATTCAGATTCATTATTCCAATCTAAATAATAAAATTTTGGTAGAACTTCTTACAAATCATAGAACTCAATGACATTATACTGTTCAATGTTCGAATGCAAGATTTAAGATGTTTATTTGACTGCTAATTCAACAAATGTTGGCAGAGAATTGAATTTGTACAACAAAAAATAGACTGAAAAACTAATTAAACAATCCCCAAGCTGAAAATAGTATAAATTATAATTTCCACAACTAATTTTTGTTAATTTCTACTAGTATTCATGATCGTGACGGAACGTCATATTTAACTTTAATAAAAAAGAAGTAAACTCAATAGTAAGATTATTGCAAATTGCAACGGATTCTTCTCTGTTAGCAAGACACCAAAGGCAACAAGCAGACATCCCTTGCACATCTCACCTGGTAACTCTGTAACCCTACAAAAACAAAAACAAAAACAAAAGCAGAGATTAATTGTTTTCTAGAAAAAGGTTACCGAAAGGTGGGAATAGCTATTCATGCTCTAAATGTACTAATAATGTAATGTTACTCATAGTACGATGCAAAATAAGAATAATACCTTAACACGTTTCAGCAGATCCTTGGCGTCAGCATTCGTGTTGAAATGATTACGTACAGGCTTTAGAAGTTGAACAAGTGAAATATTAGCACAATGAAAGAATAATTTTCTTTTAGAAGGGATGAGAGAGATCAAAGAATTCTCAGAAGATATGCATGATTGTCATCTACAACAAAAAAACATATTAGAATGTTCCATCCAATGTGATTTCCAATTACAGCCACTAATAGAGAATCAAAGAAACATCGTCATTCATTTGCTTTCATATGTCTATGCCTACCAGCAAATCATTTCTAGTAATCTTAACAAAAGCAGGATGAATTTTACTTGAAAGGATTTGTAAAGACCACAGGTAAATTTTAATAAGTGGCACTAATGAGCCCTGTCCAATCTCTCTCTAAGTCTGGTCAACAAAACAGCAACGGAGAACAAGGGAAAAACTAACTTTCTATCCTCTAAACATTATTTAGAAACATTAAGAGAGAGAACGATTGCTGAGGATAAACAAACTATTCACCAGTAGCTTCTTATTCTTTGTAAGATTTTTCTTATTCTTTGTAAGCTTTCACTTCTGGGTGCAGGAGAAGAAGAGGGATACAGGGAGAGTTTACAACAGTTCCAAAAGAGCGCACAGAATATTCAAACCCCAAACAAAAACAACTCAGCTCATCAAATCCGTCAGTCTCTAATAAAAGAGCCCCATGTAAGATTTCAATCGCATCATTCCAGATGAGCCAAAGAACTGAGTGTTGATTTCAACCAGGTACACAAGATCAGGGAGCAAATTGTACAAGGTTGGGCTACGACAAATTCAACTTTTCCTAGCTTAATAAGAACAGAAAAAGCAATTACCTGCAGTATCTTATTTATTGCCTTAGACAGAGAAGGTTTCAGGTCCCCAGGATGTAAATTTCCTTCTTCATAATCAGCAACAAGTTCTTCATAGCTTTTGAAGGTCCTGTATTTCAACAGAGTTTGTGATTAATGATATATATTTTAAAATATCCTGTTTCTTCTAAATTCCATAGTGAATGCTTCATGATGAAAAAAAAAAGACTAATATATAAAATTGTGGCAGTGGGAAACATAAAGACATTTATATTTGGCAATGTAAAATTAATAGGACTCACTTGTTGCCACCATTGGCTTCACTACGCTCCACCACAAATTTTTTGTCCCATGGAAAGATGATGTATTTTATGTACTCCAGACAAGGATTTCCTTCAACAATCTTTGGAGGGCAGTATGCTTTCTTTATTTTCACATTCACTTCAGCCTATGACATTGGACGACGATAAAATTAAGAAGGCAGCATACTGAGTTAAAGTATAACTTAAGATTGTGCTTGCAGTACGGTCATTGAAAATGCTACTAATTTCATACAATTCCACATATAATTTACAAACTACAAAAAAAAATTGTACCTCTTCATCCTCCATGTAGATGGCAGATGATGGATCACTCTTTGACATCTTCTCTTGTCCTTGCTGAAGTCCAGGAAGCATATCTGTATATCACATAATCCAAAACTTAGTAAGAAAATCAAGAGAAGATAAAAAGGGCAAAAGTTTGTAAAAAGGAAAAAGGACAATACGATGCGACAAAATGATGGGCTTGTTTTTCCTCTTGATGTCATCACAGTACTCTCTTGCAAGTACATTTACTTTCCGTTGATCCATGCCCAACTGACAAATATCAGCCTGTTGAGATAAAATACAATTTGTCAGCAGCTACTTAGTTCAGTCACAAGGCATCAGATGATAATTGACAAAAAAGTGATAACCTAGAATCAGGAGATAAGAATAGGAAAAGCTAGACATGTCCAAAAGGTGATGGAACTTAAACTAGGTGAACGACTCAACCTTTTACAATTTGACAGGAAATAATTTAGCCAAACCATGTCACGATTAAAGTCACAAGACCTAGTAGAGAATCTGAAAAATTAAAAGATGAGCACCTTAAGGAAAAATATGTCAGCGCATTGCATGCAGGGGTAGAGAATCTGGGCTGCAGTCAACTCATCCTGCTCACTACGACCCATAATCTGGCAACACCTAAATCAGACAGATACGCCATGTCATAAGCCATCACCTATGTGGCAATCCCATTAAGAGAGAGAGAGAGAGAGACAGTGAGAAAAAACCAAGAATGACAAAACACTAAGTGTACCTCATTATTCTAGGAAGCTTGTTCCTGCGAGCTATATCCATAACAAGAGGCCAGTACTCGTCTGCCCTGGCGTTAATTTCTTCTGAAGACCACAAAAACTCAACTCCTTCAGTACGCATCCCAACAGCTATCCATATCTGTATCAAATAACGCCCGACTGTTTGAATTTTCTTCAAGTCACCTCCCATTTTGTTGTTTAGCTGTGCAAACCAATCAGCCACCCAAATTTTCACCTTGCAACCAGCAGAGGTCAGTTTGTTCACACTTATTGCCTTCATAACACCCTGTACAGCAATCAAATAACGATAACAGGTTTCAGAAAGGCAAAAACTTGCTCAAACCACAACAACTATTACAGAAAATGAGAGTTAAAGCATTTGATCATCGCATAAGAGCCTATGATGTGAAGCGTACAAAAGAATAAATGTGAAATCAAGGAGTAACGAAAAAAAAATAATTATATATATATATATCAAGGAGCATATAGATGATTATGACCTTATTTATTTTACTTTAAAAAATCTAGCTAATCCTGCTCCATTAATGGTCAGCACTGTATATGAACAATCACAGTTTTATTATTTAAATAGGTTTTATATTACTTATTATGAAGTACATTTCTTTTGATTTTGAGTTCCTGTGTTGTGTAGAGTTTGGCCACTGAAAATAGAGATTGCTCTCCATGTTTAAAGGAGACTTTCATGTATCGACGATCATTGGATAAAGTTTCTGATGTTCCCTTCCAAGTTTTTCTAAATTTTCTCCCTTTCTCCTCTAGTTTTCTGTTTCCCCCAATAATACTTCTATCATTCCCCCCCCCTCTTCTTCTATTTGCTTCCCCTTTCTTCGTCTGCTATTTCAATGGATGTTTGGTGCTACATCACATCAACTCTTTTTTCTCCTAGAAGGGTTGATATCAGGCGCTTACGCAAAGGGCCAGCACCCAAGTACGAGGTCAAGAAGTCATCTCATAACTATCAAATGCCAAGCCACTGGTATTTAAAAAAATTATAATTTGAATGGTGCAAACTTACAACTTAGACCCTTAATCATATTCAGTTCAAACTAACAAACTAGCGGTAACTAAATAACCAGTAGGTTCCACTAATTAACTACAAGGTAAAGTAGAGCTCAAATAATATGAGGAGTGATGCAAACTGTGGGGGATGCTCAAGAAAGTGAAAGATTAATGGTGTTTGACTACAATAACAGCGTTGCCAGCAAAATCTCATACCTGAGCAATGTGCATTCTTCCGGATGGTTCAAACCCATCATAGCAAATGGGTTGAGGCTTCTTAGTGAGAAGATTCAACAACTCATCCTCCTGTATACATTCTTCCCCAATACTTCTCACAATCCGAAACTTCTCCTCTACACTCATCCTAAATCCAATCAAGTAACACAATCATTGCCACAAGAAAATAATAATCACAAGCACTCAGACATGAAACAAAAATTTGATTTTTTATGTAAAACAGCTTCAAAATAAATTGTCAAACTTACAACACACTTACTGAGGAGTTGAAGTGGAGGAGGCTTCGTCGTTCTGAGAGTTGATGGACATGGAGTTGATTTCGTCGGTTGGTGGGATTTGATTGGCTGAGTCGTCCGCCATTGGATGACACAGCAACGTCTTCGATCGGAGGCGCGCGGCTGTGGTGGCTGTGCAGTGGATGCTTTTGATGGGTTAGGGTTTCTTTCTAAACAGAATTGAAAAGACCGTAGTCGCAAGAAATCATAACGAATCCATTTTATAGGCTGTCGTTTTCACTCATATTTGGTCCCTTAAGGGTCTATTTGTAAGAACTTGAAACAATCATGGATTGTGTGTTATGAAGTAGAAGTTTTGGTGCTTTTCATTATTTCAAAGATCAGAAAGGACTGTGAGTAAAAAAATCCAAAGATGGGCCCGGTCGCGACGTTATTGTTGTAGGACGTAGGTCAACCACCACCCATTTTATTCAGCCCATTAACTAAAAGAAAATTTTCGTTTAATTACAAATGAAATTCCAAGAACCCTCTTAGAAATTATAATATCTTTTTTACTTTGTTAAAATACTTAGCAATTCAATCCTTCTCTGCTAAGAAACCTTTCCTCAAAAATTTTAAATAATTATAATTTTATTCATTCTTCCTCTATCCTATCTGTATTTATTTGCTCGTTTTCCTTGCAATTAATTAATTTGTAAACCAAAAAGTAAGCTGCATTTTCCCGGCGGATTTTCATTTCCTGGGAAACAAACAGGATGGGCCTGCAACAATCCAAGGAGGAGTTGCTGTATCAACAAGTTAATTACGGGAACGTCGAAGGCATCAAAGCTCTTTGCCGAGACGGCGCTGGCGTCGAGGTCAGGATTTTATTAAATATCTATTTTATGAGAAAAAATAATAATATTTTGTTTAATGTGAGAGAAAATTTGTGGTTGCAGTGGATTGATAGAGAAGGGAAAACGCCGTTGATTGCGGCGTGTATGAACCCAGGGCTTTATGATGTGGCCAAAACTTTGATTGAGCTTGGGGCTAAAGTCGATGCTTATCGTCCCGGTAAGCGTCTTGTTTAAAATTTGGTTTTGATTAGAAATGTGATTAATTTTGATCAATTTCCTGTGCAAAGATAAAATGCATTGTTAAAAAGATTTTTTTTCCCCTTAAAAGGTGTCAAATTAGAGTGTCACTTACTGTAGTGTTAGGCAGTAGGACGATTAGCTGATATAACATCTGATTTAACTTTCGTATTTGTTGTTGTTTTCTTGTCGGGTGTGTTTTAGGTCGTCATGGTGGGACTCCTTTACATCATGCAGCTAAAAGAGGCCTCGAAAGAACTGTGAAGTTGCTTCTTTCACATGGAGGTGCGTTGTGCGGTTGAGTGTAACTATTAAATTCTTTGAGCTACAATTTGTTCCTCTTTCTGTTTTCCATTGTCCTCTGGAGTTTAATAAGTAAAGTGATCAAATGTCCAGCAAATGCATTAGTACTGAATGATGATTGTCAAACTCCTCTTGAGGTTGCTAGAGCCAAAGGGTTCACCAATGTTGTACGTGCAATTGAGGTACTTGATAAGAAATTTATGTAGTTCTATATGTGCTTCATATTCCAATGCATAGATATTTTTCCCTTTTCTTAAGTAAAGTGGTACCTAAAGCTGGAGATTTCTTTGATGATTTACAGAATCACATCTGCATATTCTCTGGCTGGTTGCGAGAGCTTTATGGTACCAGGATTTCTTGAATTATTCGCCCCTCAGTTGCTTTCAAGAAAAGTGTGGGTATCGAGTTCTATATCCTCTTTTTCTTCAGTTATATTAGGATATGTGCTCATCGGAGCCTAGTTAGATGGGTCGTGTTGATGCAAATCATTTGACACTTCTAATCCTCTTTTGTTAATCTGTAAGTTAATTAGTTTTTCTCACAAAGTAGTACTTGATATTGCATTTTTTTCAGTTGGGTTGCTGTCTTGCCAACTGGTTCCCGAAACCCTACAACGCCTTTCAAGTTGGAGCTTGCAATATATCCTAGTTTGCTGGTATTACAATTCAAGTTCTCTTTCACTGGTTGAGAATTGAATTCTGATAAACAGTTCTAATAATTGATATCTATATTGTTCATTGCGTTAGAAGGCTGGATGGAGTCATAGGGATGCTTGACAATGTTAATGCAAAATCATCACTACCGAGATTTGTATTTATCATTAAAATTCTTTTACATTTCATCACCGCGTGCAACGCCACCCTTTCCTCAACTGTTTTGATTCTGTCAGTATCAACTCTTCTACTTGGGTTTTTACCAGATTACAACTGTTGGTTTGGTTAATGTGACAATACGTGTGAAAAAAAGCTTGGTCTATGTGTAATTATCGCATTTGTTGAAACATATGTTGAATCTTTTTCTATCCTAAGTCAAAAGGTTTAAATGAATTTACTCATCAATTGTCTGTGTTAATGATTCATTGTTTTAGTTTACTGGTAGGATTTGACTAGGGCCTCTTTAAAATATTGTATTTTGTGCTATGGAATGTCTTGAGATAAATTTAGATGCATTGCTTAGGATCCTTCTTGGTATGCCTTAATATTTTCTGAAGCAATCAGTTTCTCTAAAATGCAATTCCTTTCTTTCTTTCTTTTTTCTTTTCTTTGGGTGCATTTTTAGCTACTTGTACCAGTTTGGGTGGGGTGTCATTGGTCCTCTGTTATACTTCATTTTCCTTAGAAATTCTCAGTGTTACTAGGACAGGAATAACCTCATCTATCATGACATTTTAGCTGTCTGTGGTTGTTTATCTACACTGACCAAAACCTTCTTACAGACCGTTGGTTCAGAATGACATGTATTAAAAGACTGGCGGTGGCAATGATTCAGCCACCATGTAATGCCTGATTATGTGTTTGTAGTCAGAGTTTGCACCTACTGTCACTTGGGTCTTTGTGGTTTTGGTAGTTTATGAATTTTGGTGTCCCTATTTGATCCTCCTTACTGGTTGCGTCTTGGACTTTGTGCTCTGTATTGAATGAAGTGTTTATTTTATATGAAATTATGCCAAGTTGAGACTCTTGTTGTATCACAATGTATGGAGCGTTCTCTTTTTGAATATCTACTGCTGTTTATAGTATCCCTGAAAATCCACCGTTCTTGTTGTGAATGCTGGACAAATTTACATTTGGTATTCTGAGTTATTATATCTTTCTTCTCCTAAACTATTGGATGACAGTGACCAAAAAGAGAAAAAGATTATGTGCTTTTGCTTACTTGTATGCTACTATAAATGAATGTGCAGGATGCCCGACCACGTATGGTTATTGCTCTGTGGAGAGCCAATTTGGAAGAACCAAAATTTCCGCATTCTGATCCATCCGTGACAATTGTTGACAACTCCACCGGTAATTTCTGATTCTGAAATATTTATTTTGCAAATCTGTTGTTCGGTATTTTGAAGTTACTATCCCCTTCATCCAATTCTCTACATTTTGATTGAATGTTATATTCATGAATAGTTCCAAGAGGCAGGAGGCGGAGACGAAGATGTAGAACTCAAATTATTAGGCGTAAGTATAATAACTATGTAGTTATTTCAAGTTATTTATGATACTATGTAGTGAGTAATAACATTAGAAATTAGTTAACTATAAATTGTACCTCGCCATGCTCCTGCCTCTGTTTTGAATGGATCCATCAGATATCCATGGATAAAGTAATGTTTGCCTTTATACTAAAAATTAACTTTAATTTTAAATTTATTTGACTCGTTACTACAGTTTAGACATGCTTTTATGAACTATTTGATTTGCATTCTTCCAGAAACACGCATTAAGCTTGCAGCTGCAAATGAAAGTGACAAGCAACAACTTCAGGCTTTCTGCAATGCTTGCAAGGGAATACCACAGGTACAATATGTTGCCTTATGATAGTATCATTCTTCAATTTCTTGTGCTTAATAAAATAGTTGCTATATACATGCATTATGGCCTTATGGGCAAAGTTACTTGTCAAGTACTTTTCATTAGTAAAATTATAAATTCCAATTATATGGACATGATAATGCTGTCCTGTATCACTAATATGTTTTCTTAAGTGATCATCCAATGCCCTTCAAAAAAATAGATACTATTGTTCCAATAAATTGTACGTTAATGCCTTGGATTTATGTTTCCTTAATTAGCTATAGTTTATAACGTGAAAGTGTGGAATGTTAGGTAAATCCTGCATTTCTGCATAATCCTCAGAGTCATGCTGTTCAAGCTACTGCTCCAACACCAGCAGAAGACTTGGAATTAGCAATGGCAATTAATGCCTCCATCCAGACTGCTATTGCTGAGACACCAATTTGTGATCCTCAACTCAGCAGTGGACCAACTGCTGCCTCCACCAGTTGGAATAACTCAGGTCAGGGTGCATCAGCAGCACCTTCTCCTTCAAAGGCAAGTAGCAGTCAGTGGGTAATGCACGAAGCCAGGCTTAGTGGCCACTCATCTCAGCAAACTCAGATTCAGAACAATAACATGCCGCTACCAAAACAATGATACATTCCTTGGACACAATCCCATCAGCTCCTCCAGTTACTGATGAGATAACAGAAGATGGTCCAGTTCAGTACCCATCTATTGATGTAGGCCCTGTTGATGTTTCTTCCCCAAGCATTGAGCAATTGCCTGGTAGCAAGACTAAAGTGAAAGGAGACAAAGATGCTACCTCATGTGTGATATGTTTGGATGCTCCAGTTGAGGGGGCTTGTGTACCTTGTGGTCACATGGCTGGATGTATGTCTTGTTTGAATGAGGTCAAAGCCAAAAAATGGGGTTGCCCTGTTTGTCGTGCCAATATCAGCCAGGTTATTAGGCTGTATGCCGTTTGACTACCGAAGCAGAATTCGGTGAAGCTATGAAAGGTTAGTAAGATTCTTGCTTCACAGCGAATTATGTTCCAAATGTAGAGCAATGAATTGTTGAAGATTTTAGGTTCACTGTTCACTTCTTCTCTGCCTTTTGAAATGTTATTATTCTGCAGCTTCAAGGTCCTGTGTAAACTGCTCAGATTTGACCACTTTTCTAAGTTCTGCAAAAAGTACTTGCATCTTTCAAATTTTGTAAAATCCTTGAATTTGGGAGACTCTTTTTCAATTCATTTGAAATTGGTAAAATTGATGCCTATTGAGTAAAAAATAGGACTCAAGTACTTTGGGGACTGCAGAGACACATTATCTCATTGATTTTTGCCAGAGTAATCATTTAGTCAAGGATTTCATGGAATACTACAGCACCGCCCGCATAAAAAAAAAATATATATATATATATCTGCATATTTCCTTTCTTCACAGTTTAAAACTTACTGCAGAAAAATGACTTGTTGATCTTTTGTGCAGGCAAAAACAAGATGGGGGATCCAAGGACTCCTTGGCTCATGGGTGATTGTGACCAATGAGAAGCAATATGAAAAAGGATGCCAAGTAATATTAATATTTCATATTTATAGTTGTATACAGTGTTTTGAACTGCAACTCAAGATGATAAGGTTGAATCATGATTGGAATTGTCATTTGTAATTTGTCTTATGTAAGTCTACTGTATAGTCTTTATGAAAGTACTTGGAATTGAAATATTAGCGAGTTAAATCAGTAGTACGCATTCTTGTTTTTTTACCCCCTTCACGGGGATTAGTGGTTTTTTTTTTTTTTTGTGAGGTCTCACTTTTAGTAGTTATTAACCCTATAAGAGTTATGTGAGAGGACTCTGGCCAAGTGATTGGAGGAGCTGCTGCTAGTTGGAGCTCTCATATAGAGGCTTCATTTCTTCTTTAATTTTGAAATAATTGAGTGGAGATAATATTTTTCTTGTATGAAATATAAATTGAGTAGACGTGTTTCGAATATTAATAAGAGTAAAAATTTAGAGAGTGTTTTATAAGATTTAATTTAAATTAGTCTAATATTTAAATATCACTAATAGTATCAGTGTAAAAAAAATCAGTGTTAAAAAAAAAAAAAAAAGAACACACATAAGAGTTAAAAGACAAGACTTACTCATGATGTCTGCTTTTTGAAAGATAGGAGACATGCCTCACTGATATTTGGATTTTGTTGTTCTTTTATTTTTATTTTTCACAAGTATGACTCTGTTGCTTTAAGATCGCAATATTTATTCTATTCACCAATAGAGCCTGCCATGTAGCTTTGTTAGCCACTGAATTTATCTGAGTTGAATATTTCACAAGGAATCATTATCAAACCATTATTAAGAAATAGGTCTCCTGTTCCAACATTTTAAGAAATTAAATAGCTTATTATTAAGAAATAGCTCTCCTATTTTTTAGAGCACAGTAGGAAACAGCTGAAATGCCAAACTGGCCTATTGCTATTTGCCATTGCTTGTGCGTTCCGGTTGTGAATACAGCCTTTGGTAGGGTAATGTGATGGTGTGCTTTTTAGCTTAGCCTGTACCTGCCTATAATCCTTATGCACTTTATGCTTTTATGTAGATCTTTGCAACCTGAGGATCCACTACCCTTTACAATGTCAGCCTGCTTGATTTTGTATGCTTAGATTTTAGGCATTGAGACGATTGAATCTAGCCACGGCTGCCACCTTCACAATCTGGTGCGAGGTGGCAAATGTCTGCTACGTGTTTGTGGAATTGCTAGTCAAGCAGCCCTTTACTGGGTTAAAAGTTCACACCCGCAGGTCATGAGTTGGTGAAAAAGCTTCTTACGATTGTTATTAATCTCAGTTTAAAGGTTGACATTTCTATGGATTTTTATCTTTGTTCCTAAAACTTAAAACACTTTTGAGATTCACTTTCACTGATGCGTTAATTTTCTTCTTGGTAGTATAAATTTGTTCACTTTGTTATAGTTTGGTTGATCGATTTCATTAATGGGTAGTTATATTATTTCCTAAAAACGAGTATTAGTCAAATATGAAGTGTTTGTTAATAAGCAAAAGGGTTCTGAATCTTAAAATGATCATTGATCATACTTATTCGTCGTTAGCAAAAATGGCCAGTCATAGTCATAGCTCTACATGCGCAAAGACGAACTAATATTTGATTGACAAAACCAATTTTAACAAAGTCTGATTACAATTCATTAATCATTTGGTCCTTTGCAAAAGCCAGTTTAGTATTCTAAATAGTTTGATATTATTATTATTATTATTATTATTATTTATTTTAATACAATCTTGAAGCAAAGAATCATACAACTTGAACAATGCACATAGTACATGTTAATTACTGCACAAACTAGAGAGAGAATTAAAGGGAACCATGTACGAAGTTGATAGATATGTATGGTAACAATCAAGCCCCTACCCTTACTATAAGATGTGACTTCTCCTTAAATTTTTTTTTTTTTTTTCCTTCTAGTAGAATCCTTACTGGGGGATTAAAAAATTAAAAAAAAAAAAAAAGATTCCATTAACTAGTTGATTACAACCACACACAATTCTTATGATTTTTAGACCTCCAACGAAACTTTTTATTTGATTCTCTTCTTTAAATTTATGCCTACTGCCCATTACCGAATCAAGCAAAATTTCATATTTAACATTTTGGAGTTAATTCAACTTTAGCTAAAGCAAAGCTTTTTAATTAAGCACATTAATCATATATCTATATACACAGACAAACACACACCACATATCTACTACTTGTAAAGTTTGAGACATACGAAATCTCCTCCCTACTTTGCTTTAACTTGTCAATCAAAGAGAAAAAAAAATAAAGCAAATGGAAACAGATGCCTGTATGCTTTGCCCATTTGCCTGCTCCTTTTCCTAATGATTTCATTCTCTCCTGCTGTAAAAATCAAGGATCATGATAAAAACTTTAGTTAAAGCACTAATGTGAGATCATATTTCGCAAGGAAACCGAATAATGTGGATGATTAGGAGAGAGTGATTAATGTACGATTAAGGATTAATATTCCGTAGACGATTTGTCTTTAAAAAGAACAGACGCAAATTTTGATTTTTCAACATTGTGATAATGTACTAAAATATTCTACAATCAACGTCAATTTATCGTGTTTGCATTTTTATTAAGGAGATTGTTATGTTATATAATCATGTAACATGCACTATTGTGCATCAGCCGTTGGTTGAAAATCCAACGGTTGTGAAAATAACAAGATATTTTTATTTTATATTTTCACAACCGTTTGATGAAATCCAACGGCTTCTATATAATCATGTATGTTACATGATTATGTAACATAACAAAAACCTTTTATTAATTGCTGTAAAGTGAAACAATTAGTCGAAAAAGACAATTATGTCATGTATGATAGAAAATTATGATATAGATTTCGCAATTTGCCATTTGATTTTCCCAGCATTAATTGATGAAATATATTGATCAATACGCCCATTTTATTTGATCACAGTAAATTATATGCACATCACATCATTACAATTTTGTATCATTTGCTTGGTGCCAGTGCAAGGTTACTATATTTAGGATGAATTGTCGGTTGGTCCGGGGAATTATTGACTAAAATATGTGGCATAATACAATACAACATTAGCTTTCTTTCTATGGGTTTAATTATTGTTACATCTGACGTGTTTTGGTCGAAAATTAATCAAAGGACTTTGGGACAATATTGATAATATTCGAGATTAGCATTCTTCAATATTTTTATAAACTTGGAGACCATTTCTTTAGAAACTGTCAAAAGTCTTTCGGTCTACGAAAATAATCTCTTTCAATTTGGAAAGGTATTCTCTCAATTTCCAAATATTTCTTTGTTCATTCAATTCTTATCATGTGTTGATTTATTATCAAATGATTGACTAAATATACACAAGGCAAAAATGTGGACTAAATTAATTAAGAGTAAATCTTAGATTAAATAGATATGCCTAGGATAATATTCAATTCTTGGACTAACTTGTAATTGTGAGTTGATATATTGAAAAAATATTACACATATAGTTATTTGGTTAAGGTCAGGAATAAAAATTTGAGTATGATTTAGGTACAAACTTCTATATAATATAAGAGTCAAACTTATATATAAGCAACCCTACAAAATTTATAAGATATACAAATATAAGTAGGCACATGGAGTGTCATATATGATATTAGAGTCAAACTTATACATTAGCGTGCATCCAATACCTTATACAATATTTTCAAGTGTCAAAGGACCTATCAAAAAGAACAAAACATCCATTATTGACTGAGAATAGTTACTATAGATTAAAAACATAACTTTCTACATTTCCATATTATCAGAGTTGACATGGTTACTAGAATAAGAGTATAAACGTAAGAGGGTCCTCCATTTTTTAATTAACTTTTGAAATTAAACAGTTTCAGTACCCAGTGAAAGAAAAAGAGCCCAAAGCATTAGGAAACATATCAGAATTTAATGAAAATAACGCAACTATTCTTGATATGTAATCAGATCGCCACTGTACAAGAACTTTGCTTATCACAGACAGGTGTTTGGAGCACGACATTAACCTAATTCTCAAGAAAAGAAAAAGAAAAAAACAAAACAAAACAAAAGTTGAAAATAATATAATTAACAAGTTAAAGTCAGTTCAAGCTACCTGCTGTTTGGCATCGGCAGTGCGAAATTTTGTAGCCAGACGCACTGTTTCCAGACCAGAGGAACAGTGGCTTGATGGACGCATCCATGCTTCAATTCAGGGTGGAAATGTACAAGAAAAAAAAAAAAAAAAACACAAGGCGTGTTTGAATGGTCGAAGGGTAATTCGGTAGTTTCATAAATGGAGTTGTCAATCAATGGCAATTGCAATTTGGAAATGCCTCCCAAAAAAAACAAAAAGGGGAAGAAAAAAAAGAAAGAAAGAAAGAAAAAAAAAAAAAGCTGAGGCTGAAGCTGAAGTTGAAGGAAACAAAATCATGTTATTCCTTCACAAATTTAACCAAATTATACAGCTAACTTTATCCCTGTCTCCATCCATCACCTCAAAGCACGTCGACCTCCAACTTTCGTCGCAAATGGGTAGTTGCCATGTTCTTCCACTTGAAAACTAATTGCCAAATTGCTACTGATGGGAGTCAAAAACCCACCAATAAATGCGCTTCTTCACTCACCCAGCGTCTGCGTCTCCATTCACGTTCACCACCTTCAATAATTCTTCCAAAAAATAGTTTATCATAAATTCTGATACCGTTGCATTGTCAAACAGTCAATTTAATAAAATCAGATCGTCTAACAGTATACTGATTGCGAGATGCCACACTTTTTATTATGTTCATGAATGTTACAAGAAACCTAGGAAATATAAACTTGTGGCCATCTTTGTTATACAAGTTAATTGTAAATTAATATATAAACTTAATAGTTTTTCTATATGAATATACACGAATTAGCACCAAGAGGGTAAATGATAGAATATAGTACTCCAATTAATAGGAAGATCTCAATTTTGTATGAAACATCTAAGTAACTCAAAGTAAAGCATATGTTCGATAAAAAAACAAATAGCCACTTAATTAGAGTCATTGCATGTAACGCACATCAGAATCATACAGATTTAGAAATTAAACAAACAATTAAGATTTACTAAACTCATTTCTAAGTGAAACATTCTGGTTCAACTCGAGAACACATGATCAGCTACATGTTTAATAAAATTTTCTCAATACCTTAAAAACTTAAAATATAGTATACATGTTGAGAATTTTAATAAAGTTTTTAAAATATGTGACGAAAGTTTTGACAAACGTGATTATAACATTAGAACTGTTAGATTATTCTAGTTAATTATCATATGAAAAACATTTGTACTAGAGAAATGCTTTAATTTCTGCTGGTTGAGTTTGACGTTTGAAAATTAGCTCCAAGCACTAGCTACCATGATGCTTAATCATTCAGACGAAAATGGACAATAGGATGCTACCATTAAATATGTCTACAAAAAACGTAAGTTAGGTATATTTGAGAAATCAATAAATACAATATACTTATATATATACACGCACACATATACCGAATAAGTATATATGTATGTATATATATTCAATCTTCTCGTTGTTTTGATGTGTTATGGACTTATGGCATAGCTTTCTTAGTTTCTTTTAAATTTAGAATTTTCTGACTTCATATTCGGAAGATTTCAAGATGCAAACAATAAATATCTCTATAAAATCTGTTATCGTAGCATTAATTGGAGGAGAAATTTTAGAATATATCTGCTGTACTATGTCAGCCATACAACAGTAAATGATAGCATGACATGTGTGCATTTATTTTGTAAACTATTATGCTAGTAGTAGTTGTATTAAATTTAATTAAACATATCATGCATGTAGATGTATTCTAGATATTCTCTAATTAGAGG
Source organism: Citrus trifoliata (assembly GCA_018350135.1). Taxonomy (NCBI): domain Eukaryota; kingdom Viridiplantae; phylum Streptophyta; class Magnoliopsida; order Sapindales; family Rutaceae; genus Citrus; species Citrus trifoliata. Next base: position 5,789,209 of record CM031392.1, read on the forward strand.
GGTTGAATCTAGAAACGGAGTATTATGGAAAGAAACAAAAGAAATATTTCCACTGTAGCTTGAAGTTGCTATGTGCAAATCACCAGGTTAATTTGCATTATTGTTTATTGCAATGGATTATCTAATGCAACAACAAATTTAAAGCGTTATAATCATAAATCACGGTGATCGAATTTTTATCAAATTAAAACTTTAATATGTGTATGATAGACTAATACAATTTGAGATCCCTAGCTGAAACCGACAGAATGTCCGGACAACAAAATCTGGTGACCGGAGGAGTAAATTAAATAGTCGAAAAAAATATTTCTTGATTTTTTTTTTTTCTGTTTTTGTGCACCTGCCACACACAGGGACTATAATTATTGAAAGAAGAATAGTTTGACTACTGACCCCTGGAATTTATTGTCTGATAGCCTAGTGTTCTTTTACTACCATAAAAAGCCCTAACTTATTTTCTCTTCACTTACCCAATTACTTACTCTTTCACTAACTATGCTTAGTTAAAGAGTATACCCTTTGTGTGTATGTGTATAGTTAGGACTAGAAGGAACTGAGTTGCTTCCCCCTTTTTCGGAAGCTAGCCCTAAACACAAAAGCTAACCAATAAAGCCCACCACCACCAACATCATAAGCCTTTCAAGATTTTCTAGGATTCATCAAAAACAAAGATTCATCAAATGCGTTTTTTTATTTTAAAGAAAAAAAAGAAAAGAAAAGAAAAAGGAAACTTGTAGCTAGCTTGCCATACCAGTATTACCCATTTGTTTGCCCTTCCTATAGATAGAATATATATTTATACACAAGCACAATCTAATATCCTCATCATCATCTCCTCCCAAGCAAAATAAATCTCTCTCTCTCTCTCTCTCTTTCATGGCATTGTTGAATGAATCCCAAGAAAGCTTTTGCAGCAGCAGTGATATCAGATATCAGAACAAAAAAACTTATGTGGTATCATTGTGCATATTGATCCTCACTCAACACTTCACATCTCTAAAACTTATTTCATAAAGAACCTAATTCTTGTTGCGCTCACTTAACTCTTCTCTATATATTCTCAAATCCTTTCTTCTTCTTCTTCTTCTTCTTCTTCTTCTTCTTCTTCTTGCTTTCCCATGCCACTACTGATTGATTCATCAAACACCTCAACAGTCAACAGTATCTTGCTCTGTCTCATCAACGGTTTCATCGGCTGCTAGCTAGCCCACTTTCTTGATCATTTTGATTATCGTCAACAAAACGAAACCCTTATTAGGGGAAGAAAAATCCATTATCTTCAGCTACTAAGTACTAACCCCAGAAAAAAGAAAATGGATTCATCATCAATTCATCATCACGAGTTCATTGCTATCTCAAATAACACACCCAGCTGTACTCCTACAGCAACCCTCACAATCACCACCAGTTCCGGCGCTGCTGGTGCAGTAGCTGCCGCCACGTCATCACCATCACCATCATCATCGACAACAACCCTAAGTCGGTACGAGAACCAGAAGCGGAGGGACTGGAACACGTTCGGGCAGTACCTGCGGAACCACAGGCCGCCACTGTCGCTGGAGCGGTGCAGCGGGGCCCACGTGCTGGAGTTCCTGCGGTACCTGGACCAGTTTGGGAAGACGAAAGTGCACACGCAGCTCTGCCCTTTCTTCGGCCACCCGAACCCGCCGGCACCTTGTCCCTGCCCGCTCCGGCAGGCGTGGGGCAGCCTCGATGCCCTCATCGGCCGACTCCGAGCTGCCTTCGAAGAGCATGGTGGGAAGCCAGAGGCCAACCCCTTTGGCGCCCGCGCTGTCAGGCTTTACCTCCGTGAAGTTCGTGACTCTCAGGCTAAAGCCAGAGGTATCAGCTACGAGAAGAAGAAGCGCAAGCGCCCACCACAACAGCCTCAACCTCAGCCTCAGCCTCAGCCAACACCTCCTAATGCAACTGCATGATCAGACGAGAAGAGATGAAAAATGGAGGTTTTTAATAAAAGATCCATCTTTATATATGGGTATGTATGTGTCTTTTAAGTTTAATTACCTTTATTATTTAATTAAGTATTAGCTTTAAAACTGGATTATTGTTCGTGATAGAAGCTGTGGTATTGTTAATGTATGTAGTGATTTATGATGCTGATGACCGTTTAATAGATTTTGCGGATCATGTTGTGTGTCTGTTTTCCCCCCTTTTTTTCTTCTTCCATTGATTTTGATTTAATTTCTTATATTATATTATATTATATTATAATATAGTATAATAGGTCATTCAAAATACGGAGTCTGCAAGAATCAACAACTGTCTGCAGATTTGTTACTCCTTGCAAATTTGTTTATTTTTAGTATCATTCATGTTTTCTTTCCACTTCTTGTTTTGCCTAATCTTGTCACTACATATTGGCTTTAAGCTTGCTTCTACAGTTATACCTTGGTTGAAGAAAGAGAAGAAAGTAAATAACCCATTATCAAACTTTGACCTAACACTGAGTACTAGTATCTTAAGGTAGATCAATGCAGTTTCTTCAATTATAAATTTCCTTATCTGTTGAGTGAGTCCATCTATGGATGGCAGTTGTGTGTTTAGCTAGCCGTAGGATTGGGCTTTGTCTTGAATGAACAATATTGTTATCATCTCATTTCTCCATTGTGTCACTTCAGTCTCCAGTGTTCCCCAAAGAGGTGATATATTATCAAATGCAATTGAATAATTGGGAGTGTCATGTACATATCACCACTTCATGAACACCCTGGCTAGTTATATATTCAGTGGCCTCCTCTAAGTTTTCTACTAAGCGCATTAGGTTAGTTCTGAGAAGATCAAACAAGCAAAGCCAGTACTACTATATCCGTACAAGATCATAAATGTGTTTAAATAATTAATTATTTAAATTATTATTTGGGATTACAGGATATAAATGTTATTTGTGATTTAACAGGCAATATTTGCACGACAATTAATATTGTAGCCAACAATTAACCCTCCAACAAATATATGAATGGTTCATGATTCCCATGCCTGGCTGATTATTATCGACTCGTATATTTTGTTTTCCATTCTTATGTGAGCCCTTTTTTTTTTTTGGCCCCCTCCCCTTCCGTCTTGGCGCCTATATATATTGTATAAACTCCATCAAAGCGAGAATTGTTTACAATATCTTCCGACTGGGTTGGTTTTGAAAATGTGTTTATGGTCAAAAACCTTTGAACGGATTGATGTACTCTTTGATTGATTGTTTAAGTTGAATGCTCTCTTGAAATTATCTCTTCATTGTTTTTCCTTCTTATTCTGTATTTATTTTCATAAAATATAAGTATCTATCCTTAAATGGATTGATCTTTGAGTTTTGTTTGTTTGATTGAAAATGATTAATTAATCTAATCAATTAAATTTAGATACTAAAAATGATTTTCTTTCCAAGTAATATTTTGATTAATTATTTTCCCTATAAGGTGAGTGGGTGTAGCTATAGTGCAAAGATATTATAGCTACCACTACATGTCAAATAATTGAGGATCTATTTCATTTAGGATTACATCAATAGATGTTTCCAAATCTCTTAATGTAATAACAAATAAATCAAATGTTTATGATGCCTAGAAATTTTATAATGCTTCTTATTGGAAGTGGGCATACACCTATCAATTATATTTGAATCTCTATTACAATAGGCTATTATTTTATCAATTTTTTTGTTATCAAAACATATCATCAATTTAAGATTTTGATAGGGACGCGTTGATGCTACTGGACCTTCCTTTTCATCTTCCTTAGCAAATAATTATTATAGAATCATCCTAGCATTATGAATAAAATCATCAAGTTCTTGGATGCAAAGAAATTATAATTGATCTAGCATGTGGTTTAATATTTTGTACTATTCCCTTTACTTGGGAAAAAGGCATATGTGGGCAACAAGTAAATTTGATTCTATAGAGAATGGAATATGTTTGGACATCCAGTTTCCTTCAAATTCTGCTTATAATTAGCTAGCTGAAGATGCTTTAATTTATTGCTTTTTGGTTACCATATATATTGTGCATCATATGTTGTTTTATGCTTCCTCATTTAGTTGCTTGTATAGATATGTCCCCAATTAGATTAAGAAATCAAGGGCGAATCTTGTTTGAAATAATGTGTCATAGGATGCCCTCTTGTTTGAACAGAAGTCGAAATTACTTTTATTTGATTGCACATGCAAAATTTATTATCTTGACCAACTTATATACGCTTTTATTTGAACTATAGGTTGAATTGAAAATGTCTAGAAAACTAATTTATAGGAGCTAATTTGCACCTAAGAAAGAAATTAGATTACAGGCTAGACGTGGAAAATCTTCTACTTTTAGCTACACATTCAATATAGTGCTTATGTATTATTTAGAAGTGTTAGAACGACTTGAAAATATCTATAAAATTAAAAAGAGATTATTCAATCATTTTTAAGCTTCTAATACATAACTAATCTTCACCATCTTAATTTGACTTTTATTTTAGTTTTTTTTCTCCTTTTTGGCTAAAATTAATATCTGATTTAGAATGTCATCATCAATTTGGGTGATCTAGTATGCCTGTTGTATGATTTTTTTTATCTCTTTTGACAAGCATTAATTTTTTTTTTTTTTGTGGGATTCAGCTTGATGCTATTCGAAGCTTGAATTGGTTCTAACAACATGAATATACTTTTTTAAATTAAACTTTAAAATGTCTTCTTAGGCCACCTATATATAATCTTATTGTTTTATGAAGCATTACATTTATATATAAAAGAGAAAAAAAATAGAAAATTAGTAAATATTACTATCTCTATGACTAATTTGGACATTGTCACCAATTTAAATTATTGCTTGAGGATATATGCTTTTTACTAGATAATTAAGTAATATATTGATTTCTCCTCAAGCTTTCCCTCATGGCTAACACGATCAAGTTAATTAAGGTTAATAATCTCTTCTTCTGTCTTCTCCTTACAAGACCCCTGGTCATAATTAATAGTGGTCATTCAAAGACCTTAATTACTTGTACCGAATAATTATAAAATCAGCCGGTTGAAGAAACTGAGAATAATTAAGCATTTACAGCCACAAAATAGTAAAAATGGTTTTGTTATGTTGAATGATAAGAATAATGCTGCTGCTGCCGCCGCCGCCGCCACCAAAATTCCAAAAGTTGCATGCATGTGAAAGCAAAACTGACGAATCAAATCTGATATTGATTTATTTTTCATGGAAATGGAAACTAAACCATTCATTTAGGGTTTAAATGGGCTCAAATACAACATTTAAGATAACTTAAGATGCGAGTCTCGTTTACAGGAAAAAAAAATAAAATAATAAATTCACGACTATAATGAAAGGCAGTTTCATGCGTTATATCTTATGAGTCGAGATATTGGTGAAAATTTATGGGTCCATATATTTGATATTGATTGTTCTTTGCAATTGTACCCATGTAGTTTAATTTAAAAAAAAAAAGGCAATGGTTGTGTTGGATTACTCTAAGACAGAATACTCTTTTAGTACTATTTAATCAAACTAATAAATAGTAAAAAATACTTTAAATCGTGTGGTTTATGAAAGACTACTCCATCTATCTTATAGCAATTCCAATGTAATTGAATCCTTTTGAAAAAAAATAAATAAATTGTAACAAAGATTGTTTGTCCGATCGTGTTGCTCGGCTGCCAGTAAAAACTTAAGCTACGACCTTACACAATTCAACGCCTAGCTCTAGCTAGCTACCTGCATTGCTGCACTCATTTTCTTATATATTCAGACCCACGAGTTAACTAAGACTTAGATTTTAGTGTTTCAAAAGTCGACATCGGCATCTCCACGATTTTAAAAATTCTATATCTCCATGTAAATAAATGGGATATAAACGTGTTACATTTCTAAACCAAACAAGTTTAACTGTTTAATTCTAAAATATGATCGTCCAATTATATATTTATAGTTTCATTTTCCCTCTTAATTATATAATTACCAATAATTTAAATATATATTTTTTATTTTTTATCGTGTGATTATAAAAAAATATATTCTACACTGAAGGATTTTTAAAATAACAATTGCCAAAATTTATATATATCATGTGAAGAATTTGAACTAGGTCCGAAGAAAACATAAATGATTATTTATAGGATTTTTAGTAATAGAAAAATAAAGCATATATATATATCCATTGCACGATAAATTTTAAAATATATTTATTGTACTATATTAGTCATATAATAATAAATAATATCATGATATATGTGTATTTATTTTATAAACTATCATATAAATAGTAGTTATATTAAACTCAATTATACATGTCATACATATATTAATTAATTATACATATCATATATACATTAATTAATTATAATACAATATATATACTCTAAAATTTATCCAGTTACGCCGTTGATTCATGGGTGGTAATAGAAAGGAAAAAAAAAAAATTAAAGACTTTTAAGAAGAGGCAAAAGGGTGATAAGTCTACATATAAAGATGCTAAAAATAACAAAAGGGTACGAGAATTACAAAACACCAAAAAACCCCACTCACGTCACTTCACGTCCCCGCAGACCCACGGCTTCAAAAATATGGTCCTTTCATTTTTCAAACACTGAATTGAATTTTCATCTGCCCACGTGCTCTGCTGTCACTCATGTCTCCTAGTTTTTACCGATGATGATATGGGATCCTCCTTTTAATCCAGTCAATTCCATGATCTCCCCACTCGGCCTCGCCACGTGTGTCGATCTGAACCGTCGGATGGGTCGCGGTATCTGTTGATGTGTGACTAGACGTGGCTTAACTTGTCTTGTCCTTGTCAGTGCTGATTTGTTTTCATGTCTGTCACTCACTCACTCGACCCTTCTTTTCGGTGCTGATTTAACACCGGCTCCTGTCAGGAGATGGCCGTGTCCTGGTGGAGCAGCTGTGAATTTACGGTGCTGAAATATTTTATTGTATCTCACCTTTATACGTCAAAAAAATAAAAATTTTAACATAAAAATAAGATATATGTGGTTCAATTCTACCTCACATGAATATAAAAAGAAATATAATTTTTGTCAGACTAAATTAAAAGTATAATAAATTTTAAATACAACCAATTCTCCCTCCAATAATATTGCTCTCTTAAACATATGTATAATGTAGAAAGATATCTTTTTAGATATGAGTTCTCTTCATTGTTCTTAATTTGTGTCAATTTTTAGTTTATCTTCGGTAGGTCTTTAGGCTGTAATATTAAGTCTCATATTCTACCAATGGGCCTTTAATTTAATAGGAGAAGTCTTGCATTTACAATGTAAAGTGTAAGAGTTCGAGTCTCCATAAGAGTTTTATGGAGGTTAGTTTTAATACTCACTCAATTATCAATATAATTGAGTGGAGACAGTCTCTCTCTTACGAAATGTGAGTGAAGTATGCACCTCTCGAATATTAAAAATGGTTTAAAATATCTGAACAAGTGCTTCAATGTGTTAATGTATGACGATAATCTCAATTGTGTAGTATGATTATAAATATTAATTATAATGCCTGATGTAATGTCAGTAATAATTTTTATATAATAAAATTAAATTAAAAAAAAAGTCTAACATTCCCTTTCCTTAGTATGCAACAAATAAAATAAATACTGGTTTACGTTGTTCACATGTGACTTTCCAGTGCAGCCCAGAAACGAATGTCACAGAAAAAAAACTTTAGACGCCCGAGTAATCCTACCTGATGGCTTCGTTTGATATCGCTGTGGATTATGGTTTAAAGGTCTCATTCGATTCATTTTGACGTGACAAATAAGTTTTAACTTAAAAGAGATTCAAACTGATGTCTCAATTCACTATTAGTTTAATGATCCAACCGAGAGTGTACTGCGTTTAAGGAGATAAAAGGTAGGGTTCGAATTGCTCTACTCTATATCACCAAAAAAGGCTTGGGTGCATTTAGTAACCCATTATTGGAACAACCATGGGTCCATTGATCCCTAATCCAAGGCCGAAAGGCCACTCAAACTGTTTCTCTCGAATTGCCGAACATACAGCAGTCCCTAATCCAGTGACTGCTGTATGTTCAACAGAAATTTAGGGGTAGGCCCCGGTTTGGTTTGTGAATTTTTTATGAGTTAGACACTTAGACTATTGGCACACCTCTAATATTCTTTTTAAACCCCTTTTCTCTACATACTCTCTCTTAATTCCTAAAATAACCCTCATTTATTGTACTTTCTTAATAAATTCTTGCATTGATACTTTAAAAAAAAATTATTAGACATTCTCTCTCGCCCTTCTCTCATTCCAAACCACTTTCAATATTTTTTTGATTCTAGCATTCATGAATTTATGATTTTTATCTCTATTTATCTTTATTTTTCCTAATATATAATAACCTTGGTATATACATAAAGATATGTTCGAATCTTTAAAAAAATATATATATTGGCCTAAGTAAACAAACTTCACAAAATTATTTTTCCTACAAAAATTTTGTTTATATTTAGATCAAATTCTTATTCTATGACAAATCATTGTTTTGATCAAATTTTATAGATTTAATGAGTTTATAATGGAGAAAAAATAAGAAAACATAGGTGGGTTTATTAAGATGAGTTTTATTTTTAATATAATTTAAATATAAAAGATAAATTTGTAAATAAAGAACAAGAGGGGTTTCAAAAGAGATATAGAGGGGTGCCAATAGTGTCACTCATTTTTTTTTCAAACTGATGTCTCAATACACTGTTAGTTTCATGATCCAACCGAGAGTGCATTGAGTTTAAAAGGAGATAAAAAGGTGGGGTTCGAATTCCTCTACTCCATATCATCAAAACAGGCTTGGGTGCACAGTTACCCATTAAAAAAACCAGTGGCCCATTGATCCCAAATCCAAGGCCCAAAGACCACTCAAAACTAAAGTGTGACTGCTGTATATTCATTTAAAAAAAAAAAGGGGTGGCCACCGGTTCAATTCAGTTCGATCCGATTTCGCTCAGTTTTTGCTTTTTTTTATTTAGTTCCGTTAGAAAATTTTAAAAAACCAATTTGGATATTTCTATTTGGTTCAGTTTGGGTATTAATTAATTTGATATTTTTACTTATAAAATACTAAACCGAATTCAAAAAAACTAAATCGAACCAATTTATTTTGGGTCTAATTCGATCCAACCAAACCCTAAACCTCACATCGCAATACTATAATTTAAAATTTATTTTTTTAATTCAGTGTCTGGATTTAAAATTTTGAACCAAAAACTGAACCGCAATATTTGTTTTTTTAAAAAAAAATCAAACGAAATTGCCAAAAAATAGACTAGATGAAAAAAAATTTCGGTTTGGTTCAGTTATCTATTGTTTGTATAAAATCAACACATGCATACATATATATAAATAATAAGACTTTGTATACATACATGCATACATATATATTATATATTAAAATGAATAAGAAGATGCAAGCTGCAACATGTAATTAAAATGAAAGCGGCGTGATGTCTTAGTGGAGATGCTGCTTCTCATTTATTATTCTTGTTTGAAAGCAAGGTGGCCTGGCCGACTCTTTGGATCTCTCTTTTCATGAGTGAAGATTTTAGTTTTTGGATATCCTATTTGGGTGTCTTTTTCGAATAACCCCCTAAAAAGTAGAAATATCACATAGTGGCATCTGAATTTTGAAGTTTTTATCAATAATTTCACATTGGATTGGTTGACATCTTTTTCCGTTGACTTTAGAGTAAAATATTCAAGTTTTGTTAACGATTGTCGGAATAATTTTTTATACTAAGAGCTATAGTTGTATACTTAAAATTAATTGTATGGTATATATATAAGGATTTTCTTATCTTATATATATATAAGATATATTTTCTTCACAAAAATATATATAGGTCACATACATACATTGTTCATGTGAGGGGAATATATTTTATATACATGTAAGATAAAAATAACCTATATATAATATAAAAAAAAATTAAACTTTTGACATAAAAGTTCGGTTTTGCCCTTATGTTGTAAAAAAGAGCGACGATCAATCCCAATCAATGGATTTATCTGACCAAAAACAGAAATAAGAAGGATTTAAATGATGAAATTTCTTACACGAGCGCTTTATTTAATTTTGAGCAAACATTTAGGACTTTACTGTAAATCACCCATTTCTATAATGCTTTATCAGGGAAAAGACAGGGCAAGGGCACGTGTCTTTCCAAATCCGCCATTGCCTTTTATGTCAGTCTTGTTGCCACTTCATTAATTCTTTCTATCAATTATTTAATACTACAATCACCAAAAGAAGAAAAAAAAATCATCTCCCATCTTAATCACGTGACCCCACACGGTAAAAAAAATAAAATAGATATTTTTGTTATTAATTATTAAAATGCGACCGACAAGAAAATAACGGCAAAGAATTCATATTTACATTTTATTTATTTAAATTTCCGAATGAATTTGAGTGGGGTATTATCAATTAGATTACGATCCATAATAATTAAATAACTAATTAATTTATGATCACCACTCCCTAAACAACACTAATAACTAAATTTAGATAAATAAGTAATTAATTAATAACTAGTGTTATTTTAACAGAACTTAACGAAAGGCTCCTTCATTTATTGAATTGAATCGAGCAAGTTGCAGATAGATCTTGGAGATTATTATTATTATTTTTTAACAGCCTTTGCCCGTCGTAAACAGCAAGAGTGCTGTACGCGCACACAGAGAACAGGCACACGCTTACTCTTCGAGTCAAGTGTGTGTCTGGCTGTGCTGTCTAGATATATAAGCAGAAAAAAGCAATCGCTCAAGATCTAGTCCTCACGCTCTCTACATCTATCTCTTTGTGCAGGGAGCAGCAGCAGCAGCAGCCGTGGCTATTGCATTTTGTGTCAGATCCCCTCCATCCATTTCGTTATTTCATTGAAATTTTGATACCCAGTAAGCTCTTTCCTCTTTTTGTGTTTGTTTGTTCATTTATTTATTCATTTTTTGAGCTTTTGTTTCTGTGTTTTGGTTTAAAGATTGAATCTTTACTGCGATCTGATTTGGGTTGCATTATCTTTGTTAGTTTTGACGTAGGTTGAAGTTATTGTTGAGTTTAACTGTGATTTGGGATTAAAATTTTCTTGAATGTGTGTCAAGTTTGTGGATTCTTGATTGAGTTTGGTGTTGGATACGTGATGAAGTTGCTGATTGGGATTTTTGATATAGATCTGTGAGATTTATGTTCATTGCGTTGGTTAACTCACCACTATGGGAGAAAGTTCTTCTTTCAAGTTTCATTTTTGTTGTCAACTTTCTTGGATCCAATCTTTTTCATTGCTTGCTTGATGATTAAGCTTGTTAACTGCAAGTGTTTCACATCATTGAACATTTATTGCTTGTTCTTAATTTATGAAATGTTATCTTTATGGCTTTTGACTTGGCACATCCATTCATTTCTTGTCATACAAGCTTCTGCTTCTTTCTTCTGGACCTATTATTATATGTTAAATGAAACTAATCTTCAACAGTTGTCTGCCATTAAGCATGTTAATTAGTTTACATATATATTTTTTTTTAATTTAGTTTGGGCTTGATATTTCGTTTTAATAGCCATGCTTCCATTGTTGAAGACTTGAAGTAGTCAGATTTTGAAATCTGTAGTGGTCTGACTGTTGAAAGTTTCTTTCCAACAGCTTGATTGTTGGGATCCAATAATGTTTTGCCCTCGGTGCCCTAATCATGAATTAAGCTGTTATTGTTTGTTGGTTTTGGGGAGTGTTACATAGTTGACTTTTGAGAATTTCAAGAACTTGGATGTGGTGTGTCGCATTTCAATTATTTAATTTATAAGGTCGAACCTTCTTCAGCTTTAAGAATCTCATGTCTTGATAAAATATCTGGATTTTGTCTGGACTTTCTGTTGTATGCATATTTACACAACTTAAGCTAACTCCTGGGAATTACAGGTTGTTCGGTTTGTCTGATCACTGGTGCATTGCTGTCTGATAGATCTTCAAGTGTTTGTATTCTTGAGGTGGTAAACACAAAGGGATTATTTGGATATTGAATCTGAAGCTCAGTGATTTTAGTGTAATGAGATCCACATTGTGATATCTTACTGCTCTGAGTAAAATTGAAGACACTGCTTGAAGATTTCAAATATAAATTAAAGATGAGGGGAAGACCTGATGGAGGCCAAAAGAAGCGTTTAATTACCTCTGTGTTTGTTGTTGCAATCTTTATTGGTTTTCTATATGCATATTACGGATCTTCAAACCGTGGTTCATCAGCTTTAGAATATGGAAAATCTTTGAGAAAACTCGGGTCATCCTACTTGGGTGGGGAGGACGATAATGATGGAAAGCAAGATGAAGCTTCAAAATTTGGGGATGTTGAGGATGATGTTGTACCAAAGAGTTTCCCTGTAAGTTTAAACTGCTAAGCTCATCTGTACCTCTGCCTTGGTATTCTTTCTTGCTGCTCTATGATCTCTAAGTCCATACTTCTTCCAACTTTCCTACTTCAATTTGATTTTATTTAGTGATGGTTTTATTTTTCTGCTATTTATTTGAAGGTCTGTGATGATAGGCATTCAGAATTAATTCCCTGCTTAGACAGGAATCTCATATATCAAATGAGATTGAAGCTGGACTTGTCTCTGATGGAGCACTATGAACGTCACTGTCCTCCTCCCGAGAGGAGGTTTAACTGCTTAATTCCTCCTCCATCTGGGTACAAGGTGAGAATATAATGAAGCTGATTCTCAGCATTCATTGACCTTTTTCTGAAAAAAATTGCGTTGTGGCTGTCATATTATGAGCAGATATAGTATATATTTCTCTGTTGTGGTAGTTAAAGAGTGAGGTTTTACTCATTATCAACTGCCGCATGTTCATGTAATGGTTCAGGTCCCAATTAAGTGGCCAAAAAGTAGAGATGAAGTATGGAAAGCAAACATACCTCATACTCACCTTGCACATGAGAAGTCTGATCAGAATTGGATGGTTGTCAAAGGTGAAAAGATTATATTCCCTGGAGGAGGCACACATTTCCACTATGGAGCTGATAAGTATATTGCTTCAATTGCTAAGGTAAGTATGCTTTTCTTCGATCCTAAATCTCTTTACTAACTCCATGAATCCCGGGACAATGGAGTTGTGGGCTTCTTGTATCTTCTGGCATCTCGTTTCTGTGGTGTTCTCTCTATTGTGCATTGTCTTTACTACTGTTCTGGAATTTATGCTATTTAGATTCCATGGATCTTCTTAAACCTTCTTCTGCTGCATAGATCACTAAATACATCTGTGGTTTTAATTGGCAGATGCTCAATTTTTCCAATGACAATATAAACAATGGAGGAAGGTTGCGAACAGTTCTTGATGTTGGATGTGGAGTTGCTAGTTTTGGAGCTTATCTTCTTTCATCTGATGTCATAACCATGTCTTTGGCACCAAATGATGTGCATCAAAACCAAATCCAGTTCGCCCTTGAAAGGGGAATTCCTGCATATCTTGGTGTTCTGGGAACTAAGAGGCTCCCTTACCCAAGCAGATCTTTTGAGCTTGCTCACTGTTCTCGTTGTAGGATTGATTGGCTCCAAAGGGATGGCATTCTTCTTCTTGAACTAGATAGGTTACTCAGACCAGGGGGCTATTTCGCCTACTCATCTCCTGAAGCTTATGCACAAGATGAAGAGGATCTGAGGATATGGAAAGAGATGAGTGCCCTTGTCGAACGCATGTGTTGGAGAATAGCTGCAAAGAGGAACCAAACTGTTGTTTGGCAAAAACCTCTAAATAATGACTGCTATATGGCAAGAGCACCTGGGACTCTTCCTCCTCTCTGTCACTCTGATGATGATCCGGATGCAGTATATGGTGTCCAAATGGAAGCTTGCATTACGCCATACTCTGACCGTGAGTATCCTTTCTTTTCTGTTGCTTTTGTCTCTGTCTATGTTTTTGATATCATTGACGTTGTTTTGAAACAAAACAATTTAAGCTTCTTTTAAGCTGATTAATTTTTCTTATGCCAATCCACCCCCCTGAAAACAGGACCGAACAGAGATTATAGTTTAATTGAATGTGTAGGAACAATAGGCATGCATTTCTGAAAGAAAGGGTGGAAATTATAGTTTTTACTTTGAATGCTAATAATTTAGACACAACAGTGGGGAAATTTTACATAGACCACCTAGAGATTAGAAAATCAGTTTTTGATGTTTCCTCCCTTAAATCTTTATTTCTTTTTTGTGTTCTTTTTATCATATAAAGTAAACTAAAAATCAATCTACCCAACCATGATGTCGGCAAGTTTTGGTTTTAAGACCTGATATACTAAGAGATCTTTCCAGTTAAATCATATATTACCCCCAAATTAGATGCTTTTAAATCTTGATACATTTTATATATTATCAGTACAAGAACATTATAAATTCTGTACAATATTCTTCCAATTATATCCTTCACCATTAGTTTAACTGCCGTATATTGAAAGTCATTGAATTTATATATGCGATTTATGCCAGTGACTTTTGTTAACTTCTTATCTGCTTTTGGCTTTCATTAATTTGTTGTGCTTGGGTTTCTGAATCCCAGTTTGAGTGGCAAAGTTTTAAGGTAAGAATTACATGCTGACTAATAATCTTCTTGGTTTCTGTCAGATGTCCAGAAAGCTAGGGGAAGTGGATTGGCTCCTTGGCCAGCTAGATTGACTGCCCCTTCTCCTCGACTTGCTGATTTTGGTTATTCAAGTGAAATGTTTGAAAAGGACACGGTAATTAAACTCAGTTTCTTTCGTGTGTGTGATTTGTTGTAGTTTAGTTTGCCTGTGCATGTGTTGGATCTTGTTTGTAGCAATCATAAACCCCGGGACATTGCTAAAATTTTGCTGGTGTGATGCAGGAATTGTGGCGAAATAGAGTGGATAGTTATTGGAATCTCTTGAGTCCAAAGATTCAATCCAATTCTCTAAGGAACTTGATGGACATGAAGGCACACTGGGGGTCATTTGCTGCGGCTCTAAAGGAGAAAGATGTTTGGGTGATGAATGTTGTGCCTGAGGATGGACCGAACACTCTGAAGCTGATATATGACAGAGGCCTGATTGGCAGCATTCATAACTGGTAAGCACAAAAACTGACTATAATATAACTGGCTATTGGCATTTTGAGACTAATCTTATTATACTTTTTTACTCTGGCCTGGAGAAAAGAAAAATTTATTTTCCACCAAAGTTCTTGCATTGTATTTCACTTGTCGGTATCCGTGTTTCTCATGAGTCAATTAGATGAGGTGACCTTTTATTGTTAGTAGAATCACTTCAAATTCAAGCTAGCTTTGGTCATATATGTTTCCAGCTTGACTATTAGGCCTGTTTGAGTGAAATTAGATTGGTGATGATCGTATTCATTTGTCTTTCACCTTTTAGCTCTCCTAGAAATCTTCATCCCAAAAATGATTGGAAAAATTGGAACCCAGATCAAATTAGGGTTTGGTAAGTTTCCGATGGTGATTTATTGGATCGATTATTTTCTCAGGTGTGAAGCTTATTCAACATACCCCCGGACATATGATTTACTCCATGCTTGGACTGTCTTCTCCGATATTGAGAAAAGAGGTTGCAGTGGTGAGGATCTGCTGCTTGAGATGGATCGCATTCTTAGGCCTACTGGTTTTGTTATCATCAGGGACAAACAATCGGTGGTAGACTTTGTAAAGAAGTATTTACGTGCGTTGAATTGGGAAGCAGTTGCCACAACTGCCGATGGCAGTTCAGATTCAGATCATGATGGAGATGAAGTTGTGTTTATCGTCCAGAAGAAGATTTGGCTGACAAGCGAAAGCCTCAGGGACACCGAATAGAAACCATACAGCTTGTACTTTGCCTGTTTCCCTTTGTATTCTCTGCAGCCTCCAAGGGATTACGAAGCACATCCCCAGTAGTGAAGCAGTAAACAGTTTCATTTGTAGCATTAATTGATGTTTAAATTTTTTACCCCCTTCACCTTGTAACGATTTAGTTTGATAAACCAGGAACTGTCAGCATCTATAGGCTATTCCTCAATTTTTATTTTTTTTTTTTTGTTTTTCCTTTTTCCTTCATTTAAAGCTTTTACAGAAGATACTTCAGCTGATATTTAATAATCCATCTTAACTGTTGCAGCTGAAGCAAAGTTAAAAATATGTCTTCAAACTTTGCAAGTCATTTATAAATGAATTCCAAGTTGTTTATGAATGAATCGTCTTCTTTAGAGATTGTATATTAGCATATGCGGCCTTTTCTCTGCTTGTCTTCAACCTTCAAATGCTGAGTTTTTTTTTTTTTCTTTATTTTATTTTTTTTTCATTTAAATGAATGGAACTTTCAATTGCTAAGTTGATGTTTTACTGAATCTCCATACTTGCGCTCCGCTTGTAATTGTCGTGTTTCTGCTTAATCTGGAGAGCATGGCTTTCAAGCTTTTCTTGATGTCTAATGATTCTATGTTATGGTAGTTATGGCCCGTGGATTAAAAATTATATGGCTCTTCACAAAGTTATAAGAGTTGTAGGGTGAGAACTTCAATTGACTTGTTTATTTCATTAAAGATTTTACTATTGTACAATGTAAACATTTAGATCCTGTTGATTGCCCTTATGATATTGGTTTGTCAAACAAGCCAACATACCGACGGCACGTTAGAAATAAATACACAACATGGATGCCACAAAGCCACATGAAATGTCCTCGTCTCTCATTGCCATTACCAACACATACTCTCTCTCACCTCACTTTCCCCCCCCTTTGCTTGTGTCTCAACTTATCACTCATAGATTCTCTCTTTAATGCTATCGATATGTAACAAGAATGATTTAGTAGGTAACAATACTCATATTATGATTATGACATTGTCACATGATATTGTCTTATTAATTTAAAAGTATTAACACCATTCATGAAATATTACAGAATCACACGAAACGTGCAATTACTCACCCTACAATAGGAGAACCATTTTTATCTATGCTAAATATATCGGTTTATGTGGTCAACCCATAGTTGCACCCCATATTTGGGATCGAATTTATTCACTATATCATTTTGGTCTATACTATAATTGCCGACATGTATCATGCCTTTTTTTATTTGAATTCTCCCGCTTCATTGGTACACATTGGACCCCTCAAAATCCATTGCCTTCAACACACACACACACATTCCTCTTAATTTCTCTTGTTCTTGCTTTTTTGTTTTCTTGTAACTGGTAAGCTACTCACTCTTTGTTGGAAAATCATCTCGTGTCATGTGACATTAAAAGCTGCAACCTTTGGGCTCGCTCCCTCATTGTGTTCTGTAGCCATTGGTCTCATTTGAATAAAACAAACTAAAGCGAAATAAATCAATTTATTTAGAAGATGCAACTGAACAAAATTTTGACTTAGTTGCTGTCATACCACCGTAGGGATGACAAAATTCTCCACGGGTTTGGGACCCCATGGAGCTCTACCCCAAATGGGAAAAATTTTTAATAATTTTTGGGGAATGAAGTGGAGAGTGAGGGAAAAGTAATCCCCAAATTGTTAACGGGGTGGGGTTTGGTATTGCACTCCCCACCCCACCCCCACCTTAATCCCCATTATATATAAATATATTTTTAATTCTTATTTAATAATTTTTATTTTATCAACTATAATGTCAATTAATAATTTTTTTAATTTTTATGTAATATAAATAGAATATGAATAAAAGAAAACCCTACAATTTTTTTTAACTTTAAAACATTATTATATTTTCTTTTCTCTTTTAAAGTGCTGCTCTCTTTAAATATTTTTTACTTTTAATATCATTTTAAGATATTGTTTCAAATTTTTAGAGATTTTTTTTTAAAATTAAATATTTTATAATATGGTGATGATTTTATTTTAAGTATCTAATTTTTAATTTACTGAAATCATATTTTTATATCTATTATAAAATAAGTAAATGGGGAATGGGGTGGGGATGGGGGAATCATTCCCTACGTGGGGATTCCCCATCCCCAACTCACTAAATTTATTGGGGAATGGAGGGAAAAAATTTTAATGGGGTGGGGAATGGGGTAGGCATCCCCACCCCCACCCCCACCCCACCCCATTGCCATCCTTATACCACCGAGAGTGATCAACTCGATTATTCTTTTCTGTCATTTTTTGATTAATTAGTTATAATCGTATTTTACTAAGCAAAAGTAAAATACTTAAGCATTAGGCCTCTAATTGCTGTTCATTTAGCAAGCAAAAGTGGTTTTAGACCCCAATAAAAGCGGCGTCACATGGAACTTTTATTTTATTTTATTTTTTTAACTAGCTAGTGTAATGATGCATTGTTTGACAAGCAATTGTAATAACTAACAAGGTGGGGCGTGACGTGACACACTGATGTCTACAGCTTTCACATAGCTTTTTTCTTTCTTTAATCTTGAATTGGTGCACATCCAATGATCCAAATGACTTAAAATATGGTCCCCCATTATGCCCTACTTCTAAGGGAACCCAACCCCATCTCAATCAAGCTGCCTTTTGTTCATGGCATGGGGTTTGCTTTTTGTAATTCTCATGGTTATACTAATTCCTCACCTCTTTTTTTTTTTTTTTTTGGACACACCATATGAAAATTTAATATATGTTTGAATGAAAACACAACATGTACTTTAAAATATTTATAACTTGTGCTATAAGTACAGTTTCTCATAAATTTGCAGGTATAATTAACCTAAATATAAATGTAATCGGTTTATTTTATAAATGACATATACTAAGAATATACTAAAAGATTATGGTATTGAAAATTATAAATTAACTAGACAACATTAAATAACAATGTCATTGACTACAACACAAAAAAACATAATCCATTGGACGGTGATTTTTAATGTTTTAAAAAACTTCTTTTCAAATAAGATGTTTAGATAAAATTGTACACATTTGATGTAGCAAAATATGAATTTATGCTTTTATAGTTCATTACTTAACCCCAAAAATATAAAAGCTTATATTCACTGTTTGATCCATAGGGTTTACTAATGTGAATGAAGAGCTTATCCATTTCTTCAATCATGCATCCATGTTGAAACTTAGATTAATTAATTAAATTAAAAAAAGAAATGAAAAAACAACATTTTTTTTGTCCTCAAAACGAGTGGTTACGTCACCATCACCACCAACATCATTGGCGCGCCATTACCCCCATTTTAAATTGCTTAAGTCCCATCATACCCGGAGAGGCAAAATTATTGGTCTGACACGTGGCGGTACCTGGTTGGTTAGTCTCGTGTTTTTTTTCTGACCGGCTTGTGATTGTAGCCAGTTTAGAAAGGAAAAGTTTGAGGAAGAAGCTTTAGCGGAGGCCAGAGAAGAAGTGCATCGTGCTGGAAAGCAGATTGAGGAGGTGCCACGTGGCGAGCACAGGCGCTGTATATCAGGCGGACATGAAGGTACTTTGAATGTTGTTTAGGCAATTATTCTCGACAGTTTAGTTATAGATATGAGCGGATATCTTAAAGGTTCCAGCTCAGCCTCTTTCGTTGCTCCATTTTTATTTTGATTTACTTATTATTTACTCTTAATCCATTTTCTTTATTTTTTTTTTCAAAAATTAAAATTGTTTTCGTGCTCATTTCTTTTACTTTAAATTTTACTAATTTTTATTAACTTTTTTAAAATTTGATGGTCCAAAATTATGGGATTAGGCAGGGTACTGTAGTTGGATCCCGGAAACAATACTAAAGCCAATAAAAATAAGATGACATAACTATTATTTTTCTTTTTTTTTTTATGAATTATAAAGATTTTATTGATTTGTTATACAAAAGCTGTGGTGTTTCTAATGCATTGCATATATTCTCATCTAAATCATTGTATTTTCTACTCCACTCTACCAAACTTTTTCTTTTTTACATATATAATTTTGCCTAAATATAAATGTAGTGTTTTGGAGCGTTTTTAGTATTGGTTTTTAAAATGCTTTTAAATAGTCATTTTTTAGGTGATGGATGTATTTGTAATACTTCTTATAAAATTATCTACCATTGTGATTGCATATTTTTTAATTTTAAATGAAAATGCTACATAAATTTTGCGATTAATTTATACTATTACAATTCTTATCCAAAAATCTATTCAAAGTACCTCAATTTAGTAAATAAATTTATGATTACCACATATGAAGAAAAGAAACATCTTCTCTAGAATAAAATATCCAAGATGAGTCAATTTTTTTTAATACATTTAATATACCATCTTAAGAAATAATTTGACAATTGCCAAATAAAAATGAAGAGCAAGTAAATTAAAAATATTTTGTTAATTTGAGAAAATGCACACCATTTATAAAAGTAAACATGCTTCAACATAATCGCTAAATTTGTTAATGTTCTCTATTTATGACAAATTTTAAAAATATCTTTTAAAAAGCATCAACAAAGTAGAAAAGAAAAAAAAAAAGAAAAAAAAACCCACAAAAGCTTTAGTTTTCTTTTGACATCAATTCCAAGCGGGGTCCACGCGGCATTGCTTTATTTAAGCGTAATTGACTTTTTAACATGTTTTGTAGGCAATGGCAAAAGTCACGAGATGCTGCAAGTTAATGCTACGCTGTAAACTTAATTAAAGTCAATTAAAACTTCTATTTGCCAAAATCACTCTTTTGACTCCAACTTCTCAACCGGGCCCCTCGTACATTTTCATTGATATCTCATCCCATCTCACGAGAAATTCACCCACATTGAGTAGGATTATGTAAATTCAAAAATTAATCAAGCAGACATAATTGACAACTCATATATATATATATATAGATTTATTTTGAGTTTTTATTTTTTTATTTTTTTATCTATTAATTATTGATTTAGTGCTCAGAAAAAACTCAGTTCAATATTGAATTCTTATCCAATAATAAATATATTAAGGAAATTACTACATTGAAGCATCTCTTATAACCATTGGATCTAAAGTTGAAATAAGTATTAGATGTTTCAAATTTAAATTTAATGGTTGATGTTCTAAATTGAAATGAGTATTATTAGTTTCAACTTTAGAGCTAATGGCTGCAATGAATACTCTAAGTTAGAGAATAACGAATATAATTGGACACGTATGTTCAATGACTTAAAATTTAAAAAAAAAATCTTAAGATTTTAAGTTTGATTTGAAAGATCTTATGAAATTAGTCAAGTGATTTCCAATAATTTGTAAAGATTGTATTTTTGTAATAAATTTTTTTAATGAGATCCATTCAATCTTTTATCTAATTTTAAAAAAGATTATGACAAAGACCAAAACTATAGATAGATATAGTTTGTCTCATTGATTTTTTTTTCTTACGTATAGAAAGTATAAGATTGGAAAACTTAGTTTTCTATTTTTTTTTATGTCATTTCTCCCACTTTTTATGCAATCACACCAACTAATAATATAATTAATAAAAATGTCATTGTTATTTGCCTAAAATTTGAAAAAAAATTATTACTTTGAAAAAATCAATAAATTAAATTATCTTAATCTTTTTTCTCGTTGATGTCCTTAAATAATCTTTTACCTTTAAAGTTACTTTAACAAAAGATTAATCTGACTCATGAAAAAACCGAATTATCCATAGAGGTGTGGGAAGCAATTAGGATTAATTGATGCATTTGTGCAAATTGATGATTTATTTAAATTTACATAGACAATATAATACTACAAAAATAATAGATGAAAGTAATAATTTCTAAGTTTTTGAACGTTGTATGTTAACATTAAAGCAATTAAGAAAGAGAATAATTATTTTTATAAAAACGATTCGGTAAATTACTAATAATTCATAAGTTAATTTGATTAAATATTTTCTCTAATCATTTAATTTTGATACGTTGATGACACATATTGGATTGTATTTATCATCACTTGTATTGTACCCTCTAACGTAATGCTGAAACAAAAAAAAGGTGTTTTGATGAATGGATTGCTTGACTTTATTCAATGAAAGCATTAAAGCGTAAAAACAATCCACTCTATCTGAAATTTACATAAATATAAGGGGCTTAAAGATATTACTTAAAAGTTCATTCCTATTTCTCGTCTTATCTCGCGGGAAATTCAGCCCACATTTTGTAATTCTTGGACAGGATCCCGAAAACCTAAAATAGAAAAAAATGCAGAGCAATAGTGAACAAAAACAGAAGTAAATATAAATAATTTTTTTTTTGAGGGGAAAAAAGGGGGAAAAAAAAAGAGCTTTAAGTGAAAGGAGAAGTAACCAAGCATCATTTCGTCCCTTCGTTTGATATTTTTCTCGCTTTTAGTTGCTTTCATTTGTTGTGACCGAAAATCGCGGGTTTCTTTAATTTGTCTCAGGTTCGGTTTCTTACGGTTCTCTGCAGTACATTTATTTTATTCACTGAGAAATGAAATCGGTGTCTCTGGAATTAATTGTCTGATTTGCTTCTTGTTGCGTGAAACTGCCTGAATTTAGGGTTTACTAACACGTGGCGCTCATTGAGGATTTTAATTTTGGTTGTTTTTTGGTAATTTTTTGTTGTGTTGTAGTGTGCGTTTTGTTTTTTAGTTAACAGAAGATTTTGTTTTCATTTTTGGTTTTGAGTTTTGAGTTTTGAGAAGTCACTGTCAGTCTGTTTGGCTGGTGAGAAAGTGTGGGGGAATGATTCTGAGAAAATTGAAATTCAAGTGAATTTTTCGTTTGAGAATTTAGAATTGAGCATGTTAGTTATTGAGGTGCTGTGGATTGTTTATGTATATTGAATTTGATTTGTTGATTGACTGTTAATTTTCGAATTTTGTAATTTTTTCAAAAGTAAAAGTTGAAGCATTGTCGTTGTAGCTAGGTTCTGACTCTCTGATTGCTTGAGGAGGGAGTGGGTGTGGGAAATAGCTAAGAGAATTGAATGCTGGTTTTGGAGAGTCTTTAGCTCAAAGTTTTGGCCTTAGCAGAGTAGCGCTTTAGATCAGTTTTTGCATATTGAATTGCTTTTGGGTAGCAAATTAGTTGAATTCAGGGTTTGCTGGGTTTTGATTCATTGCTTGGTTGGTGATAGAACGTAGGAGAAGCTATATTACCAATCAGTTGGTGGTTTTGAATCATGAAAAGTGTTCTTATCTGCTGGGTTTTTTTTTTTCCCTGTTGTGATGATGAACGTTTTGACTGCTTAAGTTTTTATGTTGGTCTGGAAATGTAAAACTAATAAGCAATGGAAGTTTCGAAAAATGGAGACAATGCTAAGTTTATTTTTAACTAAGAAAAGAAAAAAAAAGGTGGTCATTGCTGTTTACTGATTCTCAGCTGCCGAATGTCGCTCGGCAGTCGACTAACTTTGCACATTACAATTTTCTTCTTAGAGTTGGCTAGACAAATATCAATAAGTAGCCATTTTGAATCATTTTAAGCTAATTGGATTTATTTCTCTTATTTGTCAATACAGGATAGCAGATCTTTGATACTCTGGGAATCCTTGATTCGAATGAACCTAAATGTTTCCATTTGTGAAATGAGATTCTTGATTGATGAGAGTATATTTTTCAGTAATTTCTCAAATAATTTGTACATTTAGGAGTGTGACCGTTGGTGAAAGTCATATATAGATTTGAAAAAAATGGACTCTGCAAGATGTTGGTTTAACAAGCTGAGGTCAAAAGACAAGGTAAAGCCTTCCAAGAAAAAGGAAACTGCAGGCCATGGAAAGGAGGTGTCAAAAGCTCAAACAAGTGAAGAAGTTCCATCAAATGTTACCAAGCAGAAGGTTGCAGCTGCAAAACAGTATATTGAAAACCATTACAAGAAGCAGATGAAAAGCCTCGAGGAGAGGAGGGAGCGGTATGATTTTAGAGCTTATCTTCTTAGCAATGACTATTGTTGGTTAACTTTTCAGGTTCATATTGTTCATATTTATAGGTGACTGGCTAGTTTCTATTGGTTGGAGCGTATTATATACTTGCCATATTGCTATTGCAACCTAAACTCCTTTTCCTCTCTTAGAGCATTTTGTCTGTCTCTAAAGATGAATGACTGATAATGTTTTGTTCTTGGTCCTAACTCCCAAGTCATGATTCATATGACTTTTTTTTCCCAGTGTTTAAAATATATTTTTTCAACTCCAGGTGTCACTTGGTACAATCATATTAGTTTTGTTGATTGAATTGGAAGTGATTGGTGAATGCAAATGGCATATACTGTGTACTGTATCTGGATATTGACAAACTGTTGGTTCTAAGAGAGAATATAGGCTGTCAAGACTGTGATGAAAGGCCATCAGGCATTAGATGGGTCCCTTATATTATACAAAAGGAAAATCTATTTCGCTTTCCAAGTTGACTTTCTTGGGGCCTGTTTATAACTTTACCAAAAAAGAAAAATGCTTACCATTGATTACACTCATCTACAAATTACAAACAGAATGTTGGTCGAATCATCTTGTAGATGCTTCTATATGTAGTTTTGAATTGTTTCTCAACCTTAAGAATGAATGCTGCCCATTTGTTTGTGTTGAAATCATCAAATGTGTCAGCTACATTGTTAAGTTGGTTACAAATATATACTTGCTGATCAAAAGGAATTTTTGTGATGCCAGTGCTAGAATGCTTAAATCGCCTTCAAGGAAAGTAGGAAAAACTTGAGAAGTTTTATAAGTTGTTTTTGGTTTGGGACATCTTTGGTTTTAAGTGGGTTTATGGTGATTGGACATCTGACTGTCTCAAGTTTGTCCGCTGAGGAATTTTAGTCGTCAAGAAGAATATTGCGGATCATATAGGCATGAGTTATTTCATGCATTGATGAAAAATGGCCAATACTCCCTAGAATCACCACTAGTGCTCCCACCTTTCAGATCAATGACAATTCCTTTTGAAGGATATTCTCAACTGAGGTCGAGGAAGAGCTTCAAATCAACATAACTTTGCAAATTTATGGGCTTTGTAGGGTCGGAGTATGATTACTAGTTTTTTTAATTGAGACAATGTTTGCACTTGAAGGGTTTTATTGCCTCTTCAACCTATTTTAAGTTAGAAATATTGCTTTAGCCATTCTGCATACTGGTATGCCTTCATCTGGTTTGGAGAGTAAAATTTTAGTTTGGGTAAGAGTTACAAATAAACATAACTTTGCAAATTTATGGGCTTTGGAGGGTCAGAGTATGATTACAATTTTCTCAATTGAGACAATATTTGCACTTGAAGGGTTATATTGCCGCTTCAACCTATTTTATGTTATAAATGTTGTTTAGCGATTCTGCGTACTAGTATGCCTTCGTCTGTTTGGAGAGTAAAATTTTAGCATGTAAATTTTTTGGTCAACAAGATTTTCTTTGTTTGCAAATTCCATTTCAATTATTAAATTGGAGAATTGGTTACTTGGGCCAACAACCACCCCCCCAAAAAAAAAATAAAATTCACTAGTCTGTTAATTCTATATAGAAAGGTTGATAGAAAGTGTTTGTACCATTAGATTTGTAATTTGTTTATCTGAATTGGATTACAGTGATGATGATATTTGTAAAACAAACCAACCCAACCAGGGAATGCCATTACATTTGTTTCAGCTTGACTGCTCCTGTATTAGCTAATTGTTGGCTTTAAATGCTCCAATACCTTAACCAATACTTATTTTTAAGTGTAGTTGTTCTACCTTCATGAGCTTATACATTTACCGCAGTGGTGAACCATTTTTAGATGATGATTTGGATGAAATATTATTATCTGATGCAAAAATGATTATATGCAGAAAATTATGAACAGTATAAACTTGCTTGGTAGGAAATATTAACAAAATTATCACATCTAAAGAAAATATGTCTATAAAACAATTCGTATCATTCTGTATCTAAGCATACTTTCCCGTATCTAATTACCATAAATTACTACACCGAATATGTATATGTGAAAAAGAAGAAATATAGACAATCCCTTAATAAACTTGTAACAGTAAATATAAGAAAGTGAAAATGACAACCACTTGAACAACATATAAATTACAATGATTGAATAGACAGAAAAGTCTTTGGCTTTACCTTCTTTTCTCTACATAAAATGAAATTAAAATATAGTTGTTCTACAATTTATGGTGCTTGGATCTATTAAATTTGGTACAGAGGTTTCCTATTTCCCTAATGAATCAAGTCAGTGAAGCAACTTTGAGTTGTCAGCTAAGTCTTTTATATACCATATATAAAAGGAAGTTTCTTTATGATCTTAAGTCCTTACTTCAACAAGATTTGACCACGTATATTGCTTATAAATTCTTAGTGATTCTTTCACCTGATTTCCTTGTGGAAACGTAGAAAATATTACCTAATTTTAGATCCATAGTCTCTTTTTTCTGTCAATTAGGAAATTGCGTATTCATATTGTTACCTTCAGCCTGGCATTGCCTTGCCCATGTTTAGGAGTAACACTGCTAATGTAAATTGTTCAATAGATGGAAATGTACTATTCTAGTTCGTTTAAGCCTAGTGAATGAATTTTTTTATTTATTATAATGTTATGTTTTCCAGATTTGTTTCTTTGTAATGTTTACAAAACTAATTGATTTTAACATGACTGAGCATTGGGCTTTTGGTTATTATCTTACATTTAGTTGAAGCATTACTAAATATTTTCTATTTTTGGATTTTTGAGGGATGTTTGCTAGAAAGGCCAGGTTAGGCTTATAATTATTAATGAATTTCTAACTTGAAGTTCAATCGTTACTGGTGTTTTCGGCTCAGCTTAGGCCTGTTTGGTAATATGGGGCTCTGCTTTTTAGACTAGCTTGAGAATTGAGAGGATAGTGACCCCAAATACACATATTAACACAATTTTTTTAATAAGTGATTTCAGAATGCAGGTCCTCCACTGAAATAATTTTATCTTAAATTCCTTTCAAACAAATTGACTGTTCTCTGGCAGTAAATGGAAGTATGAGAATGAGATCGATGGGTTTTCCAATTACACTATGCATTTGAGTTTTCTAATTTAAGAATTGAATTTTTATTTACCAAATAGGATAGTTGAATAACAGTGCTAACTTTGAATGCAAGTCTGATTCAGGAAATCCCCCCAAAAAAAAAAATGTTGTACTGACAGTGAATGGCTAGTAAATTTGATTAAAGTTCTTTCTGTTCTATGTATCCAGATTAGTGATTTAATGTTAAGTTAACATTCTTGATTTATTTAGCTCAATCATGAAAGCTCTTTGTTGTCTCTTCGTAGGCATTTCATTGCCAAAACTTATAAATGTAAACCTTCAAGTTAAAAGTTCAATGAAAATTTTGAGTGAAATTTATTTGGGAATTGACTATTCATGGAAATAATGAGTTTCAGTTAACTAGTATGTATTAGAGTTGGTATACGGTAGAGTTTAGGTTGTTGAATGGTATGTGATGAATGAAATACTAAGATGACTGGTCTGTTTAAGGTTCTAGGTTTCTGATGGCTGTCAAATGATATACAGTCTGAACTGAAGAGTTGAAATTGTGGTTAATCAATATGACTAATATGTTATCTGCTGGGAAAAAAGTTATATTACATGAATAATTTTACAAATCTTTGCTGGTTAAGTAAATTAGGAAATGACATTAACTTTTTTTTTTTAAATGCTGTGTGTCAAATGTGATTCTTCAGTTATATTGAATCTTTAGTAATTTGATTATGACTAATGCAGGCGCAATATTTTGGAAAAGAAGTTAGCTGATGCAGAGGTTTCTGAGGAAGAGCAAAATAATTTACTAAAGTATTTAGAGAAGAAGGAAACGGAATACATGCGCCTTCAGAGGCATAAAATGGGTGCTGATGATTTTGAGCCATTGACCATGATAGGGAAGGGTGCATTTGGAGAGGTATTACATTAATGATATATAATTTTTTCCCTATTTTGTAATTCATCGGGGAAATGCATTTGATGCTCTATTTTCTTTATTATTAGAATTTTATCTTCTGAATTTGAGGAATTAATTTTTTTTTTGACATTTCTTACATGAACACATATACTCTGTCTCTCTCTAAATGGGGGTGGGAGGATGATCAGAGATGGAAATTCTGAAGTTATGTGTTGTATAACGTTATTTTTATGTTGTGGTGTTTAGTCCACTTCAGTTTGTTAAGATATGAAATATATTCTTACGAAGTTTTGAAGAACGCTGATGTGCTGATATCGGACATCTAATCGCACTCAAATAAGAAAGAATAATAAACATAAGTTTTCCTGGATCATGCACATTTTTTTCCCTTTTGACTTAAATGCTCTCACTAACACAAATATTTCTACGTGTTTTTCTGTGTTGATTTCTAACTAATGCTGTGATAGCCCTTTTTTTAATCTAAACTTCTTTAAAAATTCATTTTATAATAATTTTTCTTTTTGTGATTGCAGGTTAGAGTATGTAGGGAGAAGGCAACCGGCCATGTGTATGCTATGAAAAAGCTTAAGAAATCAGAGATGCTTCGTAGAGGACAGGTGTACAATCAATTACGCCTGCTAGACATTTAAGCATTTTTTCAATATTCTTATTCCTATTTTAATTGGCAATATTCAGGTTGAACATGTGAAAGCTGAAAGAAATCTACTTGCTGAAGTTGATAGCAATTGTATTGTAAAGCTATATTGTTCCTTCCAAGATGACGAGTATCTATATCTGATTATGGAATATCTACCGGGTGGAGATATGATGACTTTACTGATGCGTAAGGACACATTGACTGAAGATGAAGCCAGGTTTTATGTTGGGGAAACTGTTCTAGCTATTGAATCTATCCATAAACATAATTATATTCATAGGTGAGTTCATGTTTGATTCATTTTCTACAATCCCAGTCTTCATATGTTGTTCTGTACGGCTAACCCTTAAACTGTTATATGTTACAGAGATATCAAGCCCGACAACTTGCTGCTTGATAGAAATGGCCACATGAAATTATCCGATTTTGGATTATGTAAACCATTAGATTGCAGTAATCTTCAGGAAAAGGATTTTTCTATAGGAAGCAACCTTAGTGGGGCTCTTCAGAGTGATGGACGTCCTGTGGCGCCGAGGCGTACACAACAGGAGCAACTGCAGCATTGGCAGAGGAATAGGAGAATGCTTGTAAGTTCTCTCCCATAATGTGTTTGATTTTGCTCTTCTACAGCAATGCAATTACAAATCATATCAGAACAACAGTGATTTACTGGTTCCAGTATTGTCTATCGTTCAGGATCTGTCATCACTGGTAAAAATTCTTAGTGTGGTTGTTGTCACCAAGATTGTGCCATTTGATTTATTTGAAATTTACAATTTTTTAACATTTGATGCCCTGGAAGTCTAGTAAGGACCCAATGCTCCTTATCAACTCCTCCCCTCCTTTTTCCTTCCATCTTGTGTTCATTAGAGGTAGCTTCTTGAAGGGTAATATGGGAGCCCCTCATTGACTACTATTATTAACAAATTTGAATATTGTGAAATTCCAGGCTTATTCTACTGTTGGAACTCCAGACTATATTGCACCAGAGGTTTTGTTGAAGAAAGGATATGGAATGGAATGTGACTGGTTGGTATACTAAAAATGTCTTTTCTTTTTATTAACAATTTCATTTTCTTTGAGATATGTGAAGATGTGCTTCTGTTAATACTTCTTTAGGTGGTCTCTTGGTGCTATAATGTATGAAATGCTTGTGGGATATCCACCTTTCTATTCAGATGAGCCGATGTCAACTTGTAGGAAGGTAAATTAAGATGCTAGATGGTAATTTAATTTGATTGGTTAAGTACAGAGCTGAGCCCTCAGGCTGTGCTTATAATTTTCTGTACTACTTCATTTATTAGACACTCTCTTTCGGCTTCAGTTTCTAAAGATTTTAAAAATTCTTTGTTCTTTTATATCAAACTTGATATGGATACAGTCTTGGGTTAAGTTGTTGATAATTTGGGTATTCCTTTTCTGTCTCTTGTTTGGGGTATACATTGAATTTTGTATAGTATTCAAATCTCTTCACAGTAGGGAAGATTCTAACTTGTAGTCTGCTTTCATCTTTATTTCTTCTATAACGGTTTATTTGTTTCCTAGTGTATAAAATAAAATAAAATAAAATAAAATAAAATAAAATAAAATACATATCTGCACGCTTCACCAATGCGCTTTGAGAGATTTTGAAAAATGGAGCAAAGCATTTAGGCCTGCAATTGTTGCATTCAAAACATTTTTTTGCTCATGCAAATTCGGATGTGATTTTATTCCTGACCTTAACTGGTATTTCGTAACTCCTGATGTTTTCAGGCTGTTATGATTTGTTTAGCGTCATTATGTTTCTCTTTATATCTTAATGTTTTCTTTGTTTAGTTCATGACTATGTACTCCTGATCCATTTGCAATGCTAATATGGTTAATAAATATTGTTTATTTTCTTGTCTCCAAATCAATTATGCAGATCGTAAATTGGAGAACTCATTTAAAATTTCCAGAAGAGGCAAAACTTTCTCCTGAAGCAAAGGATCTTATTAGTAAACTCTTATGTAATGTTGAACAGAGGCTCGGAACAAAAGGCGCGGATGAAATTAAGGTGTTGTGTGGTGCTCTGTTGTAAATTCTTTACACGCTTTTATAGAGTTGATTTTTGAGAAATTAACTTGTTGGTTTCTTTATTTTCAGGCTCACCCATGGTTTAAAGGGATTGAGTGGGACAAACTATATCAAATTAAAGCAGCATTTATTCCTGAAGTCAATGATGAGTTGGATACTCAAAACTTTGAGAAGTTTGAAGAGGTACATTGGAACTATATGTGCAAATATGTCTATTAACTGTTTAGATTGCAGTCTTTTAAAATTATTTCTCACTGTTCATGCAAATTTGTTGATGTGTTTAGATTTCTTTTGTTTCATATTTATTTCTCCTGATTCTTTGTTCAGGCTGACAACCAAATTCAGACTTCAGCAAAATCTGGTCCATGGAGGAAGGTCAGTGCCTGTTGTTTTTATTGTATATACTGATAGTCTAAAAGCTGATTTAGAAATATCAATAAGCCAAGTCCTTTCTGTGCAAATGTACAAGAAAGTATCCCTGTTATTTTTGTCCATTATTTGTTGCACCTCTGTTAATGGTTCATCCCTAGAGTTTCAAAGAATCTGCATTTTCCTTCTGCTTCAGGATTATTTTATCTGAAAGAATCAGGAGATGAGGTCTTTCCAGTATAGGTGCATTAATATGTATAAACACTTTCAACTCACTCCCCATCGCATATTTGCTATCATGTGGGCCTGTTGCTTTTCACCGAGTAGGTGATATGCCCACTAAATCTATATTTTTATATACATGTGGAGTCCAATATTTCATCGACATCTGAGTGTTTGACTGATTGTTTGTCAGCATTTATGTTGAAGTTATTGCTTTGTAAACCGCAACTGAAAGATGTTGATTTGTCACTGATACAGTGGATTCTGGTTACATGTTTATTTGCTGTTTTGTCCTTTGCTGCAGATGCTTTCTTCCAAGGATATAAATTTTGTGGGTTATACATACAAGAACTTCGAAATCGTAAACGATCATCAATTACCTGGGATTGGTAAGCTGCTGCTTTTCTTTTGATTTGCATGTACATCCATTACTAATTTTTTAGTTTTTTGATTTTCAACTCTGAAAATGTTTTTTTTTCTTTGATTCCCATTTCACACATCATGTATGGAAATATGGAATCTGAGTTAGAAAAGGGGGTTTGCTAGTGATGAAATCTAATGACATTGCATTAACATGTCGCTCTCTCATTTTATATTCCTCGATTGCTACATCTTAGTTCTAATGATTTCAGTTCAGTGTTTGTATTGGTTGGGATACCATAACATAGATTGTGGGGAGATGAGGACAATAATTAGTCTGGCTTAAACTGGAAATGTTTTGTCAATTTCAAGTCTGCATCAAGTATTCCCTTATGTCTGAAATTTGTTCACTTCCATATCAAAGATAAGTATTAAGTTTAAATTTAATAATGATGAATCATGCGTAGTAATAAATTTAATAATGATGAATCATGCGTAGTAACTAGGTTTTGTCCCACACTTGGCCGGCTGATCTTATTGATTTCGAACATCAATTATATATCTCTGCTGTGGTCTCTGTATTTGTAAGTAATGCAACTCAAGACTTTCGGAGGTATAATCTTTGTAATTTTCAAGTTTGACTAAATAGTGTTTTATGTGACTCTTATTTGGTATTCCATGCACAGCTGAATTGAAGAAGAAAAGCACAAAACCGAAGAGGCCCTCCATCAAATCTCTCTTTGGTAAGGGTCACCGACTTCTTTCCACCCCTGCTTTCATTGGTGGTTGTAAATATCTCCACTTGCTGACACTGACCCTAAAGTACTCGTGCACTAAATATATGAAGTATTACATCCTAGGAAACCATTATATTAAAAATTAGCATTTTCTCAAGGCGTATTTCTTTTTCTCTTATTAATTTGATTATGTATGTTTCAGAAGATGAGTCAGCTACGGTGAATCAACCTGTTCATGGGGGGAGCTTTCTAAACCTTTTGCCTCCCCAAATAGAAGTTCCCGAGAAGGAGGGTAAATCTTCCCAATGAGCTACGCTGTTTTTCTAACATCAGATGAAAATGCTTTAAAAATCAACAAAGAGGATTTTGTTCTCAGGCGAATAGCTTTTGGTTCTATGGCTCCCCGCATTTCGTATTTATAGATTGGAAGTTTTAGGGGTGAAGGCCCCAAAAAGAACGAGTGGTTTGAGATGCTAATTGGCTTTCGGATTAGCTAGAAAGAATGGTGTTCTTTGTAAAATAGTATTTATTAAGTAAATATTCTTCCAAATTTGTTTCTGTATCTTTTGGCCTTGCCATTTCATCTAATCTGCGTGAAATTTGTGTAGCATTGTTTTAATTGTAATTATTCTTGATGTTGTTTGTTTGATGATGATAGGTGTACAATTTATTTCGGTATGGAGTAAAGAAAGAAAAGAGGCAGTTCTCTTTTTGTCTCTTGCCTGTTTAATCACAATGGTTGGATCTTGTTTGTGCATGCAATGGCTTCTCCGTTGGCAAATGCCCTCTCCCCCTTTTCCTTTCCTTCCATCTTTTGGTTGCAAACTTGCAATTGGAGAACTTATCGCATATTAAAGAAAAAATTGTTTTCCATATTTATACAGAAGCAAAACCTAAATTGATTTGTGAGCATACCACTCGGATTCTACGGATTTGAACATGGTGGCCAGCAATATAAAATATAAGTTGGGTTTAGTTTTTAAATTTTTTTGAAAGCAGATGATATAACTCAAATTAAAAGGTAATATTGTCCTAGTTTCAAAATTTTCTTTTCTCTTATAAAACCCATCAAGGACCAGGAGGATGAAAAATGTAGTGAAAATATATTGATTGGTTAGATTTCTTTTTCTCATAAGTCGTGCATGCTCACTCATAAGATTGGAATATAATATACATAAAAAAGGGAAAGAATAAAATCTAATTTTAGAAAAAAAAAAGTATTGATCAATCACCAATGGGCCAAGCGTCCAAGCCCAAGAAATTCTTAATCCTTGGTGGGTCGGTGTCTAGGATTACACTCCACGGGTGCGGCTTTAGACTATTCTCCATTAGCGTAATATTCGACCCCGATGGTGGTCCTCATAGTCATTAATCGTAAGGGTTGGGCATTCGAATCGAGTTCAATCGAATCGAATCGAATCCAAAATTTATTTCGAATTTCGGTTCGGTTTAATTTAACTTGAAACCCGATCGAAATGAAAAAACCGAATGGATAAAAAACCAGAACGCAAGCCCCTTCCCTCTCTTGACTTCTTGTTCTTTATTGGCAAAGAGATAGAACGACACATACAGTCACACACACGCGCGAACTCGCTGCCGCCTCTAACAAACGCGCACGCCCACGGTCTAGTTTCTCTAACCCTAAGCCAACAAAAGCCCAAACCCACGCTGCCGCTGCCGTCACTTCCGTTCAAGGGTGCCGACGCTGCAGCTTCTAGCCGTTCTCGCTTTGCTTCCTCGTTCCACCTGCTGTCGTCTCTGCTGTTGCTGCCTCCGGCTTCGTTCGCCGTCGTCAGCCGCACAGGGTAAGGTTAGACATGCGATTCCAAATGGTGCATGAATGGCTGTTTGTAATTCAATCTTCTTTTGTGCTCGGGTGAGAGGCGTTACAGGCACTGAAACTGACCAATCTTCTTTTGTATAATGGCTGTTTGTAATTGTTGCCGATTTGTTTTCTTAATATTGTAATTTTTGTTTTCTTGAGCGCTCATGGATGGTCATGGGTTATTAATCTATTATATATGTTTGTCTTTTGGTATTCATTTTTGTTTTTCATTTTTGCGTCATTGAGCTGGGCTGGTGTTTGAGATTTTTGGAATTTTAGGTGGCTGCCTGGCTGGGATTTGATTCATTTTGAAATTGAATTGAATTTTGGAATAGGTTCTAACCCGGATTGCAACCCAAACCGAAATTTAGACCCTAATTTTATTTCGGTTTGGTTTGGGTTTGCGTTTCAAACCCGATTGAGTTGACTGTTCAATCTGAATGGGTTCTAACCCAAACCAAAACCCCATTTGGGCGCCCCTATTACTACTCATTACTCACTAGTATTTCTTTTTCGCTCTTCAGCTTCAAACCCCTGCCATTGCATTCGCTCTTGCTGCCTTTTTTGTTTTCATTCTCAAAAAAGCACATTAAGAATGCAGGTAACAATTTGCAACATTTTTTAAACTATTTATTCATTCATTAATTTCATGATCGAATTTGATATTTAATTGTTGAGCATTCAATTCACTTGCAGGCAAGTGATAGGTTTAATATAAACTCCCAGCTAGAGCATCTGCAAGCCAAATACGTTGGTACTGGTCATGCTGATTTGAACAGATTGTGAGCATCAGCCATATTATTTTTAATTTATATATTTCTATTTATTTTTATTTATTTGATTGTGTTAATTAACTTTGTTTTCAATTTTTCAGTGAGTGGGCTGTGAACATTCAGCGTGATAGCTATGCGTCTTATGTTGGGCATTATCCAATTTTGGCCTACTTTGCTATTGCCGAGAATGAATCTATTGGAAGGGAACACTATAACTTTATGCAGGTTATTTTATTTAAATTTCATTTGTGTTTGATGTAGATTATAATTTTTATATTCTGTGGAAGTGGATGGTTTATGTGTGACTTGTGTTGAGATTCTCTTGTATTTTTTGTGATGAGATTCTTTTATATTTTTACTCGCATTAATCCATGTTAGTTTTAATATTTAGACTTGGGTTCATTAGGATCTATGTAGCTGCCTTTTTTTTTTTTTTTTTTTGAAGAAGGTTTTCTGAGGGTGTCAATCAGTTTATATAGGTGGAAGAATTTGCATCTGGTTATGTAAGTTAGGAATTGTTATTGGAACAGCTATTTTCCTTTTTTAAGTTTGGAATATTGTTGGAAGGTTTATGGAGGTATTAGCATTTGTATGGTTTATGAAAAGCATGTTCTTTGTTGATATTTATTCATTTTGATGCCATTCATCATCTTATTATGCTTTCTTGATGACCCACTTACACGTAACCATTAATAAGAAAAATGTTGAAGAAGAAAGTGATGAGAATTAGATGTAGGTGTTTTATTGTTGTTCAAAGTTTGCACTATTAGGTCATTGTCAAGGTCTGTTCTTCAAGTAACCATTCATTTTGACTTGACTGAAAGTTTTGATGCCTGGAAAACTTAAATGTCATGGTCCTATACATTGATTGTACACCAAAGTAATCATAGGGACAAAATAATGTTTGAAAATCTTCTCATGAGATCAAATTAAAGCAAAGATTCTGTAAGTATTGTTTCGAATTTAAACACTACAAGTTCATAGATGAAAATGAACTATCTATTATGTGCTTACTGCCAAGAATGAATATATGAATATATGAACTTGACGAACCTGAAAATGAGAGGTGCAAAATTAAGGTTGTTGGTCTCTAATAATGCTAACGACCAGAACCTGAAAATAAAAACTAAATCCTAGTGTTGAAAAACAAATTTTAGAGAAAAATTTGGTCTTTAAAAATTCACCACCACTTAAGATTTTTCAACCTTAGGCTTGGCAGAGGATATTGATAAGCCTAATTGTATAAGGGTTTGTCAAAAGCAAAACCTTTTGAAGAAAACCATCTCTTCTTGGTACATTCTGATACTTTCAGATGCTGGATGGTTTAACGGATGTCATTTCTGGATCTGGATGCCTGAAAACCTTAGGTAGGATCAAAACAAGGGTTAAATTGGAGATTGGATGGGAAATTGTGGTAGTGACTTTAAAGTGCAATTTTTCCCTAAAATTTATTTTTTTAACCCTAGGAATTTTTTATTTTATTTTAAGGTTTTAGTGGTGGAATTTAGATAGCATTTATAGAGACCAAAAATCTTAATTTTAGCTTCATCAAGATCCTGGGTGCGAGATTTGTGAGCTTGAAATTGTTAAATTCGAGATGGTACTTTCACTTCGTTTAGCTTTAATTTGATCTCCTGGGTCTATTTATGCCTCTAATCAATATCTATTTTTTTTTTTTTGGTTTGTCGTTTTCTTGTCTTTCAATTTCACTAGAGTATGATGGTATGCTACTAGTTAAAGTCAAAAGTGCAGGTCTCATTTACATTGGTTGTGATAGTTGGAAGCAGGGTACAAAAATAATTTTGGAGGACTAACTTGTTGAAATCTTACTTGTCATTTTACCCAATTTCCAGATGTAATCTGTTTGAAATTTTTAACGTCTCCATTTTTTTTCCCTGGCCTTCTCCAATAGTGGTTATAGGTGCATGCTAGTTTTTGAAACTATTTTGTTGACAGTATGAGTTGGCTTAATAGAAATCCAGAATTTTTTAATTATATTCTTCCAATTCTTCAGATTTTGCTCATTTGTGGTAACTTATGAGAGATTGGCTGGGTTTATTGATGGTCAAAGAGGATCTCTCCAACGGTTAATAACTGGATGCAAAGAATTAAAAATCTATACTATTTGGGGTGTGTCTGTGTGTGTCAAATAACTGTTTTACTATTATTCTTGTCTGAATTATTATCTTGTATATGACTAGTCTAATGTTTATGGTTTTTAATCTTTTTCTGCAGAAAATGCTTTTGCCTTGTGGTCTGCCCCCTGAAAGAGAAGATGATTGAGAGTTTAAGATGCTCTTTCTGAGAACGGAACATTTTGGGCTCCAGCTTTCTCCAGGCTTGAGGAGCATTTGTGATATTGCTAGGTGTTCGCTTTCAAGTAACAATGTTCATGTGATACTGACAAAAACTGTGTAGTATTGTGTACTGGGTTGAATGCTCTAGTGTTATTGTGATCCTTGGATTATATAAAGTTTTATGTAGTTGATCAGTGTGCTCGTAAATTGTTTAAATTAAAGTCTGAAGGCTATGGATCTGAACTATTGTGCCCACTGCCCTGCTTGATAAATGTTTATTTCTGGTGAGAAAAACATTGGTGTTGTACCCTGTTTACCTAAAATTACCTATAAATAGGCCCCGTGTCGAAGCAGGGGCTTTTTGAAGCAACCTGCAAACTAACCTGAAACAGGTGGTCTGCAAATGCACTAATATTACGCGATAACGATTTCTTTGATTGTGTCCTTCTGAACCTTTTGGAGGAAGAGTGGAAATTATGATGGGATCTCTGCGTGTTATCAATTTAAGCACTACATAAATTCGCATTTGACATCGGAGCTAATTAAGCAGAGGTCATAGCTAACATTGTAATTCGTGAACGAAACGGAAATGTTGAACTAAGTAATGGGTTAGCTGGATGTAATGAGTTCACGGATAAGGCAAATGGTATTACGGATAGATTTGAAGAACGGGCTGTGAGAATTGGTCACTATGCAGATTTAGATGGAATAAGTGATCAGCTGCCTAGTAGTAGTGGAGGTAGGCAAGTTGATATTCATTTCGATGGGGGAGTCGATGAATTAAGGCCTTCGCTATCAGGTAGTGTTGAGGAAGGTGTTTGAAATTATGGCAGTAAGGGATTTCATGGAATACTGTGATTGTGGGACTTGCGCGAGATGGCTTGTATGAAGAAGCTTTGACGATGGTTAGACAAATGGGGAATGTTAACTAAAAGCCTGATTCATTCACTTTGTCCAGTGTCCTTCCTATATTTGCTGACTATGTTGATGTTATTAAGGGCAAGGAGATACATGGGTATGCTATTTGGCATGGATTAGAGACAAAGGTGTGCATTGGAAGTAGCTTGATCAACATGTACGCAAAGTATGCGAGAGTGCATGATTCACATTGGCTATTTTTGTCTCCTACCTTTAAAAGATGCAATTTCATGGAACTCGATTATTGCAGGGTATGTGCAGAATGGCCTGTTTGATGAAGGACTAAAATTCTTTGGGCAGATGTTAATGGCTAAAACTAAACCAAGGCATGTTACTTTTTCTAGTATCATGCATGCTGAACGTACTGAAAGTGTCTGGTTGACGTTGTTGTCTGCTTGTAGAGTCCACAGGAATGTCGAGTTGGCTGAAAAGGTTGCTGACATGATACTTATGATCGATCCCAATAACACGGGAGCTTATGTTATCCTGTCAGCTGCTCTGATATGGAAAGATGCAGCAAGTTCAAGAGTCTCTATGAGAAATAAGGGCACGAAGAAGACACCAGCTTGCAGCTGGATTGAAGTAAAAATCAAGGCATATACTATACATATGCTTTTGTGGCCGGAGATGAATCCCATCCATACTATCACAGAATAAATGAGGCTCTGAAAGATCATTTGGAACGGATGGAACAAGAAGGGTATGTTCCTGATACTAAAGAATGTACTCCTTGACGTTGAAGAGGAACAAAAGAAAAACATACTATATTACCATGGTGAGAGACTTGCCTTAGTTTTTGGTATCATCAGCACGCCTGATGGGGCAACAATTCGAGTAATAAAGAACCTTCGAGTCTGAGAGACTTGCCTTAGTTTTGTAGGCATTTCTTGCTCTTTCGAGCATGCTAAGCCAGAGAAGATGTCTATAACAGCCTTATGGTAACTTTCCAGTCGAGTTTTCAGTACAGGAACTGGAAATGGTGGCTGTATGCATCATAACTTTGTATTCGAGGAGCATGTTCTCAATGCCAGCCTATCCTTAGAATTGTGCAATGATCCATAATTACATTCATTTCGAGTGAATCTCTTGGAGTATCACCAATAAAACAGACCAAGCCACTTTTTGACATATAGATAAAATCCATCTGAATTAATATTCGAATCTAATTACAATTTAGTAGTTTGCCTCTAATTTACTTGTTAGTTGCTTCTTAGACTTTTTAGTTATTGAATTAACATGGTATAAAAAATAGCTGTTGCCTATAATTATTATTGTTGTGATGTAGTTGATCTCGATAATCATATCTCAATATGATTGGTCAGATATGATATCACCCTCCACTACATCATAATTTAATTACTTTACGTAAAAAAATTAAATTAAATAGTTTAATGGTTTGATCCACACATAATCTGAGTCTTAAGATTTAACTGGTATTCTTCCATTCTCCATTTGTAATTGCATCCCAATTTTTATTAAATTGGTTCAACTCTCTGGAATAGTATCATCCACCACATTTTCTCTTCACAGTATCTGCGGGGTTCCGAGTTTTGCCTCAGTTTTCTTACGAATTCATCTTTGAATTTTCAACAATTATAACGTACTAAAAGAAAACAATAGCAAAATTGACTCAACAGGGTACAAAGTACAGATTGGACTTGTCCAGCCCTGTGGCCCAAACTCAAATCAATAATTGACGTTGGGTCCTTTAGGCTCGTGTCATTAGACCGAGCATAGCCCAAGAGGTAGATTGGCCCACCAAAAAGGCAACGACAAAGGGCCAGATGGGTGTAATTTGGACCACAAACTCAGAATAAACAAATGGTTCAATCAGTCAATTTCATCACCAACTATTTATCTATTTGCAAACAAGTGAAAGCAACATTGCCTTTTTCGGGATTCAAAAATGCATCCATGGATAAAAGACGTCTCGAATTTTTTATTTTCTTTGCCTCTTCAGGCTGCATGCATTTGACAAGTGAAAGGAGAACAGAAAACCTCATCTTCAACTTTGTTGCTTTCCGAGAAATAGAGAGTTTGTTTTGTTGATTGTCTCCCTTTGTTACTATTTGTCTAATCTCAATGGCATGGCATAAGATCAGCACATGTGAAGGCATAAGTATTAGAATGTTGACTGTTCACTGTCATCTCTGCTGCCCCTCTTTTGATTTCTGAGCCTCAACCTATTCAACTTTATTATTATTCATGTCCCCCCCCCTCCCTCCACACCCAAAAAAATACTTCACGTGTTTAAAACATGTCATTTTATTGTTTGATTTCTCTTATTTAAAGATTTTGGATAATTAATCATCCTATGTAGTATGTTTTCATTTCATTGTTTATAATATGAACCTGAATTGAGTATATAATAAATTCATGGACGATCTTCATTCTTAAGTCGTTTTAAAATGAATTCGACCCATCAATTCATAACAATTGTAATCAAACAAAAGTATTAAGCAATTGAGAGAAAGCATGGTGCATGAATTTGCTATCAACCCTCGGGGGCATTAATAGTTGGACAATTGTAATTTAAAAGTTATAACATTAAAAAATTTGTTAAACATTATCTACTGTATCTTAAAAGTTATATTGATATAATTTTTTATTTATATAATAAAAAATTATTATATCTTTAATAATTTTATTAAAATTATTATTTAAAATTTATATTTACTATATATTACTACATTTTATTTTATAATTATAATTTTTTTACAATAACTGTATCTTAAAAGTTAACACCATCTCAAACGCAACCTTTATGTGGAGGACAAGATAGAAGCAGCAACATTAATTTTTACAAAATCAATTCTTATCGTATTTTACAAAATTGTTTCAAATTTTTTTTTATAGAAATGATTAATAGCGTAGGTTGATAGAAATCATTAATTTTTGAAAGTCGGTGAGAAAATATTAAATAGTTTAATAATACCAGCTAATGATGTCGTTAACCTTTACCTTTGTTAATTAGTCTAATTTAAGTAGTCTGAGTAGGTTTTACAGTTCATCATGATTGTTAGATCATCATTAAAAACAAAAGGCAATAAATTACTAAAATGCCCACCCCCGGGGGATGATTATTTTATTTATTGAGTCCATAAGAAAGAACAAAGAGTTAATGAAATGATTATTATTAAATATTAAAACAGTCGGCTCTCATGATCTCATCTCTATTACAATAATAGAATAATTAAATTTAAAAGAAATATATATCGTAGAATAAAATATTAAACTTAAACACAACAATTAATTAATTTATTTTTTCTCCTAAAATATTTACTACGGAACGGATACCAAATTGCAATTTAAAAAAAAAAAAAAATCCAATAATATATCATCCAATTTCTCGTTCATCAATCATCGTCCATTTCCATTCACTTTCCCTTCATTTTCTCTCTCTCTCCTTCATTCTTTTCTCATAAAATTTCCCGAGAAAATTCAAGCTGTTTTCTCAAACTCAATCCTTGTCTCCAACTCAGATCCGATTCTCCTCCCCGAATTCTTGCCTCAAGTTTCGCCTGCTTAGATTCTTTTCGCTCTGTATTTTTCCCTCTGAAAGAATTAATTTAAGGAAAAAAAAACACCATTTCTAACCATTATTTTCTCTTCAAAACCCCACCTTTTTTCTCTTCAAAATTTTCCCAGAAAATGCATTATTGTGATCGCTCAACAATGTTAACAAATGGGTATTGCTTGGTTTTTTAAGCAAACTCATGTTTTGTTTTGTATAGTAACAGATAGATTGTAAAGGGTAATTTTTATTTTAAGTTGCATTGTTTTTTTTTTGGTTTATCAATAAATTTGATGGATCTAAAGATTCTCTGACAAGGGAATCTTTTGTGGGTAGTTTCATGTTTGGTGAACAAATTTGATTGTAATATAATTAATAGTGGAAAGAAAAAAAGTCCAAATTTGTTGTATTAAATTTTTTGTTCGGGTCAAAAGTAGATCCATGGATCATGTAATTGGAGGCAAGTTCAAGCTGGGGAGGAAGATCGGGAGTGGATCGTTTGGTGAGCTTTATTTAGGTGCGTATATATTTTGTGGTTCTTTAGCAGCATTTTTGTTTTAAAAATTTTTAAGCCTTTAATTTTGTTTGTAACTTGTAAGTATTTTTTTTTATTTTGGTTTATTTGCTATAGGGGTTAATGTGCAAACTGGCGAGGAAGTTGCTGTGAAGCTGGTATGTGAAACTTTTATTGCTTTATTGTTGATTTTGTTAATTATAAAATTTATAGGGAAGTTTGATTTCTTTTTTGATGGTAAATGATCATCATGTATTGGACGTTACAAGTGGTTTTGGATTAATGTTGGTTGATTTTTGCTTTTGTTAGTTTCATTCATAGAGTGAATATCAAGATGTGGTATGAAGGTTAAGTTGTGATCTATAAGAGGATGAAAAAATGCTGCAAATTCTTTTGTCTTTGGCATACCAAGTGAAAGGACTAAATGATTTTTGCATTCCGATTATTTGATAATAAATATCAAACTGCTACTTTGCTGAGGCGATCAGATAATGAAGTTTGTTTCTTGGTGATGAATTGGACTTAAGTTGTTGAGAGTTGTATTTGAGATGTTACCAAAGAGTAATGGATGGAACTACAAACCTTACTGCATGCTGTTGTCCAAAAATTATTTGTATTAACGAACCAAAGAAGTTTGCTGAAATCTTTCTTTGAGTATGCTGTCAAATGTGCAGTTTTTCCTTTGACATGTGCATGTTTTTGTTATACCTTGGAGTACTTAATTCAAGTTTTTCTTTCACCTTTTAGTGTAACTTGTTTTTATCTATGATATTCTCCTTTTTTTTTTTTTTTCAAATTTTGAATTATGTGCCAACCTTCATTTGTCCTTTTTCATTCAGGAATCTGTGAAGACGAAGCATCCTCAGCTTCACTATGAATCAAAATTGTACATGCTTCTTCAAGGAGGAAGTAAGCTATTATTTTAGTTAATTATCTAATTAGATTGATATCGTGGATTCTTTATGTGGATCGAAATCAAAATACGACTTTCTTTTTCTTGTTATTCACTTAAATTTTTATCTGCATGTAGCGGGTGTTCCCCATCTCAAATGGTTTGGAGTGGAGGGTGAATACAATGTCATGGTTATTGATCTTCTTGGACCAAGCCTGGAAGATTTATTTAATTACTGCAACAGAAAGTTTTCTCTGAAAACAGTTTTAATGCTTGCGGATCAATTAGTAAGTATGCTAATGGTCTCAAGAATGTTCTACCTGGTTGATGCAGTTTCCATGCTTAGACTGTGTTTTTATTTTTCTGCCTTATATAGATAAACAGAGTTGAGTATATGCACTCACGTGGTTTTCTACACCGTGATATAAAGCCTGACAACTTTCTGATGGGTTTAGGGCGCAAGTCAAATCAGGTATATTCATATATGTGTCTTCTTTCTTGCATGCACTTGCATAATAGATTCTTGACTGCAACAAAATTGTAACTTCATGTAAAGATTTTCTATGTGACCTCGACTGAAAATATTCGACATTCAGAACGTGAATGTCTGCAGAATTTCTTTTGGCCAGAATATATGAGAGTCATAAGTAGGAATTAGTTTATTGAAAGATCATGTGGAGAGTAAAAGTAAAGCTCATGTTGAATTTATTATGGTTAGTTGAATTATTCATAAACATGAGCTGATAATCGTATATGTTACCGGAATAAAAATGAAGGTAAAAGAAGATAGAAAATATAAGGCATGATTGAAAAGTAAAAAGCTAACAAAGATACACTACATGTCATCATATTGAATTAATTATGGTTACTTGAATTATTCATAAACATGAGCTGATAAGCATACCCGTGATAAAAATGAAAGTAAAAGAAAATACAGAATGTGAAGACATGAATGAAAATTAAAAAGCTAACAAAGATACTCTCTACATATCATCAAACAACATAGACAATGGGGAGACATTGTTGCTATGTTGTTTGGTGATATGTAGTGTATTGTTGTTAGCTTTTACTTTCAATCATTTCTTTTGTTGAAAAATACTGTTCTGTTTGTGCTTCCTATTTAGTAGGACTGCCCTTTTGTATTTATGAATATGTTAGTGCTTGTCCCAGAGAAAAAAAATTGTGGTCCTGTTCTCACTCATGTTTTCTTGATCATTTACCACACAAGAAGGTTCAGGAGTGGAATCTCTACATTTTTATCTTTTGCTGAGCTTTCATGAGATTGAGTTGTCCAATCTTGCAGTAATTATCATATAGAACAAGAAATGCCCTCTTGCCCTTGCAGCATGGAACTTTCGCTTTCCGTTCCAGGATAAACACGTGAATATTTTAATTCATGTTACTTAACGCTCGTTGAAATTACTGAGTCAAACATTTCATTGATTTACCCAGTAATTTGTTAGTTTAATTATGTTGTGCTCATTTGTTACACCTTGAATGACAGGTATACATCATTGATTACGGCCTTGCTAAGAAGTATAGGGATCTTCAAACACACAAGCATATACCATACAGGTATTAGTATTCTTTCCTCTGTTTGCATAATTTGCTCTTCTGGTTCCTTGCTTGTTCACCATTTTGAACTCTCTTATAGTATTGCAATGTTATTTGATTTGAGAATAGTTGCCTTCTAACTGAATGTTACTGGTGCATTTTGATGTCAAAGTTCTACTTTTAAGTCTCAATCTGTATGAAGTTTTAATCCTTTTCTCTTTCTCTTTTTGTGGATTTAAGGTTGAGCTATAGGACTTTCTTGATTCTTTGTATTCTTTTAGCATGTAGAAGAGGATTGTTAAAGATATGTAAGGCAGAGAGTTGCTTTTGTATATAAATGCACACCCCCATGCGACTCTCTCTTCCATTAGATGCGTGCTTAGGATTCTTGAATTGCTTTTACTTAAGCAGTGATTGGGACCAGGCACTTATATTAACCGATTGTGATTTGTTTCTTACTATAAGTTTTGAAATAGGCGAGGAATGCAAATAACACAAAAGGTTTTGAGAGTCTGAGGCTGAGA
Source organism: Citrus trifoliata (assembly GCA_018350135.1). NCBI lineage: Eukaryota > Viridiplantae > Streptophyta > Magnoliopsida > Sapindales > Rutaceae > Citrus > Citrus trifoliata. Next base: position 5,834,200 of record CM031392.1, read on the forward strand.
AAAAGTCTGCCTCCTTTACGTGATGTGCCTCACTCTTATATTTTAAGCATGAATGGATTCCATCAGAAATTCTTACAAAATAAAAGTGGAACCAAAGGCAATCAAAGCTGAAATGAAATGACCAACAGGCAACATTTTAGTTATTGGCATAGTGATCAATTATTGATAAAAAAAGCCAAAGATCTCCAAGTATATGAGTAATGGTTTCCCTTAACGGAGGGACTTTGGAGAAGCCTCATATTCTTACGTTTTCTGTTCCTTACCTGTATATGTAAGGAAGAAATTATAGCTGTGTAAAGGTTTTATGTTAGAACTTGTGAGATTACATAGGAGATTGGGGGCAGCTTTTAAGATGAAACTCTCCAAGCCTTCTGTGATTGATATTTTCTTTCTAGTTCAGAATCTTGTCAATGTTTTGAAGGTCTTCATTGAGTTCTCGAAGAATCTTTTTACCTTCTCTAAGTGTTCGTTGTATTTTTTGGTTTTTGTAATTTGCTTCATTCTTCTCAAGTCTTCATGTTATCTTGGAAATGTACCACTATGTTCTTATGAATGGGCTCCTGTGTATGTGAGTATGCGTGCATTTTTCTATTGGAAACGTTGTATTATTTTGTGGTATTTCTTTCAAACACTTTGGTTTATTTCTGAATTCCCTCAATTATGGTGAGTGTAAAACCCTTTTCCTTTGTTATCTTTTATGATGTTCATGAATATTCATTATGTTGTTCTTTATACAGGGAAAACAAGAATCTTACAGGAACAGCTCGCTATGCAAGTGTTAACACTCACCTTGGAGTTGGTGAGTTAAGCTATTTAATTGAATCATTAAAGATTTCCTTTTGTTGTCAATGTTATGTTTACTTGTGTCAAAATTTATATTGAAACTAATTGTGATACTATTTTGCTTTCAGAGCAAAGCAGAAGAGATGATCTGGAATCTCTTGGATATGTGCTTATGTATTTTCTCAGGGGAAGGTTCGACGCATAACCAAGTCACTCCTTTCTTTATAAACCTTAGTCATACTTTAACTTCGTTTCTATTTTTCAGTCTTCCCTGGCAGGGATTGAAAGCAGGTACCAAAAAGCAGAAATATGACAAGATTAGTGAAAAGAAGATGCTTACTCCTATTGAGGTATCATTTTGATCAAACATACGAGTAGAGGAAAATATGTGGTCCATTAAATTAGCTGACTCTCAATAAATTTTTAATGCCGATTTGTTATTTTCCAGGTCCTTTGCAAATCTTATCCTTCAGAGTTCACATCATACTTCCACTATTGCCGGTCATTGCGGTTTGAAGATAAACCAGATTATTCATACTTGAAAAGGCTTTTCCGCGATCTGTTTATACGAGAAGGTTAGCTTGTAACTCTTTAAGAGTCAGTTCTCATATTCACCTTTTTGTTTAGTTGCCAAAACTCAGAAATAAACTGATCTCAATTGTAACATGTGCAGGTTATCAGTTTGACTATGTTTTTGATTGGACTATATTGAAGTATCCGCAGACGGGCTCCAGTTCAAGATCACGAGTAAGTAGTTTTAATGTTGTTGGCATTATTCTGAGGGGAAAAAGGTATGTTTGCTTTTATTTCTTAGTAAACGATGATTCTTGTATAATAACTCTCCCTTTATTTTGATTCGACAGCCAAGCGGGAAACCAAATTTGAACCCTGCGGGACCATCAGCTGAAAGAGTAGAGAGGCCTTCAGGTTAGTTCTTTTTACAGCTTCATTTGAAACAAGTTTCTGTAATCTGAGTGCTGAATCTAATAGGTGCTTATAATTATCTTTATAGGTATGATTGAGGCTGGGGCTCAAGCGTTTGATCTGTTACTTTGCCTGTATAAGGAATTTTAGTTTTTTGAAGTGCTGATTTGTTTAATCTATTTTTTTAGAGCAAATGTTTTGTTGATTTTTTTGTTTTCTAAGAGTTTTATGCAGTTTATTTTCTTGTTAATTTGAAATAGAAACTCCCCTGACTTCCTTGCCCCTTCACACTCCCCACCCAAAAACAAGAAAGTTCATGAGGTTTATTATGTATCTTGTAGGACAAGAGGTTCGAGATAGATTCGCTGGTGGAATTGAGGCCTTTGCAAGACGGAATACATCTGGTCATGGTCTGCATGGTGATCACTCAAGGCACAAATCTTCAGATGATGTGCCATCATCAAAGGATGTGGTGAGTAATTGCCTATGCATAATTTTGTATGCATCAACTCCTTGTATTGCTGTTCCTATACATTTGGAGTTATGCTCAGTTTAGTGTTTTCATGAATAGAAGTCAAATATAATGCTGCCAAGTTTCTAAACTACTACTTGTTTTTGCTCAGCAACCTGATTCAGAAAGGCCTCGCTCTTTGTCTCGAAACAGTAGTTCTTTAAAGAGGGCTATCATGTCAGGTGGCCGACCGAGCTCATCTGGTGACCATAGTGAAAATCGGTCAGGCAGACTGGTCTCAGGCTCTGGCAGTGGTCGTCTGTCTACTACCCAAAGGGCTCAACCTGGGTATGAGTCTAAGTCATCATCCTTCTCTCGTGGTGCAGCCACAAGAAGTGGTCGTGATGATGCACTTCGGAGCTTTGAGCTCCTGACAATTGGTTCAGGAAAGAGGAAATAAAAGACAGAACTATCTGGTAAGATGGATTTGTCTCTACCGAGGATGAAAATTTTCTTGCTGCTCCCATCGAGATCCCTGCACTGAAATGGTTTTACCACATTTTGTATATGTGTACCCATTATTGGAGTCAGTCCACGGCCACTGCCACAGCCAGAGCTAGAGAAAGCTCTTTGTACTTTGTCAGGGATTTTTGCCATTATGTTATGCTACTAGACTCCTAAAAGGAAGAGAGCAAATGATGATTTTACCCTAGGGAATTTGTTCATAAATTTGAACACTAGTAGTTGTAATAAAGACCTGCGTTATATTTTGTTCAGAAGAAAAACTAAGCCAAATATTCTAGTTTATAGCTTTTTGTGACTCCTATTATACCCCTCTCAAAAGTAAAGTGCAATATCTCGAAGAATTTTGTCTTTTAGTCATTGGATTTGGATTCATAAGAGTCCACACCACCAATTTGGATCCGCGAATGTTTTTTTTTTTTTTTAATATAGTTCACCAAGTCTCAAATCAAAGTTGCTTCGCCGGGATCTTCATCATCATTGAAATTTTTCAGTGTCATCAATATGCCTTGAAAACTGAAGTCAGTAGTATAGAAAAAGATCAAACGTGCTTGCAAATTAATGTATTACATCGCCAAAATGTTAATTTTATTCATTTAATCAAAATATGAAAAGAGGGAAAATGAATCACAAAACAAGTGGGTAACAAATGAAAGCAGTGCTAATAGTAACAATATCACATGATTAGAAAGAAAATCACAAGAAGAAAATCAACCCAGTCGAGTTCAATGCACTTTTTAGCCAAAGACGAAATGCTAAATTTTAATAAAATAGATGATTAACTTTAATTTTTGCTTTTAATTTTCTAGTTAAATTGCAAAAAGATTTTCGTTTTTAAATAAGGAATGAAAAACTTTTTGTGCCAATCAGGTGGCACTCAGAAGTGAGTTTCGATTAAAAAACAGAGGCGTGCATTTTATCAAACACTTTGGAGATTGGGGGACATTGTAACACTTCCATTGCGGTTCACAGATGCCATGCCAATGCCGACCCATCACCACTCTTTTTCTTTTCTGATTTCTCCGTGAACTCCACAAAGCTGTTCCTTCGTCTTCTTCAAAATCAAACCAATTCTCTTTCTCATACATACCTAAACACCCGAGCTAGAAGCGAGGCCAAGCCTAGCCCCCATTCGAAAAGCTCGCCAACTTTCTCTCTTTCACGCTGGGGCACACATAAAATAGCATAATATTATCTGGGTTTGTCTTTGTTGAGTCTGTTTTTTGAAATTTTTGGTGGGGTTGTTAGTTTTTGGGATCTAGGGTTTTAGTTAAAAAGTAGCAGCCGAATTGAATTGAATTTGATTGAATTTGATTGAATTGAATTGTTATGATGGAAATAGAGGTAGTGGGTGGTGAAATGGCGTCCTTCGATGCGGATTTGTTACAGTTACCGGAGTTCTCACAGTTGGCTCTCAAATCCAATCCCCATCTTGCTGAAGAGCTCTTCTCTATATGGCTTTCGCTTCCCGAGACTAACAAATTGGTGCATATTTTAAATTTTTTATTTTATTTTATTTATTTATTTATTCATCCTTTAAGCTTTTCATTTTTTAGTTGTGCTTTACTTTTTTATATATTGAAGATGATCAGTTGAATGGAATTGTTTCAGTTGTTAGCCTTTAGCTTCCTGTTGTAAGAGCTTTGGTAATTTGGGTTGTGCAGAATTATGTGTGTTTGTTAGCCTTTAGCTTCCTGTTGTAAGAGCTTTGGCAATTTGGGTTGTGCAGAATTATGTGTGTTGTTACATGTGTATGTTGTTTCATGAGTGTAATATTAGTTTTTTGTCTAGAGTGTGGGGCCGGGATAATATTTCAGTGCCAATTCAGAATTTGATGGCTCATTTGATCCTCAATAAATGTAGTTAGAAAGCTTTGTTTAAATGCTTTGAAATTGGAGGGGAAAAAGGACGGATTTTTAAATGAGAGGGATAAGTACAGAGGAGGGGGAGTGTTGTCTTATAACTTATAAATGAGGGGGAGGGATAAGTACAGAGGAGCAGAACAGTACAACTTATAAATTGGGAAGGGAATAGTGAATATTGGTAGGTAAAAGATGTTCAAACATGATACTATTGATTGACATGTTCAAACATGATACTATAGAATTAAGAGGGACTAGTGGTTTTGAGATGACTTTTTATTTTTGTCATGTTGAAAGGTTAATCTTTGGGGAAATGGCTTTAGGATAAAGAAGTTAACAATAACAAACAAAATATAGCTAACACCCATGATTAATCCCGCAGAAAGGCAAATAGTAGCGTGTTTTTCTTGACGTAGTTTCTGATTTCAAAATACAAGACGAAAATCATGAGTGTTGGACTTGTTGGATATTGACATTATCTTTTTTGTTTTTGGTTCATTTTGGACTCAATGTTTTCATTCTCAAAAGTATTTCTTTGCGCTGTTTGGACATAGGTGAAGTCACTGCTGTCTGATGCAAAGTCAGGAACTTCTTTAAATTCTCTTGGGAATAGTAGTGTGAATGTTTCTGGCAGTTCATTACCTTCAGTGTTTCCAGCTAGCAGTACTCCTCCTCTTTCTCCACGTTCTACCTCTGGCTCTCCCCGTGTTTCTAAACAGAGGGCTGGTCCTTCTTCTTTGGCTTCTCCGTTAAAAATAGTCAGTGAACCAGTACGTGAGGTCATACCTCAGGTATGCACTACTGGTGTACTTTTCCATATTATTTGCAGATAATATTTTATACAAGGTAACACTGTATTTGTCATGATGATTTGATGAGTAGATTTGTTGTCTCAATGGAACTCTTAAAATGCTTGCAGTTTTACTTTAAAAATGGACGCCCGCCTCCAACTGAAATGAGAGATCAGTGTGTGTTCGCAATTGATCAGCATTTTTATGGTCACATGGATGGACTGCAAGTACAAGGTGAGACTACCATTGCTGTCAGTTGGATTCTGTTTGTCTCTTATCATTCTCTTTATAATTTTTTTTTAATCAATTGAAGTATTTTTTTTACTTTTCTCTCTTTTATATTCCTTTGTTAGAGTTTAAGTCCATCACGAAGGAAATATGCAAGCTACCATCATTCTTCTCTACTGCTCTGTTTAGAAAGATTGACGTTGAAGGCACTGGTATCGTGACGAGGTAGGTTGTTTCTGTGTGGATCAGCACTTTGTTGAATGTTCTCTGATGATTGATAGCTTTTGCTATTAACGTTGTAACTTTGAATGAGTTTATGTGAAGCAGAACTATGAGTTGTACCCCAGCTGATAGAGAAGGCTGTTGCAAAATTATGCTATTAATAGAGATGGCTGTTGCAAAATTGTGCTGTCAATAGTTAAGGATGTTTTTTGTTTGTGTTGCTTGTACCACTTGTTTGCTGTTCCATTTCTGGGGATTGAGTCCCCCCTTTATCAATTGCTCTTACCCCAGGAAAAGAGGAGTTTTTTGTGCATCTAGATTTTTGGGATGGATTGAATGATTTTGGACCATTTTTGTCTCTGTTCATAATTTTCCACTTCAGAAATCTGGTAATTACAATAGTATTATTATTGTTATCTGTTGCTAACTTAGTTTGTCATGCGACATATTGCAGAGATCAATTTGTTGATTATTGGATGAGAGGCAACCTGTTGACAAAGGATTTGGCAACCCGGATATATATAATTCTAAAGCGACCAGATCGTAGTTACCTTACTCAGGTTCGTTTGCATTTTTATTAAAGCTCTTTTATTAAGGTAAAAAGCTTCATTGTCTGGCCATTTTTGTTTGTCAGTGTTGTGGGAGGAGTGGTCAACCTTAATAAAGAGAAATCAAATAAGAGTTACACAAGGAAAACAATAAAATGCAAAATGAGATAAAGAACATTGTAGGAACAAAGCATTAATTAATTCTGGAAAAATGAAAATCGTTCTAACAGAATGAAATATATCATCTGCTTGGATCCTTGCTGGTGGAACTTGTGAAAGAAAGGGGAATTTTGATTGCAGAGTGATTAGGTGTCACTATCTTTTAATGTTCTTGAATGCAGGACAATTTCAAACCTGTTTTACGGGAGCTTTTGACATCTCATCCAGGGTTGGAATTTTTGCAAAGCACACCAGAATTTCAGGAAAGATATGGTATGACACTGTTTTATGATTTTATATGTATATAGTGAAGGCAGCTCTGGATTTGAAGTCTCTCACACATGATGCATGGGGACTTGAGCAGCTGGAACATTTGTCCCCAAACTGCATCTACCATTGGGCATTATGTTTCAATTGAATTTGCATTAAATTAAACATATTCTTGTGTCCTAATGAAAGATGCATGAATATTTATTCTAATCCTTTATTTGATTTCATTTTGAAATAGTCATTTACTATCCTCTTAGCATGTATCTAATGAGTTTCTGTTTCATATCAGATTTTGTAACATTGTTCAAATTATGTAGTTCATTTTCAGGGTCATGTGGGCACTTTTGACCTTGCCTCTTATTTTAATTTTACCACATATGTTTATAATGAACCTAGCATGTAATGAATATATTTTGAAGCCAATCCTTATTAAAAAATGAACTTTAAGACATCTAGTGCTTCTTCAGGTGCAATTTATACTTAGCACCTGCTTGAGATTGAGTTGCCTCGTCAGTAGCTATCATACTTTTTATACTTCAACTATTGGAAACTATTGATCTTTACTAAATACTTTTATCCGTTATGAATTCAAGATTAAGTGCTTGTTTGCTTTGATGTTTGAAGTCTAAATTTGGCTTATTGTGAGACATTTTGATTTTTTAGCATTTTTGTATTTCCATAACTGAAGTCTTACCATATGACATTTGCCTCTGAATATAAAATTATGAATTTTCTGATTGTGAGTGATTAAATGTCTGAATGGGAAGGAATTCTTTTTGCTTTCACAAGTACCCTTATATATATATATATATATAAAAGAAAACTATGACCATTTGAATTACTAAATAATGGGCATATTACACTTTATTGATGGATCAAGTAACTACCCAAAATCCACAAGTAACATTGTTAAATGTACTAATTTTGTATTAGTTAAAACCCATTTTTTTTTAAAAAAATGGAATATTATTATTGAACTTTTTCATATCAGAATTTCTCTTGTTCCTTAATTTTACTTGGTCCAATGAAGATTAAATAGCTTAGAAATTTGGGAAATGAATATTAGATTTATGATGATTCTAATTGAACTATATGATAGATAAAATCTGTATGGGATTGAAGAAGCACTATCAGTATTAGATATCGATTGATTTTCTTTAACAGAGAGTACACATACATGAAATTGAAATTAATCAAAATCAGGGGAGTCCTATGAATGATGAAATAGCTTCTCTGAAAGATGAAATAGCTAACGTACGTCCAATTTTATGCAATGGTGCTACCATTAGATGATTCTTTTATTTATATTCAAAGATTATGTTAAATTGTCAAAAATAATATTATCAGAATTATTTTCATTCTATGAAATAATTTTGTCTATCAAATGTTTATCTTATATAAATATTTATAACATATAAATACTGTCAGTTTCTTTAAAAAAAATAAAAATTAAAAAAACATATAGATACTAGGTTACAGTTTCAAAGTATAAATACTTAACTTTCTAGTATCCTAACACTTTCAAGGACACATGTCAAAATACTAGATTTTAGATGTTCTCGGTGAAAAAAGAAAAAAGAAAACACTAAGACGTTAGACAGATAAAAACAAACATATTTCATATATGTTCATTCAGACCTATTTTGACTTTAGCCAAATGCAAGTATATTTAGATTTCAGATGAAAAAAAAAAAAAAAGACACTACCGATGCTGAATATCACAGTTACAAACAAGCCCTTAGATGAAATAATATGTAATTGTTTTTCACCTATAATTTAATGACTTATACATATTTATTTCCTCTGCATTGTAACAGCTGAAACAGTCATATACAGAATATTTTACTACATTAATAGATCTGGAACTGGCCATCTTACCCTCAGGGAGTTGAAGCGTGGAAACCTGATTGCTGCGATGCAGCATGTAGATGAAGAAGAAGACATTAACAAAGTCTTGAAGTAAGTCTGCCAGCTGAAAATGTGCTCTGTAAAGTTGTGGATTACAGTGTTTCCCCTGTCTCACCTGTTCAAGGTGCACTCAAGAATTGAATTTTGCAGAGCAATTTCTCTTGTGGTATTCATTGCATTTAGATGATAAAATAAAATTTATTAATTTATTTTTTTTTTCGTGTTGCTTTCTAGCATCCAGTGGTAGAGAGGAACCAAAACTCTGATTTAACATGAGCCAATGGCTTTCATTCCTTCAATACTATTGACTGTGTCGAGGAAAATATTCTCTCCTTTTTTTGAGTTCAGTGTTGTGCCATAAAAATCCTGTATCGTTTTTTTCCCTTTCTTGAATGATATTTTGCACATTTTTTCTTGTGAGAAATAATATATTCTTTAACGTGAAAATGTAGTATGCAAAACTCAGTGCACTACGTATGGAAATTATGAAATTAATGTTTAGAATTCTGTCTTTTCTGATTTATGGAAATAATTTCTTTTCCTGTTTTTTGTTAGTTCAGGTACTTCTCTTATGAGCACTTCTATGTAATATATTGCAAATTTTGGGAGCTTGACACCGACCATGATTTTTTTATCGACAAGGAGAACCTTATCAGATATGGCAATCATGCTCTTACCTATCGTATTGTTGATAGAATTTTTTCTCAGGTTCGCATTTGTGGTTTCTTTGTGTCTTTTCTTAGTCTGGAGGTTTTGCTTCGAGGAAGAGAATACTATTCTATGCATGTATGTAATTTATGAAACTATTTTTTATCTCATCAGGGCTTTGACTTTACTTCAGGTTCCAAGGAAATTTACTAGCAAAGTTGTGGGGAAGATGTGTTATGAAGATTTTGTTTACTTTATGTTGTCAGAAGAGGATAAATCTTCTGAACCTGCATTAGAGTACTGGTATGTTATCTCCCTTTTTCTCTGTTTGAGGTGAAGTATGAAGAAAGAATTGTTTCATACTTGAAAGACTCAATGGTTTCTGGATGAATTAAAGTTTACTACAATTTTGAAGGAACTAATTAAAATATCTGGTTAGCCTATCTTCTTTCTGATTAGTGTATCTTTGCGTATGGGCATACTGAGCATTTAGGTGCTTTATTGGGCTGGAGTAACTTTTGTTGTGATTAGATTAAACTAGACCAGCTGTTGTGCTGGCACCATTTGGTGCAGATTGAGTATTGATGCTTTTGTCCCTGTTGGATGTCAAGGCATTTTGCTTGAAACAACTTTCACTGATTGTACATAAAAGGAAAGTTTCCATTTTCACTAAGCTGTTGCAACACCTCCATATAAGGTTTGACTTGGTTTTTCCAAATGAACCCAATTATATGATGGCTGAGTTAATCTGAAGAGTTTCATCATGATGAGCATTATCGGTCTCCTTGCTCTGAATTTCGCTTGGAGTCAACATGTAGATAGGCAAGTTGGCATGTCTCAGTCTGATAATATTTGTGATTCAATATGTGGATAACAGGTGTGTGGCAATCGAATAATCTGTCCCTTTTGACATTTAACCATAGAGAGTTTACCTGCTATGATTGTTCATCCTCAACGTCTGCTATTTGGTCCCTTCATAAAACCTTCTTCATGTGGGCTTGAGATTGTAATGCATTGTATATTCCTACTTCATTTCTTATTAGTTGTTTTATTACATTGTTGATAAGTTATGTGACCTGTTTACTTCTTGATTCAGGTTTAGATGTATTGATTTGGATGGGAATGGATTGCTCACGCCAAACGAATTGCAGTACTTTTACGAGGAGCAGTTGCATCGGATGGAGTGCATGGCCCAAGAGCCTGTGTTATTTGAGGATGTATTATGCCAGATTGTTGACATGATTGGACCAGAGGTCAGTCTTGGTTTTTAGCTAGGACTCATCTTTGTCTTTCACTTATTGTTTCCAGTATGATTTTGCTTTTCCTAATGTGATTGGTAGTAATTCATAATGTCATATACAGAATCAAGGCTACATCACTCTGCGAGACTTGAAAGGCTGCAAACTTTCAGGAAATGTTTTCAATATTCTTTTCAATCTCAACAAGTTCATTGCTTTTGAAAGCCGTGACCCTTTTCTTATTCGTCAGGTAAGTGTGTAGTTTCCTTATTGCAACCTCTACATTGAATTGATACGTTATATTGGTTGGGCTCTGCTTACAAGATATTTTTTGTGTTAGGAGCGTGAGAATCCAACTTTGACAGAATGGGATCGCTTTGCACATAGAGAGTATATAAGACTTTCCATGGAAGAAGATGCGGAAAATGTTTCAAATGGAAGTGGAGATATATGGGATGAATCACTAGAGGCTCCCTTTTGACATTAATTAGGTAATTTTGCTGGAGTTAAAATACTTTCCTTGGTAGAAAAATTACTTGTTTGATTGTTGTTGTATCGTTTAAATTTTATCTAATCTCAAACTACTAAATATTGATAAATTCGGGCTTGTATTTAATTGCAGGATATTGTGCATTGACGATTGAACACGACGAGAAGTGGTGTAGAAGAATGTAATGCAGAAAGTTCTAAAGAAGGTGATAGAACGTAAAATTACATCGTTTTTTGTTTGTTTGTTTTTATCTTCTGACCAAGTCAAAGTGGAAAGGAATTGACATTAAAAATATTAGTTTCAATCAGTCTATTTTGAGTGTTATTGTAAACTTTTTACTTCAATTCTGTCGATTTTTGTATATATTTCTGTTGCTGTAAAAGTTCTTTGTAGCACACAGAATACAATAAGTGAATGACCTAAGGTTTGTTTTTGGATTTTATTTAATTATTTTAATTTTTTTTCTTAAATTACTTCGGCTAAGGTGATAGAAAGTGGTATACGTTTTAAAATTATGAACTTCATAAATTTATTGGGTGAAAATGAACACATTTTGTAGAGCTTTAAACTATAAATTCCTGTCGGATATGTTGCCAGAGCAAGTCAAAATTTTGTCAGTTCCCATTCAGGCGAAGCAGAATTTTTCTATCCAAAATGAATGGGATAATAATACGAATGACCAGACGCTGAAGACCAAACTAGATGAGGCTACCGAACAAACTTCACACCATAAATAGATTTACTAAGGTTAAAACTATTGGCATGATGGAAATCTCTGTGGCTTTGTGCGCTCTCGGGTTCTGATATGTGATGGGAATCTATTCATCTCTAGATTATATAATTGAGTAGAGATAAACATCTTCTCCATTGATATAAGTCGACTAAATATTTCTTCAAGTACTAGTAATGATAGAAGTTCGAGTTGTACCATAAAAATTTATCTAAGATAGTCTTAATAAATTTCGAACTGTAAATATTCGATAGATTTCTTTCTGAATATAATGTCACGAGAGAGTAATCCAAAATTTATCTCAATAAAAAAAAATTAAATTATGTTTTCTTTTCATTCATGGTAGGATATCTCACTACTAGATACCATATTTGGAAACATTAATGGCATATTGAAAGAAATCTTAAACATTCTTAGTGTCGTTTCCTCAAACTATTCCAGGCCTTAAATTTAAGGTTGTGTTATTAAAGGAACAATAAGAAATTAAGAAATACAAATTTTGAAATGGGAAACTTCATAACAATTTCAAACAATTTTTCTATATTATCAAAGAGCAGAAATAACTTACCAAATATAACAAATAGAGAAATAATGACTTCTTAGATATACAAGTAAAAGATAATAATTTCTGATGATTTATTTCTTTCTTTTTACATTTAAATACCGGAATGCTGTCACATGCTTTCCATAAGAAACTACATAATTGATGATTAATTACCATTTAAAATATCATTACGCACCTGCTTTAATTTTTAATGCCAGTGATATCAATCTAATCTCTAGACCCAGCACACAGATTCTTCAATAAATTAAGCCACCAGCATCCTTTCCAAATATGCTCACTTTCATTAGCTCACATACCTAAATTACCCTTTATACTTATGTTTTATAATGACAAAAATTAATTAGCATTAAATTAGTCAAACATTTTCTTAAGAAATGCCAATAAAAATTCTTCTAATGACATTAAACACTTAGCAGGAAAAGTTAATATTGTTCTCCAAGCCAACTCATTGCATTACACACAAGTAAATATTATCTTAAAATTGGCTATAAATTCACAATCAATCTAATATTTAATCCATTCATCAATTCATGCATATATTTCTCTTTTGCTTTCTTTGCAAGCAAAATTAAAATCTTCCATCTTCAGTTTCAATAACTCATCTAAATTTTCTCAATAAGCTTGCCATGGCTGGATTTGGTTGGAATATGAGGCAAGGCAATACCGATATGTATGATCAAAAGGGCAGCACACAAATAGCTTGCAGAATATGTGATCGAGTGTTTTTAAGCACACAGGCTCTCATAAACCATATTGAAACTCACATGGTTCATGATGAAACTGCTGCTGCAGCTGCCACAGGCAGAGCCAGATCACATCATCATCAAAATGATCAACTCAACAGCATCATGTTACCTCCTCGAAGAAACCCTCTTCTTCAACAACCTGCAAACCCTAATAATTTCCAAAACAATAACCTGCTGATTCCTAGACCCTCTATGTCAGAAGAAAGATACGACCCTTCCCTCTTCCAAAACGATCTTAGGAATTATTTTCCAATCCCACCGGGTAAATTTACGCGATTAACCATGAGATACATGCACGGGCCGCAGCTGCCGCGTAATGGTAATTTTGGTCAAGAATCGGGGCATCAGATTCCGCAGCAACTTCCTAGCAGTAGTACCACCGATCACGACTTTACTAAGCCTTTGCTTGATCAGTTGCAAAGACAACAAATTGTAGATGTTAAAAGAGGTGATGAAGGAAACAATAGGGCTTATGAATCAGAGAGGCTAGATTTGAATTTGAAGTTGTAAAGCCAAAAGCCAGTTTCGGCCTAGGTTTTTTTTTTTAAATAAATATTATTCTTGTATTTTTCTTTGATGGCGTTGTAATTTAATTTAATTTGTTTATTTCATTGTTATCGTTTATTTTGGATAAGAGAGTTAAACATTTGTTAATTGTTTATTTATCATTACGTGATTGTGCGTAAACTTAATTATTCTATTAAATTCTTTAATATTTATATGAAGAGGAGGAATCAGAAGTTATTTTTGTTGCTCTTCTAGTTATGGGAAGAGAGATGAATTTCACTGCCGAGGAAAAGTCTTTTGAGTACTCCTGCTCAAAAACACTGCAATTTTCAATGTAATTAATGAAATAGTGCAAATCTGGAAGCTAAATTCTCTGATAATTCTATAACCTTTATTAAAGAATTTATTTTTCAGAGCAACTTGATTTCAGAATGCAACTTCCTACGGTGGGCAATATTACCACGGTTCATATATAACGAGTTTGGTAGTTCTTAGAAATTTTAATTCATGTGTATGAAAATGTCATATTTTGACCCTTCAATTTTATTTATTTATTTATGTTATAATCTGATTAAGTCTGTCTAATTTTCATTATGACCCCTTGAACCAAAAACCTTGGTCCATCACTGACTAGTTAGGGACTAACAACATAAGAATGGATAAGCTCTTTTTTCATCGTAAGTTTGTTTTTTTTTTACTATGATTAAGATTTATAAACTTCTTTATATGGTATTATAGCCAACTTATACATGAGTAGTGGTCACATTACCTTTCCACATCACGAGGACGATATAAAATTAATGATTGCCCTGAAATTAGTTATTGGACAAAGTATATATACATAAGACACTCCTTAATTCATGAACTAACTTTTAAGTATGTGATAAACTCATTGACCGAACACAACATATGAATTTAAAAATGATTAAGTACCATAACATTATTATCATCAAGTGCATTATTACCTTTATCAGTGATATCTTTTCATATCTTTTTTTGCCCTAAATTTAAATTTTTAAATCACTTTTTTAGAATCTTTTATAATTATTCTAATTGATTGTTGTATTATCTGGAACGCCTTATTTTGTTCTTTGGAATTAAAAGACCTAATGAACACAACAATAAAAATAAATTGTGAGTTTAAATTACATTCTATGTATAAATGCAACAACTGAAATAAAATTTTATTCTCTTAATTTTCATAAAAGCTAACTAATAACAAATATGGACACTCAATCCATGTCAAACCAAAATTCTGGTTCTGCCATTGGATAAAAATAAAAGATTGAACTATCTGCCATTGGTTAATTTCTTTTTCCTTTTAAACAAAACTTAAATGACATTCACCTTATGTCTATGAAACTTTTTTGTTTTGGCTCCTTCAAATTTCTTTCTTTTTTTTTTTTTAAAAATGTTACTCATTAAATTTTTCTTTCTTATCTTATGACCCCCATTAAACCAAAATCCGTATTCCCCAAATGGTTGAGAATAGTTAAGACTAACAAAGCATGAGACAACTCTGTTCACATAAGTTAGCTGTTGAGTATCAGTAGCACCTATGACCTTCTACGTGATATCATGGCCAACTTGTGCACGAGCAGGGATCACATTACCTTATCACACGACAAACATGAGGTAATACGATTGGTCTATACATGACGGGATTTTGAGACAATAATCTCTCATTACTTGAGAGTTGTTCTTGAGCTATATAGGGACGGGGGTGTGGGGAACAATTATCAATTCATGAAGTAGCTTTATGAGTTAGGCCCATTGACGGAGTGTTATCTAGACTAGAACACCACTTATGAATTTTTAAAATAACTAAAAACCATAATATCATCATCTTTAAGTGTATTATTTTTTAGTGTGGCAATATCTTTTAGAAATTTTTTTCCTAGATTCAAGTATTAAGACACTATTTATTTATTTATTTTTAGTTATTTTAATTGACCATTGTGTTACTAAAACACCTTATTTAGTTCTTTTGAATTAACCGATATAAGGAACAAAATAAAAAAAATATTATGTTGTGATTTTTAAATGATTTTAAGTTTTAATTTTTCATATAAATACAGTAATTGAAATGAAAATTTATCCTCAAAATTTTTAATACAGTTTAACTGACAACAAATATGAATTTTCAACTCTTCTTCATCTAGATCAAAAGTTGTTAAAAACATTATGTTAATATATTTATCCATAATGGCACCATCACATCAAAATCTAGTTTCTTCACTGGACAATAATAGGCGTGGAACTATGCGGCGTTGACCCTTTTTTTTATTTTATTTAAATAAGGTGTTCAATGAAATTTACCTTATTTCTATGAAATTTATATGTTTGGGCTCCTTCAAATTTTCTATTTAATATTATGATCACTTTAGGTTTATTTTATCTTCAGGATAACCTCATTGACACAAAATCTTAGCTATCTATTAGCTTAGAATATATAGTTAAGAAATATTATAAATATTAGAAAGTTCCCCTCTCCTAAATTAGCTTTTGAGTAATATGTTTCTATTATATAGCCAATTTTTGCATGTGTAGGATTGATTGTGCATTATTTTAAAAATTACTTATAAAATTAAAAAAGAAATAACTACCATAATCAGTGCTGCTAGTGCTAGTGCTGATGTTGCTAATCAACTGAATCAACCTGCAGCTACTGTTATCCCAATTGAAATTGATTTGAACTCAGATTATCCTTAGGAGAACAACAATCCAGCTGCTGGTAAAGATGATGGATCTATCAACCTTGACTTGACTTTAGGTCTTTAAAAGTAAAATTGAGGATTGTGAAGAAGGTGGATGTGTGGTGATTTTCTTCAACTTTCTATTATCACAATAAAAAAATCAATGCAATTAGCGATGTTAATTAAAAACAAAGAAAAATCCTAATTGTATCAATTTGTTGTTTAGTGGATTCAATATTGCTGTTGTCCTTGTTATTGTTGCTTATTGTTGTTGTCAGTGATATTACTTTATAGTCATTTGTAGTACGTTTTAATTTTTCTCTTTGGTTTTTTATTTGTTCCATGGATGATTCTAATTTCATTTAATGGTTAACCCTTCTGTTGATTTTAATCTTTTGATTTTCATACTCATTCAATCCTATTGAGTAAGTGATCAAAGCTGTTGGATAAAATAAATCTTCACATATTTCCTCAGGAATTTTTTTATTATTTAAATCTAGGAAAAAAACATAATTTTAACATGACATATACTGTTGGGAAATAGTTAATAAAGCTAGGGGTTGGCAAAATTACTAACAAATTAAACAAGCTGAGCCGATTTTTTAGAGTTGATCAATTTAGTACAAACTTTGGTCCACTATCAAACCAAACTGACATCGAAAACTATACAAGAATTTGCAGTTTAATCCAGTTCATTTCTTACAAATCGGTTCTGTTCGGTTTGAAAAATTTAGAACCATACCAAAATAGAATTAACACTGGCAACAAGAAGAAACAATAGTATCAAACCGAATTAACTACTATAACACCATTATCTTCAAGTGTTTTATTTAATCTTGTAGCCATCATATGTTTTTCGCACTTTTTATAAATTAATTTAACTATTTAAATAAATTTTTCTTTATATATATATATTTTAGTTGAATGTGTGTTACCCGAAACACATTATTTAGATATTTTGAATTAAAAGAATTAATAAAGAACAACAAACAAATTTTGTGAGTATTAAATAATTTTCTACTTTTAGTTAGGTAGAAAATCAATTTCTGAAATAAAAATCTATCTTCTAAAATTTTTCCATAAGGTTAACTGATAATAGATTTGGATATTCAATTCTTTTGTATAAATTAAAAGTTGTTAGAGAAACATTAAGAGTTTATGTAGTAACTTAGCAATACATTCATTAGCACTTAACTTCAACTTATAAATATGATAACAAAACCTAGTCGCTATAAAAATTCATCAATTATGTTATGCCAATATGCCTGACCCCCTCCTTAGCCTAAATAGATTCGGGACCCTTATTGCACGTAATGAGTGTTGCTGTTTTGAGCTTTCCTGCATTCTGTCCATCTTTAACTTAAGAGTTCTGCCATCAAAGAGATAGAAACATGTTCTCTATGAATATTCACTTACCAACAAGGCTAATCACCCTACATTTAAGGAAGGAAAAAAGGTGATTTGACTGACCCAAATTAAACTGAACTGAACCAAATTTAAACCAGTTTGGTTTGTTTTACAAATTGAATTTCTTAAGCAAGAATTGTTTTAAAAAAGGCAAAAAAAAAAAAAAAAAAAAAAAGGAACTGTCAAAATGAAAATTACAACACTATCAATATCTTACTGGATTTGATAAACCTAAGAATTATAAAAATAGATGGTGTACACTGATGTTCTTTAATTTTCTTTCGTCACAATCAAATCAAAATTAAATTGGGCGATGTTCTTGTAAGGCTTTAGTGTTCATCGCCTAAGAATTATAAAAATAGTTGCATTCATGTCGTTGTCTGTTATAAGGCTGCGTGTTCCCCTTACTGTAATTTTTTCTCATTTTCTTTAATTTTATCTTCCTCCTGTTGTCGAGGTTCAATTAAAAAGAAAAAAATCAACAGTAAATTGATTTAAAGAGAAAAAAATAGTTACTCAAGTTATATTTAATTCAATTTATTCTTTTTAGATGTCCAACGAATTGGATTGTAAATGTGCAACACTATACTATAACTTAATTTCGCTAGAGGGGGATGGAACTTTGACTATTTAATTCTTTTTTTAGGTTGTACGTTGAGTGTTATATAGAACTGGACATATTTAATAGCTATGAATTATAAGATTTAGTAAAAGAAACATATAACCTCTTTAATTTGTAACTTTTGAATATTTTTCCGCAATTACTTTATTTAGTTCTTTTGAATTAAAGATTTCAAAAACAAAACAGAAAATATTATGCCGTGATTTTTAAATAATTTTAATTTTAAATTTTTTTTTTATATAAATGCAATAGAAAATCTATCCTCTAAACTTTTTATAAAAGGCTAACTCATAATATATATGAATATTCAATTCTTCCACATCTGGATCAAAGGTTGTTAGAAACATTAATATTAATATTTTCTCCATAATGGGACCAGCATATCAAGACCTTGGTTCTGTCATTGGATAATAATCAGGGTGTAACTATGTGTTGTTGACCATTTTTTCAAAATAAGGGTGTTCAATGAAATTTACCTTATTTTTATGAAATTTATATGTTTGGGCTCCTTCAAGTTTTCCTATTTAATATAATGACCAGTTTAAGTTTATCTTATCTTCAATATAGTTCCATCAACACAAAATCTTAATTCTCTATTAGCTTAGATCATATAGTTAAGGAATAATATAAGTATTAGATAGTTTTCCACTCTTAAATTAGCTTTTGAATAATAAGCTTCTATGATGTAGCCAATTTTTGCATTAGTAGGGTTGATTGTGCGTCATTTAAATAATCATTATAAAATTAAAAAAATTAACTACCATAACACAATTATCTTCAAGTACCTTGTTATCTCTTTGTGGTAATATATTTTTCAGATTTTTTAATAAATTTAGCTATTTTAATAACTTTTTTTTTACATTTTTAATTGTCCTAATTAACTGTGCGTTATCTGGAATGCCTTATTTAGCTCTCTCTCTCTCTCTCTCTCTCTCTCTCTCTCTCTCTCTCATGTAACCTTATTTAGTTCTTTCGAATTAAGAGAATTAGTGAAAAGACAACAAACTTATTCAGTGAGTTTTAAATAATTTTCCACTTTTATGTTTCATATAAATGTAATATTTAAAAAGAAAATCTATTCCCTAAATTACTCATAAAGTTTAATTAATAATAGATAAAATATTCTATCATTCTAATTTCTACATAAATTGAAAGTTGTTTGAAAAATATTAATATTTTATAATAACTTAACTATGCATTCGTTGGCACTTAACTTATAAATAAGATAATAAAATTTGTACACTATAAAATGCATCACCCCTCTTTCCTTCTTCACTTACCAACTTCTCACTTGCTTGTCCTTTTAATTGTTTTTTCTTTTTCCCCCTCTCTGTCCCCCTTTGCTCATATCCACCAAATCCATAATCATGTCTGGCAATGGACACCCCGATCGTTTCAGCTTAGCTCTACTAACTCATCATGCAAACCCTAACCCAGTTCAAGAGCATTGTATTGTATGCCAACACGTCTTCTCTAGCCCTGAGGCTCTTATAAACCACTATCAAACTCATATCAGAGGAGAAGAGCTCATGAATTTCCAGAACAACTTCACTCGTGTTCGAAACCAATCAACACTTGAAGCTCAAAGGATGTTTGTTTTTGATATCCCTAGCCAAAATCAACATATTCATCCTCCATCATTCTCGCTGTTGCCAAATGGCAGCTTGAGGGCACATACTAATAATATGCAGGACCAACAGATGAAGCCAGTTGTTTTTCCATTCCGACGCATACAAAGTTTACCTCCTTTTACTAATGATGGTACCATGATCAGTGCTGCTAGTGCTAGTGCTGCTGTTGCTAGTCAGTTGAATCAACCTACAGCTGTTGCTATGCCAAATCAAATTGATTTGAACTCGGATTATCACGAGGAGAATAACAATCCAGCTGCTGGTAGAGATGATCGATCTATCAATCTTGACTTGACTTTAGGTCTTTAAAATTAAAATTCAAGATTGTGAAGAGGGTGGATGTGCAGTAATTTTTTCAACTCTCTATTATCACAATCAAATTATCAGTGCAATTAGAGAACCCAATTAGAAATAAAGAAAAATCCTAGTCGTATTAGTTTATTGGTCAATGGAGTCAATATTGTTATTTTCCTTGTTACTGTTGTTTATGTTGTCATTGGCGTTCCGTTATTGTGTAATATGCTTTAGTTTTTCTTTTTGGTTTCTTATTTGTTCTATGGATGATTGCGGTTTGATATAATGGTTTACTTTTTTGTTGATTTTAATCTATTGATTTTCATACTCATTTGGTCTTGTTGAGCAAGTGATCGAAATTGTTAAATCAAATAAACCAAGAATCCAACATTTTACATATTTCCTAAGGAATTTTTTTTCTTATGTAGGACATAATCTTAACATGATATATATACCATTGGGAAATAGTTACCAGAGAAAGCTAAGGGTTGGTAAAATTACTGACAAATTAAACAAGCTAAACCGATTTTTTAGAGTCAATCAATTCGGTACAGACTTTGGCTCACTATCAAACCAAGTCGACATTGAAAACTGTAAAAGAATTTGCAGTTTAATCCGGTTCAATTTTAAAAATTGATTCAATTCGATTTGAAAAGTTTAGAACCATATTAATATAGAATTAACACTAACAATGAGAAGAAACAACATTATCAAACGGAATTAACTACTATAACACCATTATCTTCAAGTTTTCTTTTTTCTTTTTTCTTTTTAGCTTGTAGCGGTCATATAATTTACTTTTTATAAATTAATTTAACCATTCAAATCACTTTTTTCTTTATATTTTTAATTATTCTAATTGATTGAGTGTAATTTGAAACGGATTATTTAGTTATTTGGAATTAAAAGAATTAATGAAGAACAATAAATTTATTTAGTGAGTGTTAGATAATTTTCTACTTTTAATTTTGTATGAATGCAATTTCTTAAAAGAAAATCTATCTTCTCAATTTTTAATAAGGTTAATTGATAATAGAAATGGACATTATTATTATTATTATTATTTTTACATAGATTAATAGTCGTTGGAGAATAAAATCTATTCACTATAAAAATGCATTAGTTATGGTATGCTTGATCCCTCCCTAGGTCATTCCACGTGGTTTTGCTATTCTGTGTTCTCCAATCTTAAGAGTCCTGCCATCAAACAGACAAACACATGTTCTCCATAAATATTCACTCACCAAAGAAGACTAAAATCACCCAACATTTTGAGGAAGAAAAAATGTGATTTGCTTGACTCAAATTAACCGGTTTGGGGGGTTTTTTTTTTTTTTTTTTTACGTATTTGATTAGTTGAGTAAGAAATGTTTCAAAAAAAAAAAAAATTACCATCGAAATGAAAATTACAACATTGAATTTTTAATTCAGTATTGTTGGATCCTTAATTCACCGTTGGACTTATATGTAAATAATTATGTGTTGTGAACTATAATATAGAATTAAATCCAATCAAAAGTGGTCTATTAAGGTTTTCGATAATATAGACTTTAATATATTTAATAGGATGTGAGTTTTTAATGTGTAGAGACTTAAATTGGTAAGTTCTATTTCTATGATGGACTGAAATATGAATACTTAAGATAATATAAAATGTTGTCTATATAAGTGATCATGATTCTCAGGTCACACGTATCTTTCTATTCTTTCTCATATTCCATTGTCAGAGAGAGAGAGTGTGAAGAGAAATAAAAGAATTCTCTAAGAGAACATGTAGATTTGGAAAGCCAACTATACAACCTTAGAGAGTAATTCAATATTATGTATTTAAGTATGCTTTTGCATAATTCGTTACTGATTCTTGTGAATATAACATGATTGTTTCTGAACTTGTAGGTGATGTTTTTTACCAAAAGAATTTCTTATTTTAACATACAATACCATTAATAGTTTTATTTATTTGGATTTGATAAAACTAAGAATTATAAAAATAGATGGTCTGCTACTGATGTTCTTCAATTTTCATTCATCACAATCAAATTAAAATTAAACTGCGTGATGTTTTTGTAAGGTTGCAATGTTCATCACCTAAGAATTATAAAAGTAGTTGCATTCGATGTCGTTGTCTCTTGTAAAGTTGCGATGTTCCCCTTACTGTAATTTCTTCTCGCTTTCTTTAATTTAATCTTCCTCGTATTGGCCAGGTTCAATTAAAAAGAAAAAAAAGCAACAATAAATAATTTAAAAGAGAAAAAATATGTTGTGAACTTAACCATTTAATTACTGGATTAATCACACCCCAAGATCTAACTCAGACTCAAAAACTCAAGAATCAAACCTAAGCTAACCAAGAACAATGATCAGATCAAAGAACACAGCCCAAAGAATTAAGAACACACAAGAACTTAAGTGGTTCAACATCTTTGAGGGTGCCTACATCCATTGGAGAAAACAACTCAGGAAGCAATTTTATTAAGCTTCATGGTTACAAAGATGATAATTCGCAATATAGAGAGCACTCACAAAGTTTAACTCTCACTATGGCTGCTTTATCACTCTCACCTCGATACTAGAAGATTACACCAGAACCAACTCATATATCTATCGGTTATGCAGGCATAACAGATCCAGAAATTTCCCTCCAAATTCAACAGTCTTAACCAACTAATCACGAGCTCCTCACGCGCCACTTTAAAATCTTCCTTAAACGACTGCTAGCTATACCGTTTAAGCTTAGAACAGGAATGCGTTAATCACGTGAGTTTTAATGGTCTTGTATGACATTATCAAATTGTCAGCTTTGGAATCTTGTTAAACTGAAATGACATGTCACTCATCTTCACAACTTAAAAATGACAAGTTGTTCTGACGAGTTTGACTTCATTTCAACAATCTCCACCTTGAACTCAACACTCATAGCTCCCTCCTTTCACATTGTCTTCTCCTCATCTACAACTTCTTAAAACCTGCAAATACCTGCTAAGTTCATGTAAAGAATGAACTTGGCAGTAGGCACAACCTTCGTTAACATGTCAGTTGGATTTTCTTTAGTATGAATCTTCAGCAACTTCACAGCTCCCTTTGACACCTCAAGTCTCACAAAATGCAACTTAACATCTATATGTTTTGTTTTCTTGTGATGGGATTGATTCTTGCTAAGATGTATAGCACTCTGGCTGTCACTGTATACTGTTACATACTCTTGTTTAGCTTCCAATTTAGTTGTCATGGCTTTCAGCCAAATTGCTGCTGTGAAAGCTTCAGCTGCTGCAGTATATTCTGCCTCTGTAGTGGAGAAGGCCACTACATTATATAGTGTTGCTTTCTAACTAACTGTGCAACCTCCTAGAGTAAACAAATACCTAGTTTGTGATCTCTTTTTATTAAGATCACCAGTAAAGTCAGCATCTATATAACCAACTAGTGTGTGTCCATCTTTTTCTTCTCCACCATAAACCAACCCAACCTCCAAAGTTCCATTCAAATACCTTATATTGTACTGAACAACTCTCCAGTGTTTATATCCTGGATTTACCATAAACCTGCTCACCGAACTCACAGCATGTGAGATATTAGGTCTGGTGAGAACCATGACATACATGAGGCTACCTACTGCACTTGAGTAGGGTATACAATCCATTTTAAGTCGTTCTGCTTTAGTTTGAGGACACTAAGCAGCAGAAAACTTGAAGTGGTTTGCCAATGGTGTCTATACTTTCTTAGCTTCATTCATTCCAAATATCACCATAACCTTCTTAATGTAGCTCTATTGAGTTAAGAGCAAATTCTTCTTGCTCATGTTCCTGATAATATCCATCTCCAGAATTCTCTTAGCTTCTCTGAGTTCCTTCATTTCAAATTCCTTGCTCAAAAGTCTCTTTAGATGATTGATCTATTTTCTATCATGGTATGCAATCAACATGTCATCTACATACAACAGAAGATATATCATTCCTCCTCCACTTGTCTTTTTGAAGTACACTCGGCAATCATAACTGCACCTATTGAAGGCATATGTTATCATTAAGTTATCAAACTTCAGATACCATTGCCTAGGTGATTGCTTTAACCCATATAGAGACTTTTTAAGTAAGCAGACACAATCTTTTTTACCAGATGTCACATACCGTTCAGGCTGCTGCATTACAATTTCCTCTTATACTTCACCATGTAGGATGGCTGTTTTTACATCCATATACTCAAGATGCATATCCTGAACAACCATAAATGCAAGAATAATTTTGATGGAAGCATGTCTCACTACAGAGGAAAATACTTCAGTGAAGTCAATTCCCTCATTTTGTGTGAAGCCACTTGCCACCAGTCTGGCCTTAAATCTTTTAAGTTCAGCTCCAGGTATCCCATCTTTAATCTTGAAGATCCATTTACAACTTACTATCTTCATCTTAGCTGGTTTTTCAATCAATTCCTAGGTCTTATTTTTCATCAGGGATGCCATCTCTTCATCCATTGCCCTCTTCCATTTTAACTTGTTTTTGCCTGTGATAACTTCCTGATAAGTCCTATGTTCATCATCATTAAGCTCTTGAGCAGCAGTTAAAGCATATGCAATTAAATCAGCCATTGCATATCTTTTAGGTGGTCTTATAATCATTCTCTTTCTGTCTCTTTCCAATTGATAGGTGTCTTATTCATTTTTTGCTCATTTATGTTCAACACCAGCTTTAGGTTCTATTTTAGTACCCTCAATTTCAGGCTCAGATTCTTTCAAGTTGTAAGACTTTACATGAAACTTCACTTTATCAGTCTCAGCACCTGATTCAGAGTTATTAACAGGACTCTTTGGTCTATTCAAAATCTCATCTTCATGGAAGGTTACATCTCTGCTTATGATGCATTGTGGTGGCTTTGAGTCAATACACTACAATCTATAGCCTTTGACACCCTCTAAATACTCCAGAAACCTGTATTTTAATGCTCTTGGTTCTAGCTTACCCTGTTTTACATGAGCATATGCTGTGCAGCCAAAGATTCTAAGTTTTGAATAATCAACCATTCTCCCTGACCATAATTCCATTAGTGTTTTACAACCTATAGCAGTTGATGGGCTCTTGTTGACTAGATAGTATGCTGTGTTTAACGCTTCTGCTCAAACGGTTTTTGGAAGCTCAGAATATATCAACATGCACCTTACCTTCTCCACCAAAGTTTTGTTCATCCTCCCAGCAAAGTCATTTTGTTGAGGGGTATAGGTGACAGTTTTGTGCCTCTGAATACCATTCTTCTCACAGAATTATTTAAACAACTTGTTTCAGTACTCCAAGTCATTATCTGTCCTCAGTGTTTTCACCTTTAAATCAGTTTGGTTTTCAACAAGAATCTTCCACTTTTTCAATTTTTCCAAAACCTCATATTTACTTTTGAGTGCAAAGACCCAAACCATCCTTGAAAAATCATCTATGAAAGTCAGAAAGTACCTACACCCACCTAGTGAATTCACTTGTGTAGGCCCCCACAAATCAGAGTGTATGTATCCAAGTTTCTCTTTGGTGGTGTGAGCTACAGTCTCAAACCTTAACCTGAAAGACTTTCCTATAATACAAACTTCACAGAACCCCAAAGCTCCTATCTGATCTTTCCTAAACACTCTTTGTTTTTATAGCTCTTTCAGACCTCTTTTACTCATATGCCCCATCTTCAAATTCCACAACATTGATTTGTTCCCTCTATTATCAATTACACTTACCTCCCCAACAACAGTATGTCCATCCAACACATACATGCCATTTTATTTAATACCTTTCATGATCACCGTTGAGCTTTTAAATACCTTTAATACCCATTTTTCAGCCTTAATCACACAACCTGTTTGATCTAGCATGGCGATTGAAATTAAGTTCCTTTTTAATTTAGGAATAAACCTAACTTGTGTTAATTCCATTGCAACACCGTCAAACATTCTAAGGCTAACAGTCCCAATACCAACCACCTTACACATTGAGTTATTACCCATTAAAACCATACCCACATCACATGGTTGATATGAGGTAAAAATAGCTTCTATTTGAACATATATAAAAGGTACAACCTGAGTCAATGGCCCACTGACCTTGAGGTTTCTGATTTGTGGCAATGAGTACTCCAGCTATTTCAAAGCTACATTCTTCTTCTGTGGTTATGTCTGCATTTCATGTTCTTTCATTGATTTCTTTATTCTTGTTCTTCCTTTCAGGGCAATCTCTTTTGAATG
The DNA here is from genome assembly GCA_018350135.1 of Citrus trifoliata. NCBI lineage: Eukaryota > Viridiplantae > Streptophyta > Magnoliopsida > Sapindales > Rutaceae > Citrus > Citrus trifoliata. The sequence continues at coordinate 5,860,653 of CM031392.1, forward strand.
CCCTTCTTTATGGAAATGAAAACACTTCAAATTCTTCTGTTTAGACTTTGATCTGCCTTGTTTCTTTTCCTTGCTTTCTCTTTTCTCAGGTCTGCATCTTGCCATCAGTCTCTCACTTGATTCACTTTCTGGATTATCTTGCTTATCTTTTAGCTTCTTAGTGCCGAGAGTAGATTTAACCTCTTCCAGGGAGAGTGTTTGCCTCCCATACAACAATGCATCCACAAAGTACTCGTATGACTTTGGCAGAGAACTGATTAACAACAAAGCTTTACTTTCATCACTCAGTAGTCTCCAGTTCATCACAAACCTTATTGAACTCATCTACATGCTCATTTAATGATGCCTCTTCAATCATCTTTAGTGAGAACATCTTCTTTTTTATGTAAGTCTATTTACCAAAGACTTTGTCATATACAGATTTTCCAACTTGGCCCATAAACCAGCAACAATCTTTTCTTTAGCCATTTCTCGAATTATAGAGTCACCAAGACTTAGAATGATTGTGCTCCTGGCTTTCTTGTCTATCTCTGCTACTTGTTCTGGAGTCTTGGATGATGAAGCCTCACTTCCTTCAAGCTTAGAGACTGGATCTATGGCTTCCCCCAAGCCTTGAGTGATCAACAAAGCCTCTATCTTGATTTTCCACATGTTGAAATCATCTTTCTCCGTAAACTTCTCAAGATCCACTTTTGAACCCATTATTGAACCCTGAAATCAGAGTTAAAAGCTCTGATACCAATTGTTGTGAAATTAACCCTTTAATTACTGGATTAATCACATCCCAAGATCTAACTCAGACTCAAAGACTCAAGAATCAAACCTAAGCTAACCAAGAACAATGATCAGATCAAAGAACACAGCCCAAAAAATTAAGAACACACAAGAACTTAAATGGTTCAGCACCTTTGAGGGTGCCTACATCCACTGGAGAAAACAACTCAGGGATAAACTTTATTAAGCTTCAAGGTTACATATATGATAATTCGCAATACAGAGAATACTCACAAAGTTTAACTCTCACTATGGTTGTCTTATCACTCTCACCTCGATACCACAAGATTACACCAGAACCAGCTCATATATCTATCAGTTATGCAGGTGTAACAGATTCAGAAATTTCCCTTTAAATTCAACAGCCTCAATCAATTGATCACAAGCTCCTCATGCGCCACTTTAAAACCTTCCTTAAACAACTGCTGGCTATGCCGCTTAAGCTTAGAACAGGAGTGCGTTAACCACGTGAGTTTTAATGGTCTTGTAAGACATTATCAAATTGTCAGCTCTGGAATCTTATTAAACTAAAATGACATGTCACTCATCTTCACAACTTAAAAACGACAAGTTATTCTGATGAGTTTGAATTCATTTCAACAAAATAGTTACTGAAGTTTTATTTAATTCAATTTATTCTTTTTAGATGACCAATTAATTGGATCATAAATGTGAACACTAGACTATAACTTAAGTTCGCTGGAGGGGGATGAAACTTTGTGACCATTTAATTCTTTTTTTCTTTTTTTTAGATTGTCTGTTGACAATTATATAGAACTGCACATATTTAATAGCTATGAATGATAAGATTTAGTAAATGATACAGATGACTTTTTTAACTTGCAAGTTTTTAATAATTTTTCACAATTACTTTATTTAGTTCTTTTGAATTAAATGATTTAATGATCGAAACAAAAAATATTATGTTGTGATTTTTAAATAATTTTAACTTTTATTTTATTTTTTTATATAAATGTGGTAGAAAGTCTATCCTCTAAATTTTTCATAAAGACTAACTAATAATAGATATAAATATTCAATTCTTCTTCGTTTAGATCAAATGTTTTTAGAAAATTAATGTTAATATTTTCTCCATAATGGCACCGACATACCAAAAAATTGGCTTTGTCACTAGATATTAATAAGGGTGGAATTATGTGCCGTTGACCATTTTTTTAAATAAGGGTGTTCAATGAAATTTACTTTATTTCTATGATATTTATAAATTTGGGCTCCTTTAAGTTTTCTTATTTAATATTACTACCACTTTAGGTTTATCTTATCTTTAGGATAACCCCATCAACACAAAATCTTAGTTATCAATTAGCTTAGAATATAGAGTTAAGGAATAATACAAATATTTGATAGTTCTCCACTCCTAAATTAGCTTTTGAGTTATATGCTTTTATCATATAACCATTTTCTATATGAGTATGGTTGATTGTGAGTTATTAAAAAAATTGCTTATAAAGTTAAAAAAAAATACAATAACACGATTATTTTCAAGCGACTTATTATCTCTTAGTGGTAATGTCAAATTTTTTTTTTAAAATATAAATTTAGGTATTTAAATAACTTTTTCTTTATATTTTTAATTATCCTAGTTGACTATGTGTTATTTGAAATGCCTTATTTAGCTCTCTCTCTCTCTCCCTCTCTCTCTTTTATATAAAATTATTTAGGTCGTTTGAATTAAAAGAATTAATGAAAAATCGACAAACTTATTCAATGAGTTTTAAATAATTTTCCACTTTTAAGTATCCTATGAGTGTGAAATTTAAAAATGAAAATCTATCCCCTAAATTTTTCATAAAGTTTAATTGATGATATATACAAACATCTATCCCCTTCTGCATAGATTGAAAGTTATTAGAGAAACATTAATATTTTATAATAACTTTAGCTATGCATTTGTTGGCACTTAACTCAACTTATAAATACGATAATAAAATTTGTACACTATAAAATGCATCACCCCTCTTTCTTTCTTCACTTACCAACTTCTCATTCACTAGTCTTTTTAATTTCTTTTTGTTGGAAATATGAGTTGATATTGCTTCTGTAAAGTCCAAAACCAGCCGAATCAACACTTTACTTCATGTATAGTAGCTATGGGTACTGTTCACGATCATTGTTCACGTCACTATTCATTCGATACTATTTACAATACTGTTCACTCAGTACTATTCACGGTAGTAATTATAAATTCATCAAGACGTGTGTAATGGACCGTCCTTTAGACCAATTTCCACTTCTCTAGAAATATTTTCCGATGCAATAAGGACACAAATAAAGCAAATTGATCTCTAGGATTGAATAACGCTATTGTTGTGAGGCTGCGCTCCAAACAATAGTGTAGAACAACAAAAGAAAATTATGAAGGAAACATGAAATATGAGGAGAGGTAATAGAGGTTCTTGTTCTTTGAAGGCATTTTATGTCTCTTTTATATATGGAAACCCTTTATGATCATTTTCCTAATTCAATTTGAATTAGTCATCTATGTGTCTCATAGTTTAATTTAATTTGAATAATTCAAATTACATTTAGATTTGACTTATTCAATTCTAATTTATAATTAAATCAAACACATGACCAATTTCATATTAAACATAAAAGTGATTGCATTCACTTCTCTCCAAAGTGGGAAATTAGTATTTTAAAATACCAATAAAATTCCAGCACTTTTTTCCCCCTCTTTGCTATCCCATTTGTTTATACCCATCAAATCCATAATCATGTCTGGAATTGGGCATCCTGACGGTTTCAGCCTAGCTCCACCAACTCAAACCCTAACCTAGTTCAAGAGCATTATGTAGTATGTCGACAAGTCTTCTCTAGCCCTAAGGCTCTTATAAACCACTATGAAACTCATATAAGAGGAAAAGAGCTCATATATTTCTAGAACAACTTCACTCGTGTTCATAGCCAAGCAAACATTGAAGCTCATAAAATGTTTGAATTTGATATAGAATGTTTGGTTTTGATGTCCCTAGCCAAAACCAACATCTTCATCCTCCATCTTTCCCACTACCTCCAATTGCCAGCTTAAGTACTCGTACTAATAATATACAGGACCAACAGATGAAGCCAATTCTTATTCTAGTCCACTGTATACAAAGTTTACCTCCTCCTACTAATGGTGGTACCATGATTAATGCTGCCAGTGCTGGTGCAACCGCTGCTAATCAGCTGAATCAGCCTGCAGTTGCTGCTATCCCAAATGAAATTTATTTGTTTGCTGCTATCCCAAATGAAATTTATTTGAACTCAGATTATCATGAGGAGAATAACAATCCAGTTGCTAGTAGAGATTATAGATTTGTCAACCTTGACTTGACTTTAGGTATTTAAAAGCAAAATTGAGAATTGAGAAGAAGGCGGACGTGCAGCGTCTTTCTTCAATTTCTATTATCATAATCAAAATATCAGTGCAATTAGCGATGTTAATTAAAATAAAAAGAGAAAAATCCTAGTTTTATCAATTTGTTGTTCAATGATATTGCTGCTTATTGACCTATTGTTCTTGTTATTGCTACTTATTGTTGTTGTCAGTGATGTTGCTTTATAGTCATTTGTAATATGTTTTAATTTTTCTCTTCTGTTGATTTTAATTTCAACAAAAGAGAAAAATCATTTGTTAAAGGATGATTCTAATTTCGTTTAATGGTTAACTCTTTTGTTGATTTTAATCTATTGACTTTCAAACTCATTTAGTCTTTTTGAGAAAGTGATCAAAACTGTTAGATCAAATAAACCTTCACATATTTCCTCAGGAACTTTTTATTTAAATATAGAAAAAAGCATAATTTTAACATATATACCATTGGGAAATAGTTATAAAAGAAAGCTAGGGGTTGGCAAAATTACTAACAAATTAAACAAGAAAAACAGATTTTTTAGAGTTGATCAATTTGGTACAAACTTTAGTCCACCATCAAACCAAACATTAAAAACTATACAAGAATTTGCAGGTTAATCCAGTTCATTTTTTACAAATTGGTTCAGTTTGGTTTGAAAAGTTTATAATCATACCAAAATAGAACTAAAATTAAGAATACGAAGAAACAACAATATCAAACCGAATTAACTACTATAACACCATTATCTTCAAGTGTTTGTTTTTTTAATCTTGTTCCAGTCATATCATTTCGTACTTTTTATAAATTAATTTAACTATTTAATTAGTTTTTCTTTATCTTTGTTAATTTTTCTAGTTGATTATGTGTTATCTGAAATGCATGATTTAGTTATTTTGAATTAAAAGAATTAATGAAGAATAGCAAACATATTTTGTGAATATTAAATAATATTCTATGTTTAGTTAGGTAGAAATGCAATTTCTGAAATGAAAATCTATCTTCTAAATTTTCCATAAAGTTGACTGATAATAGATTTGGATATTCAATTTCTTCGCATAGATTGAAAGTTTTTAAAGAAACATTAAGACTTTATAGTAGCTTACCTATGCATTCGTTAGCACTTAACCTCAAATTATAAGTATGTTAACAAAAGCTAGTCACTATAAAAATGAAATACTAGCTAAGCAACCCAAGAGGGGGTGAATTAGATTTCTGATGTGCTAGTAATTTATATATTATTTTTATATTTTCATAACTTAATTTTATATTAAATTATATTTTATTATTTTAATTTTTATCTTAACTTTTATATTTTGTTATTTTAGATACAATATGGAATTCAAGAAGAATTTAATCGGAACATTCGAGAGGAAATCAACTCGAAAGAATAAAAAAGGAAAAGAAATAAATATATTTAATTGGAGCAAATAAGAACGATTTAATTTGATTAATCAACATGCATGCAATCGCGTGGAAAACATATATTGTGATTAATTGAGGAAGCAAATATTTTGGCTTGGCTTTAAATGGCAAGCACGTGATGGGCTTTGGCTTTTACAATATTCATTGACCAATTAATTGTATAAGTTATGTGCATGCATGAACTAAAGTGGCGGCTTGGCTTTTGTTTTTAATCCTTTCCATGTGAGGATATAGGGCGCACAATAAAAGCTTCTATAAAACCTATAGTTGCGGCGAAATTAAAAGAGAAAGGCAGCCGCACAAATTAGAAGCCAAGAAGAAAGAGCAACACAAGATCAAATTAAAAGAGAAGCCGAAGCATCCGGAAGAGATTCAGAGGGAGGAAATTCTTGAGTTTTCCTTTCTCTTTTCTTTATTATTGAGCTTAAATGTTCCCTAAAATATTTATGGATTCTCTTTACATTCTCATAAACTAATTTATTTTATTAGGGTTACGATATAGCCTAACTATGAAGATTTAATTTCATAAATCTATATTATTTTTAATTGATTATTCAATGGTTGAGTGTTCATTATTGTGCTTAATGCTTTTAAATATCTTGACAATATTTAGATGGTTTGAGAATACATAATGAGACCGAGAGGAGATTTATGTATTTTTGCTCTGTGTAATGGATGTCATGAACTGAACGAAAAATTGAGATGTGCCAACGTGATTTACGCAGTTTTTCTAAGAATTTCCATGGGGTTTAATGAATCTTTGTATATTTAATTAATCTCTTGGTGGTTTTGATTACTACCTGCATATTTATTTAATTTTTAGTTATTTTATTTGATTTTAATTTTTAATCTAAATCCACCTATTCGATTGTTTAAATAAATTAATATTAGAATAACTTCGGTAACTAATAGGATATACAATCTCTATAGGATGATACTCTACTCTTCATTATATTACTTATGTCAACTAGTACACTTGCTAATTTATGCAACAATTTCTAAAAATTATAAAGAAATTGATTCAAAACACAATGTAAATATTAAATAAAATTATGCAAATAACAAATAAATCACAACAATCAAAATGTAAAGAGACAAAGGAGAGAGAATCAAACATAAGATTTTTACGTGGTTCAGTAAACCGCGCCTACATCCACGTCTTCAAGCTCACTGAGCTTGAGGATTCCACTATCCAAGCCTTAAATCTTAAGCCTTTGAAAATCTTTACAATTGGCTTCTAAGGTGTCAATGAACCTTTATAATATGAGGTTATCCCAAACCTTTTAACTCAAGTGTTTTTCATACTTACAATCCCTAAAAAATGAAGATTACACACAATATTTGTGTTTATAAATGAAAGCCCAAAATGAAGGAATCACAAGTTTTAAAGCACATGAGAGGTTGAATTCTCAGTAACAATTATAAATGTAGAATATATTTCAATTTGAATTTGATTGAGCCTTTTATAGTTGGAGAAGAAAACTAGCCGTTGTTGACCTTTTCGCCGATAACTGTTATTAGATCATCGTTTTGACTTCGTCCAAGTTACTGTTTTGCTGATTTTGAATTGTCAGATCACCGTTTGGTATTTTCAATTTTTTTTAAATTCCAAAGACCTACAAAACATAATTGGCTAACCATTTGTGCTTAAACGGTTCACTAGCTGCAAACTATAATTTATCGGTTAACTGTTAGCAATAAGTGTTTTGCCGTTTCCAAAGAGTTTGATGTCTAGAATCGATTAACCATTTTCCAATAAACGGTTCATTGTTATCTTCCAGAAATGGAACTATATGATTTTCCTTATAAAATTGGTTTGCCGTTTCAAGATTAACGGTTATCCATTTTTGTCCAGATTCTTAACCTTGCCCAAAAACTTTATACGACTTTAAGAATTTAACCAATTTTAATATCTCCAACATTTTAATCTAGTTTGTTATTATGAAAATCAATGTTATAAAAATAGGTATGTCAACAAAAATGCATCAGTTATGTTATGCTTGACCCCCTCCCTAGCCTAAATAGATTGGGCACTCCCATTCCACTGATGAATGTTGCTGGTTTGATCTTTCTACATGCTTTCATTCTCTAATTTGAGAGTCCTGCCATCAAAGAGATAGAAACATGTTCTTCATGAATATTCACTCACCAAACAACAGTAATCACCCTACATTTGAGGAAGAAAAAAAGGTGATTTGATTGACCCAAGTTAAACCAAACCGAAACAAATTTAAACCAGTTTGGTTCGTTTTACATATTGAATTTGTTAAGTAAGAATTGTTTCAAAAAGGAAAAAAAAAAAGAATTGTCAAAATGAAAATTAAACTAGGCGATGTTCTTCAATTTTCTTTCATCACATTCAAATCAAAATTAAATTGGGCAATGTTCTTGTGAGATTTCAATGTTCATCACCTAAGAATTATAAAAATAGTTGCATTCATGTCGTTGTGTCTTGTAACCTGCTATGTTCCCCTTACTATAGTTTCTTCTCATTTTCTTTAATTTTATCTCCCTCATGTTGGCCAGGTTCAATTAAAAAGAAAAAAAGCAACAGTAAATGATTTAAAAGAGAAAAAAATGGTTATTGAAGTTATATTTTATTCAATTTATTCCTTTTAGATGAGCAACTAATTGGATTGTAAATGTGCAACACTGGACTATAACTTAATTTCACTGGAGGGGGATGGAACTTTGACTATTCAATTCTTTTTTTTCTTTTTTTAGATTGTCCATTGAGTGTTGTATAGAACTATAATTTTTCACTATTACTTTATTTAGTTATTTTAAATTAAAAGATTTAATAAATGACGCAAAAAATATTGTGTTGTGATTTTTAAATAATATTAATTTTTATTTTTTATATAAATGCAGTAGAAAATCTATTTTTAAACTTTTCATTAAGATTAACTGATAATAGATATGAATATTCAATTCTTCCGCATCTAAATCAAAAGTTGTTAGAAACATTAATCTTAATATTTTATCCATAATGGCACCAGCATTTCAAAATTTAGGTTCTTCACTGGACAATAATAAGCATAGAACTATGCGGTGTTGACCTTTTTTTCCAAAAATAAGGGTGTTTAATGAAATTTACCTTATTTCTATGAAATTTATATGTTTGGGCTCCATCATGTTTTTCCTATTTAATAATATGACCTCTTTAAGTTATTTTATCTTCAAGATAATCCCATCGACAGAAAATATTAGTTCTTTGTTAACTTAGAATATATAGTTAAGGAATAATATAAGTATTAGATAGTTCTCCACTCCAAAACTAGCTTTTGAGTAATAAGCTTCTATCATACAACTAAATTTTGCATGAGTAGGGTTGATTGCGTGTTATTTGAATAATCACTTATAAATTTAAAAAACATTAACTACCATAACACAATTATCTTCAAGTACCTTATTATCTCTTAGTGATAATACCTTTTTAAGATTTTTTTTTTAACATTTAGCTCTTTAAATAATTTTTTTCTTTACATTTTTAATAATTCTAGTTGGTTGTGCATTACTGGAATGGCTTATTTGGCTCTCTATCTCTCTCCGTCTCTCTTTTATATAACCTTATTTAGTTTTGTATTAAATAATTAATAAAAAACGATAAACTTGTTCGGTGAGTTTTAAAATAATTTTTCACTTTTACTTATTGTAAAAATGCAATATTTAAAATGAAAACCTATCCCATAAATTGATAATAGCAATATTTTATCCTTCCGTATAGATTGAAAGTTGTTAAGAGAAACGTTAAGATTCTACAATAACTTAGCAATGCATTCATTGGCGCTTAACTTATAAATATGGTAACAACATATGTACACTATAAAATACATCACCTTCTTTCCTTCTTCAGCTACAACTTCTCATTTGCTAGTCCTTTTAATTTCTTGCTTTCTTTTCTCTCTTTTTTTTTTCCCTCTTTGACATCCGCTTTGCTTATACCCACCAAATCCACAATTAGGGCTGGGTAAAACACCTGCTCCGACCTGAAAAATATAATGTTTGGATCAGATCAGATTGTTAACAAAATATGATCAGGTGTAACTTTGCCAACCCAATCTGATCGTGATCGGATCTAATGAAACCCGATCTGATCCGAAAACCCGATCGAATTAGCTTCAAAATTAAAAAAAAAAAAGCCTAATGGAACAAACTAACAAAGTGGCGAACAAAACAAAATCGGATTCACACCACATACAAAGCAAATCTTAGATCTAACTTAAAAAAATATGTAAGCACCCACACACACACACCCACACTATACACAGTCACACACAAATAGAGGTTGGGCCTCGGAGATCGGAGATGTCGAGATGCCAAACAGCAAAGCAGCAGCGAGTAGATGGAGACGCAATTGTGAGAAGCAACAGCTAGCAGATCAGAGATGCAACCGCGTGAAGCCATAAACCAACAACCAGCAGTCATCGAAGAAATCGTGCGAAGCGAAGCCATTAGAGATCAGAGATGTCAGCAAAGCAGCAGTGAGCAAATCAGAGATGCAACCGTAAGAACCACCAGCAAGCAGATTAGAGATGCAACCACGCGAACCAGCAGCCAACAGTCACCAACGCGATCATGCAAAGCCAAGCCATCGTTACAACCGCGACGTGCCAATGAAATCTATTGCACTTCGACTACTACCACTTGTTGCCGCTGGCTTCATCGGTTACCACAACCGCTGCAACTTAATTCACCTCCACATTCACTGTCACCAAGTTTTCATGGTATTGACTTTTTTTAAAAATAATTTTATTTAAAAAGCTTAAAACGAAATTCTATCTTGAGATAAGGTTGATTGTTTTACTTGATTGCTTCTAAAATTAACCTAGAAACATATAATGGATATATAACCAGAATAATTTTAAATTTAAATTCGATCCAAAATGATATGAATTTTTTATCTGATCTGATCCGAATTATATTCGGATCAGATCAGGTTAATAATTCAGGTTGAGTTCAAATGATTTTTTTCCCAAGCCAATTGATCCGAAATTCGATCGGATCAACTCAAACCTGATCCGAATATGATTTTACCCACCCCTATGCACAATCATGTTTGGTAATGGAAACAAGGATGGTTTCAGCCTGGCTCCACCAACTCGTCATTCAAACCCTAACCCATTTCAATAGCATTGTGTGGTATGTCAACGAGTCTTCTTTAGCTTTATTGCTCTTATAAACCACTATCAAACTTAAGTTGGAAGAGAAGAGCTTATGAATTCTTAGAACGACTTTATTCGTGTTCAAAACCAAGCAGCTCTTGAAGCTCAAATGATGTTTAGTTTTGATATCGTAGCCAAAACCAACATCTTCATCCTTAATCATTCTCGCTGCCACCAATTCCCATTTTGAGTACTTATACTAATAATATACGGACCAACAGATAAAGCAAGTTTTTATTCCAGTCCCGTGCATACAAAATTTGCCTCCTCATACTAATGATGGTACCATGATCAATATGGCTAGTGTTAATGCTTTTATTGCTAATAAGCTGAATCAACATGCATGTTGAATTTTTGACTTGAATATGGAAATTTATTAAAGACAAATTGCCAGCTATTGGAGCGTGAAGATGACAGTAGAATTGTTTGACAATTTTAGCTTTGTTGTTGACAATTGAAGGTGGCAGCAAATTGCACATGCAATTGTTTGACAAATATGCATGACTTTAATGCATGCATTGCAAGTTCCAACTCAATGTGGTGGCAAATTTCAAGGATAATGGCTTATCTTGTTGAAACTCAAGGCTACACATACATTATAAATTGAGCTTCATCTCAAGAGAGTTAGATGTCCCAAAATTGAGAGAATTGAGAGTAATTGCAACTGAAGCAATTTGAGAAATTTGAGAGAGTTTCAACTTGAGTGTTCTAGTGAGATTCTAATTGGGTGTATTGGGTTATTGAATTTTGAGAGTTTTTTTCACTTTTGTAAATTCTCATTTATTAGTAAAATTATCTTCCAGTCTTTGCTCGTAGACATAGACATTACATCGAACCATGTAAATTATTGTGTTATATTTTCTTTGTATTTATTTGTCACATTTAAATTTCTTAAAAAGTCACAGTCACCATAATATTGGTAATTACTCAACCACACGCTTTCATAATAATTAGTATCAGAGCTGGAGGTTCGTGCTTAGGTATACGGCATTGTTTATGTATACAATACTATTCACATATACGGTACCGTTCATTGTTACGGTGGAGACGGTCATTTATACTTGGGAGATAGTCTATTGTAAGAAGCGTGTATTTTTACATGTTTAGGAAAATTCTGTCAACAAGGTGATAAGAGCCTAGGGAGTTTGAGTTTTAAATGGGACCTTTATGATCATTGCATTCTCCTGGAAACTTTCTTGATGTATTTATTCACGTGAAATTAACATCATAAAGACTGTTTTTCAAATGTAAATAGTTATTGACGGTACTGATCATTTGAGTTAAGAAGATGGCAAAGGCATTTTCGTTGTCTTCATCTGCGCGACAACTATGACTAATGTAAAGTTAAAAGTGGAGAAATTCGATGGTACCAGTAATTTTGGTATGTGGCAATGTGAGTTGTTGGATGTCTTATATCAGCAAGAATTGGATGTTTCTCTTGAAGAAAAACCTGACAAAATGAATGACAATGAGTAGATAAAGATTAATAGACATGCATGTGGTACTATTTGCTTATATTTAGCTAAAGATCAGAAGTACTCTGTTATGAGGGACATATCAGCAAAGAAATTATGGGAGGCACTAGAAGAAAAATGTGTGAAGAAAAGCCTTAAAAATATGCTTTATATGAAGAAAAATTCTATCGATTCACATATGCATCTGGCATGTTGATGAATGACTATGTGAACTCATTCAACAAGATAGTAGCAGATTTGTTAAATCTGGATGAGAAATTTAAAAATAAAGACAAGGCATTACTGTTGTTTAATTTATTTCCTGATGAATAAGATCATCTCACCACTATTTTACTTCATGGGAAAAATAATGTCACATTCAATGCTGTATACAGTACATTGTATAACTTTAAAATAAGAAAAAAAGAGAAAAAAGATCACATAGATACAGTTGCATAAGTATTGATAGCAAGAGATCGTTCATAAAGCCGCAAACTTGGGAAAAGAAGCAAGTCTAAAGGGAGGCTTGCTAAAGATGAATGTGTTTTTTGTCGCGAGAAATGACATTAGAAAAAGAATTGTCCTAAGTTACAAAAGGACAAAGCTATTTCTGATGCATGTTTAGTAAAACATTAAGAGGAGTTAGACTTTAGTCTGGTTGGCATAACGTTGACATGTCATTCAGATGAGTTGATTTTGGAGTTGGACAATGGAGTTGTTTTTTATGAGCAATGACAATGCTTGTAAAATTATGGGAATATGTTAAATCCACTTGAAGAATCATGACGACTCAATTCAAGTCTTGACAGACGGTCGTTACATACCAAGTTTGAAGAAAAATATCATCCTATTAGGAGTTATATAATCTAATGGGCTTACAATCACTTTGAGAGATAGATTGTTGAAAGTAGTAGTTGGGGCGTTGATAGTGATGAAATGTACAAAAATAAATAACTTGTACTATTTCTAAGAAAGTAATTGGATCAACATAAATAATTTCTGGAAAAGATACAGATTCAGAAGCAACTAAGTTGTGGCATATACGTTTGGGACATGCTGGTGAAAAAACATTATAGACTTTGGTGAAACATGACTTATTGAAATGTCCAAATTCTTGTAGATTAAAATTTTGTGAACATTGTATTCTAGGTAAGCAGACAATGGTAAAGTTTGGTTCAGCAAATCACGATACAAAAAGAACTATAGACTATGTTCACAATGATGTTTGGGGACCTACCAAAACAACTTCTTTGGGAGGTATGCACTATTTTGTTACTTTACTTTTGTTAATTATTATTTAAGAAAAGTGTGGGTGTATTTGATTAAGAATAAGAATGGAGTTTCGGGCATATTTATGAAATTGAAGAAAATGGTTGAGACTCGGACATGTTGAAAGGTCAAAAGATTTCGCTCATATAATGGTGGTGAGTACAAGACTAATCAATTTCTACAAATATGCTGAAATGAGGACATTGTGCCACACTTCACTGTTCAAGGTACACCACAGCAGAATGTGGTGGCAGAACGCATGAACCAAACTATACTGAAGAAAGTTCAGTGTATGTTGTCCAATGCTACATTAGGCAAGGAGTTTGGGGCAGAGGTAATTGTATATGAGTGTTATCTAATCAACCGTTTGCCATCTAGTGTAATTGAAGGCAAAACACCCATAGATATGTGGACTGGTAAACCTACTACTGATTATGATTTTTACATATTTTTGGTTCTATTGCCTATTATCATGTAAAGAAATCTAAGTTAGACCTAAGAGTAAAGAAAACATTATTCTTGGGTATAACTGGTGGAGTAAAAGAATACCGTCTCTGGGGTCCTATTACAAAGAAGATTATTTTCAGCAGAGATGTGACTTTTGATGAATCAACCATGTTGAAACAAAAAAATTCTCAAGAGGATGATAGGACCAGTAGCACTTTGCAGCAAGTGGAGTTTGAAAAAGGTTAAAGATAATTTAGCCGGTATTGAGGAGACAAATAATGATTTCCATTGACCGAGGATAATGAAGAGGTTATGACCCAAGAACATTCACAGCAATAAGATTCAATTGCATAGAGAATGTCACGAAAGGAGATTCGTAAACCTGCTCACTTTGTTGATATGATGACCTATGCACTTTCAATTGTAAATGATGATGTTCTTTCCATTTACAAAAAAGTAATAAGTAGCCTTGAAAGTGTACAGTAGAAGCTAGCTATGAATGAAGAAATTTTGTCTTTTTATAAAAATGGAACTTGGGAGTTGGTTACACTGCCCAAAGAAAAGAAGACAATTGGGTGTAAATGGGTATATGCAAAGAAATAAAGATTTCCTTGCAAAAATGAAATTCGATACAAGGCTAAATTGGTAGCGAATGGTTATGCTCAGAAAGACAGAGTAAATTTTAATGAAGTATTTTCTCCAGTTGTTAAACAATCATCTATTTGAATTTTTCTAGCCATGGTTGCGCAATTTGATCTTGAACTAGTTCAGCTTGATGTAAAAATTGTATTCTTATATGGCGATGTGGAAAAGGAAATCTACATGACTCAGCTAGATGGATTCAAGGTTGTTGGAAAAGAAAATTAGTTTGCAAATTGAGAAAATTACTTTATGGATTGAAACAATCTCCATGGTAGTGGTATAAGCAATTTGATCGATTTATGAAAGGGCAAAACTACACAAGAAATAAATTTGATCATTGTGTGTATTTTCGCAAGCTACAAAAGGGATCCTTCATATATTTGCTCTTGTATGTTGATGATTTGCGAATAGTATTTAAGAGCAAATATGAGATTGATAAGTTGAAAACTCAACTCAATCAAGAATTTGAGGTGAAAGATCTAGGTGAAGCTAAGAAGATTATTGGCATGGAGATATGCAAAGATAAAGCTCGTGGTAAAGTTAGCTTGTCTCAGAAACAATACTCGAAAAAGGTACTACAGTAGTTTGACATGATTGAGCAAACAAAATCTGTGAGTACCTTGTTGGCTTCTCATTTCAAACTTTCTGCACAACTATCTCTTTCAACAGATGTGGAACGAGAGTACATATTACAAGTGAAGAAATAGCTCAACATGGTGGCAAATTTCAAGGATAATGGCTTGTCTTGTTGAAACTCAAGGCTACACATACACTATAAATTGAGCTTCATCTCAAGAGAGTTAGATGTCCCAAAATTGAGAGAATTGAGAGCAATTACAAGTGAAGAAATTTGAGAAATTTGAGAGAGATTCAACTTGAGTGTTCTAGTGAGGTTCCAATTGGGTGTATTAGGTTATTAGGTTTTGAGAGTTTTCTCACTTTTATAAATTCTTATTTGTTAGTAAAATTATCTTCTAATCTTTGCCTATGCACGTAGGCATTATACTGAACCACGTAAATTATTGTGTCATACTTTCTTTACATTTATTTGTCACATTTACATTTCTCCAAAAGTCATAGTCACCAGAATATTGGTAATTGCTCAACCACACACTTCCGCAACACTGTAGCCCAAATGAAATTGATTTGAACTCTGATTATCATGAGGAAAATAACAATCCAGCTGCTTGTATAGATGATGGATCTATCAATCTTGACTTGACTTAAGGTCTTTAAAAGTAACATTGAGGATTGTGAAGATGATGGATGTGCATTGATGCTCTTCAAATTTCTTTTATTTGAATCAAATTATTAGTGCAATTAAAAAAGCTAATTAAAAAGAAAGATCTTAGTTGTATCAGTTTGTTGTTCTGGAGTCAATATTGTTATTGTCCTTGTTAGTGCTGTTTAATGTTGTTGTTAGTGTTGTTACTTTATAGTCATTTGTAATATGTTTTAATTTTTCTCTTCGGCTTTTTATTTGTTCTATGGATGATTGTGATTTGATTCAATTATTAACTCTTTTGTTGATTTTAATCTATTGATTTTCATACTCTTTTTGTCCTATTGAACAAGTGAACAAAACTATTAATTCAAATAAACAGAAATATTGACATTTCACATATTTTCTCTGATTTTTTTATTCTGTAGGAAAAAAATATATTTTAACATGACATATTCCATTGGGACATAGTTATAAAAGAAAGCTAAGGGCTGGCAAATATTACTTGCGAAATAAATAAGCTGGACCAAGAGTTTTGGCCATCAATTCACTTTAGTTCCAATTCTATTTAGAGTCGATCAATTTGGTACGGACTTTGGTTGACTATCAAACCATGTCAAGATTGGGTGTCTTGATATTCAAACTTTGAATATCAAATTCAAACTTCTAGATATTCAAAGTTTGAATATCAAACTTTGAACTTTGAATTTTGAAAAATAATAAATAATTGGAAAAAATACGTGAATAGTAGCCAAGATTTTGGCTATAAATAGATGGGCTCATTCCCTCATTTGCTCATCCAATTTTGAGAAGAGTTTTCTTGTATTTAGAGAGAGTTTAGAGAGCTTGAAATTATAAGCTCATATTATAGTGATTTGAGAGTTTGGGTGTATTGGGTTTTGGGTAGTGAGCTAAAATACTACAATACTTGTAACTCATTTTCACTAGTAAAATATTTTCTTGCTGTCTTCGCCCAGGAGACATAGGCTAAAAGTCGAACCACGTAATTTCTGGTGTCCTCTTTTGTGTTTGTTCTTTATTTTCTTCCAATTTCATTTTAGCTGCAGCCCTCCTTCACCCACTAATTTCCTAACAAACCAAACCAACATTATGAACCAAACAAAAATTTTCAGCTTAATCTAGTTCATTTTTCTAAAGTCAATTCAATTCGGTTTGAAAATTTTAGAACCTAGCCAAAACTGAATTAACGCTGACAACAAGGAGAAGCAACACTAATAAACCAAGTTAACTACCATAATGCCATTATCATCATGTGCATTATTATCTTTTAGTGGTAATATAATTTCGTGTTTTTATAATTAAATTAATTTAACTATTTAAATTACAGTTTTCTTTATATTTTAAATGTTTTAGTTGACTGTGTGTTATCTGAAATACCTGATTTAGTTATCTTGAATTAAAAGAATTAATGAAGAAACAATAAACCTATATAGTGAATATTAAATAATTTTATACTTTTAGTTTTGTATAAAGGCAATATTTGAAATGAAAATCTATCATCGAAATTTATCACAAAGGTGAAGTGATAATATATAGATATGAACATATGATTTTTGCATAGATTGAAAGTTATTGGAGAAATATTAGGAATTTATTATAACTTAGTTATGCATTCATTGGCATTTAACTTCAACTTATAAGTACGATAATAAAAATATAAAACTTATATATCCACTATAGACTGCATCAACTTTATTTTGATTATCCCTCACTAGTCTAAATAGATTAGACTATCTCATTCCTCACGAAGAATTTTACCATTTTGAACATCCCTACAACTCAATTTTCTTTATGTGGAGAGTGCCGTCAACCTTACATAAAAACATGTTCTCCATAAATATTCACTTACAAAACAATATCAATCACCCTACGTTTTAAGGAAGGAGAAAAGAAAAAAAAAAGTGATTTGATTGACCCAAATGAATCGCCCGGTCCAGACGAATTTTAAAACCGGTTCGGTTCGATTAACATATTTCATTAGTTAATTATTAGTTCAGTAAGATTTGCTAGTACTGATGGGGAAAAAATGAAAAAGCGAACTATCGAAATGAGAGTGGCTCGAGCTGGAAACCGGAACAAGAGTTAGTTTGACTGGTGTTGACTAGACCAGTAAAAGTAGGTGACAAATGGAGCTCATTTGCAAGCTGATATCTTGTGACTGAGAGGCGGTTAATGACTGATTTAGGATTCATTATAATTTTTGTAATCTCCTCTTGCGATATGGTATAATTTATGCAAATAAAGAGAGTTTTTGATGCTTGTTCTCGAGACAATCACGTGTACTTTTTACTTTGTTAGTTCTCTGCATTGGTTTTAACATTTTCCGATCATTTCTGTTGATTGATTTGAAATTGATCTTGATTAGTCTTGATAGTTTTATTAAGATTGATTGATCTTTGGCTTGATCAATCACTTTGATTACGTGTTTTCAACTAGTTTGTTGTTCAACTCGTATTTTGATAAAAGTGTAAGGTTGAGATTTTTTTTTTTTTATCAAATACTTACTTATTAATCAAATTAAACCTTATAAAGAGATCAGAATCCAAATGCCATACTTAAAATTGTGATATTAGATTAACAGTAATGATGCATTACAAATCAAGGAGCTATGCATACGTTTTGTAATAATTGACATTTTATTTTATCTTACGTTAATTAATGAATAAATGACACTTCTTGTGTCATATCATCTAAAATACATGCCGTGTATCGCAATTTTATAAGTATATAATTACTCTTACATTAAAGAGCAATAATGATGCCGCATCCATCAATGAATTGTGGTTAAATGTGTATCAAAAGAGTTTCAGGAATTTAAAATTAGGCACCTAGAATAACATTTTCTTTACCGCTAGTTAACCTTAACTAAACTAATGTAATTTATTACGGAAGTCAATACAGTTGGTAATTATATTACTTAAAATTCCGAGATATGTATGCGCTATTATTGACCTGTAAGTCATTGCATTTACCATGAATTAATGTTACCATAGTCAAAATGATTCTTCTTTATATTTATGGTAAAATATCTCACGACTAGATACCAGATATGAAAAAAATTAATGACGTTGAAATTATAAGAATGCACATGTAATATTCTTTGTGTCATTTCCTTAATCTACTCATGAAAATTTATGATAAATGTTGGTTTTCTACTAAAAAAACAACTAGCATTTCCAAATGTGGTCACTTTATTTAGCCCTCTTCCCCAAATCAGCTGTTATTTACTTGACTTTTGTAGTGACAAAAAAATCATTAGCATTAAAGTATTGAAACATTTTCTTAAGAATGCCAAAAAAATTTCTTTATAGAACTATTAAACACCTGGCAGCAACATTTAATGCTCCCTATGCCAAGGCATCAAATTACAAGAAGCAATTTGCCTATAAGTTCCTAACAGCCTAAGCCATTCATGCATGTTTCTCTTTTGCTTTCTTTGCAAACAATAAATTCTTTCATCTTCAGTTTCAATAGCTCAATAAAATTAATTTCGTAGACATGGCTGGCTTTGGTTGGAACATGAGGCAAGGCAACGTGTATGAATTACTGGATAATAATCACGCCTGGAAATGCCCTTTTCCTAAAACACAACAACAACAAATTGCTTGTCGAATTTGTAACAAAGTGTTTTTAAGCACACATTCTCTCATAAACCATATTGAAACTCATATGGTTAACAATGAAGCTGCTGCCACCAGAAGGCAAAATGAACTCATCAACCAATTTGCTACAAACCCTAATTTTTATAACAATTTTACTTTACAAACTCCACCGCCACCAACTCAACCACCAATTCATTCCGGCCGTATTGCACAAGAAATTATTAGGAACCCTTTCCTCTTCCCCAATCCTCAAAGCCTTCTGAATCATCAGGGGCCATGGCCAGTGCCTCCAACGAATCTTTCAAGGAAAAACTTGGTGTTTGGGCCACAGATCCAGCCTCATAGTGTTTTTGGGCGACAGGCAGTTCGGATTCAGCAGCAACTTTCTAGCAGTAGCAGTGATCGCTTCACTAAGCCGTTGATTGATCAGTTGCAGAAAAAGATCCCAGCTGTTGAAAGATACGGTGATGGCAACAATAGGGTTTTTGGTTCAGAGATGCTAGATTTGACATTGAAGCTGTGAAGCCAAAACCAATTTAAGCCTGGCTTTTTAATCTTAGTAATTAATATTTATTTATTGCTTGGAACAAATACAGACGATAGAAAGACAAAGATTACTTATTTCGTCATGGTGTTGTAATTCAATTTTGCTTATTATGGGATAGAGATGATGATGCTTCTTCTTCTTCTTCTTATTATTATGATGATGTTTTTGCGTGTAAGTTTTATTAGTCTATTCCAGTGTGCTTTCATTTGAATTTAAGAGGAATTTGAAGTTATGGAAGACACTAAGACAGATGAATTCTACCCGGATCATCATAGCACAGCCTGTAATTTTGATTGTAATAAATGAAAACAAAGCAAATTTGGAAGCTACATTCTTTAAGTTTTATGAAAGTAGTATTATATATATAAAAAAAGCATAGTAATTTTATTCTTCTAAGTTCAATTTAGTTAATTTTGGAATGTAACTTCTTGGTAATTATATTTCAAGTTGCCTTCTTCGCGAACTTTGCAATTTTAGGTTTTTATGTCGCTATCTTTTTTCTTTTGTAGTTTACCCATCTAATTTTAAATTAAGCTTGTCATTTGGATGCAACTATTTCCATGGCAAAAATTACAAAAGAATGCTCATTTATATAGAAAAATTGGAGGTATTAATTGATGGTGAATAAAACCCCTTGAAACTAATGACTTCGTATATATAAGTTAAATTAGAATCTCTGGTTGCCGGTGCTATCTAATTTAGTTGGAAAAATCTCTTGTATAAAAAGAAGAGGTCTAGTATTTGAACCCATAAGAAGTTAGAAATTCCTCATTCTGTCAAGCTTTCCCCCCGTCCCCCACAAAAAAAAAAAAAGGTTAAAGATAAGAATAAATTTTTATGAATTTTTAGTGTAAATATCCATGATTTCTACAATAAAATTCGTTAACTGATTATTAATTTCCATTTATAATATCAATATATACTTGCCTTAATGCCTGTGATACCAATCCAATCCTTAGCCTTGGCGCATAGATTCTCCAATAAAAGCACAGTTATACCTTCCAAGTATTCTCAATTAGGTCCCCCGTTCCTTTCTTTTAACTTCCTTCTTTGAACTTGTTACAATTATACACATATACAATTTAAAAGTTGATAGAACTCTAGATACAATATACTTATAATATAATTTAGAGACTATGGAATATTAACTTGAAAATCTACTCCCAAATAAAGAGGAGAAATTAGATATACCTTTAATCTATTTTTTTCATAATAGAGAATAAAATGCCCTTGTAACTCGTGCTCCATACATTTGAAAATTTTGATCAGGGCAGAAGTTACTATTAGACAACTAGGCTTGGTGGTAGGGATGACAAAAATATATGGATCCCCACATTAAGAAATGTGGATCCGAATCCTTAAAATTAGCATCCATGCATATTTGAATCCGAATCCAGATCCAGATGCAAATGCATCCGGGAAAACTGGATATGAGGATCCATATTATTTTTTACTTAAATTATTTATTAAATTAAAATAAAATGAAAAATATATAAGTTAAATTAAAAAACATAACATGATTAATTAAAAAATATAGAAGTCAAATTAAATTATGAAATATGTTGGGATTCGCATGATTTTTAATTAAATTATTTATTAAATTAAAATTGAATAAAAAATATATATAAGTTAAATGAAAAAATAATAGGATTAATTAAAAAATATAAAAGTTAAATTAAATTAAGAAATGTAATGGGATCCACATATAATTATTTTATGTGGATTAGTGGTGTTTTTATAATTTTATTTCTAGATTTGTGGTGATGCTAGATTTGGATTTATGTTATTTTTAATATTTGATTTATGTTGTGGTATTTTTATTTGTAACTTTATGGTGTTGTATGTTATTCTATGTATTAAATTGTTGATTGTTGAATTATAATAGGATATTATTTGATATTATTAGGTAAATTGTTGAATTTTAATTTTTTTAGATTCATATATTCAAGATATCCACCTACAATCCGTGTGGATATTACTCGCATCTGAATCCGCATATTTTTTTTGAAAATCCGATATAAGAATATGAATATGAATTCATATTTTGCCATCCCTACTTTAAGGCTGGGTCCCCTTCTTAAGTCAGCGATTATAAATGCTTATATATGACAAAAAACATTTATACATTAAATTAGTCAAACATTTTCTTAGGAATGCCAGAAAAATTCTTCCAGAAACATTAAATACTCAACAGCAAGAATTAATGTTTCCTATGGAAACGCATCATTTACAGACAGGAAACTATGATCACAAAATTATCTATATATAAACTCATAATAATTAATCTAAATCTTTCATGCATATCTCTCTAATTCTCTTTGCTTTCTTTGCAAGCAAAATCTTTCACCTTCAGTTTCAATAACTCTAATAAAGTTTCTAAAATATGAGGCAAGGCAACATGCATTATAAACTCGAAAATCATGCACGAAATAACACTTTGCCTGAACCCAAACCGCTTGCCGAATACGTGATCAAGTGTTTTTAAACACACAGGCTCTCATCAACCATGCTGAAACACACATGGTTAGCGATGGAACTGCTGCCACAAGAAATGCAGAATGAACTCAAACAGTAGAAGTCCCCACTCGAACCAAGAGGCACAGGTTCTCTCAACAAAGGCGACTTCCATGCGACTCAAATTGGGGAGCAAACCCAGTCAAGCCACTTAAGGGACTCCATTACCAGTGGACCCAACACTTTGTTGGTAATTTTGTTCTACTATGGCTGAAGGTGGTTAGGGTCTGCGAACGCTGGATATTTTGAATAAGGCTTGCTTGCTTAAGTCCCTATGAGAGCTTCGGAACAAGCTTATTTTGAACACCACTTATCTTCTTGCTCGTTATGATCTCTGTGATTCCCGAAAGAGTTTATGCTCTTCTTCATGGGCTAGATTGCGTTCTACTATTTCTGCGTGCAATCATGGCTGCAGGTGGCTAGTGGGGGATGCTTCTAAGATCAACTTTTGGCATTACACTTGGCTCTCTCGGCCAATTCGTCCGCGTGAGGATTTTGCTGATTATAGTGGGTAACGATGTCTGGAATTTGCAATCTGATTTCTTTTCTTCTTTTCCATCTCTTAAGCCATCTTTTGATGAGATTACTCCCGCCAAGCTAATGTTGCAGATCGATTGATTTGGACGACTCCGAGAGATGGTTTGCTTAGGCTCCGTCACTGTTATAATTATTTTCGTCCGAAACACGGTACCTGTGATTGGAACCTTCAAGGTTTGGATCGAAGTCCTTTATCCCGAATAAATTTCTAGGTCGGTTTGGCGGGTTCTTTTATATCGGTTGCCAACCGTATGAAGTGTTAAGACACAGTAGTCTCACTATTGTTTCTGCTTGCATTCTTTGTCCTTTTAATTGTTGCGAGATGATAGTTCATTTATTCACAAGCTGTCTGTTTGCCAATGACAACTTTTGTCAACAAATCTCGGGTTGTACCACGGTGGGAGATCTTTGGGATTGTATTTGGTATGTAGTTGCTGCACTTCTGGATTGTGATATCTTTTTTTGTTAATTTATTTTATTTTATATGAAGGATTAGGAACATTCTCCTTTTTGAAGCTCGGTTCACTTCCATTTCTCAGGGTAAGTTTGATTGCTTTGCGTCACTTGCTTTGTTTTGCACGCATTGTTCCTGGTTATGTGAGAAATGTGTTGACAGGGATATTATGAAGTCTTTGAGCCTAGATTTCTCTGTCGGCCCTGCGCCTAAATTTTTTATTTTGAACTGGCATTCTTCCATGCTTGGATGAGATGATCTTTCTCGTGGAATCATAACGGTGCTTATCCAGCTTGGAGGTTTGGCTTGGCTCTGGGTTTGAATACAGCTTATTGTGCAGAGATTATGGCCACTATTTTTGTGATTGAATATGCTTCATCTCGAGCTTGGAATTGTCTGTAGCTGGAATGTGACTCCATGCTCGTAGTTAATTTGTTTCATAATGATAAGTTGGAGCCTTCCTGGGTTTTGCGAAACAGATGTATCAATTGTAGGCTCCTGGCCGCTTCTATGAACTTTCGTGTTTCACATACTTTCGTCACTTATAAAGTAATAATCACTAACTCATAAGCAAAGTGTCAGTTAACTTCATCCACCCAGTATTACAACATTGTTTATAATTAAGCAAAATTATACATCATCCTCACTTTTTTCTTTTTTCCTTTTTTTCAGTTTTAGTTGTAATGACTTTTCGGATTTTTTTTAAAAATAAACTTGAACTATATATTAAAAATCACTTTTTCAATTTAGATTTTTTAAATTTTCCCAAAGTTTTATTTGGAATTAGTTGTTTTGAATTTAAAAAAAAAACTTAAGGAATGAGATGGCACAATTTATTTACTGAGTTTTAAATATTTTTTCACTTGTAGTTCAAACATATATGCAGCTATTGCCAAGAAATCTATTCTCTAAATTTTTTATGAAGTCTAACTGACAGCAGATATAAACATTCATTTCTTTTGCATGTTGACTTGATATCTTCGAGTCCCTGTTGAACAACATCTTAATTTCTTGAAAATCTAAGTTAATTCACTACAAAAAAAAAAAACCCCTTCAACACAATCCTTTGCCATGCATAAGGTAGTCATGAACTCGTAGGCTAAGTTTTAAGTACGAATTAGGCATATAGACTAATCGTTAATATAGCACACAGCTTACACTTAAACAACATAATATCATACATTATCCTGAAAGTTTTCTTAAATTAAAATAAATCAAAATCACTTTTTATTTTTTTACATTTCTAGAGTATTATTTGGAATTGATTGTTTCGAATTCAAAAACTTAATGAAAGTGAGAAAACAGAAAACTAAGAAATATTGAGAGAAAATGATAAGATTCTGAGAATTTATTTTTATTTCTTTTCAACAAGATTACAAAGGAAATGTACAGACTTTGCTTTATATACTCACGTAACTAATCAACAAAATTAGCTTAACTGATCTCATGCTAGTCATGCAGCAGTTTATTAATTAACTGTAACTAACAGTCACGAGTACAAGAAATTATGTAACCACCAGGTGCTAGCTGGCCTGCCAAGTCATCAACTTGTAGCTGTGAGTTGCTGCTGTTATAATCCTCTGTTTTGCTGACTATTTGGCTCACATGAGCTTCCTTGACATCTCCTCTCAAGCTTAAGGGTTTGTTGATCACATTGACCTTGGAACGAAAATAGCTAAACTTTGGAAATGACAGAGGTTTAGTATGAACATCTGCTACTTGCTCTTCAGTGGGAATGTACCTCACTTCTAACTCTTTATTCAGAACCTTATCTCTAATGTAATGAACATCCAGCTCTATATGTTTGGACTTAGAGTGAAATACTGGATTTTTAGCTAGATCACCTGCACTTTGATTGTCACACCAAAGAACAAGAGTTGGCAACTTGATAATCTTCAGCTCAGAAAACAAGGATTGTAGCCAAGTAAGCTCTGAACTTGCCGCAGACAATGCTCGGTATTCACTTTCAGTGCTGGACTTTACTACAATCGCTTGCTTTTTCGAAGACCAGGAAACCAGATTATTACCAAGGAAGATGCAAGTAGGCACCAATGGATTTTCTGTCAATCCAATTGTTTCCAAAGTCCCATCTTGCTGAATATAAAGACCATATGTAATAGTTGCTTGTAAATATCTCAATATCTTTTTACAAGCTAACCAATGTTGGAGAGTTATGGCACTTAGATACTGGCTGAGTTTATGTACTGAATAGACAATGTCTGGTCTGGTTAAAACCAAGTATTGAAGTCCTCCAATTATACTTCTGTAGAGAGTTGGATTTTCAAACTCTACACCCAATAGGCCTTTAACTGTTCTTTCTAATTTGTAGCCTGTGCTGAAAGGAGTTTCTGTATCTTTGCAGTTCTACATTGATGCTTTAGCTAGTAAATCCTTGATATACTTAGTTTGGGAGAGATACATTCCATGATTTGTGTAGTTGATTTCTATACCAAAAAAATATGAAACCAGACCTAAGTCTTTTAAAGCAAATACTTTACTCAAGTTTGTGATGAAAGCCTCCAGTAAGACTGAATCTGTTCCTGTGACTAAAATATCATCTACATAGATCAAAACAAGGATTATGCCTTTAATGTCATGCTTGATAAATAATGAGGTATCAGCTTTAGAATTTGTAAAATTCCAATCTATAAGACAGCCCTTAAGTTTATTATACCAGGCCCTTTGTGCCTGTTTTAAACCATAAAGAGCTTTGTTTAGCTTGCAGATGTAGCCTCCATCTGAAACAAAACCCTCTGGCTGTTGCATGTACACATCTTCAATGAGATCCCCATTAAGAAAGGCATTGTTGATGTCTATTTGTCTAACATTCCAGCCTTGCATGACTGCTAAGCTCAGTATAACTCTGACAGTGGAAGACTTAACTACAGGACTGTAAGTTTCTAAATAGTCAACCCCAGCTGTCTGATGGAAACCCTTAGCAACCAACCAAGCTTTATACTCAGAGACTGAGCCATCTGGATTATACTTTGTTCTGAATATAACCCACCAGTTTATGAGTTGGATCCATTGGAACTAGACTCCAGGTTTTGTTTTGAATAAGTGCATCATATTCTAGTTGCATTGCAGCTTGCCACTTAGGATCAACTAAAGCTTTATTAACACTAGAAGGCTCTAAGCTATTATGTGTTGTTAAGAATGCCTTAGGTTTGAATATACCAGCTTTAGCTCTGGTAATCATAGGATGAGTAGAAGTAGTAGGTTTAGAATGTGATAAAGATAGTCTGGAAGGAGATTCTGGAGAATTGTGATGGATGATGGGTGAAGATGTAGTGTTTGGAGTTGTGACTGGAGATGTGGTGTGAATAATAGGTCAGGATATGGTATCAGTAGATAAAACATGATGAGTAGAAAAGGAAGGTAACATGATATTGTGATTAGAACTAGAGGTATAAGAATCAGTGTCTGCTGCAGCAGCTTCAAAAGGTTTTAGATTGTTATGAGGAACTGAAATATTATAAAATTGTAGAGAATTGCATTGAAAGTCAGAAACCTTAGGTGGCAAGGACTTCAAAAAATGTGAATCAGTAGAGTATGGAAAAGAGGTTTCATCAAAGAGAACATGGCTTGCTATATAGATTTTCCCTGATGGATGAAGACACTTGTAACCTTTGTGTAATGGACTATATCCTAAGAAGACACACTTTGAGGTATGGAAATCAAACTTGTGATGATTATAATCTCTTAAGAATGGGAAACAAGCACATCCAAAAGTTTTGAGGAAATGATAATCACGTAGCAAATGAAAGAGATATTCATAGGGAGTTTTCATGGAATGAACAGGAGTTGGTAATCTGTTAATGATGTGAGTGGCTGTATGAAAAGAATCCCACCAGAATTTGATAGGTAATTTAGCTTGTGCAAGTAAAGTTAAACCCAACTCAGTGATATGCCTATGCTTTCTTTCTACAAGGCTATTTTGATTATGTGTATAAGGATATGAATGTCTAAATTGAATTCTTGTTTCATAAAGAAAATGAACAAAGGACTTGTACTCCCCACCTCAATATGACTGAAGACATTTAATAGGCTTATCCAATTGTTTTTGCATCTAAGCTTTAAAAATTTTAAACACTTAAAATGTATCAGCTTTAGTTTTCAAAGGGAAAATCCAGGTGAACCTTATGAAGTCATCCACAAAGCTAACATAGTATTTGTACCCTTGGATAGAAAGTGTGAGAGAGGGTCCCCATAAATCAGTATGTAGAAGTTCCAAAGGATTTTTGGTTTTGGTTTCAGTGATTGGAAAATGAAGTTTATGCATTTTTCCCATCTTACAAGCAACATAAGAATCAATTGTTTTATTGCCACTGATATTCTTTAAAGAAGAACAAGATTTGATTACATGACTAAGCACCTTAGTATTAAGATGACCTAGTCTCTGATGCAATACCATAGTATTCAACATACAACTTGGAGTTTGACAACATAGTGCTTCTGTATGCAAACAGCAAGTAGTTTTATTTGGAAACTTTGAAACAACAGTTGAAAACATTGAAATTGGCTGATTTAAAACAGCTGACTCGACATGAGTAAGGAGACTTTGGTTTGACTGTAAAGTAGAGGACTTGGTTGAGGAAACACACAGCAATTTATATAAACCTTTTTCAGCTTTACCCTGTAGCATAACTGAATTCTTCACCTTGTCCTTTACAAAACAGAAACTATCAGTAAATTCAACCACAACATTATTATCTTTGGTTAATTTGGATATACTTATCAAGTTTTTGGTTATTTTTGGGACAAGTAGAATGTTGTTTAGCTTAAGATCTGAATAATTCAAGGCATCAAGCATTCTTAGAACAACAGAACATATGTGTGTTATGCACAAACCAACACCATTTCCAACAACAAGTTTGGAATTACCTGCAAAAGGTTCAGCATCATTCACATTATTCATATCATTTGTGAAGTGATGTGTGGCTCCACTATCAAGATACCAATTGTTGTCAATTGAAGTATCCATGTTAGCCAGATAAGCTGCCTTTAGTCCTCTATTTGGTGGTGGTCTGTAAGCACATGAAGTAATAAACTCTTCAAGTTTCCAGTAAATATTTGCAGTGTGTATAGGCCTGAGGCAAATTTGATAGGTAAGCTTTAATGCATTCCATTGTGGCTTAGGATTCACAGATGGTTTACCATTGTTGAAGTTACTTGGTCCATTGTTGTTATTCCAATTACCTCATCCTCATCCTCTCTGATTACTGGACTGATATCCTTTAAACTGATTATTAAAACCAGTACCAGCAAACTCAGTACCAAAGTTTCCTTTGTAGTGACCATTGTTGCTAAAGCCTGAATTATAGTTATTTCCAGAACTAGAATTGTAGCCATAACCACCAAAACCTTTTCCATTGAACATGTTTCCTTTCTTAGATCCTCTGTTTTGAGCAAAATTTACTTCAAAGTTATTTTTCATATTTGTACCAGTTAGCATATGAGACAGTTGTTCAATCCTAGCTTCTTGAGTTAAGAGCATTACATAAGCTTCATTTAGATCCATTTTTCCAGTTCCTACTTGACCAGTTATATAGGTCGCTACTGAATTATAATCTGGTCCTAAACCAAATAACACATGCAAAATTAAGTCATCATTACTCAAGGCACTTCCTACTGTAGCCATGTTATCAGATATGTTTTTCATTTTAATGAAGTAATCTGTGATTTTCATATCATCCTTTCTAGTAGAATTCATCATGTATCTCATATGTAATAATCTTGATTTGGATTGAGAACCAAATTGTACCTCAACAACTTTTCAAACCTCACGTGATGTCTCCAGGTTGAAAACTAGACTGATGATTCCTTCACTCATTGAAGAGAGTAACCATCCAAGCAGCACTTGATCCTGAGATCTCTATGGTATAAAGTCTAGATTCTCAACAAATCTGACATCATCTCGAACTCTTTGAGCAATATGAGATGGAGGAGGAGTAATCGAGTCATTAATAAGCTTTTCAAGTCTGTTGCCACGAATTGAAGCAAGCACTTGAGATCGCCATATGAGATAGTTAGATTGATCAAGCTTCACTAGTGTATTGAAAGTAAATAAAATATTAGTTGAAGCTGTGAGAGTATTTTGGATTTGATTTGAAGAAGCTAGATTAACATATGCCATTATCTTGGCTCTGATACCAAGTGAGAAAACAACTTGTTTGGAAACTAAGAAATATTGAGAGAAAATGATAAGATTCTGAGAATTTATTTTTATTTCTTTTTAACAAGATTATAAAGGAAATGTACAGACTTTGCTTTATATACTCACGTAACTAATCAACAAAATTAGCTTAACTCATCTCACATGTTAATCATGCAGCAGCTTATTAACTAACTGTAACTAACAGTCACGAGTACAAGAAATTATATAACCACCAGGTGCTAGCTGGAATGCTAGGACATCAACTTGTAGCTGTGAGCTGCTACTGTTATAATCCTCTGCTTTGCTGACTATTTGGCTCACATGAGCTTCCTTGACAATGAATGTCACGATAACTTATTCATTGAATTATAAATAATTTTGGAGTTATGATGTATGCATAAATACAGTTATTGTCATGAAAATCTATCTTCTAAATTTTTCATAAAAACTAACTGATAATAAATATAAACAATCAATCCTTTTGCATACTGACTATATCTTCAAATCTCTAATGAACAACATGTGAAAACGACCTTAGGCCAGAGTCCAGATAGAGTTGTAAGGACTAAGGAGTGGCCTCCGAAGTCACTGAGTTTATAACCACCATTTTTATTTATAGCCACCATTTCCATAATCATGTATGACAATTGACACTCGAATGATTTCAGCCTTCATCCAAATCCAGCTTAGGAGTATTGTGTAGTATGTCAGCAAGTCTTCTCTAGGTAGCCCTGAGGCTATTATAAACCACTATCAAACTCACATTAGAGGAGAATAGCTCAACAATTTCTAGAACAACTTTATTCGTGTTCACAACCAAGCAGCGCTCGAAGCTCAAAGGATACTTGGTTTTGATATCCCTAGCCAAAACCAACAACTTCATCCCCCATCATTCTCGCCACCGCCAATTGCCAACTTGAGTACTCATACTAATAATATACAGGACCAACAGATGAAGCTAGTTGTTATTCCAATCGGACGCATACAAAGTTTACCTCCTTCCACTAATAATGATAGCATGATCAGTGCTACTGTTGCTAATCAGCTGAATCAACCTGTAGCTGCTTCTATCCCAAATGAAATTGATTTGAACTGTGATTATAATAACAATCCAACTGCTAGTACAAATGATAGATCTATCAATCTTGACTTGACTTTAGGTCTACAAAAGTAAAATTGACGATTGTAAAGAAGATAGATGTGTAATGATTTGCTTCAAACTTTCTATCATCACAATAAAAATAATAGTGCAATTAGAGATGCTAATTAAAAATAGAGAACAATCCTAGTTGTATTAGTTTATTGTTCAATGGATTCAATTTTGTTATTGTCCTTGTTACTATTTTTTATTGTTGTTGTCAATGATGTTGCTTTATAGTCATTTGGAATATGTTTTAATTTTTCTCTTCGGCTTTTTTTTTTTTGGTTCTATGGATGATTGTGATTTGTTTTTTTGGTTAACTTTTTTGTTGATTTTAATCTATATTTATTTTCATACTCATTTAGTCTTATTGACCAAGTGATCAAAACTGTTCAATCAAATAAGCGTTCACATATTTCTACACGAATATTTTTTATATGTAGGTGAAGTGGCTAGATTTTTACCTTCACACGTACTTTGGTTTGTGAAAACTTGCGACGCTTGTTGGCTTTGATTCCAGCGAGGTGGGTACCTAAAAAGGACACTCAATACCCAAATTAGTGTTCGATTAAAGTTTGAAGAAAGAAGAAAGATGAAGATGATGAACTTTCTCTCTCTAGAGTGAATAATGATCTTTTTGGCCAAGGAACCCCTTTTTTCATAGAGGTGGCCGCTATTTGTACATGATGGGTGACATAGATTTAAGGTTTTGCCTTGAACTCTTTTCTTAATGACATGTGTCACCTATTATTATTGTACACGTGGATATCAATTTGGTTGAAGGGAACCAAATACATTTATTCTGTATTTATATGTTTCCTTACTCTTACGACTTTAGGTGTGGTTTCCTTAGGCCGTCGAATTTGGAATTAGAATGAGTTTTCCTCCTCTTGTCATTTTCATATCTTTCTGAGGAATTTTATCTTAGGTATTATTTCCTCGGAATAAATTAGACATTATTTCTCTCGGAATAGTTTCTTTTCTTATAGACATGTGGCATAGTTTTGTGCCTCCGGAGTATGGCACTTACATTAGGAAAAAATTGATTTTAACATGATATATAGCATTGGAAAATAGTTATAGAAGTATGCTGAGGGTTGGCAAATTGCTAACAGAATAAACAAGTTGAAATGATTTTTAAGAATCGATCAATTTGGTATACAGATTTTGGTTCACTATCAAACCAAATCTAGATTAAAGTACTCTATAAACATTTGCAACTTAATCTTGTAGTGGTCAATTCATTTTTTAAAAAATTGGTTAAATTTAGTTTGAAAAGTTTAGAACCATACCAAAATAGAATTAACATTGACAACAAGAAAAAAACAACTCCACCAAATAGAATTGACTTATTTTCTAGTGTTTTTTTAATCTTGTAGCAGTCATACCTTTTCATATTTTTTTTAACTATTTAAGTCATTTTTCTTTATGTTTTTAATTGTTCTAACTGACTGTGTGATATCTAAAATGTTTTATTTAGTTATTTTGAATCAAGAGAATTAGAATGAAGAATGACAAACTTATTTAGTGATTATTAAATAATTTTCTACTTTTAGTTTTGTATAAATGTAGTTTCTAAAATGAAAATTTGTCCTCTGGAATTTTAATAAGGTTAGTTGATAATAAATTTGAACATTCAATTCTTCTGCATAGATAAAAAGTTAGAAAAATATTAAGGGTTTATAGTAATTTAGCTACGCATTCGTTGGCACTTAACTTCAACTTATAAATATGATGATAAAACTTATTTACTATAAAATGCATAAGTCATTTTATACTTGACCCCACCTAGCCCAAATAGATTGGGCTCTCTCATTTTGGGTGATGAGTTTTTGTTATTTTGAGCATTCCCATAGTCCTATTTTTCTTTATCTTAAGAGTCCTGCAATCAAAGAAATAGAAACATATTCTACATAAATATTCACTCACCAAACAAGATTAATCACCCTACATTTTGAGGAAGAAAAAAATTGTGATTTGATTGACCCAAATTAAACCGAACCAAACCAATTTACACCGGTTCAATTTACATATTTAATTAGTTAGGTAAGACTTGTTTCAAAAAAAAAAAAGGAACTATCGATATGAGAATTACAACACCATTAACAATTCTATCAATCTGGGTTTGGTAAACCTAAGAATTATAAAAATAGAGGGTGTGCCACTGATGTTCTTCAATTTTCTTTCATTGCAATCAAATTAAAGTTAAACTGGGCGATCTTCTTATAAGGCTACAATGTTCATCACCGAAGGATCGTAAAAATAATTGCATTCTTATTGTTGTTCTTGTAAGGCTGCGATATTCCCCTTACTGTAATTTCTTCTCAATTTCTTTAATTTCATCTTCCTCATTGTAGGCCAGATTCATTTATAAAGAAAAAAAGCAACAGTAAGTAACTTAAAGGAGGAAAAAAGTTGTTACTGAAGTTTTAGTCAATTCAATTTATTCTTTTTTGACGAGCAACTACTTGGCTCGTAAATGTGCAGTACTAGACTATAACTTAATTTCACGGGAGGGGTATGGAACTTCAACTATTTTTTTTTTTTAGATTTTTTGGTTGTCCCTTAATCCCTTGAGTGACTGATTGTTATATAGAACTGGACCTATTTAATAGCTATGAATTATAATATTTAGTAAATGAAACCAAAAATTTCTTTAACTTGTAACTTGTAAGTTTTGAATAATTTTTCACTATTACTTTATTTAATAGCTATGATACAGTCACAACCTCTTTTACAAACTTATTTTATACAAACTTATGTGGCATGATAAGATTGGTTGAATGAAAATATAAAATAATGGAAACAAATCATGTGGGCCAAGTGATATTTAATTCAACCAATCTTATCATGCCACATAAGTTTGTACTAAATAAATTTGTATAAGAGTTTGTGGTTGTATCATTACTTTTTTTTCTATTGGTTGAGAATAGTTCTTAGGCCAAAGGGGTTGTTTGTTAAACGTATAAAGTCTAAAATTTTATTAATTCCAAACATTTTTTAAATTTTTTTTTGTAATGTATGTTTAATTTTCAAATATTTATGAATGCAAAAAGTAAATTGTTTTAACTTAATGGAAAAAAAGACTGAATGGATAATAAATTATATTCTAAAATGTAT
Organism: Citrus trifoliata; assembly: GCA_018350135.1. Classification (NCBI taxonomy): domain Eukaryota; kingdom Viridiplantae; phylum Streptophyta; class Magnoliopsida; order Sapindales; family Rutaceae; genus Citrus; species Citrus trifoliata. The sequence continues at coordinate 5,894,503 of CM031392.1, forward strand.
TTGCTAAATATACTTATTTCATGAACTATAATTGTCAAATATCTGGATATAAAACCTAATTTTTTTTATTTTTTAATATCTGAATATAAGTGGCATATTATTTGCTTTTATAAATAAAAAGCTATAAAATTTAATCTTTTTTTTTAATTTACAAGAACATAAATGCCAAATAACTACATTTAAGAATTTTTTATTTATGAAAATAAGTAATATGCCACTTATATTAAGATTAAAAAAAAAGAAAAATAAATTTATCATTTAGATATTTATATTCAGATCCATTCAGTTTTTAGAAAAATTCAAATCGATTCAAATTTTAGACAAAAAAAATGCTACCTAAGTATACAGGTTAATTTGAAGCAATCTTTAATTCATGAGCTATTTTTTATTAGGAGTTAGAGCCATGAATTGAGTGCTATTTAAAATTGCTAATGGGTTTTGAAAAAAAATTCAATAATCATAAGTCCATTATTAATTTTTAGTGAAAAACTTTGACTATTTAAAAATCTCATTTTTCTTAAGATTATTTTTATTTGTCCCAGGTGAGTATTACCTGAAAACCCTTATATAGTAGTTAACTTGAGTTTTTTCATTTTTTTTCAATTGAACTTTAACTCTTTGAATGATATATGAAACAACCTATTTAGCAGTTATGTATCAAATTATTTAATGAATGAAACAACAACTTATTTTTTGAAGTTTTAAATAATTTTTCACTTATGGTTCAAGTGTAAGAGAAAAGATTATAATGAAAATATATCTTGAACATGACTAGATTTCTCAAATAACAAGATTATGATTGAATAGGGGCCATAGCAAAGAAATTAAAAAGTTAAGGAGGAAGTAAAATAATGTAAAATGAGGGAACAATCATCAATTGCATAGAAAATGCATAAATTTCAGTAGAGATCTTATATTTTTGAAAAAATCTTTTTAACCTAGGGCATAACATAGTTCCATTACGGGTAATTTTTAAAAATCTCCCCTGATATTTGGGCTTGTTGCAAGTAGATAGCGAGAATTTGTTTAGTTATAAAAAACCTCCTACCATTAGTTACTTTTAACATTAACCGTTAGTTGACTGTGTAAAGACAATATTACCCTTACCAATAGTTTGTAGACGGAATTAACTATAAAAAAACTAAAATTATTGGTTATTTTACCCTCTTTATATTATTAATATTTTCTTAAAGTTCCTACAAGAAAGATAAAATTAAAAACTTGAAAAATCCTCTTTAAATTATTGATATTTCCTTAAAGTTCATACAAAAAGAATAAAATTAAAAACTTGAAAATGAAATAGTCATAATTTTTACCTATAATATTATAAATCTTTGGAATTGATAAGGATAAAATTATCAAAAAATAGGGATTGTGCTTTTCGCGCCAATAATTTTAATTTTTTTTTAGTTATGTTTGTCTACAAACTGTTGTTAAGGGTAATATTGTCTTTATACAGTCAACTAATGATCAATGTTAAAATTAACTGACGGTAGGAGGTGTTTTATAAATAAACAGATTCTCGTCATCTACTTACAACAAACCCAAACCTCAGGGGAGATTTTTAAAAATTACCCGTTCCATTACCCATCAAGGTGAAAATTGAAAGTCTCATATATATATATTGGCTACAAATAGATCACGCACTATGTTTATAAGTTTGGGACAATTCTCTTTCAAGAGCAAGCTTTTAAGTATAAGTTATGGCCATACATTAAATGTTATTTAGAATATATAGGTGAATTCAAAAATATAATAAATTACTTAAAATATCATCATCCTTTAATCAATTATTTTTAAGTATAATCTTAAATGCCCTATATAGTAGTTAATTTCAAGTTTCTTTAATAAACTTAGTCTATTTAAATTTTTTAGATTTTTTAATTATTTTAATTAAGTGTTATATATCTGTTATGAATTAAACGATTTAGTAAATGAAATGAAAAACATTTCTTTTTGAATTTTTGATAATTTTTCAATTTATTACCTAAATATATCAATTATAATGAAAATGTACATTGAACATGACGCAGGTTTTCAGGGATAGTGGGCAGAACCAAGACTATGGTTCAATGGGGGCCATAATGAAGAAATAATAAATTTAAAAGGCAGCGACAGAAATAACATAAAATGAGGGGCAAATCACTTTCACAAATAAAATTGTGTAGTTGAGTCATTCCCTATCTTTACAGAAGTCAATAATCAAAATTTACCAATATTAGGGAAGCGAAAGAGATGGTGATTGAAGTGCATATAAGAAATATTAAGGACTAAGGGTTCGATCCCACTAAACACATCATTTGGGAGGGGTAAAGAGTTTTAACTGTGATTAAACCCTAAATTCGGATTAGTCGGGGCCCAATGTGGTCACTGAAAACTGGATGGTTTAAACAACCAAGTATCCTCTGAATTGGTGATTACAAACGTGCTATTAATACTTGTCACAGATAACTTAAACAAGTTTTTTTTCATAAATATATAATTTCACACATTGATTATTTGGTAAGTCTTTTCTAGTAACAAAAAGGACTCAAATCCACCATAAAATACATCAACCTATGACCTTTCTCTTCACCCACCACCAACTTCGTTTTTGCAATTCCTTTAGTTTCTTACTTCTTAATTTGCCTCTTCCAATTTGCTTCTACTCATCAAATAAATATATGTCTTGCTATGGCTGGAATGCATCATTCGGATATGGGAACCCAAATGGTTTTAACTTTGCCCCACCAAGTACTCAAGAACAATGTGTAGTTTGTCACCAAGCACCGAGGCTCTCATAAACCACTATGAAACTTGTGAAAAGAGGTAAGTTGGCACCGCCCTTCTATATGGGGTGCCAACCATTGTCAACATTCAAAGATTTGAATGAAGAAAAGAAACAAAAAACTTTGACAATGAAGAAGAAAAAGGAAGAGTTGAAGAAGATAATGGCGGTAGAAAATATAATAGTATTTTAATAGCCAATTTTGGCTATAAAAATGGGTGCTGCTCATTTATTTTGTGCATCCAGTTTTGTGAAGAAACAAAGTTTAGAGTTTGAGTAATTTTAAGGAATTAAAATTATAAATTTCTTGTGGGTGAGAGAAAATTATATCTGAGAGCATGGTTGTAATAATTTTTCACATAATGAATATTTTTTCTCTGGTTGTCTTTTTGACAACGGCCGTGATTTTTCTCCAGATAGAAGTTTTGGTGTCAGAGCATTGTTCACGTATACGGTATTGTTCACGTGTACGGTACTGTTCACGTGAAGCAGTGGCAGCCAATCCAAACAGTCCATGATGAAGAGTAAAAGCTGATCTACAAAGAAGATTTGTCAGGATTGAAATTTTCAAGTCTGGTGAAATTTGAAATAGAAAAATTCAATGGGAGAATTAACTTTAGCTTGTGGCAAGTTCAAGTCAAAGATGTGTTGATTCAATCTGGGTTACACAAGGCATTGAAGAGGAAGTCATCCCCTGCTTCTAGTAGTGGTTCTGGAAAAGCTAGTATAAGTGATGAAGATTAGGAAGAATTAGATGATAGAGCTGCAAGTGTCATACGACTGTGTCTAGAAAAGAATGTTCTTATAAATGTAGGAAAAATTCCTACAGCGAAAGAACTTTGAGAGAAGTTAGAAAAGTTGTATCAGACAAAGAGCATCTCAAATCGATTGTACTTGAAGGAGCGATTTCACACACTGCGAATGGTTGAAGGTACAAAAATTTCTGATCAACTCAGTGTTCTCAATGGTATTGTGTCATTATTAGAAGCCATTGGAGTTAAAATTAAAGATGAGAACAAGGCGCTTAGATTACTATGGTCACTTCCAACTTCCTACAAACACATGTTACCTACTTTGATGTACAGGAAGGAGACAGTAGATCTTGAAGAAGTTACTAGTACTTTACTCTCAGAAGAAAGAAGACTGAGTGGTGAAAGCACTGAAACTACAGATGTCTCGGTTTTGGCAGTTGTAGGGAATTAGAAGAAAGATAAATCTAAGAAGAAAGGAGTCTGCTGGGGGTGTGGACAATCAGGGCACTTAAAAAGAGATTGTCATAGTAGAAATAGAGTAGGATCTGCAAGTGGCTCCAGGTCAGATACTAATAGTATTGCTAGTGGTAAGTCTCTCATCATCGTAGGAGACGATAGTTCCTTATAAAATGGATGATAATGACACCCTCATGGTATACCGCTGGTACCATGAAAGGAGATATGTTACTACTAGCGGGTCCACAAGATTTACACACAAGACATGGTTGGCATTGATGCAGGGTGTGTGGTGGAATTTATGTCAATGACTGACAAACTTCCAAGAAGGCCAACATGGAAGTTGCACCATAAATTTCAACAGGATATTTCAACATGTGCTAATATAAAATTATTAGAATTAGTAATTAATTCTAAGTGGTATACTATTTATGGCGGAGTATGATAATTCTCTGTGATAAGGATTATGATTAAGGTGAAAATAGTAAGCTTGGTATGGAGATTGATTGGTTCTCAATCAAATCTCCAAGTGGGAGAATGTGAAAAGAGGTAAACTGGCACCGCCCTTTTATATGGAGTGCTAGCCATTTTCAACATTCAAATATTTGAATGTTGACATTCAAATCTTTGAATGAAGAAAAGAAGCAAACAACTTTGACAAGGAAGAAGAAAAAGGAAGAGTTGAAGAAGATAATGGCGGTAGAAAATATAATAGTATTTTAATAGTCAATTTTAGCTATAAAAAGGGGTGCTGATCATTTGGTTTGTGCATCCAGTTTTGTGAAGAAACAAAGTTTAGAGCTTGAGTAATTTTAAGGAATTAAAATTTTAAAGTTCTTGTGGGTGAGAGAAAATTATTTCTGAGAGTGTGGTTGTAATAATTTTTTACATAATGAATATTTTTTCTTTGATTGTCTTTTTGACAACGGCCGTGATTTTTCTTTGAATTTGGAGTTTTTCACGTAAATCTTGTGTTGTGTGATTACTATATTCTCTATTTAATTTTTCTTATTAATTTATTACTTGATAAATTGCTTGGAAAATCTTGGGAAAAAGCTCAATTTCCTAACAAAACTCATATAAGAGAAGATGATCTCTTGAATTTCTGTGCTATAGTAGGACGGGGAAATTTTCCTAATCATAATAACCCTTTGCAGCAGCCTTATCTTTTTCCTAATGTAACCCAAGTGGCATCTCATCGTCAAGCTCAAAGGAGATTTGCCACCTTGACTGCTAATACTGTTATACAACAACGAGAGATGATGCATCGCAGGCAAAATTTAGCTACTCTTAATAATGGTAACATAATCGTTACTAGGCCTGCACCTGGGGCTGCTGTTGCTCTGCCGAATGATCTGGCCGCTGCTGCTGGTGCTATCCCAGATGAAACTGAATTGGACTTTCGTGATGGGAAGATTAATAGAGCAGTAGCACTGATGGCTCAATCAATCTTGATTTGACCTTAGGTACTCCTTGAAAATTTGAAATTTTGAAGGACTTGGAAGATTCAGGGATGCTTGCGCAGTCGATGTTCTTCATCTTTATTTTATCTAAACTTTTAAATTAGTTAAAATTAAATGAAAAATAGTCATTTTATTGTAATCAGTTTGTTGTTATTGAGTCTTATAAGGAGCATTTTATTATCGTTAATTGTTGCTGTTGTTTTCTTGTTTGCATGTTGCTAGTGTTGTTACTTTGATGTTCAATCATCGATCAGTGACTAAGTTTTTATATATCTTTATTACTCCTGGTTAATTAACAGACATATATACAACAGGGGATGGCAATCAATAGATTGTTCTTCGCCCAGTTATGAATTTCAAATTTTTCTTTCAAATATATAAAGCTTAACTGGACTATATTGATAATCACTTTTGAATTTTTTCATTGTTGGATTTTTTCAAACTTAAAAAATCGCAACCTGTCAACTTTAAAAGGTTAAGTCATATTCAATCAAACCCACACTTGATTATAAATATATATAAGTAGAATGATTATATTAAAAAGCTTTGCCTATAGATATATAATCACTTTTTGTCTCTAGAAACTTCGCTTTGTTTTACTTTGTTTGACCACTTGAGTTTGAACCCCCGAAAAATTATAGGTTAAAAATTAATTTGAGTTTATCCACCTCCTATCTTCTTTTATTTAAAAAAAAAGGTAAAAGATAATTACTTTTACATTTTTTTATTGTAATCTTTAGCTGCAAAGGATGTAAACAACTTATATATTTAGAAGCTAGCGTAATAACTATGTTGATATTTTCAATAGATATGTGGGATTATCTTCTTAACACCCCCTTATCACATGTAAATCAGTTTCTTTAATTTTATTATCACATGGTGTAATTCTTAATTGTATGTACAAGTTTGAGGCAACTAATCCTCAACTGTTGATTTTTGACCCAATAAACTAATGAGTTGAGTTTAGATAAATAAAATTTAGCATAATATGAAATTACTTTTAATTGCAAACCTATTATAACCATCAATCCACACTGCTTACGAATTTAAAATTATTGAATACCATACTACACTTAACCTCATGTGAAGGACGATAGAAAAGTTCGGGCTCAACCTACCTTAGCCCAGCTCGAGGCGAGACTCGGGCTTTAAAAGATTAGACTTGGATTGGGGTAAGGCGAGGCTAGGCCTCGCCTAGGCTTCCATGAAAAAGAGTTAGGGCTTATTTATCTCACGTGTCTTAATTTTTTAAATTTTTTATTATTTTTTAAAATTACCCTTATTAAAAAAAATTATATTCTTATTTCATTTTTATTCGCTTTCACCCCCCCCCCCAACCTCTCTGTAGAGTAACCATAAATCTCACCACATATTTTCATCAACAATAAGTTCGTCAATATTACCACCACTAACCACTTACCTTCTTCATCATTTTTTTGATCACCTGCACCAAGATATGATCATTTGAATTGTGGGTTTTCTTAAATTGTATGAAAAAGTAGTGATTTATTGTTATTTCATTATATTAATTTTGATTTTGTGTGACAACTTAGATGTTATTTAATTTCATTATGGGATTTGATTAAGAGTAAATATTTGATTCAATTTTCAATCAATTAGAAAAATAATAGCGATGTAAGAGACAAGAAATTAATATATATAGAAGAAAACATATTTTTTTAATTATTTTCTAACTTTCAATAAAAATAAATCTAGAATAAATAATATTAATTACAAAGTAGGGCTAGTGAGGTAAATTGAGGAAGCCAAATACCACTGCTTTTAATCTTTAGTTAGCATGGCCTCAACATTCATCTTATCAAATTTTATTTAAAAATTTTTAAATTCATCCATTTTAATTATAAATTGCACCTATTAAAATTTTTAGGTCCAATTTATATTAATGGCCACTAAAAAAGCTTATAATTTTAATGTTTTTCTACTTTTTTAATTATTAAAAAAATATATATTAAAAATTTGGTCTTCGAAAAAGCTTACTCTATACAAATAAGGGTCCCGCTTTTCCCAAGCTCGTGCTTAATCGGGCCGGACCCGACTTATTTGCCATACTTGATTAACCTTTGGTTGTAATAACTTTTCAGATTTTTTAACTAAATTTTCCTAAGTTGTTATAAGGAATTAGTTGATTTGGAATTAAAAAAATATAATGAATGAGACAAAAAAAAAATTATTTATTGAGTTTTTAAAAAAATTTCACTAGTGTTTCATGCATAAATGCAACTATTGTCATAAAACATGAGAGTTATTCTTTAAATTTTTCATAAAATCTAACTGATAATAGATATAAACATTTAATTCTTTTGCATTCTTGATATCATCAAGTCTTTGTTGAACAACACATCAATTCTGTGAAAATCTAAGGTGGCATTTGTTTTTTTCTTCTAAAATCTCAACAATATAAAATTTGAATGGGTCCGAATATAAATATTTAAATGAAATGTTTGTTTATATATATATATATAGATAAACATAAATGACATCTTATTTGTTTTTATAAATAAAATGTCATCTTAACAATTATTATTTAAATTTTTGTCCTTATAAATTAAAATAAAAAAGAATAAGTTTTATAATTTAAGAAATAAGTATATTTTATAAATATTTTTTGAAATATAATATTTACTTTTCATTCAGACATTTTTTCATTTAGATAAAACTCACAAAAATTTACTCTTTCTATTCGGATGTAAATATTTGAAAATCATATATAAATTACAAAAATAGAGAAGCAAATTTTAAAAAAATATAAAATTAATAAAATTTCATGCTTCAGAAAATTAACAAAAGGGTCCTAAGTCAATACAAGAAGAAACCCCTTCAGAATAGTCTTTTGTCATGCATAGGGCAGCCATCAACTTGTAAACTCAATTCTAAGTATGAGTTGGACCCATAGACAGGCGTTATTTAGAACACCACTTACGGTTAAATAACATAACATCATACGTTATTCCCACATGCATACTATTTTTTATTGGTAAGTAATAACTTTCTAGATTTTTTAACTTAAAATATACGAAAATCATCTTTTTATTTTTTTTAATTTTGCCTGAGTATTATTTGGAATTGGTTGTTTTGAATTAAGAAAATTAATGAACGTTGCGACATCTTACTTATTAAGTTATAAATAATTTTCTATTTGTGGTATATGTATAAATGGAGCTTTTGTTTTGAAAATTTTATCTTCTAAATTTTTTATAAAGACTAACTGTTAAGAGATATAAACAATCAATCCTTTTGCATTTTGACTTAATATCTTCAAATCTCTAATGAACAACATGTAGGTCTAGGTCCGGTTGTGAGGACTAAGGTTGTAAGGGCCAAGGAATGGCCTCCGAAAACTCAGCTCTCGAGCTCTCGCGTTTGAGCCTCACTACTATATGTGCGTTAATGAACGAAAATATATAAATAAATATATAAAATGACTATTTAGTAATTTTTTACCATAAAAAATGGTATAAGGGTGTAGATATACATATATTAACATATGAGAAGGACAATTCAAACAAGGTTTTCATATACCATAAATGTATAACATCGAACATTAATTGTCAGGAAACCCTTTTCTAACCAAAATGACTAAAATCCACTATAAAACGCATCACCCCTCTTCCTTTCATCACTCGCCAACTTCTCATTTCCTGTTTCTTTTCTTTTTTTCTTTGCCTACCTCTCACTCATCACCATGTCTGGCCGTGGCATGAACTCATCAGCAGCAAACCCCATTGGTTCCAGCCGTGGTCCAAACCGAGTTCAAGAGCAGTGTGTAATATGTCACCGAGCCTTCTCTAGCACTGAGGCTCTCATAAACCACTATGATGTGCACATCCGAGGATCAGATGAGCTCATGAATTTTCAGAACAACAACAACAACGTGCGTGCTCAGAACCAAGCAGCAGCAGCACCTCAAGCTCAAAGGAGACTTACTTTTGCACTTCCTCCATCATTCTCGGCCCCTGCAGTGCCACCAGTTGCCATTAGGACTACTCATACTGTTATACAGGCACGACCGATTCAACCAGTTGGTGCAGGTGGTCCCGTCCGGCGCCGACAAAATTTCGCTCCTCGTGTTAACATGGCCAGGCCTGCTGCTAGGCCTAGAACTGCTCAGCGGAATCAACCTCCTGCTGCTGCTGCTGCTGCTGTCCCAGTTCCAGATGTAATTGACCTGGATTTTGGTGAAGAGGGGAATTACAACAACACTGGTGGTGGCATCAATCTTGATTTGACCCTAGGTCGTTAAAATCCTCAAGGATTATTTGCAGATTCAGGATGCATTCGGGTCAATGTTCTTTAAATTAAATTTAAAAAAAAAAACAAAACAGGAGAAAACCTTAGAATTATCAGTTTGTTGTTTTTGAGCCAATGGTGTCATTGCTATTGTTGTTACATGTTGTTTTCTTGTTGGTGTCAGAGTCGTTACTTTGTTATTCAGTCATTAGTAATAAAGTTTTTCTGTTTGTTTTGTATTCGATTCTGGAAGATGTGATTTGATTTTGATGCATGGTTAGTGAAAATTCTCAAAAGTCATAAAAATTTGGATGCGTATACAATCATTTGTGTGTTTACTGTTGTAGAGTTGCGCTGCAGACTTGAGAACTTCACTAGTTCAACAAGATTATAATAGTACATTGTATATGTTTAATATAACACAAAAATTATTCCAATGTGCATTCTGACTGTCATCAATAAGTTCTTTTTGAATGTTTTACTTGGTATATTAAAGTTGTGGTTTGCCATTTTAATAGTAATGTCAATATATGGTTAAAATGAGTTTATGATAATTCTATGGCTTAGGAGTGGAAAACTAAAATTATTAAAAAAAAAATCGAATCCAATCGACCAAATTGATTCACTTGTTTTTATGTAAATTTAATTTTTAATAGTGCGGTGGGGTCGACTTATCTAATTGAAGGATGTGTTCCACCCAAGTAATACCAACTTTAAGTTTCGAGATTCACACTTACATATAAATTGTTTGAGTCTCTCACTTTGATCACATTTCTTAATAATTTTCTTTATACAAATATCTGTTTAGCTAGTTTGTCATTTTTACTAATAAATTGAGTGTATGGTTCCCATAAAATGTGGTTTGCCATTTTGATAGTAATATATGAAATTTAAGTTATGTAACCTAAGAAGGGGGTGAATTGGGTTTCTAAAAATTATACAATACAATTCGCACAACAATTTAATCTATTATCTTAATCAAATAAAAAATAATAAATTCAATCAAGCACAATATTAAAAGAATACGGGAAGAGAAAACAAATATAAGGATTTTTACATGGTTCGGCTATCCCCGCCTACGTTCACGCTTCCAAGCTCACCCGACTTGAGAATTTTACTATCCAAACTTCCGAAGGCTTCAAATGTTTCTCACACTTGTACACTCAATCTCTTCACCCCAAGTGTTTCTCACATTTATACACTCATAATTTAATGAAAAATGAAAATCACAATAATAAAACTCTCTTTAAAAGTAGATAACAAATTATAACTCAATAATTATTCAATCAATGATGATTTACATTTTAGAAACTCAATATATGTTGTATGATCTTATATTTTCTTGTATTAATTATTAAAATGAAGTTTGAGTTGAGTTTTTATAGTTAAAGTCCAAAAAACTAGCCGTTATAGGTAAATTCCCGCGCCCAAGCGGTTAGCCGCTTGATTTATCCGGCTAGCCGCTCAGGAACAGTGATATTACCGTTATTTTTAAATTTACTATAGGAATACTGTTCACTAAAATTACATGTTAGCCCAAAACTTTATATAATTATTTTATGGCCCACAACGTCATAAAATTTTTCAAATAAATCCAATTTAGGAACTTAAAAATAGTTGTCTTTCATAAACTTTCTGAAATTATTATATGACCTCAAATATTTTATTGTTTCACACAAAGAGATCCTTTTCAAATTTAGCATAATACCCATATTTTTCAAAGTTCTTAAAACATTTCACTTTATTGCAAAAATTAAAAATATGAGATTTTCCTCAGGCGGCTAGCCGCTTCCTCTCTGCCCAATTTTGGATTTCAAGTGTTTAGATTACATTCGGGTCCTCAAACTTTTATAAATTATATTATGCCCCAAAATGTTTCAAAACTTTACAAATAAGTCCAAATCTGAATTTCAAAATAATATTTATTAAACTCAAAGATTACAAAACTTTTTCATTTTAATCCAAATTAGTCAAATCCACAAAACACCTTATCTTATAAATATAAAACCTTTTAGTTTATAAAAAGTAATTATTAAATTAATCTCTTAAAATTCTCAAATGCTAAACCATGCATTAATTAAATTATACTGACTTTACAAGAATTTGTCGCAATAATTTTTCCGTTGAGCTCTAAACTTTATTCTTGATTTCGCCGTTGTCCGTTGAGTGTCTTCAATTTTGATTTCACTTGATTCACTTGCATAAATATTATCCTTAAAAAACTAGAGAAAATGTGAAATACAATATTTATTAAATTACTTAATACACATATTTGTTATTATCAAAATTATATTATGTATAGCCCTTTAGGCTAACAATGTAAATATGAATTGGTTGAAATGAGTTAATGATAATTCTGTATATTATGAGTGAACAAAGAAAATTAAAAAATCGATTGAACTGAACCAAACCGAATTGAAATAAACCAAATTAGCTCACTTAGCATTTATATAAATTTAACTTTTAAGAATGTGGTGGGGTTCCCTCATTTAATTATATGGTATGTTCCACTTAAGTAATACTAATTTTGAATCCCGAAATTCACACTTGGCGCATAAAGTGATTGTCTCTCACTTTAATGACATTTCTTATTAATTTTCTTTTATATAGATATCTATTTAGTTAATTTATCATTTTTATTAATGAACTGAGTGTATGGTTATCGTAAATTGTGGTTTGCCATTTTGATAGTTATGTGAATGTAAATTGTGGTTTGCCATTTTGATAGTTATGTGAATATGAATTGATTGAAATAAGTTTATGATAATTCTATATATTAGGAGTGGTTAAAGAAAATTAAAAAATTGCATTGAACCGAACTGAACCGAACTAAATCAAACCAACTTAGTTCACTTGGCTTTTATATAAATTTAATTTTTAATTGTGTGGTGGGGTCCACTCATTTATTATATGGTGTGTTCCACCCAAGTTATACCAACATTGAGTTTTGCGCATAAGGTAATTCAGTCTCTCATTTTAATGATATTTCTTAATAATTTTCTTTTATACAAATATCTATTAAGATAATTTGTCATTTTTATTAATGAATTGAGTGTATGGTTCTCATACATTGTGATTTGCCATTTTGATAGTAATGTAAATGTGAATTGGTTGAAATGAATTTATGATAATTTTATATATTAGGAGTGGACAAAGAAAATTAAAAAACTGAATTCAATTGAATTGAACCGAACTAAATAGGTTCACTTGGCATTAATAGAAATTTAATTTTTAATAGGGTGGTCGACTCCATCCATTTAATTATGGGTTGGGTGTTCCCCACTCAAATAATACTAAGTTTGAGTCATAAGATCCATGCTTGACATATGATGATTAGCTTGTCTATCTCAAACTCTTATTTTGATAACAGTTTTTGATAATTTTCTTTTATACCGATATCATTAATAGATAATTTCTTATGTTTTCCTAATGAAATGAGTTTGTAGATCAAAATGGGGAATTATTTTGCATAAAAATACTTATTAGACAAGATTATAACTTATAGAATGGAGTGTGTATCTGATCTCAAAGTTGTCGGATTTTACCACAGAGAATGTCATTGATTACGGTTTGACATTTTTAACCATAACATAAATTTCTGGTTCAAATGTGTTCACGGTATAAAATCAATGTTAGGTTTGGTCGAAGAAAAAAAGATCAAGCCAAGCTAGCTGGTTAGCCGAATTGCTAGATTTGGTTTATTTCGATATTGATAAGAAACTGTAAATTTTCAATTATTTCAAAGAAACTATTTATTATTTCAAATAACTTTTTGATTTAATTTAGTTTTCAATTCAAAATTAAACTGAACCGAAAATCAAGCATGCAGGCTTGAGAACCGGCAGAACTAAACCGAACCAAATTGAGCTCATTTATCATTAATTAAATTAAAATTTTTAATTGGGTGGTGAGCCTCATCCAATTAGTGCATGCTAAAGACGGGTCTCCCGTCTCCCAATCCACACTTGGCAAGAGGCGAATAGTCCGGCCCATGTAAGACTCTCTTCTCAATGGCCCTTCTGAATAATTACAAATGATTTAACAACATTGATTGGATGAATACACAATACAAATATGTTTAATTTTGATTATATAATACTTCAATTAATAATAAAAATGTGACTAATTAAAGTTGGTTGGTGTGAGTGGTTCGACATTCTTACTCCTTAACAAAGATCAGGGGTTCAAGCCCGCCTCTCGTATTGAGTCACCACTTTGGAGCTCACTCAGGACCACCTCGTGATTCAAATTAAAAAAAAAAAATATAAATGTGACTTATAAAATGTTATGAAAACTATAATTACATCAAAATGAATTGTAAACAATTTTGTAGCAAATCTTAGATTTCATGTAAAAAAAATATGGTCCTCAATTAAGACTGCTATTATTTGTTAGGAAATAATAATTTTTGTCTTTTTTTTTCTAGTTGATTAATATTGAGTTTTATATTTATCTTTTCACTTTATTTACGATCAGCCTTTTTAAAAAAAAAAGATTATGAAGGTAAGTAGAGAAAAATATGGAGATGATCCTAAACCTATTTTTTAGTAAATAAAGGAAAAAGAGTAATGCTACACATTTTAAATTTTTTATTCTAAAAAGTTATTCTAAATGATGTGTCGTTTATCAATTGGTTTGTGAAATAATACAATTAATTCACTTGGATCTTGTAAATAATTATCAACCACTCAATTAATGACATATCATTTGAGATAATTTTTTTAGATAAAAAATTTGAAATGTGTAGCACTACTCAAGGAAAAAAATTACTTTAAAATGGAAGCCATCAACTTAGGAAACATTGAGAAGTTGTCGGATCCACAAAACCTCAAGCACCCAAAATCCACGGGCATGATTGTTTGTAGGTCCTAATTTTGAGTTTTACCAAGCATTTTTTTTCTTGTTTATTTTTATTGAAAAATAATAAAATACGGTCAAAATATCCTATTCATCATCTATTTAATCCCTTACAATAACTGCTCCAAAACCTGAGCATGGAGAATTGGGGGAACATTGCTTGCATTAATCAAAATTATACTTCCAAAATAATTAATAGTCTAAAAAATTCACAATAATTTAAGGAGATTTTAGGATGGAGACCCTGATAAATCAGATTAAGAAACAAGCGTCTGGTTATCTTCAAGAGAAATACAAAACTGCTAGGCTTGCCTTCACTGATGTTTCTGAAGCAGAATTGTGAGTCTTTAATTAATTTCGTTCAAAACATTTAGAAATATTATTGAAGTATCTATAATTTCACTTTCGTTATCATTAACATTTCATCGCCTTGATCATATTAATTTGAAGGCTGGCAGAAGAAGCAACAAACAATGATCCATTGGGGCCTGATGCAAAAACAATGACTAAACTAGCCGAGGCATCTTGCGATGGAGACGATTACTGGCGAATTGTTGATGTTCTACACAGAAGGTAGCTTATAGAAAAATCCAAATTATGATTGATTCATTTCAACGTTTTTGTATTGTGATTACTATTATTATTATTATGTTCACTATTTTTTTTTTGCAATTCAAATTATAAAATGCTTCAGGTTATATTGCATCGATTGGAAGCTTTGGAGGCAATCCTATAAAGCATTGGTACTTCTTGAGTTCTTACTAACTCACGGTGCTGAGGATTTTGCAATCGAATTTCAATGCGATACGGCTATACTCCAAGAGCTTGGAACTTTTGTTTACATCGATGAAAAAGGGTGAGTGTTGCTTTATTATTCTAATGCTGGATCTGAACTGCGCCGAGTTTTTAAAAATCTTATACAGCGTGTGCATATGTATACCACTAAAACAATTTCTACAACAATCGTGTTATAGGTTCAATTGGGGTGTTAACATGCAAAAGAGAGCTGAAAATATACTGAAGTTATTAGGAGGAGGACAAACTCTCAAAGAAGCTAGATTAAAAGCATTAAGAATAACAAATGAAATCCAAGGATTCGGAAGTGCAACGGCTTCTCCTTCCTCATCAACTTATTCGCCATCTTCATCCGAAGCATCGCGTTCATCATTCGGATCATACAGTACCACAAATTCATCAATTACATGGAATGATGTTAATGATCAGTTGAACAAACAAGAACACTCATCACCCTCAAAAGCTGCAGCCGGAACAAAATATTCGCTAGGAGGCATTCAAGAAGAGATGCCTATTGCTGATAAAGACAATAGTTTCCAAGGGTTTCATCTTTGGGATAGCCTTCCGGTTGAAGAATCAGGATCTTTACTTGATGTTGATGATGATGAAAATGAAGAATCAAATGGTTTATTCAAGGAATTTGTTCAAAGCTCGCTACTATTAGTCCTAAAAAATTAAATAACGGTGATCATAGAAAGACATTTAGAAGTTTCTCTGATAATAATAGAACTATCAGAAAAAGGTATGATCGCCAATATTCTTCAAAATTTTAGTAGAATTAATTATTTAAATTTATATTATATATTAAAACATGGTTTTTTTTCTTTGTATATAATATATGTTATAAGTAATTTAGAATAAATGCTTAGATATGCTGTTTCTGTTGCGGCATAGCTGTAGTATTATTATTGGGGTCCTTTGATCCCTTATGAATATCATTAATTACCAATTTTTTCTTCTATATAATTGATTTAATTATATGCTCATCAAAATCCATCAAGCCTCCAACAGAATGTAAATGATATGTTTTACTGTTGAGTACGGAGTTTTTCTTTTTCTTTTTTTTTTCCCAATCAAAAGAGTGGGGATGGAAAGTAGGTCAAAGAAGCCAATTATGTACTCAGATTTAAAAATTGTCAATGGTGTGACCATTATATCAAAATTGGATATGTATCTTTCTTTAGACTGAACATGGAAAAGATTCTGAAATTAGATTATAAGGCTGCTAAATTCTGAAATGGGAAGCTAGCCAAGTATCAAATTATAACACTAATCATAATTGAAAACTTCCAAAAAAAAAAAAGGAAAGGAAAGGAAGAAGAAAGAGGCAAAATTCATGAATGAACCATCAAGCCAAAGATAAAATGGCGGTGCCCTTCTTGTTTGGCAGTTTGGGCACATTTGGACCTACTGTCCATGTAGCTTAAGAACAGATTTAATTTTTTTTTTTATATTTAATATATTACTAATTATTTACACTATTGATTCTTCTTCATCACTGACTTCCTAATAAAAAAATAGGAAAAGGAATATACACTGAATGTAATCAAATTAGTCCAACTGTGGATTCTGATTTGTATAATAATTTGCATTTTTTCATAAAAAGTTTCATAAATGATGGCAATTACTTCAAACTGCATCAATTCAATAAAGGTGGGTTTGATTGTATTTTTATGAAAATGTTACCAAGGATCAATAATTCTAATTGTAGTCTACAGGCCCCTTTTTATCCATAAAGAATCATTAAAAGTTGGAAAATAAAATTAAAGTTTTATTGGTGAAATAATGACACATGGGGGACCAAAATCTGATTGAAAATCCAAATAAAGAACTGATGAGACTCTACAAGAAGGTAATGCCAAAAATATGATATCTATGGGCTCTTTAGTAATTTAGCACTAACTTTGGCCTCCATCTTGTTGATGTTTTACTGAAAATAAAATCCTAGTGGAGCATAATAGCATAACTGAAGCTTACATAAAAAATAAAAAGAATAGGAAAATGTTATTTGAACAGTAGTAAGATAGTAGAAAGATAAAAATGATAACATCATAATATAGATAATGTTATCGTTTTATTGTAACATTGAATAGTAAATTAGGAGGACTCTCCTTGTCCTTGGCCTAATTTTTTCCATTTGGAACGGTCCACTGACTGTAGTTTTTGCTCATATGACAATGACTAGATCTATTTCAACAACTGTCCAGGATAAAAATAAGTGAAACATGGTTAATGACACGTTACAAATGCACTGTCTAAATCGATTACATATGGTGCAATCTGAATATGTAGGCCCCGAACTAATCTAATTTTCATTAACACACGCGAGGGACTTGAATATATTTTCATATGTTATTGTAAATGGTTCATAGGTTGATACAATTATGTTCATATTGCTTCAAAGTATGACAGAAACAGAGAATACATAGCACATTCTCTATTTCTCTTATTCTAGATGACTTATAGTATATAAGGCACTAACTTGAAATTTCATGCACCTAATTATTTTTAAATAAAATCATGAGAATCTTGTATGTCATTGGTAAACATCTAATTCGCTAGTCCTATTTTAACTATTATTTCTTACTTTGTTTTAATTTTCTTTCAACCTTCATAAGCAAAGCATGAAAATATATGCATGTAACTTTATTATTTGTAATAGTTCAATGTTGAGGGTGAAGCATATAGTTATATTATATCGTAATTATGAACTCGAAGTATCACCATCAAGTATCCAGTAATTTACACCACCCTGGTCAATGATTGTTGTAATGACATTTTGGAAGCATCCTCTTAAAGACATCCTTTTTCCCTCCCCTCATCATGGATGGGTTGGATTCCTTCTTACAAGAAAGATTGGTGAATCGAGATAATACTTTTCTTTTGTGTTAATCTTTTCAATCTTCTATATTAAGTGGCTGAAATCTTAACAAAAAGGTTTGGCAAAGTTTCAACTTTCATGTCTTTCTCTAATCATATATTGTGAATAATAATCTTTTTCATCAATCTAATTATGCGCCAATGACTTGTTCAAGCTATACTTCCCTTATATCATCATCACTCCAATCTTTTCATTTTCACTAATGATGCAATTTTTTTTTTCATTTCTCATCCTAAATGAAATTACTCATTACAAACTAACAATTTACTTTATTTATATGATTATAATTCAAATAATAGGTTTAATTATGATACTTCAAAAGTACCATAATCCAAACATTGTCCAATGATCAAATAATGCGCAATAATTAATAAAATTAGATTATGCATAATGCTGTCTACTAAAAGCCTCAGCCTCAAGTAATTTCCTCTATTTAAGCTTGCAAGTACAGAAACATTTGTTTTAACAAAGCTTGTTAAGTTTGATAGAATCAAAACCTTTTTTTATTTCTAAAAAGCACAAATAAATTATGAATTGATGATGAAGATTGAAGATGGTTACAACTTGTTTGACTAAACCCACCAACCAGACACTACTTCAGTCGATAACAATATTAATGTTACCGTTGGAAAAATAACAATAAGGCCATTCTCGTAATTTTGGAATAACAAATTTTAACACTATCACTGTCGAATCCTTGTCTTTACGTAACCGCATTTTACATGATGTTTTTGTCAACTTCAGGCTAAATTACCGTTTCACCCCCACATTTCCTAATATTATTTTCTGAAAAATAAAAAAATTAATTTGCAGTTAGTAAAGCATCCGAAGACCAGCAACAGCACAAACAACAATCTTTGGATCCGCTCTCTCTTAATTAAAAAAAAAAATATTTTCTCTCTCTCTCTATAGCCCCCCATACTCTCACTTAGTTTCTCTGTCTCCAGCTAAAGCAGCTTTCTTCTTTTGGGGGTTTCTTTGAAAAACTTTTATGTGCAGAGTACGCTGAGCTGCATTCTTTATGATGGGCGTGAGTTTGGGGGTCTCTCTGTAAAACTTTTATGTGCAGAGTACACTGAGCTGCTTTCTTTATGATGGATGTGAGTGAAAGTTATTTATAAACCCAAGATTGATTAAGTTCTTGGAAAAAAAAGTTTTTTTTTTTTGGGCACGATTTATTGATCTAGGCGGTAAAAGATCGGATTTTGTTAACAATGAAGTCGTCAACTCGGCTTAACTCAGCTGTGTTTCAGCTCACTCCCACTCGGACAAGGTTTTTTTTTTCCCTTTTCATTGTCCAATTTTGACTTATTTTTTCATAATGTTACTGATTAAAATGTCTACAAATTTGGTTGATGAAATGGGAAATTTTATTTTAATTATATTTTTCTGTGGGAAATTTATTTAGCGATCTGTGTTGTGGTTAATATTTTTTATTTGTTTATTTATTTTCTGACATTGATGTCTCTGTGGTTGAAGGATTGGTTTTCTTTGCTGGGTTTATGTTATAGAGGTCTTTTTAAGTTTGCATTTCTTTGCAAAACATGTGTATTTTGTTTTTTGGATAACGGTCTATGAATTTTGAAGGAGTGGTATTGCCTTTTATTTACATCATAGAATGGATTTTCTGGTTTATCTTGACTCTTCAGAGTAATCTGTAATATATGGTTTGTCAAGAATCTATGTGCAAATTCACTTGTAATATTCCTCAGCAATGCAGCTATGGGAACTGAATTTTCATTTTTTTTTCAGGTGTGATTTGCTGATATCTGCATATGGGAAGACAGAAAAAATGGCGTCGGGATTGCTGAATCCATTTCTTGCCCATTTGAAGACCGCACAAGAACAGATGGCTAAAGGTGGCTATTCAATTATTCTTGAGCCAGCTCCTGGCAGCGATGCATCATGGTTCACAAAGGGAACACTCGAAAGGTTTGTTTGTTGTTGAATGCTATTTTTTACCATTATAAATGTTGCAACTGGTGGTACCTAGGTGATGGTTGATTGCCATATTAAAAATTATTCTTCCTGTTCTTTTACAAAAGAAAAAGAAAATAATTTCTGGAATGCCGGCTAAATGATGCCACATTGGTTGCATTTTGTTCTTGCATTATGGAGGGCGCATATTCTAGGCATTGGTGAGAATTCAAATTTTGACATGTTGTTGGAATGTTGATCTACTACATCCCTTATAGATCAAGTCAGTTTGCTTTTGCCACGAATGGTTGAGAGATTGAGACCCACGATCCATTAACTGTAGCACAGAGGCTAATAAGGCTTTGGTCTGTGAAAGTGGGAGGGTAATTGTTTTAGATGTTGGGTTTAGTACAGTACTAATAGCCTCTGGTTATGAGAATCACGACAAATGTATAGAAAATATTGCCATGTCAACATATACTAGTTAAATCATTTAAATATTGTCTTGTTTTTGGGTTTTGTATTGCAAGAGAATCGGTGTTAAGCAGAAGCTCAGAAGATTGAAAGGATCGTGGAACTTTCTGTGTCTTTAACCTGAATTTATTGTTAACTAATATAAGCAAATATGTACTGTGACTCTTGAGTACGTGGAGAAAAATTTTTTTGCTACAATGGACTAAATATTTTATTTAATATAGGTTTGTTCGCTTTGTTAGCACTCCTGAGGTCCTGGAACGGGTTTATACTATAGAATCTGAGATCTTGCAGATTGAGGAGGCAATTGCTATTCAAAGCAATAATGAGATGGGGTTGAGTACAGTAAGTAACATGCTTGGTTTTCTATAAAACACCTGTCACAGGGCACAAATTCAATTTTTCTTCTTTCTTTTTCCTTTTTGTTGACAGACAGAAGAAAATCCAGCAAAACACGTGCAAAGCATTGAAGGTACTGAAGAAAAGGATAATTATGTTTATCTTGCTGTTATACTCATACTGAAGTAGGCTGAGTGATGCTTGCATTTTCGTATTATGCTTTATAGTTCATTCATCGGTTTCTGTGTATCTTTTTCTTTCCATTGTACAATTTTTAATTCACATGACCAAAGGCTTTTACTCTGCAGTGTTTTTTTTTTTTTTTTTTTTTTAAAGTTTATATTCTAAGAACTAGGTGCTGAATGTTTCCTTCTTCTGTTCTCTTATTATTTTACTTTACTCAGTGGGTAGTCTAGAATAAAATTTTGTTGGTAGCTTTGATAAGCTTGTGATTTTTTTTTTTTTGGACCGATGTTTTTGAACAGGTGGCCGACCTTTATTGGAATCTAATGAGGAGAAAGCCATTGTTCTTTATAAGGTGATTTGAATCTGAGTTACATCATTGTAGAAATTTTTTTCTCATTATTGTTGTATGATTTTTTTTTTTGAAATCTGGCAGCCTGAAGCACATTCGCCTGAAGCAAATGGCTCTGCTGTGCAGGAGGGAAATCCAAAGTATATACCATGCAACCATGAGTACCTAATTATCCTAGAAAACGAATGTATATTGAGGGTCATACATGGGAAATTGTGAAAATTTGTTTACTGAACATTTCAAACCTCACAGACTTTGAAAACATTTTTTGTCCTTTAATTTTTTTGGAAGCATGGGAAAAACAGAGATGTCAAAGCATTTCAAGCTGTTCTATGTGCTATTGAAGCCAAAATGAAAGTTGAAATGCATAATGTCCATCCTTCTGCTCTGTATTGATTTGTTTTGACAGTAGGAAAAATACTTAGATGGAGGAGTCATTTCTTTTTTCTTCCAATTGTATCTGTTCGGAAATTTTAATCAAGTTGTTATATCAAATACTGCAAATTATCAAACATGGACTTGTCAGACAGTTGAGGTAGCAGCTTTCTTTTTGCATAAGCTCCGGATGCATTTGTTTTTTCTTTCATTCCCATATATATGAGTTTATGCATGTGCATTGGCATTTTCATGTTGTTAATTATGCTGTATATTATATGCCTGTTCACCAGAGTCCAGCTCTTGAAAGTCCTAGAGACACGGAAAATTGTCTTGCAGAAAGAGCAAGGGATGGCTTTTGCACGTGCTGTAGCTGCAGGTTTTGATGTTGATCACATCCCATCATTGATGTCGTTTGCTGAAAGCTTTGGAGCCTCGCGTTTAAAGTAAGAACATGTTTCTTTGAACATATTGTGTTATTTATTTTAAAATTGATCTGTGACAGAATTGCAGAATTACTATTGTTCCAATATCTTTTTCCTTATGGAATTGCATGTATTAATGCTGCAGGGATGCTTGTGTGAGATTTAGGGAATTATGGAAAAGAAAGCATGAGAGTGGCCAATGGCTTGAAATTGAAGCTGAGGCAATGTCCAACCAATCAGATTTTTCTGCTTTGAATGCATCAGGCATTATTCTTTCTAGCATGGTCAACAAGCAGAAGGAATTCAGTGAAAATGGCAAAGCAGGCATTGATGCAAATGCGGGTATGAGCTCAAAATGTAGGAGTTGCTTTACATGTGAAGAATTCCTTTTTATTTATCATTGCTGTGTAAGAAGTAGTATTATGGTGGATCCCCGTGCTTGGTTGTTGAATAACTTTAGCTAACCCATCATTCCCAATGCTAGAAATGGAGAAAAGTCCTTTGGTTTTTCACTTGCTAGAGTATGAGGAATTTTGAGTTTTTTCATATTGTAGAGTCTTTTTAAACAATAGTTTGTGAGACTCTGAATTATGATATTAATTTTTTGGTTTCACACAATATGCAAATAGAATGGAAAAACAGCGCTTTGATTCTTAGATCTGTCCCTTGATATAAACAATTAAGTTTCCTTTGCAGAGGCAAACACTTCATAGCTCATGCCCGCCTAATGTTTGAGGATCTTATTCTTTGTGTCCCTACAAAGTGGGAAAATAAATCATAGCTTTTTCTCAGCATGGAAAGACCATTAATCATTTTCTTTTTATCTATAAAATAATCTAGAATTTCTTTTGCATTTATGGACGCCTCGTGTCTTGATTTCTTGATTTCTTAATTCATAAGATAGTATGGTACTAGCTGTACAGCTCCATTTTTTTTTGGTTATAATAATATTCCAGAAGCCCTCTATGCATGTACCAGGGGCACTCATGTGGATGCTGGTGTCAAGATTTACATGAGGTGCTGAGTTGGTACTTTAAAAGAATAGAACTGCCACATGGGTCCAACAACCTGAAAGGTGTCCCAGGACCTGGGAAATGTCCCATAACCACATGTTCATATAATATGAAAGTTTTGAATGTCCTCTTGCAACTTTTGGCTATGTCTTGGAAAGTGTCATTTGTATTTCAATTTTATGGTATTTTATTCATCCTTGTTGTCTTCAAAAGTTGAGTTGAAAAATTTTTAATGTCAGATGAGAAGCCTACTATAAATCAGCAACCAGCCGGCAATCAAGAATATCTTCAAGGGCAGTTTCCACATTCTATGTTCCCTCCCTGGCCTATCCATTCTCCGCCAGGTGCACTACCAGTATTTCAGGGGTATCCTATGCAGGGCATGGCTTACTATCCTGCAAATAGTGGATATTTTCATCCACCTTATCCACCAATGGAGGATCCTAGACAAAATGCTGGTCAAAGAATGAGACAGAGAAGGCATTCCATGGATAGTGGGGATAGCAATACTGAATTACAAACTTGGGAGATCGACGCATCGAAGGTAAAATCTCAGGATGATGAAGAACTGGACAGAGAATCTTCGAGAAAGAAGGCTAGTCGATCAGGTAAAAAGCAATCTGGCAAGGTTGTCATTCGGAACATTAATTACATTACTGCAAACAGGCAAAACTCTTCAGGTAGTGAATCACAATCAGCTTCAAACTCCGAAACCGATGAAGAAGATGGAGACACGGAGGTCAGTACACCAAAGATGAAGCATAAAAGTTCTTCAAGATCTTCAAAAATAAAAGAAAGTCATATAAAATCTGGGGATGCCTCAAATTCATTCAACATGGAAGGAACAGGTAAGATGAAGGAGGAAGATGGTGGTCAGTGGCATGCATTTCAAAATTATCTGCTTAGAGGTGCTGATGAAGAGGATCGTGCTGTTGATAAAGGCATGTTTGCAATGGAAAAGGGGGTTCGAGCAAGAAGGCGACAAAGCACAGTTGGTGATGACCCTTTAATTTTTAATGGTCGAGATGCTGGTGAATATCATCAAGAAAATATAGCAGACATTGATAAGTTTAGTGGAAAAATTGCTCGCATGCCTAAGACATCATATGATGAATTATTGATCTCAGGACGAGTGGGTCAATCTGGTGATGGTAGAAGGTTCACGGATGGTCAAATCAATCTACAATCAACAGAAATAGATGGCAGGATGGGTGGATATAGGAGGACCACAACTGATGATTTTATAATTCATAGACAATCAGCTCTTGCAAACTCTCCATCTGATTCATTAGCTGTTAATCGTTTTGAGCGAGTGACTAATAATTGGGATAGAAGCTCATCGAATAACATGGATGATGATTCCTACATAGTTCCATTGAGATCAGTTTCGCTAGATGAAGTTGTAACTGATGGAAGAAATGCTATTGATATGGATTCTGAGTTCCCATCATCTTATCAGAAGTCAGAAAACACATCTAATAGGGCTTTCGGTTATGAGCCAGATGAATTAACTTTGCTGCCCGAGCGTGGAGCAGAAAAAGGTTTAATAGGTTATGACCCTGCTTTAGATTATGAAATGCAAGCTGAAGGTGCTTCACAGAAAAAGAAAAACAAGCAGTCTGAAACTGATGTCAAGCAAGGGTCCAAGAAGATAGACAAGGACCGGAAATCAAAACTTATGGATACTTCGGATAAGAAGAAAACCGTGGGGCCAATAAGGAAAGGAAAGCCTTCAAAATTGAGTCCTTTGGATGAAGCAAGAGTACGTGCTGAGAAGCTAAGAACCTTTAAAGCTGATATGCAGAAATTAAAGAAACAGAAGGTACTTTGCTAACTATTATTTGAACACTTAGATCTGAATTGAAAATATAAAAGCACTTGTGGGAAAGCAGGATATTCCTGTTCATATAGCCAGTTACATCAGAGAAGTATTTTCTTTTTGGCATGACTTCAGAGTCTCCCACACTGGCATGTTTAGTTCAATGGATACCAATAGTCTCTTATTTTTTTTGATTCATTTATTTTTCAGGAAGAGGAAGAGGCTAAACGACTAGAAGCCTTAAAGATAGAGAGGCAAAAGAGAATTGCTGCTAGGGGTAGTTCAACCACCACTCAATCAACTTTGTCCTCACAGCAAACCAGAAAACAATTACCAACAAAGCTATCTCCAAGTGCTAAAAGAAGTTCAAAGTTCAGTGATTCAGAACCCGGATCGTCTTCGCCCCTGCAGAGGGTTCCCATCAGAACTGGTTCTGCGGGATCCATTGATTCTCACAAAGCATCTAAGCCCACCAAATTAAATATTGGAAGCCACTCTGGTGGAAATAGGTTGACCCGCTCGGTATCATCATTGCCTGAACCAAAGAAAGAGAACGCTGTTGTTACACCCGATACCAAGGTATCCATGGCAAGAATTAGAAGATTATCTGAGCCGAAAATGAGCAGTAGTCAGCATGTTTCTTCTGTAAAGGCACGAAGCGCGGAACCGGTATCAAAACCTAAAGCATCTGATGGGTCTGAGACTAAGAAAATATCTGCAATCATGAACCATGATAAAAGCAAGGCTGCTTCCCTTCCAGAACTGAAAATTAGAAAATCTAAAGAACCTGCTGTTGCCCACAGCAAACCAGCAGGAAAAGAACTTGTACAAAAGGTAAATGGGACTAAGTCTGATTCCACTTCTGAAGGTGCTGAATTGAAGAGAAATAAGGACAAAATTTCATATCATAGCGATGCAGATGACAATTTGGTAATTGAGAAGACTGTTGTGATGCTTGAATCCGAGAGACCTTCCATTCCTGTTGTAAATACAAGAGAGGAAAATATGGGGTTTCAGAAGCAAAACAGTGATGATTACAGAACAGGGGAGAAAAATGAGGCCGTGTCAGATTATGTTGCTATTCGTGCACCAGTGTCACCAGTAACTGTGGTTGAAGTTGATAAAGCACACATTGAAGACCAATTACAGGAGCAACCGGCTGCCTATGAGATAGGATTGGTAAGATCTGTAAAATCCCACTTGAAGTTGATGACAACCGACTGCCTATCAGATGCACTTATGAGTATTCAATGTTGCCATTCTGAAAATTAAGAGGCATGGTAATATTGATTAAAACTGAAAGTGATTAAATTTTTTTTAAACAAATTTAATTGGTGTTTGTTTTGCTTGAGTTAAGCATAAAGCCTCACTGCTTATTCTGAATGTGCAATCAGTCTCGAAAACAGTGTGAACACTGTTTACAAACTTATTTTTAAGTTTGTTATAGTTGAAAAAGAAAATGTGGTTACTGTGTTGATCTGTTTTTACAATTTTCTTTTTCATCTTAACAATTGAACAAGATTTTGACGTATCTATAAATATCAAACATATTTTTTCTAATTGGTTGAGCCTCCGTTTGGCAGCAATGCTGATTTTCTTGATTATCTGATTCTGTTACTTTTTCTGTTTCTAGGTCACAGCAGCATACTCTGATGATGCAGAGAAGGAAACGCCAAAATTTCCAAGCGTTAGTGTTAGTGAAAAACCATATCAAGCACCATATGCTCGGGTCTCTTCTTTGGAAGATCCATGTACTAGAAATTCAGAGTATGGAAGAGCACCCACATCTATTGTGGCTGGAACAGAGATGGTTAAAGCTCGTGTGTCCGATGGTAACAATATGAAATTAGAAAAGATTCCGGAAGCATTAGATAAGCCTCAGACAAAGGAGTCATCAAAAGGGTTTAGACGACTGTTGAAGTTTGGAAAAAAGAATCATAGCTCAAGTACTGGTGACCGCAATGTTGACTCTGACAACATTAGTTTTATTAATTCTGAGACAGATGATGCTGCTATAGAAGGTAATTACACTATACTTGATCCTTGTGCATTCTGACAACAAAGATATTTAAAATGCTAGATAGTCGTGTATCTAATCAATACAAAAGGAAAATTGCAGAAACAATCACATATTATTTAGCCTCCATTTTTCAATTTGAAGTTAAATGATTATGGTAATGAAACAACATCATTATTAGTAATATCATATTATTTGCATTTTCCAATTTAGAAGGTAATTACAATATACTTGATCCTTGTGCATTCTGACGACAAAGATATTCAAAATGCTAGATAGTCGTGTATCTAATCAATACAAAAGGAAAATTGCAGAAACAATCGCATATTATTTAGCCTCCATTTTTCAATTTGAAGTTAAATGATTATGGTAATGAAACAACAGCATTATTAGTAATATCATATTATTTGCATTTTCCAATATATTCAAAATTGGTTAGAATCCTTGAATTACAGATTTATCTTTGGATGTGCAATTTGAACTAGATGTCTAGATTATTCACAATGCACAGGAATGTTACGGAGACCTATTTTTGTGTCACAACTTAAGTCATTTTTGGTACAGGAAAGTCAATTTGTTCAAAGAAGAAAATGTAGCATGAGAAGTTGCTTATATTTTACGAGGAAAATTTTGCAATGTTCACATGGGACATGTGGCTTATAGAAATGAACTCTAGAAATTAGCTTTATCAATTAGGACCTCCATATACATGAATGAAGATTGAGTAACCGTAAGTAATAATGCAATTTGGAAATGTCTGAAGTTCTGAGATATGAAACATTAGTGTAAACTCATAATTATATATTTACTCTAGAACCTGACCATCAATTTTGTTGTCACCTCAGTTCATACTTTGAAAAATCTCATATCTCAAGACGAAACCCCTACAGCTGCATCTACTCCACAAAAGTGTAAGTTTTCCTATTGCATTTATCTCACTGATGCTGTTCATAATTTGTCTTCTCTTCCCAAATATTATATGTTACTAGAATGAATGTGGATGGGTATCAAGAGTTCTATTCTTATGGTTGCAGCTTCCCGATCTTTCTCCTTGTTGTCACCCTTTCGAAGCAAGAATAGCGAGAAGAAGGTGACAACTTGATAATCTAGATGCTATATTGGAGCTGAAGGTGAGGAAGCAGCAAGTGGAAACATTTAAATCTTTTGTCTGTGAATTGTTACAGGTTTCATGTTTACATATTTTCCTGTTTTACAATGAGAAAAAATCACATTATCGTTCATGTTGTAAAAAATTGGTGTTTGTACATTTGGTGTTTTTTATGTTTTAATGTTTCTTTTTTTTCGCCTTTTTTTTTCCCTGAAGTTATAATCTAATGGCAACCAACTCTTTCCCCACCCACGTGTGAGGTTTTGAACCTTAGACCTCTTGTACATTTTATTTAATGTTTCAATTTTTAGCTTCTTTCTAATATTATATAAACTTAGCTTTTCATACAACCACAAGTATTCTATGGGAGGGTGACCTATCAGATATTGCTTCCAAGTGCAATTAACTTTTTTGTCTTTTCCAGTGCTAACGGAACCGTGAGCATTTGTGAGAGCAAAATAGCTCATTTCTCTTGGTCATTTCAAAAGAATAATGTAACAAGCAAGGATTGCAAGAATCCTGCCCATCAATTATGTCTTCCCTTCATTTGCAGGTGTGTGTCATATGACCATAGACAAATAGAAAGCATTTGGACTTTGAAGTGGAAAATTAAAGTGCACTGTTCTCCATTACACAGTACTTGGGGCTCTTTTTGTTGCAATAGCTTGCTGTATCATCAAATTGGATATATGGTTGTAGTTGATATTGCATATTATAGTTTGGCTATCAGTACATAGAGGGCTGCAAAAATCTAAACAAAACATGGTATCCATTAATCAAAACGGACGACTACGCAAGAAATGTTACTTCTGCTCATTCTAGTCAGTGCCTCTTTTGCTAAGCACTCGGCAGCTTCTTGTGCATCTCCTATGTGCCTGATAAGACTCACAGCTTCTTGATTTTTCATTACCTGGACAAACAGTATGCAAACGAACTAATCAACTCCTCTTTCATTTGTGAAATGGAAGGAGGAAAAGGATATGCTGCTTTTCTACACTCCCTTCGGATGATTTAGTTGTGAAGCAAGAAACCAAGGATTAGAGGAAATGCCCAACGAATGATTCTTACCTCCCATATGCCGGTGCTTGCTATGAGGACAAATTCAGTATCTGAGTCAATCTTTTCAGCTCCAACTGCAAGCTCTGAGCCTTTAGAGTGCTTAGTTCCTGTTACATAATTGCCTGAGTCGCAAGCTAATATACGTACTGTCGGCACAAACAGAGCACCCAAAATCAGATATTGGCATTCACAGAACGCTTCTGCGCAGGTTTAAGTAAAACAAGTTCTAAAGAACAGTAAAGCTATGGGTTTTTACGACCATTTGGTCATGATGAGTCACTCTTCTCTGGGTTTTGTAACTATGCAAAATATTTCTGGGTGAAATGTCCATTGTTGCCAGAAAAGTAACAAAACGTATATGCGGATAGATAAGAGTAAGAAGTGCTTCTACCTGAAAAGAGTTTTCCAGACCAATGTCTTTTAGCTGTATGCTGGCGTCCACTGCTTATCTGATGAGCTACACCATCTCTACACACAACAGCTCTGTACTCACCCATGTTGGCTATAACAAGCTTTTCTCCATTGATCACCATCACAGATGCTGAACCTGCTCTCCATTTCTCATCTGCTTTCTCTGCATCTCTGGCCTTAGCTCGTGCACCAAGATACGCCTTTTTCAGTGTATCTTTGCTCTTTCTCCTGATTTGAGACTGCAAAAGTGAAAATGCACAGTGTAATGTCACAATAAAGCTGGAATAGGGATTGGAGCAATGGGAATGAAATCTGTTGATTCATTTTCACAAAACAGAATCATATCTTCGACAAACAAGCTAAATGAAGAAGTTTACTCTTGATATCACGAAAAGATTATATAGCTTGACTGGTGGCAATGATTGTCAAGAGAGATTACTGCTGATTAAATACATAAGTTGACCAAGAAGCATACGAACATACATTACTTACCGGCTTGAGCTTTCTATCAAAGAAATGGGATTGCATGAACCTGGCCACTGAGTCCCCGACTTGAGCATCAAAAACTCCAAAAAACCACAACTCAATTTCATCCAGTTGCTCTCTTTGTACAACAACTGAGTCACAGTCAGACACATCCAGGTCGCCTCTACACGACTGATCCTCAACAACATGATAGCCGTGAGATATTGGCGTCATCCATGATTGCTTCTTTGCATTCCCATACTGTCTTTTCTTGCTTGGACCAGCTCCTATGAGAAGCCTTCTCAGCCGAAATGCCTGCCCAATCATGCAAAACACATGAGTGCAAATAAGCCCTTTGATGCCAACTTCAAGATAGTGAAAGATTAGTATGATTTTTGACAAAATTACTTCAAAATCCTGATTCTTGATCAATTAAAACATTGCCAACCAGTTGAAAAAAATATCTTTTTTATTTTACATTTTCATACACGTAGGATGTGAAAGATTGTAGCAATATGTGCCCACGAATGAAAATGATTATCCAGGAACTCCAACCTTACAGATTTTGTTTATTAAAGAATCAAGAACGTGCGAAAATGAATATGATAAGCTTACCTTGAGCTTGAGATGAAGATCTCTGAGTCCCATGTTTAATTTCTGAATTTTGAGAAGTATCTTGTATTCCAATAATATTTTCAAAGTTTGCCGAGAATAAGCCTTGGACCTTCTTGTCTTTTTCGGTTTGGTGATATGATTAAGAGGAGGAGGTATTTGAAGTTAATTCAAAGTTTTGAAAAGAATCAAAAGATGATGAGGCTATTCACTGGAAGCTTTGCGGTTAGGTTAATGTATTTAATGAGAAAATTTATGAGCTTTGATTATTCTGTTGAGCCAAATTGAACATGTAACTGTCAGCTTCCATTTTATCTCGTCATGAGAGTGGAATTGTGGAAAGATTATAAACAAGAGGAAATATAAATACATACACGGAACACTCTGCACATGAAATTGACATCCCACTCACTTATGCTGCTCTCTCAGTCTTTGTTGCCATAAATTTTACCACGGTGGTCAACTAAAGACTCCCATTTTACTTTGAAACTAATACCATTAGGATTTTATTAACTAATAAATTGTTTAATAAGTTGTTTAACAATTACTGATTTAATCAGTGATATTGCTCAACTTATGATGAACAAGATTGACGCATAATTTTAACGATACTCATACTCCAGACAATACCTGAAGTTACAATAAAGAAGAGTGAATATCGGGCAACAAAATTTATTCGGCTATAGCTTTAAATTGGTTAGCTAGGTGGGTAATTTACATAATTTAATAAATGTGTGAGATAGGTGGAAAATTTATTTGAAATGAGTATGTTAGCCACAATGATTCATGCTTTACCTGGCTAGTTTAAGTCAATGAATGAATGCAGCATGCTAGTAGAGGATACCATGTATTATTTTTATTGAGAAGCACACCTTAGCTCCAGAGCTGACTCCAATCGTGCGGTTGCCATTGTTTTAATAATGTGCAGATTGTCACCAAGTTGATATATTCAATTCCAAATGTGGTACGCAAATTTAGCGGATAACACATTGCTTTACTTTGGAACACTCCAAACATAAAGTTACACATCATATTGCTTTACTTTGTAACACTCCAAATATAAAGTTACACATCATATGTCATATTTGAAGAGCAGCATTATAAAAATTCATAAAAAGGTAAACAACCATTCTAAAAAGTTATGTGAATATAGCTCGATGATAATCTCTTAGTATGTGGGCATAATGGGGGACTTGACGCCATAGCCTTGAAAGTATAGGCGAGTGTCTATAATGCCATCAAAAGAACTCGAAAATGCATTTTTATTGCAACCACATAACAATGTCACTTCTGCTTCACCTTAATAGTCTTCTCTTAAGAATAGCAGTGCTATCTGGGACTGAGCTCCACCACACTGTCCGTACAGAATTTACTCCATATGAAAGCTCATTATGGACAAACAAGATTGGAAGTATGATGAAAACTTCCAGTTCCTTAACTTTCAACTCAGCATCTCCTTGTACAGAGTCTAGTTAGAACTAACATCAAGAATATAATACAACCACGATTGAGAGAGTTTTGACACCCACCTAGCCTTATCAAAGCTTAAATCACTTAGGAATGCAAACACGCGACTAAATTTTTCATCATAATTATAGCCACTATTATCAGGATATTGTATAAATTAGACAAATCATTGGCCCCACCATTCCTAATTTTCAAATTCGTTGCAAATGAAACACAAGATGATAACACATCCATGTAAAAATTCTTAAAAAGTAAAACAAGCCCACAGACAAGAAGGATTTGCAGGTAAAACTGACTACAGTATCATAATATAAAAAGCATCTTCTTAAATTGGTCTTAATCTCAGAACTGACACAAAAATAAATGTAAAACATTCTTGAAGAAAACTTAGCCATCATCATAACAAAATTGGAAGCTACATATCGGATAACATTAGGCTGCATTCTCCTTCTTCAGCTTCGCAAGCTCCTGCCTGACCAAACCTCCCTTCTGCAAATGCACAATGGAAAGGCCTATTAGCTCCATCCAAAGGTCTCAAGAAAGTACTTAATAGAAAACTCAATTGCTCCTTGTACACGCAAAATGTATTCTCCCCTGATTGATATGTAAAATGATATATATCTATATCTATATATATATATATATATCTTGGATGTAATAATAACATGCATAAAAATACACGAAGGATCACCAACCTTGATCTTGGCCAACATAAGCTTGAACCTGTCAAAGTCATTAAGTGATGCTCTCTTCTTCTGAACAATCAGCTTTCTTCCCCATGAGCTACTCTCCCACTTGTTCTTAACATCTGCCATCAAGTATAACGAAATAAATAAACATGCATAAACTAAAAACAGAAACAACAACACTTTCTCCACATATATATATCTATATCTATATCTATATATATATATATATATATATATATATATATATATATACACACACACACACACTGTCCCTACCAGCCTTCTCCATAGCATCAATCAATGTCTTCTTCTTCGGTACACGGGGAATGTCAATTTTGATATCAGTCAGTGAAAGCCTCTTGAAGTTCATTTGGCCTCTCACCATATCAGGGGCATCAACTAGAGCCTGTCAAAACACACAAGCAACTGCATTATAAACAAATTCCCAGTCACCACTTCCCCACATGAAGATAACATGAAATAAGTCAAACCCGAATTTCTAAATATTTAGAAAGGATAATACTTTCGACAAGCAAACACACCAAAAAACCATAAACCCAAATCGTGTTTTTTGTATTTTTACCCAATCAGATAAAGTACATTATTGATTCCTCATACGTAGACATAATCTCAAAATGAGTCATTCTAAGCTCTAATGAACTGTTTACTACGGAACCCAACTAAGCATTGGCAACTAACATACTGAATCTTACAGTATGATAAAAGAAAAAAATACTGCACAAGCAAAACATAAAGAGGCAAGAAAAAGTAAGGCATTAAATTATTATTTTTTATGTAATTATTCAATAAAAAATTGGAAATAACAGAGAGTAATTGAGAAAACATACTCTGTTCTGATCTAAGACATCTACGATGACGACGAGCCTGCCGTATTCTTTGCCGTAGTTGACGAGGGCGACCCTCCCGATCTCCACGTATCTCTTGAACGGCTGCCAAAATAAATAAATAAATAAAAATAACATCAGATGCAAAACGACTTAGCTTCAATGGGGAATAAAGTGTTACAGGGAGAGAAAGACGAACCATTTTTGGGGATTCTTGTTGGTGATGGTGTGTGGCTGTGTGAGGAAGACAGTAGCGCGAGAGGCGGAGATGAGTAGAGATCAAACGGAAGCTAGGGTTTCTAACTACACTGCTTTTATAAAGGGTTTTGGACCAAACGATTTAGGGTTTTTTTTTTTTTTAATTTTTATTGGGTTTTGTGAGTCGGGTTTGAGCCGGGTGCGCTTAAATTATTGACGCCCAAAAGAATAACCTAATTGCCCCCCACTTACCTTCTAAATAAGCCTGTTTCATCTTGAAATTCATCACAACAGTAAAACATAAAGGCTTATTATTATTATTTTTTAATTTAGACGGCAACTCAATTTCCCCCGCCCAACACGGTTAGTAAATTATTGATAGTATTATAACATGTTTGATAATTTTGTTATTTTAAGTCAATCAAAACTTGCTAACTCTATTTTTCAAAATTTCAAAAGAAAAAAAAAAAACTGCTAACTATGTATTATGTAAACAGTCACTTCCATTTGGTTCAGGGTTCTCTAAAATTTGTTACAAAAAGATTATAACGACTCAATATCACTAGCTGCAAATCTAATGATTATAATATACATATAACTATTAGAAATATAAATCACTTTATTTGAGCTAGAGATTTGTCTTTCCTCACTACATGGTGAAGTTTTTCACATGCAAGCTAGCTATTTACTGATCAATCCATCGTATGAGAAGTCAGTCTCCTTTTCTTTGATCCTAAAGCTTGAATTCTCAAACATCTGAAGAAGCAAAGAAGCAAACAATTGAATTCTCAAACATCTGAAGAAGCAAACAAACTGCTTGAGTTACAGAGGAGAAGAGAATCTCCTTTGAAAAATTTTGCATTATCCCATACAGAATAAGTCTATGAATACTAAGGAACCCCTTTTTGTAGCTCTTACTTAGACTCTAGTTTTTGTTTAATTTGACTGGAATAAGATTCCAGGTTCTAGATGACCACCTTATCTTCAACATGTCTTTAATATTGCTAATGTATTATGTATATAATTTACCAAGGCCGTACAGTCGGTGATTCCATTTAAAAAAAAATGGTAACTTTATGCTAATTATGATCAGGAAATGCTTAAGAAGCTTGAAATTTCACTCTCAAGAATCTCTACCACGAGGTCACCGACCAAATCCTTTACCTGCTTATGCATGAGCAACTTGCTGAGTATTATAATTTTACAAAACACTAGAAATATCATAATCATTCTGACTTGAATGTGTTAATATGTTAATCTAATGCCACCATGCAGAGTGTGAACACTAACAATTAATTTAATAGAATGAGCTAGACTTGATAGCTTTTTATATATTATCACAATTTCATGCTTGTAATCACATTATGTGAATCTTCAATCTCAAGCTTTACTTGAGCTTAAAGTTATTCCTTTCTCTGACTGTCAAATTCTGGGGATTTGCTTTAAAATTAATTTGAACATTCTTTCGAGCGTTGTAGCACATAAAACCCAGGTTATCAACTCAAATAATGTACATATTCTGTTTCTTTTCTAGAGGTTTTAAATTAAACAACAATGATTGTCGATCGAATGTCTGCAGAGAAAAAGTCTGATGAAATTTTCGAACACATCATTTTGGACCATTTTGATGGAGATTCTATGCTAACAGGAGCCTCGAGAGCAGTTGTTCCTCACTTGTTATAATATACAATGATTATCTTTAAGAAAGAAGAAGCCACAAAGTCTAACCTCTTAACTTTGTCTCACCCCTCTTAATTCATAAATAATAGAGGAGGTTCCATGGATTTTATTCTGCAGTTTAGTTTTCTAAAAGAAAAATACCCAGAAAAAGTATAAAGCTAAATAGCATCAAACTGATGTGTTACTTGCGTGCAGAAAATGTTTTATCCATGTAATATTTCATACATTGCATATGGTCTCACTGATAAAGAATGATTAATTATTTTGTGAACCATAGAATGCTTCTGTTGCGTGATCAATCAAAGAAGTGACCTTATACATAAAGCTTCGCCTGCTAGAATTAGTTAGTTGAGGAGTCTCTAATTGAAATCTTCTAGATTTTTTTATTTTGACATGAAGGAGACTTTTCACCCCAACAATCCTTATCCTTAGCTGATGGGATTTTCAGAAAAAATGGTGATGTTAAATTAGACCATTGAATGGGGATCGGTTAGCTTAAATTGCCATTTGTTCTAAAAGATTAAAAAAAATGATAAAAATGGCATATTCTCTTGTAATTTCAGGTAGTGAAGTTGGCCATTTTAGAAGGTGGGGCTGCAAGGAATCTCATGTGTAAACCATGAGGATGGCATTTTCCCCACTTTAAGCCATATCCTTTCATATTATTTGCACATAATAAAACACTTTCTCTACGAGACCAAACATTAAGACGAACTTTTCGCCTCTTTAAAGCCACAAGAGCTCTCCTCCTCTCCTTAGCATTGCGGATTCAGAAGAAGCGAAAAACATGGGAGAAGGTGAAGAGATTAATGCAGACGAGAGAGTTATGGACATCAGTCTCAAAGATCTCTCAAAGCAACTCGAGGAATTCGCCATGGCTAGAGACTGGGAAAAGTTCCATAGTCCTAGAAACTTACTCCTTGCTATGGTATGCTTATTAATTAAAAAAAGCTCTTTGTTATTATTATTAATTTTTTCTTAATCCTCATATCTAATCCAGGATCATGTTGCATCTGAAACAATGCTAAAACATTTTCCAGTTCCACGTATACTTGGAAGATTGTTACATATGAATAGATACGATGTTCCTTCGAAAGTGTCGTTGTTTTGTATTTGACTATGGTCTTATTTAGAGCTGTAAGGCTCTTCCCAAGCCAAAGGACTCTGCTGTCTTGTGAATATAAAGTGTCACTATCTGGCATATTGGTACAACATGAAGGCTTCTGTTATTTATCATGAGAATAGGTAAATATCAAAGTGACTGTGTAGCTAATTTCTTGTCTATCAATTTAAAATGCACCCTTTTGGGCTTCTACGAGATTAATATATGATGGTTGAACACAAACCAATGGTTTAGGAGCAGAATCATAAGGCTTCTGTCGGTTCAGAATCGACAGAATAATCGGAGAATTCAACATGGGTGCTAATATTAAAGTTGATGTTTCATTTTGTCCATGATTTGTTACATTAGGAGCATGCTGGGCAAATGAATGGCTCATAAGCACACAGCATATGCTTATGCAAGTGTAGCTAAATCAGGCATCTTTAAAAAGTCAATTGTACGGTCTGAGTGCCAAACAAAACCAGAATCTCTGAGGAAGTTTTCACTTGTGGAAGATTTCAGGGAATTTGTGCTTGTGGAATTTGCAACCCACCTTTTTCGTTTTAAAAATTTTGGAAGATGCTTTTGTCATTTCTCAGTAAGATCAAACTTTTTTGCCGCATATAAAAAATGATGATGAAAATAATAATGCAAAGCTCACGGTTGGTATGCAGTCTCATTCTAACTTTAAATCTCTTGATGTGCAGGTTGGGGAAGTGGGAGAGCTATCAGAAATATTCCAGTGGAGAGGAGAAGTGGACAAAGGCCTGCCAAACTGGGAAGACGCAGATAAGGAGCATCTAGGAGAAGAGCTTTCTGATGTGCTGCTTTATCTCATCAGGTTGGCTGATATTTGTGGCATTGATCTTGGTGATGCTGCTACCAAAAAGATTGTCAAAAACGCTATCAAATACCCGCCTAAACCTCGTGAAAGAAAGCTTCTGTAGCCTGCCATTGAGCTCGGAGAACAACGTTTTGATGTAAACTTATAAGATAATAAGCTATCTTGTCTTTCAACTTCCATTGTTGTCGTGACATTTCAACTTTTTGCAAAAGCAGTTTTTGTGGTGTAAAATGCTAATGATATGGTTAAGGAATTTGATGTGTCAAGCAAGAATTGTGATTAGAAGCACCTAATCATCTCCATCAAATCAAGGTACTTTGGGAGATTCATTCATATTATTATTGCAACATTAATGAAGCTGCCACCTGCTCAAATTGGCCATTCCGGTTGTGTTGATAGATCCACTAGAACATATTTGTGACTTATGAGGCCTTAAACCTCAATGAAAGAAAAAAAAATCTTGAATATTGATTCTGCTTTTGTTTTTACTTCTATCACTGCTATTTTGCTAGAGAAAAGAAACTTAGCAACAACAATAGGAAAAAAAAATGAATGAATGAATGCAAATTGCATATTGTAAGGCCAAAATATTATTAAATGGGAATCACATTCTGTCAAACCATTTTCAGTTTTCACATATTCTCGTAATTGAAATTGTGCCATTAATAATTAGATAGATGGAGAGATTCTACACTTTTCTTTTAAAGAATTGATTACCTTTTTTTTTTGCCTTCGTTTTTTCCTCGCTACATTAGCATGGATAAATTATGTAGTTCCAAAGCTATATTATCTAAAATATTAGTATAATCAATGGCCATAGCATGCTATACAGTTGGGTGCTGTAAGAATTTATATCAGCTCGATTATATCGCAGCTCTAATTTCTGAAATTTTAGTGGTAAAAGAATGATATTAGTGGTAAGAGTGTAGTGATTGTGTGATGATCGAAAAATTAGGGAAAATTTTGAGAAGTTCTATGTTGTGAGAAAGACTATTGAAATAGAGTAGACCATCTTACTCATATATGAAATCAAAGTACCGTGGAGAAACAATCAAATTTATAACCAAGATAGAAGAAATTGTTAATTGATAATCGAAACGGAATTGAAGCCATTGAAGTAAAATTCAGGACTGCATAGATTTCATTTTATATTTCTATTTGTTCACCATTATTCTTTAACAATGCCACTTAGGTCATACCCTGAGTGACAACTCACTCATTCAAGTTCCTGCAGTTACATGGACTCATATTCCACTCCACTTTCGATAAACATCAAATATTTGTTATTAGGGTGTTAAATTGATCTTTCAAAATCTATGGGATTGTTGAATTGATGAGATGGATTTAATCATTCGTGGATTAATCTGATGACTCGAATCGATAAAATGGAAAAATTAATGAAAATAATCCTTTAAATGGCATTTTACTAGTTATAATAAGGTATAATATAGTTAAATAAACACTATATTAGATCTTATCCAATAATAATAAAAAATAAAAATAATTAAATAAACAAATATAGATTTCTAAATAGTTAATTTCCATGTACTGATCTAAATGAATGAAATTTTTTTTTGTGTGTTATATTTTGAAACTTTAAATGTATTTTCTAGCTTTATTTAAACAATTAATTTATTTAATTAAATGAAAAATATTTATTTAATTAAAAATAAAACTTATAAATATGACATTAGTACTTACTAGTAAATAAGTAAGGTATAATATAGTTAAATAAACACTATATTAGATCTTATCCAATAATAATAAAAAATAAAAATAATTAAATAAACAAATATAGCTTTCTAAATAGTTAATTTCCATGTACTGATCTAAATGAATGAAATTTTTTTTGGTGTGTTATATTTTGAAACTTTAAATGTATTTTCTATCTTTATTTAAACAATTAGTTTATTTAATTAAATGAAAAATATTTATTTAATTAAAAATAAAACTTATAAATATGACATTAGTACTTACTAGTAAATAAGTAAGGTAAAATATAGTTAAATAAACACTATATTATATCTTATCCAATAATAATAAAAAATAAAAAATAATTAAATAAACAAATATAGCTTCCTAAATAGTTAATTTCCATGTGCTTATCTAAATGAATGAAATTTTTTTTTTGGTGTGTTATATTTTGAAACTTTAAATGTATTTTCTAACTTTATTTAAACAATTAATTTATTTAAATCTTATTTAATTTTAAATTTGATTGGTAGTAAAATTATTTTTATATTAAATTTTTTTTATTTAGCTAGTTCGTGATTTAACAGAATTAAAAATTTTTTATCTGCAAACCAATCCGCAGATGTATGGATATGATTTGAATTAAATTTTATCAATCCGTGGATTGAATTATAAATTTATAATCCGCAAAATCGTGGATCGGATATGGATTGATTTCCAATCCGTAAAATTCGATCCGCGAACACCCCTAATTGTTATATTACTAGACTACTTATGTCTTATGGTAGTAGTAAAACTTTGGTCAAGAACTTCATGTTTCCCTCCCACTATTATGTATGGGTAAATTTCCTCTCTCACAAGTCACAAACTCGGTGAATCTTGAGTTGAAAACAATTTGGCAAATCTCGACTCGATCAAACCGGGAAAAAAAAACCACTTGTATTATTTTAATTTCTGATTACACTATTTTACTATAGAAACGTTATACCATATTACAGCAAAATTGATTATATTCATTTAGCAAATCTTACATTATTAATATTAATAGATTTAAAATATGGGCCTAAAAATGACTAATGATAAGTTCAAATAGTCAAAAAAATAATGTAAATTGTTTTTTAAAAAAATTGGTCCGAAAAGTTCTTAAGGCCAAGCCTAAACCAACCAAACCCGATTAAACTAACTCGAATTTTTCGTTTGGTTTGGCTCGATTCGTATATACTGGGTTTGGTCATGGGTTCAAAATTTCTCAATGTGACGTCATTGATTTGAGTTCAGTTTTAGCTCAACCAATCTGACTTGAGCATTGGCCAACTGTCATTGTTGTAAACCATGATGGCGGACGCCAAGGCTTGGCTTGTGGCCTTGTACTAAGTCATTGGCAGCAATATGGGCGTGCTTGTGGGCAAGCACTAAAGTAAAGCAAGACTGGTACGCGGGTTGAGGCATGACAACAAATGCAGGGAGCTCGAGACAGCGCGCGGAAGGGTGAGTGAGGGCAATGCAGGCCACATCTTGCAAGTGCGGGGGAGCTCGGGTGCACACGCACAGCCCAAGTTGGGCAGAATGCGGGATGGCGCAAGGC
The DNA here is from genome assembly GCA_018350135.1 of Citrus trifoliata. NCBI lineage: Eukaryota > Viridiplantae > Streptophyta > Magnoliopsida > Sapindales > Rutaceae > Citrus > Citrus trifoliata. The sequence continues at coordinate 5,935,393 of CM031392.1, forward strand.
AATAGCACCCAAGCATGTGTGGGCAACGTGCAGCATATAAAGACATCCATGGGGACCAAATTATGTGAAAATGAGAGGCATTTACACCCGGGCTATGTTCGTGCAACGACGGTTGAATATGTAGCATGTTGGCTGGAAATCCTTAAAAATGAGTCCTAGAAATAAGCATGACTAGGTAGTTGTTAGTGCAACTAGTGGAAGATATGGCCTTGGAGAGTTGGAATACATGCCTAGAAACGTGGAGACAAGGGAAGTGGGCAGCAATGTTTACTCATCACTTCCTTGCTTCTAGTCTAGTGGCCAGCAGTTGCATTATCCTTGGGGGATTAAGATGTGCTTCTTAAAATCATATGTAGTGGTGTCTAGTCTTGGGGAAAAGAAATGAGGTTGCGCGAGGGTAGCGCGCCACCTCGCCTCAGCAAATGGGGATTGCATTTGTAACATGTATATATAGTGAGGGTCAATGTGTGTTTTGGGGATCCAGATTTTAGTAGAGAGAGTGGAGTCCTTAAGGGCATAAAACCTAAAGCTATTTTGTAATTTTTTTTTATTGACTAATAATAGTTGGGAGTCGTTACCTCCATAAAAGCCATACATTGGGCCAGTTTGGGATTGCAGTGGCTAATGAAACAAGTTGCTTGTCCTGTGCAGATAAAATAAGCTGCTGATTAAAAAAGTAACTTGGCGTTTGGTAAATTATGTTGTTACAGTTGCTGTGAGTTTGAAAAGTAAAGTATATGTATTTGGTAAATTTTATTACGAAAGTGCTGTTTTATTATATAATGACCAAAATAGACATAAGTTTTAATTACTTTTTATTTTTAGAATATGTTTAATAAAATTGTTTAGACATATCTTTTTTTCTTAAATATTAGACATATCTTTTTTCTTAAATATGTAAAATTACATTAAAAAAAACTCAATCAAAAAAATCTAAAGAACTTTATAATCTGTTACATAAAATATGATAAAGATAAAGATATAATTTATATATTAGGGTTTATGGATAAATAATATATAATTATCTTTTTATTAAAATCTAGGGTTATAATAAGAATTTTAAAAAAGGTATGGTAGCTTATTAAATAAGCTATTTATGAAAAACAACTCCATACATGTTTTTAAAAGCTGCTGATAAAATGGAAAAATTTATGAAATAATCCGCTTTTACAAAATTTACCAAACATTATTTTTATCGAAAATTATGAAATAAGCAATTTATTAAATTTCAACTGCAATCCTAAACAGGCCCATTGTGTGTCAGTGCTTTGTTATACATTGTGTGTTAGTACTTTGTTTTTTTTTTTTTTTTGTGGTTGGTTTAGTTAATCTCTTCCAATAACCTTCATTGCGAGTCTTGTGGGTTGCTTTTAGATCGACTTTGTTGGCGTTGTTGACTGACTAACTAAGTAGGGATTTATGGTGCGTTTACTTTATGGAATGGGAATGAGGTGGAATGGGAATGAAGAATGGGAATGAGATTTTAATATTTACTTGGTAAAAATAAATGGGAATGAGAATGAGAATGTGCTGAAATGTCATTGATGTGTTTACTTGGCAAAATAAATGGGAATGAGGAATGAGAATCAATTTACCAAAATACCCATAATATTAATAATTAATAAAATAATTAATTTATTATTATTAACAATATTATCATTATTGTTGTTATTATTGCTATTATTAAAAATAATATGAAAATAATTAATAATAAAGTTAATAAAATTTAATAATAATTATTATTATTAAATTTTATTAACTTTATTATTTTAGTTATTATTAATTATTGTTAATATTATTTTATTAATATTATCATTATTAACATTTATTATATTAATATTAATAATAATATTTTATTTTATTAAATAATAATTAATATTATCATATTAAAATTTATTATTATTAATATTAATATAATATTATTATTATATTTTATTAAATAATAATTAATAATATTATTATTAAATTTTATTAACTTTATTATTTTAGTTACTATTAATTATTGTTATTATTATTTTTATTAATATATCATTATTAACATTAATTATTATTTTTTAATAATATTTATACATGTATTTAGATAATAAAAATTACATTACTATTATTAAAGTTTATTATTTTAGTTATTATTAATTATTGTTATTATTATTTTTATTAATAATAATAATAACAACAATAACGATAATATTATTAATAACGATAAATTAATTATTTTTATTAATTATTATTTTTATCATTATTTTTATTGTTAATAATGATAATATTAATAAAAAATAATAGAAATAATTAATAATAACTAAAATAATAAAGTTAATAAAATTTAATAATAATAATAATAGTAATATTATTATTAATGACATTTAAAATAATAAAATTAATTGTGATTTGAATGAGGGTAATTTGAGAAATATAAAAAAATTAGAGGATACAAAAGTAAAACATATTCCATTCCTATTCCCTCATTTTCGTTTCTAACCGCCATGAGAATGTGATTTCTATTTCTTATTCCCAAATTATGTGAGACCCACGAATTTTATTTTTATTTTTAAATTATATTTTACGAAATAAACATAAGTTTCATTCTCATTCTCCATTTTATGAATTAAACACACCATTAGCATCATCACATGAGTTGCCGCATCTACAAACAAAACCCGTTGGCATAAGCCTAGTAGTATTAGGCTATTAGCCTGTTATAGGGGACTTAATTGACATATTTTTTAAACTATGGGGTTAAAAACTTAAAATCAACAAAACAACGGCGGTCAAATGAATTCAATCCACGTGTACCAACGCACAATTATCCCAAGCCGGATGGCGGCAGTATAGTATAAATTCCAGGCAGCGCGGATTGCGTGCCAGCGGTTCCTCTGGACGCAAAATTAAAAAGTAAAAATCAATCAAAACAAAAACAGAATCTGATTCTCAGAGATATTTTCGCCGTTCAATCGAGTACCGAATCGAATCAATCCAAAACATCAACACTCATTTCCAAATTCTTCTTCGATCGATCTGCATTTCGTCTCACATCATTTCAGGTATTCTCAGATCTGATCCGATCAAATTCTCAAGTTTTTTATTTTTGATTAATTTTGAATCAATTAATTGGTTGTGTTACTTTGTAGTGAAGTAGGGAAATGGAGGGAACAGCGTTTAGTCCATCACTGGAAGGAATGAAGCACGTGAAGTCTGAGCAAGGCGAGATGCTTACCAAGCCTTTCTTGGAAGTTTGCAAACTGATTTTGCCTGTTTTGGGTAAATAATTCAAAAATAATCAATCTTGATTTACTTTTTATTTTTATTCTTTTTGCAATTTCTTAGAATTTGATAAAATGTTATTTGGATGATATGATTATGTACCAGCTTATTACTCATTTAAAAATGTACTTGAGGAAGAAATAAATATATTTTAGATTATTGTTTAATTAGGAAAATTTTATTGATTTTCTTTTTCTCATTCCCTGTGTATAAAGAGTGACTGAAGTTTCGAGGTAAGGGAAAGAATTGAAGTTTTCTGTTTTGTCTATGTCAGATAAGTTTGGAGCGGCTATGTCTCTTGTAAAGTCAGATATTGGTGGTAATATTACGGTAATGAATTAACCACATATTTTCCTAATTTATATTCTCATGAAAATTTTGTTTATGATAATTAGATTGCTTTGTGGATGATGGTACACAGATAGAGCTTATGAGCCTGATTTTGGTTTTTCTGTTGTGGTTTAAAAATATATAGCTATATTTAGTCTGTGAAAGTTAAATAGTTTATTTTCTATTTGTCCGTAGAAATTAAACAGTTTATAAAAGATTTCCTGTGGGTAATGTTTGGTTATAATTCATTTAAACTGAGCTTATATTTATTTGCTTCCAGAGGTTGGAGAATAAATATTTATCCGATCCCGAAAAGTACAAGAACTTGTACAGCATGGTAGGAGAAGAAGTTGAAGCTAAAACAGCAAAAAGATCATCTAGTTGTACCAATGGTCTTCTTTGGTTGACAAGGTACATCCAGTCCTTTTCTTTTTCTTTTTCTAATGTGTTGGTTTTTATATTATCGAATCATGGCCATTGTCACTAAGTGGCAAGAATTGGAGGAAAAGATGGAGAATATTTTCCTGTGTTTTCCTTCCACTGAATGATACATGAAAATACTTTAAAGTTTGAACTGAAAGATAAGGAATAGAATAAGCAGTGAACTAGTAGAATTTGGGCTCTCTTTCCTCACCTGCGCACGTGTAGATGCATGTACTTTTATGCCACTAGTTTGTAACTCATGTCTAAATGGGTAGCTTTGTTTTCACTTTACAAAGCTGTTGCTGAGTTCTGTTGAGATTCCATAATACTTCGTTGCTAAATGTTATGACATGCAATCCTTTTGAGCAGACTCTAAAGTAGATGTCATTAGTCAATTGTCTAAAACTAATCCATTTTTTATGCATCTTCAGAGCAATGGATTTCCTGGTGGAATTGTTTCGCAACTTACTTGCACATCCAGATTGGACAATGCCACAAGTTTGTACAGATTCCTACAGCAAGACCCTGAAAAAATTTCATGGCTGGATTGCAAGTTCAAGTTTCACGGTAAACTCATCCCTCCTCAATCAAATGATGAATGTTTTTAGTATGAATGAATATTAGTTTCTAGGTTAGTTAGATTATTTAAAGTCATATGCTGGACTTGGAGTTTTTTGACAATATTACTATAATTTAGTGCTTCTTTTATTAAAGGCAAACCATTTGCTTTATTCACTCCGATAAATCAATAGTTCTTGTTGTCTTCTTCCCGTTAACTGTGGATCAAACATATTCTTGCAAAACTTTAAACCTTACTTATGAAATCATTACATGGTTTAACCTTCATTTTTCTTTGGATTGAAGGTATGTACAAGTCTATCTATGAAGCTTCAACGTCCAACTCTTTGTTTTCCTTTCTTCCTTTTAATGCCTTTTTCTTTTTTCTTCTTTTTTAATACAATTCTTCCAAGCATAAGTTAGTTCACTTTGTTTATAGGAACAATTTAAGTGCTTGAGTTAAATGTTGACAGAAAATAGTCATCCATGTCCCTCTTATACTGCTAAAACTGATACATTCTTAATTAAAACACGCACTCATTTCACACTCTTTTGAGGCAATGCTTCTTGCTACTTTGCAGGTCGCTATGAAGCTTGCACCAGATAGGAAGAAGTTTATGGAAGTTATTGGTGGTTCTGGAGATGTTAATTCTGACATGGATAAATTTTGTACTGCATTTGCTCCTCTGCTTGAAGAGAACCACAAGTTTTTGGTAAGATATTTTCAAGTATCTCGATTTTTCCCTTGGAACTCACTCTTCTCTCAAATGTAAAGCTTTGAAAATTTCCATAATCAGAACATATGATTTTCAGAATGAGATTAGGGTTAAGTCAAGTCTCGTTCTTCCATAATCTAGTTTTCTGCTCCTGATTATGGTTGGGAATGTGGTGGCTGACGTAAATATTCTTTTCTGCTACAGGTTAGTGTTGGCATGGATGATCTGAAAGCTTCATAGTGGAAAAATTCCCACGATCAGTGGCTGCTGCTCTGCTTTACACTTGAGTGTCAACTTCTTTGCCATTTTAGTTTCTGGACATTTTTCCATTGGCTTCTAAATATATGGACGTGATAAACAATCAGCTGACTTCAATCTATACCGCATATTGTCCAATCGACTAACCTCTTCCGGTTTAAACTTGTACTTCCTTAAAATTGCGAATGCTTGATTTGGATTTTGGACTGCCTCATTAGTTTCTAATTTTGTTGCTCGTAATAGTGATTTGAAATTTGTTATTATGCCGGGTGACACATTCATTGGAAAACTAAATACTAATACGAAGTTGACTAAAATTCGAATTGAGTTGAATAACATGTCTGTTTGGTTAATTTTTTAGCAAGTTAAAAATGTATAGTTTTTTAATCATTTAAATCTTCTAAAATATAACTAATGATCCGAACTAAAAGAAAAAAATTTATTAACGACAATCGTAATTGTGGTTGGGACTGATATTAACATCTGCCAGCCTAATTTGGTTGCTTCTTCTCGAAGTATTATTATTACTTCGTTTACAAATTACACATAAAATTTAAAAATCAATAAAAGTGGGATGTTCGTTGGTTCAATGGATAGATGGATAAAATCTCGTTTGTTAACCTACGAGATTTGTATTTGCGTTATTTTTAAAATATAATTTGATTGCATTGCCTCACCAATTGTTTTTCTTGTAGGATTTTTGTGGTGGGGAGGGGGGGGGGGGGGGGTGTTGTTGAACCACCCTCTTTAATTGAGATTTGCAAAATAAAAAATTTGTGGAACCCACTTGATTAGTGAGAAAGTAGTTATGACACCTTCTAATTGGTCGCAGAACTCATGTATGCCCTTAATAAGTCTTTTTCTCATCAATAAGAATCCACACACTTACACTCAATAGTTATAAAGGAGAAATTATAAAATATATTAGAGATATTATATCAGTTATATAATAAGTAAATGATGCTATAATATGTGTGTATTTATTTTAAAAAACCATTATACAAGTGGTGATTATATTAAATTTAACTATACATATCATGTATGGATTAATTGGTTGTAATAAATCAGAAATATTATATGATTTCTCCTTTCTCCTTATGAGGAGTTGCAGCGACCCGATCAAAAGTCTTTTCACTCATGAGAACCACAAACCCGGACCTAGGCTTGTAGACGAGGAACATTTTTAACACTAATATATACAAAGTGACCCGAAATATCTTCGGCAATAAACAATCCCAAACATACAATGTTTTCATGAAACATATAATACTTTTATAGGCATCCTTTATCCGTATTCCGCTTATTGTATTGATTAATTGTTGCACACGGATGATGTGAAAAGAACAGACCTACGGCATACACGTCATAACCAAACTACCAGACATTTACTTCCTAACCGTTTTTCCCGCGTTTTCATCAAAACGGCTGCGCATATTTAGCCAATCCTCTTTGGTTTTATTTTTGGTTTTGCCTTCCTAGATTTTTATCCCAAAAATTTGGTCATTTACTGGCTTCCATTGACTGGTTACAGGAACGGATCACGCGTCTGTCAAAACAAAAGGGCTGTGCTCGACTTTGATTGCTTTTGAAATCTTCCGTTTCTTGCTCTCCTTTCCTAGAAACCAAAACAAGCAAGAATTGATCAAAGAAAATGAGATAAACTAAATTGAAGTTGTTCATGCTTTTGTCTTCTTTTTGGAAAATTTCATTGTTGTGTAAAATAGTATTGGCTTCATGTTTCTGCAATTGAGTTATGTGGGTGAGAGGGTGAGAATGGAAAACTTACTACTACATTACAAAAGGCAGTGATCATGGCATATTCTTCAATATTTTTTTTTCCCCTAGAGGTTAGATTCAAGTTTGTATCTCTAATCTGTTTATTATTTTAATTCGCTTATGTGAAATTTGTACCTGGGTTCATGTCATTTCTCATCTATTATTTTCATTTTTCCTTTTATTCTTGGCATTTGAATAGCAGTGGAACAAGTAAAAGCAGCAGCAGCAACCTGAGGAGGAAAGTTTCCAGTGAATATAAGCTAAAATGACATCAGTCAAGGGCCTATTAAAAGGGCTGAGATACATTGCACAAATATTTGGTATGAACAATTTTTCATTTCTGTACATATATTACATTATAATTCACTTCATTTTGCATTTTTCCTCTCAATATAGATACAAAGGTGCTTATTAGAACTTTTGCAGATCAACCTAAAGAACCAGAAATGCAAATTGGTCTCCCCACAGATGTAAAGCATGTTGCCCATATTGGCTGGGATGGTCCATCCGCTGTTGATCCCAGCTGGGTAATTTCTGTTTTCCTTTCACACTGTCTCAAGCAATAGATTTTTTTTTTTTTAAAAGACAAAATGTTTATGCATACATGTGCCATGGCTACAATACCATAAAATTGTGCAGATGTCTGGCTTCAAATGTGTTCCGGAAATAGCAAAGCAGCCTTCTAATTCTATTAAAGAATCGAAGAACCCTGCGAAATATTTAGAATCAGGTCTGTTTGTTTCATTGAACAACATATTCCATTGTGTTATTTTTTGCAATGCAAAGACATCTAAATTTATTGTTCTGATGTTGCTGGTTTCTAATGATACTCAAGACAAAAAGCCTCAAAGTACTACTGATAAGCCTAAGCATAAGTCCAGAAGCAAATTGTCTACAGGCGGAGGCTCAGTCGTAGATTCCCCGACCAAGCGGCGGTCTGATGGATCAAAGCAATCTAGGTATTCAGTAGATTCCCCAAGAGGGCTGAACAAGTCAAGTCTAGGAGATGATCAGTCAACCTGTAGTGATCCTGCTGGTGTTCCAAAATCATCTCGCCGGAAAAAATCCAAGGGCAGTGAAGGGCCCTCGAAAGCATTGAAATCAAAAGGCGGGAATTCTTTGGCTGATACTGACACAGGTCAGAGACTGAAGAAAACAGAGGTAAAGCTAAGTACGGTTGTAGAAACGAACGAAGAAGACAGGGGATGAGATGTAAGTTTCAGCAGGAATCTAGCCATTTGTAAATTTTACAGGTATACAAAATCTTCAGGACGGAGGGATGTAACTCAAACCTTATTTTATCAACCATTGTATTTGTTTTTTTCTTGCAATGTTCCGGATGCCAAGAAAATCAACAAAGTGGAGAAGAAAGAACTTGTGTTTGTTTTGACCTGTACATAGAAAAAGCAGCTTGCAGAGAAAAAAACATAGCTTGAGACCTATTGTTAATCATGTCAGTGTCATTCATTAAAGGATCAACAATTCATAATAGAAAAAGCTTCTACATAGATGTACATATGCCTGGGACCTAGATGTGGAAAGAAAGTGTTTGCGTATATCACCGTTAGAAGCACATTGGAAACTACAAGTTTATGCTCAATGCCATTTGCACAAGCTCAAAACTTGAAATATTATCACTTTCTTTTACATTCTACAGAGATGGTATTTTTCTAGGATCTTTGAATATTTATGATTAAAGATGTGAAATTTTGAGGATATTTTTGGCAAACTCAAGTAGGGGTAAAACTTGTGGCAGCTATGAGCTGAGAAAAGGGAAAACGTGGAGTTGACAAAAAAAACAATTGAATGAGAGCTTCTTACGGCAAAGTATTCTACCTTGTGGCACGGTATTTCCGATCAAAACAATGACTACAGATAAAGCTTGAGAAACTAGTTAATTTCCACAGAGAGGTAATAAAGGCTCAAAACTAATTTCCAATGTCAGCTTCTGCTTCATATACCCAGAATGTTTTGCTATTTATTTAATCCTCCACACTTAATACCAAAACATACCAAACATCCAAAAGATAAATTTAAGAAAAGGATCTAAAATACATGTCCTTTGAAGCATCTGTGTATAGATTTTCAAATGCAATTATATCAGGTAAAATAATGGCATCAACCAATATGGAATAAGACTCTATTATTGCCTTCTCAAAACACGAGAACCACTTTCTCGGACAAGTCCCACTTTCTCGGACATTTCCTGTAATGCCACTTGATCGACTAATAACTCCTTCACTGCAGCTTGAAATTTGACTTTAGCCATTTCTTTCACTTCAGAAATGGAAATAGACAGTGGTATTGAAGGATCAATAAAGATTAATGGCAATTCGATGATCCTTGAAGAGGGTGCCAAAACCACGTGAAGAGTCGAATGCTTTTGGATGTTGTAGCTTGCCAGAACATGGTTTTCAAATAGCCGCTTTCCATCAAAAACGATACTCTGAAGATGAAGAGGAGTCTGCAGTTTGTCAAAAAGTTTGACTTTCACGTCTTGGACCGTGTTATATGGCTGGACATCAAGTGTTATAGTCTTTCCACCCCAAGTCTTAACAAATATCTGAAATGGGGAAGGTAGCACGTCTAATACGTAATTATTTTTGATGCCATAACTAGCCAAGGTCTTGCAAGCTTCAAGCTTCGTTCCAGCATAAAACAAATCTTGGTTGCGAAGTGATAAATCAATAATGTTTGCAACAATTTCTTTTACATCACGAACCGCAATCAACACTTCAACTTCGAGTCTCACAATCTCCTCAATTGGTGTTCTAATAAAAATCTGAATCGATGATGAAAACATCTCTAACAAGCACTCATCTTTCATGTCATAAAATGCCAAAGTCTTAGAATCCTCCAGCTTCTTTCCTTCATATATCATAATATGATCGGCAGCAGAGACACCCACAACGCTCCCGACTATTGCTTTGACATCACGAATAGCAAACGAATGTTTAACTTCAAGATTCACAATCTCTCCTGTTGCTGCTTTCACTAAAATTGATAATCTCTCTTTTGGACAAAAGACCAAATGAATGATTGATTCACTCTTGATATTCATGGAGGTCATAGTCGCCGTGTCCTCTTTAAGCAGTTTTCCATCATAGACAAGGGTAAATTGATCGGATTGAATCCCCTCCTTAACTTGAATCATTGATTTGATGTTTTGAACAGTATGGTAAGGCATTGCTTCCACGACAGTGGCTGTTTGATTAGTTGGAATTTTCACAAACAATTTCATTTCACTACGATTCTGGTGAAGAAAATGGAGAGTGGAGTTGTTCCAAATCCCATAATCAACTAGCCTGCCTGCCTCGAGCCTATCACCAGCGAAGAAAAGATCGCAAATATCTTCAGATATCCCTTCCTTCACATGTATCATAGCTTTGAGATTCTTGATTGTCTCGGATTTCTTAACTTTCATGGTACTTGTTTTTATGATCTTCAAGTATACATTTATCTGCAGAAAAAAAATGAACGTAAATTCCTAAAAGATACACTCAAAATGAGTGTCACTAACAATTATAAGGTTAGATGATTTATGATTTAATTACTGTACAACGTATGTTCACTGAATCACACTAGAAATAAGTAATCCTAATACGATTATCATACAAATCATTAAGGTTGTACTAGTAGTATAGCTGCATTTTTTTTAAAAGCATTCATCAATAATAACTAAATTTGCTCCTCACTCATGTGAGAGTGGTTTTGAGTCCTGGATTTCTTGTGTTACCCCAAGAGATTTTACCGATTGAACCAATTATCACACACAATATAGATGCTGTTTATGTAATACAAGTTTCAAAAATTATGTCTAAAACCAAAATTCAATCCATCCCTCATAATTACAGAGAAAACATAGTATATAAAGATATATACTAGCTAGTAAGCATTGAGTGATTATATGATGCATAATTATTGTACTACCTCAACAGATTTACCAATTGAACCAACTAACACACATTATAACTGGAGTTCATGCTATACAAGTTTCAAATATTATGCCGAAAAAGAAATTCAGTTCATTTCCAATCGTTAGAGAGAAAAAATAGTGCATAAAGATCACCAGCAAGAATTCTAGAGATTAATTAGATGATGTAAACAAAAGAAACATCATGTGTCTAAGTAGACAACTCGGTAACAATTACATATATAAACATCTTAAGCAAACAAACACCTATATCATTTTTCAGAAACTAATCTGTTTCATGTCCTTCTCATGAATCACTCTCAATTTATTAATCTCACTTCTAAAATGAAACCCCCTGCACATCATACACTTTTTATTTTCTTAACAACTACAAGGAAAATAAAAAGCAAAAATGGAATTACAACTTAACCAAAAAAATTAAAAGAATAAAGGTAAAACGTATATAGACCTCTTCTTCAGGGGAATTGAAGTGGCCTTCTGATGAATCCATGGAGAATGAACCAAAAAAATACAATTTTTTTCCCCTTTTCTTTGAAGTAGAAGACGGTTATGAAGAGAGAATGAGAGTCAAGGGTGTGACAGAGAGAGTTAAGAAGCTGGCAAACTTGAACAAGCAATTTCCACTTCGCTTTACAAATGGCAACTAACCATATCCAATAAATCCCAAAATAAAAAAAAATGATGAAGTTTGATATAAGTATGTAATAAACTCTTAAAAAGACAATCATGCAGAGTTTTTATTGTTATGATCGTTTTTAATATTTTTTGATGTAGCAGTTTGTACGTAAAAATTTGTATGAAGAGTTTTTTTTTTTGAATTATAAAGAGTTTTTATTATGGCATTGGCATTTATTTATTAATTTGCTCTCATTTGTGAACAATGTCATTTAATTTTTTTAAATGGAACACTTAAGGAGACATATTAAGCCTTAACTCGTAAATGCTTAAAGTCAAGACAAATACCAAAGCATGTGGTGGATTTGAAATCTATTAACATGGCATGAAATAAATATTTTAAACTCATTAGGAGGAGAATCCCACCAAGTGAAGCTACCACAATAAAGACCAATATTAGGCAAGAGATAATTTTATTATTTTTTTAAAAAAATTATTATTCTCCACTTTTCTTTTTTAAAGAATTTTATCAACTTTGCTTTCCTACATATCACAATTGGTAAGTTTTCAAGAATGGGTGAGAATTCACTAAAAAAAGTTAATATTGGAAAAATATTAACTATAATACTATACAATTGTGACAAAGAATGTAATGGTTGGTTTATATGCTTTACCATTTGTGGTGGATTTGTACTAGAACAGCATTAGTTGGGATTTGCAATTGCATGTCTAGCATTACTATTAAAAAAAAAACTTGTTAAATATTGTCTTTTTTTCTTTGATGATTAGTCAGAAGTAAAAAGAAAGTGACTAAATAATAGCAATGTAAACCCCAAAGCGAGCGATTTATTTTTCTAATATATTATTACTATGATCCTAAAGGTCAAATCTTTTATAATTCTAGAGTATAACTAAAAATGAAATCTACATTTATTATTATATAATACAATCCGACAGTTCATTGAGTATAGATAAAAAATTTACACTTATAATATCAAATCTACCCTACTGAGAATTATTTGGAAGATAAGATAGAACCACTTATGGAATAACTGCATAAGCAATAACCATTACACAAGGGTGCTTTACTGCACATTCTGCCTGGATATGGTACTAGACCTAGCTTTCGGTCAATTCAAATTGAACTGTAAGTATGAGCAGGTATTTAGGGTTAAAATTTGGCTACAGATAAGCTTGAGAAACTGGTTATGCAAACTTTCCTATACAAGCTGAGATGACATAAATACGGAAGGGTGGAAACAAAATTATGAGAATAACTGATGCTTCACTGATATAATGATGTCACGGAGTCGACTTTTTAGAGCATCAATCCATATGAAAACTAAAAGAAAAGGGACCTGAAAAAGTAAAATATGATTAGTTTAAAGTGTCAATCGGCTGCATCTAGAAGCTTTGCATAAACAAATAATGGTGGCAGATGGCTTTGAAAATTGAACACGGTTTTCACCCATCAAGCTTTGATGAACACGGTTTTGAAGAAGTTTTTGATACCCACGACTTTGACTTTCTTGGCCATCATTTTGCTATAAATACAAGTGCAAATGAAGAGCTTATTCATTCCATTTTTGAGAGCAAGTTAGCAGTTGAGAGAGAGTTTAGAGAGCTTGCATTTATAAGCTCTTGTTACAGTGATTGAGAGAGTTTGGGTGTATTGAGGTTTTGGAAAGTGAGCTAAAATACTACAATACTTGTAACTCCTTTTCACTAGTAAAATATTTCCTTCTGTCTTTGCCCGTGGATGTAGGCTAAAAACCGAACCACGTAATTTCTGGTGTCCTTTTTTGTACTTGTTCTTTATTTTCTTTCCAATTTCATTTTAGCTGTGGTCCTACTTCACCCACCAATTTCCTAACAGTGGTATCAGAGCTATTGGTTGTATTTTTTTGGAGTCAGGAACTGTTCACGTAAAGGGGCACTGTACACGTATACGGCACTGTACACGTATACGATACTATTCACGTATATGGTTTTGTCTACATATAAGGCACTATTCACATATACGATACTATTCACGTATACAATTTTGTCTACATATAAGACACTATTCATGTATACGGTACTATTCACGTGAAACGGTGGAAGCGATGCAAGAATTTTACGGTGCAAAGCAGGGAATAGTGGTGTGAGTAAAGCAACTGTGTGATTTTGTACATGTTTAGGAAAGTTCTATCACAAAGGCGATAAGAGCCTAAAGAGTCTGGGTTTTAAGTGGGACCATTGTGACCCCTCCAGTCTTTCCTGAGAACTTTCCTGGTGTGCATTCTCACACATACTCACAACTATTCAAGGTGGTACACTAACTTGTGTGCAGTATTTATCAACAAAATGGCGGCAAAGTATGAAATTGAGAATTTTAACGGAAATAATTTTTCGTTGTGAAAAATTAAGATGAAAGGTATATTGAGGAAAAATAATTGTTTGGCAGCAATTGGAGAAAGGCCCATGGAGATAACTGATGACAAGTGGAACGAGATAGACGGCAACGTCATTTTTGATCTACACTTGGCACTTGCGGATGAAGTATTATCCAGTGTGACAGAGAAAAATATGGCGAAGGGAATATGAGATACTCTCACACAATTGTATGAGGCAAAGTCACTACACAACAAAATCTTCTTGAAGAGAAAACTCTATACTCTTCGAATGGCGGAATCTACAATGGTGACCGACCACATCAACACATTGAAGACTTTATTTTCACAACTCACAACGTTGAGTCATAATATAGAGGAAAATGAACGTGCAGAGCTTCTACTTCAAAGTTTACCAGATTCATATGATCAACTCATCATCAACCTGACGAACAACAATCCAGTGGAGAGTCTAGTTTTCGACGATGTTGCAGCCTCCGTATTAAATGAGGAGAGCAGGCGGAAAAATAAGGAAAACAGACAAGCAAGTTCGCAGCAAGCAGAAGCGCTATCGGTGATGAGAGGGAGATCAACGGAACATGGCCCTAGTGGGAGTCAAAATCAGGGTTGATCAAAATCCAGAACTAAGACGAATGTTAAATGTTACAAATGTGGCAAGAAAGGGCACGTCAAGAAAGAATGTTGGAGTAACCAGAAGAGAAAAGAGGGCAAAGAACCTGAGTCATCAAATGCTCAGGGTTGTGTAGCAAGTACCTTAGATGATGGCGAAATTCTTTACAGCGAGGCAACAACTGTTTCAGAAGGCAGAAAACGACTGTCTGATGTCTGGCTTATAGACTCAGGAGCTACCTAGCACATGACCTCTCGGAGAAAATGGTTCCACACATATGAACCTATCTCAGAAGGATCTGTATATATGGGTAATGATCATGCCTTGGAGATCGCTGCTATTGGTACTATCAAAATTAAAATGTTTGATGGTACAATTCGCACAATTGGAGAGATACGACATGTCAATGGCCTGAAGAAAAATCTATTGTCTTTGGGATAAATGGATAGTCATGGGTACAAAACTCATGTGGAGAATGAAATTATAAAGATCGTTAAAGGCGCGCTTGTATTGATGAAGGCAGAAAAGATCAGTGCTAATCTATTAATGCTTAAAGGAGAAACACTACAGGAGGTTGATGCATGTGTCGCGTCAAATGGAGAAGAATTAACGATGATGTGGCATCTCAAACTTGGCCACATGTCAGAACAAGGCTTGAAGATTCTCTCTGAGCGAAAATTACTTCCGGGGCTCAAATCGGTAAGTTTACCTTTTTGCGAGCATTGTGTTACAAGTAAGCAGTATAGATTAAAATTTAGTAGATCTATTGGTAGAAGTAAATGCATTCTAGACTTGATTCATTCTGATGTTTGGGAATCACCGGATATATCATGGGAGGTGCAAAGTACATGGTGACTTTCATTGATGATTATTCCAGAAGATGTTGGGTGTATCCAATTAAGAAAAAGTCAGATGTATTTCCTGCGTTTAAAGAATACAAAGCGCGGGTGGAACTTGAATCTAGTAAAAAGATTAAGTGCTTGAGGACGGATAATGGTGGAGAGTATACAGACGGCGAGTTTCTTACTTTATGTAAGAAAGAAGGTGATCAGAGGTAGTTCACGGTAGCATACACTCCTCAACAAAACGGAGTAGCAGAGCGGATGAACAGAACTCTTATAGAAAGAATAAGAGCTATGTTGAGGACTACTGGTCTACCTAATTCATTCTGGGTAGAAGTAGCTAAAATTGCCTGTTATATAGTAAATCGGTCGTCATCTACAGCTATTGGGTTGAAGACGGCAATGGAGATGTGAACTGGAAAGCCAGCTGATTATTCCTACCTACATGCATTTGGATGTCCTGTGTATGTGATGTACAATACCCAAGAAAGAACAAAGCTGGATTCAAAATCTAGAAGATGTATCTTCTTGAGGTATGCTGATGGAGTAAAGGGGTATCATCTGTAGGACCCCATTGCCCATAAGATCGTCATAGCAGAGATGTTATTTTTGTAGAAGATCAACTGCAAAGAAAAGATGGAGATGATGACACTGTAAAAGACAAGTCAGAGACTGTGCCGGTATATGTCGAAAATAATCCAGAAAATTTAGATTCTTTTGAAGCAGCACCAGAGCACGAGAAACAAGAACAAGTAGAGTCTGAGGCTCCAGAAGTTCGTCGGTCAACTCGTGAGAGACGACCGCCGACGTGGCACTCGGAGTATGTCACAGAGATCAACGTTACATACTGTCTTCTAACGGAGGATGGAAAGCCATCAACTTTCCATGAAACTTTAGAAAGCTCAGATATTGCTTTGTGGATGACAGTAATGCAGGAATAAATTGAAGCTCTACACAAGAACAAGACATGAGAACTTGTACCACTACCACGTGGAAGAAAAGCCATTGAAAACAAATGGGTTTACAAGATCAAGCGTGATGGCAATGACCAAGTGGAGCGGTATCGTGCAAGATTGGTAGTGAAAGGATATGCTCAGAAAGAAGGTATTGACTTCAACGAGATATTTTCGCCCGTAGTTCGACTCACAATAGTCAGAATAGTCTTGGCAATGTGTGCTACATTTGACCTACATCTAGAGCAGTTAGATATGAAAACTGCATTTCTTCATGGAGAACTTGAAGAAGAAATATATATGCTCCAACCAGAAGGTTTTGCAGAAAAAGGAAAGGAGAACTTGGTTTGTAGGTTGAACAAATCTCTATACGGTCTCAAACTGGTGCCAAGGTGTTGGTATAAGAGATTTGATTCCTTCATCATGAGCCTTGGATACAACAGACTCAGTTCAGACTATTGTGCATATTACAAGAGGTTTGAAGATAATGATTTCATTATTTTGCTGTTGTATGTGGATGACATGTTGATAGCAGGTCCCAACAAAGATCAAATCCATGAATTGAAGGCACAGTTAGGTAGGGAGTTTGAAATGAAGGACTTAGGACCAGCAAACAAGATCCTAGGGATGCAAATTCACCGAGACAGAAATAACAAGAAGATTTGGCTTTCGCAGAAGAATTACTTGAAGAAAATCTTGCGACGCTTCAACATGCAAGATTGTAAGTCAATTTCTACCTCACTTCTTGTTAATTTCAAATTATCTTGAAGTATGTGTCCTAGTAATGAAGCAAAGAGGAATGAGATGTCTCGAGTACCGTATGCATCAGCAGTGGGAAGTTTAATATTCGTTATGATATGTACAAGATCGGACATTGCACAAGCAGTGGAAGCAGTCAGTCGATACATGGCAAATCCTGGTGGAGAGCATTGGATAGCTGTGAAGAGGATTCTGAGATACATCAGAGGAACCTCAGATGTTGTATTATGTTATGGAGGATCAGAGTTTACTGTCAGGGGCTATGTAGATTCAGATTTTATAGGAGACCTTGATAAAAGGAAATCCACTACTGGTTATGTGTTTACACTTGTGGGAGCAGCTGTAAGCTGGGTTTCGAAACTGCAGACCGTTGTGGCTTTATCTACAACAGAAGCAGAGTACATAGCAGCTACACAAGCTTGCAAGGAAGCTATTTGGATACAAATGTTATTGAAGGAGCTCGGGCACAGACAAGAGAAAATATCTGTATTTTGTGACAGTCAGAGTGCCTTGCATATTGTAAGGAATCCAGCCTTTCATTCCAGGACAAAGCACATACGAGTCCAGTATCACTTCGTTCGAGAAGTAGTGGAAGATGGAAGTGTGGATTTACAAAAAATCCATACTAAGGAGAACCTAGCAGATGTTTTGACCAAGCCAATAAATACTGATAAGGTTGTCTAGAGTAGATCCTCTTGTGACCTAGCAGAAACGTAGGCAACATGATTATGGCGAAGGAGAAAGGATGGTGTGGAGATTGATTGATTCTCAATCAAATCTCCAAGTGGGAGAATGTCAATCGGCTGCATCTAGAAGCTTTGCATAAACAAAGAATGGTGGCACATGACTTTGAAAATTGAACACGGTTTTCACCCACCAAGCTTTGATGAACACGGTTTTGAAGAAGTTTTTGATACCCACGGCTTTGACTTTCTTGGCCATCATTTTGCTATAAATACAAGTGCAAATGAAGAACTTATTCATTCCATTTTTGAGAGCAAGTTAGCAATTGAGAGAGAGTTTAGAGAGCTTGCATTTATAAGCTCTTGTTACAGTGATTGAGAGAGTTTGGGTGTATTGAGGTTTTGGGAAGTGAGCTAAAATACTACAATACTTGTAACTCCTTTTCACTAGTAAAATATTTCCTTCTGTCTTCGCCCGTGGATGTAGGCTAAAAGCCGAACCACGTAATTTCTGGTGTCCTCTTTTGTGCTTGTTCTTTATTTTCTTTCCAATTTCATTTTAGCTGCGGTCCTGTTTCACCCACCAATTTCCTAACATAAAGCATCAATCCAACAAAAAAGAAAGAAAGACAAGAATGCATCGACGGAACTGGTTTCAGAAGTTCGACTAATTATCGAAAGTACTGTCATTAAGCAATATTGTATAAAAAGGTATATATTAGTTCCTTTCAAAATGCTAGAGCCAGTCTTGTGATAAAGTTCATACCATAATCTGTCAGGAGAAGTCATCCTGTACTACCACTTGACAAAATATAATTCCTTTACTGGAACTCAAAATTTAGGTTAAGCCATATCCTCGAGATCAGAAAACAAAATAGAATCCCAGGGTGCAAAACCAAGTGGAGAGTAGCGTCCTTTTGGATGTCGTGGCTTGCCAGATCTAGGTTATCCTTCAGACACTTTCCACCATAAACAATACTATGACGCTCAAGGGGAATCTGCAGCTTGTAAAAAAGCTTTTCTTTCGGAACTTTTATTTTGTTACGTAGCTCGACATCTAGTGTTATCATGCAGTCCAAGTCTTAACAAATATCTGAAATGAAGCAGGCAACACCCCTGTCATCTTTGACACCGTAACAAGCCACGGTCTTGCAATCCTTGAGCTTCATTCCTGTGCAAAATAAATCACGAATAGTAAGCAAAACTTTAACTTTGAGTTTCAAAATCTCTTCAGTCAGCATTTTAACAAAAATCTGAATCAATGAAGGAAACATCGCTAACATTCACTCTTCTTTGATGTCATAAAATGCCAAAGTCTTGCAATCCTCAAGCAGCTTTCCTGCATAGTTCATAATCAAATCGCTGACAGAGACGCCTGTGATACTCCCAACTATTGCTTTGACATCAGCAACAGTAAAAAAACTTAAACTTTCAGTTTCAGAATATCGTCAGATGGGGCTTTCACAGAAATGGATAGAACCTTAATTGCACAAAAGAGCAATTGCATTGTTGACTCCCTTTTGACATTCGGGGAAGCTAGTGCCATGTCCTCTTCAAGAAGATTTCTATCATAAACAAGGATGAATCGATCGGACTGAATCCCCTTCTTAACATGAA
This sequence comes from Citrus trifoliata, assembly GCA_018350135.1. Classification (NCBI taxonomy): domain Eukaryota; kingdom Viridiplantae; phylum Streptophyta; class Magnoliopsida; order Sapindales; family Rutaceae; genus Citrus; species Citrus trifoliata. The sequence goes on from CM031392.1 coordinate 5,955,118, forward strand.
TCAGGGATTTGATGTGTTATGGTGAGCCGACATTGCTTCCACCACAATGGGTCTCTCATTCGTTGGCATTTTCACAAACAATTTTTGTCCGTTTGATGTCTGTTCAATAAGATGGAGCGTAGAGTTGCTCTCAATACCATAATCAATCAACCTGCCATTCATAAGCCTGTCACCAGCAAAGAAGAGATCCTGAATATCTTCATATGTCCCTTCCTTCTCATGTACCATACCTTTGAGATTTTTGATGGTCTCAGATTTCTCAACGTTCAAGGTAATTGTTTTCATGATCTTCAAGTGTACAAATATCTGAAAAAGAAAGAAAGAGAGTTTCTAAAAAGGAACACCCAAAATAAGTGTCACTAAAAATCACAAGGTTAGACGATGATTAATGATTTCAATTATGTTTTGTCGTATGAATGCAGAGAATAAAAATTTTCCACATATTTCATTTTTCATCAAACACCAAATTAATCATTTCAGGTAAAAAAATAAAAAATAAAAAATATTGTTTCAAGGAATCACACTCTAGTAAGTAATTCTAACTCTGTTATCATACAAACCATAAAAGATTTTAAAAGAAAATAGAGATGTTGTTTGGTTGTTGAGAAAATAGATAAGAGAAAAGATGTTTTTGGAATCTTTATTGTTATTATTATTATTACTCAGCTTAATTTGTTACAAGAATACAATCTCTATTTATATACATCTCTTAAGTATCACTATCATTACTAATTGATAACTAACTATTAACTAATTACAAGCTGAACTTCAACACACAGTACACATTGCGTTGTAACAAATTTTTAATGATTTATGCTGAGCTTTCATCTTGGTTACTAACTTCTGACGTCACAATTCTATTTTCTTTCTTCAGCTTAGAATTCTCCTTCTTCTTCTGTATGAAATGAGCTTCCATAACAGTCCCCTCAAACTCAAGGGACAAGGAAGAACATTGAGTTTGGCTCTTTGTGAGTTGCGAAAGTAGAGTCTTTAAAGTATTAATATGGTCAGTCACCGATGTAGATTTTGCCATGTGAAGAGTATAGAGTCTCATCTTTAAGAAGATTTTGTTGTGTAGCGACTTGGCCTCGTACAATCTTGTGAGAGTATTATATATTTCCTTTATTGTCTTTTTCTCTGTCAAATTGGATAACACCCCATCTGTAAGTGTCAAGTGTAGATCAACAATGACGTTGCCTTCCATTTCATTCCACTTGTCATCATCAGTTATCTCTATGGGCATTTCTCCAATTGCTGTCAAGCAATTATTCTTCCTCGAAATAACTTTCATATTCATTTTCTGCAATGAGAAATTATTTCTATTGAACTTTTCATTATCGTATATTTCTACCATTACTTTTCACCACAAACTACTTTTGCTAGGATCAGCTCCAATCATTTCATGTGAACAGTAACCGTATACATCAACAATGTCATATACTTGAATAGTACCGTATACTCGAACAATACTATATACATGAATAGTACCCTCGACTCTAAAAAATATAATCATTAGCTCTAATACCACTGTTAGAAAATTGATGGGTGAAGTAAGGTCACAACTGAAATGAAATTAGAAGAAAAAAAGAATATGCACATAAACATGACAGAAATTTATGCGCTTATACTTTTAGCCTACATCTACGGGCGAAGACAGAAAGATAAAACTTTACTAGTGAAAAGATGATTACAAATATTGTAATATTTAGGCTTATTATCTAGAACTCTGATACACCTAATTTCTTAAATCACTAAATCAAGATTTTAAAGCTTTGAAACTCTCGACTCTCAATTTCTCTCTAAAGAAAAGAAAAGAAATTGAAGAATTGGATGTTGAAATAAGGAGGAGCATCCTCCTTTTATAGCAAAAAATTAGCGACTGTTCATGCCTTTTTTTTTTTATTTTGATTTTGGCTGCACCGAATTCGGTGTTGCCATTGTTGAAATTGGTAGATTGTTGACATTGGCCAACATTAACACAAAACACTAGATTGTAGGGGCGAATTCGAATGATTTTATCTGAGCAAAGTAGAATCTCGGAAAAGGGATATGGAAAGTAACTGATAACTTTATGAAATGAGAGTTATCATGATATTTTCAAACTTAAATCAATATTATTTAGAGAGTAAATAATGTGTTTTTTTATTGCATTTTAGTTACATTTTACATAAACATGTATTTTAGATTATTTTTAATAAATTGAGTTGTCTAGATCATTTTTGTGCTAAGATTATGTGTATGATTATAGATGACCGAGAAGCTCAAGTTTTAGGAAATGAACGCTATTGCAATAGACTTGTAGAGATAATGAAAAAATTTGACTACAGAGGAGAACAAGTTCGAATCAGTGAAGATGTTGTAGTTGTTGCTGTAGAAATCTTGGAGCACTAACAGACTGGATTTCGGCCCAATAACTAAAAGATTGCAATATGAAGTTTCCAAAAATGGAGGATACGAGCACACACTTTCTGTTGCCTAATCTCAAGTTATAAAAGGAGCACGCATGAAAAGAAAAAAAAGGGAGAGCCATTAGCCAAGGAGAATACTGAAAAAAAAACAAGAAAACAAAAATTATGAGATAGATTGAAGGCTGTAATAGAGGACTCAAGTAGAAAACAAAGGAGATGTCACAAAGACCAAACAGAGCTCAGTTCTTCTTCTTATTTTCTTGTTTGCTATTTATTTATGGGAATATATTTGATGGTTAAAACAATTTTATTCACTGTTCTATTGCAAATCATGAACTGAATTTGATTGTGGTTGAGTAATAAACAATCTTAATGGATGTTTGACTGATAAATGTGTGTTGCTCTGTATTTGTTATAGCATTTTGTCTTAATTTTTCGTAATAGCAGAGGCAAACCCATGACTTTTATTATCCTAGACTAATTTATAAATTTATGGTAAATGTTTGTGTGAATGTTGGTTCTTGTAAAGAAAGAGGGAGAAAAACATAAACATTAAAACTCCTAGTAAATTACATATATTTAATAAAAGAATGATAACAATACAACAAACAAGCTTATAATATAAATAATTAAATTATGCATTAAGAAACTATTTATGAAATTCTGTTTTATTTTGGTGATATAGAATATGATACATTTGAATAATATAATTTAATGAAATGAAAAAGAATAAGTATGATTGTGAAGGAAATTGTTTGGGTGATAAAATAAAGCTACCAGAATAAGGTTTTCCTTGAAACTTGACTCTGTTGGCTTTGCCATTCTTATAAAACTCCCAAAAGGATAAGGGATGCACAAATTTTTTGAACTCTAGAAATCCTACTTAATCAAATTGAAATTTGAAGATTGATCTATGATCTTTCTTATCCTTTTTATTTTTCAATTGGTCTTCCCTCTTCACTATCATTCTTTACTATTTAAGGGAGAGTTTCTTCCAATTTTTCTCTCTTTGGTCCATTTTGATTAGGTCTTTTTACACAAACATTCATACACCCGATTATCACATGAAAATCCTTGATACTAACTTGAGCTTCGAAGGGTTAATGCCGGAAAAACTTCCGGCACCCCTGACCGTTTCTCTGGTTGCAGGTGCTCACTAGGATTGGATCATGCTCTCTATTTCTTGCTCACGAGATTGGATTCCTGGTCACCAACTTTTGCTCAGGTTGCTAAATTGAGGCTAGAAACCGTCTCCTCGAACAAATAAATTTTAATGTTGTCATTAGAATCTAGCAAGTAACCCGCACATTGACACGACCATATTTTGGCATTAACAAAAATAAATCATGAAATTATGAAAATGTTGTTAATTGTTACTATATCATTGAGTAATGCTAGGAATCTCATTATTTGAGTGCCAAATTGAGTTATAAATAATGTGCCATTCATCAATTAGATTGTAGAATTAGAGTGACAAGTAATTTTACATTCATCGTCCATTAGATGAGTGACACATACCATTATTATTTTAATTAGAATAATAGATTTCCTTATTTTAAAATTACTCCTTGTGGGAATGTTATAATATATTGGAATATCTTTTTTTTTCTTTTTTCAATTAGAACAAACCATAATACTTTTTATAATAAGTTGAATTAGTTCTAATATTTTAGCCTCCTAATGATTTCAGTTTATCCAATCAATACACAACTGAATTATATTGTAAAATAAGTCTCTAACTCTACTTTAAAAATGAAGAAAGAAAAAAATTGAATTGGGAACATACTTGAACATAAAATAAAAAAATTTATTAGTTAATAAAAATTGTAAAAATGTAAGGGCTATAAGGGAAATTTTCCAGGATCTAGCCCAAGAAGTAAAGATTAATATATATATAGTTAAAAGAATAATTAGTAATTCGAATGCAAAGAGATCGATGATGACAGCTTATACTGAAAGAGCGGACAGAGAAGAAGAGGAAGAGGCTATTCGAATTCTGGATGCCAGGTACGTATTTGTATTATAAATATTCGCATGTCTTATTAAAATTCTAGAAGGACTCTTCCAACGGAAAAGAATCCTTATTAGATTAAGAAAAATTTGTCTATTACAAAAATGCGGGCCTAGGATTTCTTGTCTAGTTAGGATACATGATAAAACTATATAAAGGCACCTACGTTGAGCTCTCAAGTCACAAATTCGCCATAGAGTTGAAAGATTAGAATAAAATAGCTAGTTAGTTTTCAGCTTTTTCTTAAGTTATTGCTGTCATGGATGGTAATTGTTTAGCAATGGGGCACAAGGAAATTGACATGGATGAAGGATGGGACATTATCCAGAAATGGATCACAAAATTGAAGAGGATTTCGGAAGGATTACCAGAGCCACCCTTTAATGTGGACGATTACGTTATGCTTTACAGCTCTGTCTACTCTACTTGCATCCAGGGCCCTCATCAGGACTATTCTGCTCAGCTGTATAACAAGTGCAAGCAAGATCTTGAAGAATATATGTCGTCAACGGTATTTCCATCTTTGAGTGAGAAGCATGATGAGCATTTGCTGAGGGAGCTTGTGAAAAGATTTGCTAATCAAAAAGTTATGGTTAAATGGCTGGCACTCTGCTTCAACTATCTCGAACGCTATTACATTCGTCAAAGAGCACTTCCTACAATTAGTGAAATTGGACTTACCTGCTTCCGGGATCTGGTTTTTGATGCTCTAAAGCATAAAGCAAAAGATGTCGTAATTGCTTTAATTGATAGAGAACGCGAGGGAGAAGAGATTGACAGGGCATTACTGAAGAATGTATTGGATATCTTTGTTGAGATTGGACAGGGGTAGATGGATTGTTATGAAAAGGATTTTGAAGAACATATGCTTCGGGATACCGGTAATTACTATTCTTGTAAGGCATCGAATTGGATTCTTTCGGATTCGTGTCCAGATTACATGATCAAGGCTGAGGAATGCTTGGAGAAGGAAAGAGATAGAGTGTCTCATTACATGCATTCGAGCAGCGCGCAAAAATTGGTGGAGAAAGTAGAACATAAGTTGTTGGTAGTGAATGCAGTTCAGCTCCTTGAAAAGGAACAAGCAGGATGCAGAGCATTGCTTAGAGAAGATAGGGTGGATGATCTTTCCAGGATGTGTAGGCTTTACCATAAAATACCTAACGGCTTGGAACAAGTGGCTAGTGCATTCAAACAGCATGTTATTGCTGAATGTACGCTGTTGGCACAAAAGGCTGAAGATGCTGCAAAGAGCAAGCTGCAGCAACAGATCCTTATTCGGGAATTAATTGAGCTACAACGAGTATATGGAATATGTTAGTAATGGTTTCATAAACCACGAGTTGTTCCACAAGGCCCTGAAGGAGGCTTTTGAGAGTTTTTACAATGAAACTGTTGGTGGTACTTTGAGTTCAGAACTTATGGCAACATTCAGTGATAATATCAAGCTGTGATGCAGACCTGGTACACTGAAGTTCCAAATCAAATTGAAGTCCTCTAGTTTTAAGAATATCTTTTTAATTTTGTATTTTATTTGAATTGCGTACTGCATTCTAACTATGCAGGATAAGTAATATAATTTCTATTTTGTTTTGGTTTATGTACATTGAGAATTTTTTATAACTGAATAGCTAAAAATAGAGCTTGGAACTAACGCTGCTGTGCATTTTCTATGTCCATTAAACCTATGTTGATCAATCAACTTCCTTGGTGAAACAATTCATAGCAGATAAAATAAAATTTGTTAAAATTATGAACAAAATAGTAATGGTATCCCAATTCCCTTCATGACAGTTGCCCATTGCATTAAGATTACAAATATATTTATACAAAAACTAACCACCCCAAGACCTTGATTCAAGCAATCAAGATCGAATTTAATGAACCCTAAATCAAGAGATTGGCTGACGTAAGAAACAAAAACAGAAATAAAGTAAAGACACAAAAGCAATTGAAGTGGTTTATCCTTAAGGTCCTACACATACTGCAGAGCATGGCACTGAGCTTTCATGAATAATGGCACACAAGAATGACATGTGAATCATTAACATGTAAGCATATTCCTGAATAATACATAACATGCTTTGAAAATTAAATGCAGAAGTTTGAGAACCTAACCTCCAGCCATTGATGTGTCATTTCAACTGTTTACTTTTCGATTTTGATACTTCAATAACTTCAGTAATCAATAATGATGGTGTACTTTTTGTTTTCTTTTGATTACAAGCTGTCAGGGACGAAAACCATTTCACCATCTCCTTATATTATCATCTTTCCATCAAAGATGAAGTGATGGTAGTTATAATTAGTTATCATAATATCTAACAGCTAGCTCCAAGCATGGCAGAATTAATGTCAAATGTTATTATTGGTCTACTAACTAGAGACTTCTTTTAAAAAAAACACCTCAACAGTCAGGTGTACAACATTCTCCCACTTGGTCCAAACATTTCACTTGATTTGATATTAATTCATTAGACTTAAGAAATATAATACATGAATCATAGCGATAAGTTCTCTAAGAACGAGTGTTATCTTCCATGTATTACAATGCATTATTTTTCTTAAATCCAGTCACGTATGATAACTTAACTTAATGAATAAACCCATGTTTATTCTTGGTCCAATAAAATTGACATTTTCTCAATATAAATAAATGTGCACATAAAGATGAGAAAACATCACAATAAACGAAAATCAAGAGTCTCACTTATATTACATTGCATATACAATGAAAATTACATGACGGAACCAAGTCCCATTTGGTCTACATGATCCTTAAACTTTTGTGGTAGCATGCCCTTTGTTAAAGGATCAGCAATAATCAATTCAGTGTTAACGTGTTCAATGACCACTTTCTTTTCTTTAACACGTTCTCTTATGGTTAAATATTTAATGTCGATGTGTTTACTTCGACTTCCACGTTTGTTATTTTTAGCCATGAAAATTGCAGTTGAATTATCACAATATATTCTCAATGGCCTTGAGATTGAATCCACAATTCTAAGCCCAGATATGAAACTCTTCAACCATACACCATACGAGGTAGCCTCAACACAAGAAACGCACTCAGCCTCCATAGTGGAAGTAGCAGTCAAAGTCTGCTTTGTACTTCTCCAAGATATAGCTCTACTGGCGAGCATAAAAATATATCCAGATGTTGATTTTCGTGAATCAACACAGCCAGCAAAGTCTAAATCGGAGTAACCAATTACCTCTAAATTATCAGTTCATCTATACATAAGCATGTAATCATTGGTGCCTTGAAGGTACCTCATTACTTTCTTTGCAGCTTTCCAGTGGTCTAAACATGGATTACTCTGATATCTTCCCAAGATTCCAACAGCAAATGCTATGTCAGGTCTTGTACAGACTTGAGCATACATCAAGCTTCCAACAGCAGATGCGTATGAAATATTTTTCATTCGTTCCCTTTCAAAATCATTTTTGGGACATTGGTTCAAATTAAACCTGTCACCCTTCACAATGGGAGCTATACTAGGTGAACAATTTTTCATCTGAAATCTCTCCAAGACCTTATTGACATAAGTTTCTTGAGACAGACCCAAAATTCCCTGAAATATGTCTCTATGGATCTTAATACCTATGACATAAGATGCATCACCTATATCCTTCATGTCAAAATTCTCAGAGAGAAATTGTTTTACTTTACAAAGCAATCCTTTATTATTGGATGCAAGTAGAATATCATCCACATATTGAATAAGGAAACAAATCTTACTCCCACCGACCTTCTGGTATATACATTGATTCATAAGGTTCTCTACAAATCCAAATGAAGAGATAACATCATGGAATTTTAAATATCACTGACGAGAATCTTGTTTCAATCCATATATGGATTTCTTAAGCTTGCATACCAAATGCTCACCATTATTAGAGGAAAATCCTTTTGGTTGTTTCATATAAACATCTTCCTCTAGATCTCCATTCAAAAAGGTTGTTTTCATATCCATTTGATGTAGTTCCAAATCAAAATTAGCAACTAATACTAATAATGATACGAAAAGAATATTTATTTGATACAGGAGAAAAAGTCTCCTTGTAATCGATTCTTTCTATCTGAGTGAATCCTTTAGCAACGAGTCTTGCTTTATATCTTTCAATGTTGCCCAATGAGTCTTTCTTTGTCTTAAAGACCCATTTACATCATATGGCTTTTACACCATTAGGCAACTCAACAAGATCACAGACTCCGTTGGATGACATAATTCATCTCTTCTTTCATGGCATTATACCATAAATATGATTCTTTGGAATTCATGGCTTGTGAAATAGATCATTTTCAGCTCCAATATTAGTCAAATTCTTATAGATGCACTTTATAATTACTAGAAATTGCTGGTTTCTTTATTATTGTAGATCTTCTTAATATTGGACCAACATTCTCCTGAGGAGTATGTTGTTCAATTGGTTATTCAAGGGTTTCAGGTAATTCCTGAGTAGCCTGATCTACTGGATTATTATCAACAACTTGTGGAACTTCAACAATTGGTTGCACAACACTTATTTGAACTTGATAAGTGTTGCGAATTATAATCAATCTATCACTTGAGGTGGAAGATTGGTATCTGAATGATCTTTCTCAGAAATAATATTATGAGATAGATCACTCCCACTGATCAAGTCATTTTAAAAAAAATTTGCATTTATTGATTCCACAATTCTAGTTCTATGAGATGGACAGTAAAATCTGTACCCTTTAGACCTTTCAGCATATCTAACGAAATACCCACTAATGGTCTTTGGGTCCAACCTTCTTTTCTTGTGGATTGTAGATTCTCACTTCTGACGGGCATTCCCAAACATGTATATGTCACAAACTCGGTTTCCAACATTTCCATAACTCAAATGGTGCTTTAAAAACATCCTTGGTTGGAACTCAGTTTAATATATACGAAGCCGTCTTTAGAGCTTCAGTCCACAAGGATTTAAGAAGCTTAGAACTACTAAGCATACTGCGCACCATGTCCAGCAAAGTTCGGTTTCTTCTTTCTGCTACACCATTCTGGTATGGAGAACCAGACATAGTGTATTGGGCAATAATCCCATGCTATTGAAGAAACTTCACAAATGGACTAGGTGCTTGCCCATTCTCAGTGTATCTACCATAATTTCCCCACCTCTATCTATTCTCACGATCTTAATTTGCTTTCCGCATTGTTTCTCTACTTCTGCTTTAAATATCTTAAAAGCATCTAATGCTTCATTTTTATTGTTAAGTAAGTAGAGATACATATAACGCGAATAATCATCTATAAAAGAGATGAAGTATTTCTGACCATATGAGTCCATGTCTGGATTACAATTATTTGAATGTATGATTTCTAATATTTCAGAACTCTTCTGAGTACCTTTTTTTCTCTTGTTGGTCAGTTTTCCTTTTATACAGTCCACACAAGTATAAAAATCAGTAAAATCCAAAGTATTAAGTACTCCATCATTTACTAATCTTTTGATTCTTTCTATGAAGATATGACAAAGTCTCTGATGCCACAAAATAGAGGAATTTTCATTTATAACACATCGTTTAATACCAGCATGAACATGCATTGAAGTGTAAGAGGTATTGCTTTGCAAATTAAGACGAAAAAGTCCATAAGATAATGTACCATTCCCAAGAAGTTCAAAATTATAATATACATTACAAAATTTATTTGAAAAATTTAAGGAAAAATAGAGTGATGCAAGCCTTGAAACTGAAACCAAATTTTTAGAAAAACTTGGAATATAAAACGTTTTTTCCAAAACTAAAACAAAACCACTGCTCAAAATCAAACTGCATGTTCTGATTGCCTCCACATGTGAACGCATCTTGTTTCTAGAAAAGATGCACTGTTCACTTCTCAATGGCTTCCTTAGGTTTTGCAAACCCTACAAGGTATTTGTTACATGGATTGTAGAACCAAAGTCAATCCACCATGTGTCATGATTAACATCAACCATATTAAATTCATAACAAACAAAAGAGATTGATTTACCTTTATTTTCAAGCCATTTTAGAAATTTGAGACAATCATTCTTCATGTGTCCTTTCTTTTTGCAGAAAAAGCACTTGGATTGTTTTTTAATTTCTTCATGGGGAGGTATTTTACCTTTCCCTTTATTTTTGGCTTAAAGCTTGTTCTTTCCTTGTGTCACAATATATGCACCTTTACCAACTTCCATTGTTAACCTCCTCTTCTCTTGAACACATATGGTCATTAATTCGTTAATTGACCATTTATCCTTATGTGTATTATAGGAAATTTTAAAAGGCCCATATTGTTGTGGAAGTGTATTCAGTATATAATGCACAAGAAAGGTTTCAGACATATCAACCTCAAGAAGTTTCAACTGAGCCACAATGTCCCTTATCTGCATGATGTGCTCACGTACACCTCTAATACTAGTGAGCTTCATGGATGAAAATTTTATTATTAGGGTGCTTGCAAGTGCCTTATTTGAAGTCACAAATTGTTCATCAATTGCCTTCAGTAATGCCCGGGCATCATTATGTTGATCAACAGAACCATGAATAGCAGCAGAGATTTTGGTCTTTATGAACATCACACTGAGGCGATTAGATCGCTCCCATTTGTCATAAAGAGCAATATCGACTTCAGTGCTGTTATCATCAATAAGTGGTTTGTCTTTTCGAATAGCATAATCAATATCCATCTACCCTAAATGAAGAAGAATTCTCTCATTCCAAACTTTATAATTATCACCATTTAACTCGGGAATATCACACTTAATTTCAGAAAAACTCGTAGGTAAATCATGTTAAATTAAAGCACATGCTTATATTATGAATTTAGGACAATATAGAGCTATCATGTTTTACCAATGTAAATCATGTTAAAAATATGAATCAAATGACATAAAACTTGCATGTGGGCTAAAGTTCTAATTCAAATAGATTCAAATATATCTCAATGATAAAACTATCAAACTATATTCAATTCTTAATTCATGTGGGTATATTAAGAAAATAGTTTGATATTTTATCTTAATTAAACATACAAATATAACATAAATTCATGTGGGAAAAATACATTATATTAAATACGTTTAATCACAATTAATGTCGTTATATTATATGTGATCTAAAAATACTCAATATATAATTAACGCATACAAATTTTAATATGCCATTATTATAGCATTAAGTCAAATACAACAAAACACCCTAAATTTATGTCATGAATGTTTAAATTCACAAAGTTGAGCCGACATAAACTGACATGTCATTTACCATTTACGAACATAGATGACAAGTCATACATAAATAAAACAAACGGATGACATATCCGAACATACATCATTCGGACGACAAGTAGTCTTTATATTCTTAAATAAAACGACATGTCCTCAACTAATAACCGACTGTCGTTGGTGAGGCAACTGAAAATATGGCATGTTGTGTCGTTCATCTATATTAAACGACATGTCATCCAACGTCGTCTTCAACCTCCAGCCGGGTCTTAACTATTCATATTTCAACCTGAATGACTCATTTTACAGATCTGACTTTATTTATGATTTACCAACACCAAATTAAATGTTTCAAACCATATAATTGTCAGGAATCCATTTCCTAATGATTTAAACAATTATAATCATAATAACATGTAAAAAAATGACTCTAATAGTGTATTTACTTGTGGATTTGGGGGATTGGAATAAAATCTATGTTTATTTGGTAAAATATAATTTAGGAATGGGAATAAAATGTGTGGGTCCCACACAATTTGGGAATAAGGAATGAGAATCTGATTCCCATGAAGGGTTGGGAATGAAAATATGAGAATGGAATGAAACATAAATTTACTTTTCTATCCTTCTAATTTTTTCATATTTCCTAAATTACCCTTGTTCAAATCACAAATAATTTTATTATTTTAAATTTCACTAATAATAATAATTATTATTATTAAATTTTATTAACTTTATTATTTTAGTTATTAATTATTATTATTATTATTTTCATTAATATTATCATTATTAATAATAAAAATAATGATAAAAATAATAATTAATAAAAATAATTAATTTATCATTATTAACAATATTATCCTTATTATTATTGTTGTTATTATTATTATTATTGAATTTTATTAACTTTATTATTTTAGTTATTATTAATTATTGTTATTATTATTTTTATTAATATTATCATTATTAACATTTATCATTATTATTATTATTATTAAGTCACGTACTTTTGAAAGGAGCAATTTATATTTGCTCGAAAGAAAGCACTTCTTTGCATAATAAACACTATCAATGCACTTTCTAGAAAAATGCTTCAAAGATATTTTTTTGGAATACATTTTAACTTGTTTTGTAAGAAATCACTTCAGTCCTCAAATCCAAACAAAGGTCCACAAAGATAATGTTGTAAAAAAAAAAAAAAAGGCATGAAGACTTTGCAAAATTATGAAGATCTTTTGGATGAAATTAAAGAGTGTTTCAAATCGGTTGCTGAAATTGTTGAAATGCAATTAAAGGGTTATGCACAATAATACAAGCTTGAAACCTATAAATAGAGGGTATTTCTTCATTCCATCTCATCCCAAAAATTTTGAGAAAAATAATTTAAATAAAGAATAATTGACAGTGAGCAATTAGAGTGTGGACAATTGAGAGATTTTACTTTTAAGTGTGAGTGAGAGTACTGGTGTATTTGGGTTCCAGGAAGTGAAGTTTCTTTACTCAAATATTTGACGCTAATAATTGTTAGTAATTCAATTATTTTCTCTTGCTTCTGTGGACGTTGGCATAATTGCCAAACCACGTTAAGTCTTATGTCCTTTTTTCTTGTGATTATTTGGTGCACTTGATTCTACATTTTATGCATAACAATGATATCAGAGCACAACAAGTGGTATTAGAGCCAATGGTTCGTACTTAGGGTAGACAATATTGTTCATATATACAGTACTGTTCACGAATACGATAGAGCCAACAATTTGTACTTGGGAGGATCAGTAGCCTGTGTAGTGGTGTGGATTTGCGCATGTCTAAGAAACTTCTGCTACAAAAGTGATAAGAGCTTAAAAAGTTTAGGTTTTAAGTAGGATTGGCATGATCCCTCCAGATTTCTCTGAGAACTTTCTTAGTACATTTTTCATATGTACTGATCTCTCAAATAGAAATAGTTTATTAAGAAAACAGTGGAAGGTGAAACTTACAAAAGTGAGGAAAGATCAACCCAAACTATTCTAGGAGATACTTTAAGTGGGAGGCAAAACTTATCACATTGCCATTTAATACCTATTATAGGAGGTCAGAAGATTAATGTTGAAAAGTTTGATAGGAAAATCAACTTCGGCATGTGAAGGCGTGAAGTTATGGATGCCCTTATTCAAACTGATCTTGATGTTGTTTTGAAAAATAAAAGATATTTATATGACGAAGAAACTTGGGATTGTATAAATAGGAAAGTCTGTGGTTAGATCAGATCTTGCTTAATCAAGGATATTTGGTGAAAGATAAGGAGTGTGCGACGACTTTGTAGTGTACATTAAAAGAGAAATACTTACTAAAAAGTCCTGAAAATCGCCTTCATGCAATCAGCCATGCATATGGCTTTCAAAAGAAGCTTAGGGTGGGTGTCAGTGCCTAACCATTTCTCAAGATTTGAGAAGTTGCTTGTAAATCTAAAGAATCTTGATGAAAATATTAAGGATGAAGTCAAGACTATGATTATACTACATTCACTTTCAAAAGAATATAACCATTTTATGACTACTTCATTATATGATAAAAGCGTGATAATCTTTGAACATGTTTAGCATAGCATTGACCAATTTAGAATAATGATAAACATTTAGAAAGAGGATCGTCTGAAACTTTATTAGCCAAAGAAAGAACGATAGACAAAAAGAAAAAACACAATAAAAAGGATTCTTAGTCAAAATCAAAAAGTAAAAATATAACTCAAGATGAGTGTGCCTTTTATCATGAAAGAGACTATTGGAGGAAAGATTATCCAAAAGCTCAGAATAGAGATATGAAGAGAACAATAGTAAAAGATATGACACCTGAAAATGAAAACTTTGACTATTAACTAATCGTTACGCCTACAACATTTTCGAGCGGATGGATATTTGATATGGAAGCAACTTATCATTTATGTCCCATAAAAGAATGGTTTATAGATTTTTTAAATTTAGAATCCGATGCAGCTATGCTGGAAAATTATTAACCTTGTTGCACAATGATAATAGGAACAATTCAGCTTAAGATGTTTAATGAAATAGTCAAAGAACTAAAAAAAGTTAGATATGTTCTAGTATTAAAGAAAAATCTAATTTCTATAGGTACTTTGGAAGCTAAAGGCTAGAAGGTTACCGTTTGAAATAGCACAATGAAATTAACATATAGGGCTATAGTAATTCTGCAAGGGTGTGGTGTCATAATTTGTACTACTTGAAATGAAATACAACTAGCTAATATTTCTGAGGCCCATAATGACACCACCAAGCTATGTTATGTATGACTGGGACATACAAAAGAAACGTCTATGCTAACTCTGATAACACATGGACTTTTGAAATGTGCCAATACTTGTAAAATGAAATTTGTGAGCTTTGTTTTGCAGGTAAGAAAACAAAGGTCAAGTTTGGAATGGCTAATCACGATAATCATTAGATCTTTGAAAGATTGCATTAATTAGTGAAAGCCGTTATTTTTTTTTCATGTCTATATGATTTCTCTAAACATGTGTAGGTGTACATGCAAGCAAACGATATTGTTTTGGATATTTTTGTGAAATGAAAGAAATTAGTGAAGACTCAAACTGATAGAAAGATCAAAGTATTATGATTTGATAATATGGATAAATATACTTCTGATCCATTCTTGCAAAATTGCCAAAGTGAGGGTACCAAAACACATTTCATAGTGAAATATACTTTTCAACGGAACAATGTGACTGAGCGTATGAATCATACTTTTCAAGAGAAAGTACAGTGTATATTATCTAATGCTAGTTTAGATAAAATGTTTTGGGCTGAGGCAATAAACTACGCAAGTCACTTAACAAACTAGTTGCCTTTTGCTGTAATTAGAAGGAAAGCACTTATGGAAATATGGTTAGGAAAGCATGCACAAGAATATGGCTCCATTAATACATTTGGATGTCCAGTTTAGTAACTTGTAAAGAATGCTAAGCTCGATCCTCATGCAAGAAAAACTATCTTTGTGGGCTTCAAAGTAGAGTTAAAGGTTTTAGGCTTTGCGATCTCAAAAATAAAAGATTTGTGTATAGCAGAGATATTACTTTTGATTAAGCTTCCATGTTGAAGGCTTCAAGTTCTCAGCAAGTAGAGAACAAGACCAATGCGATATTGCAGTAGGTAAAGTTTGATGCAACTCCAAATATACCAATTAGTTCTACATCAAAAAAGAGTTCAACTTTGGAGGTGACTCCAAGATTTGAAGGAGAAGTCATTTTTGTTGATGTAGAACATGAAAATGAAACTATAGCAATAAGGAGACTAAAAAGAGCGATAAAGAAACACAAATAGCTTATAAAAGACATGACAATAGTTATGCACTTCTAGTTATTGATGATGAAATCCATAACACTTTCAATGAAGCTATATATAGTAGTGAAAATAGTTAGTGAAAATTAATCAGACTTAGGAAATTGTAAAGTTACTTAAAAAGGAAAAGGTTATTGGCAATAAATAATTATACATCAAAAAGCAAGATTCTCCAAATCAAACAACTCTTTGATACAAGACAAGGGTCGTAGTAAAAGATTTTGCTCAGAAATAAGGTAATGACTATAATAAAATGTTCTCTCTAGTTGTAAACATATTTCCATTCGTATCCTACTTGTCTTGATAGCTAAATATAAATTAGAGTTGTCTTAATTGGATGTAATACCCCACACCCGATTTTTGACCCTCCGCCCTTATATATATATTGAGAGAGAGAGAGAGAAAGGAAAGAGAGAAGAGAAGAGAGAGAGAGGAGAAACCAAACCGGATCCAACCTGACCCGCGACCTTGACCCAGCCGGTTCTCCCATTTCCAGCCACCGTTCCGGGCAAGGTTGGTTCCGATTTGAAGCTTGAGAGATGAGCTATGTATCCATGTCGTCCTTGTCACCGGAAATCGATTGGAAAGTCACCGATCAAAGCTTTGAAATTTCGCGGAATTGCCGTGATTTCGCCGGCTCGATTTGCCGTGATTTCGTCGGTTTCCGGTGAAGCCATCACTTGGATTTTGTTCCTTACCTTTTCCTCTGCCATTTCCGACTAACCATTGACGCCGGGGACGTCGTTTTGCCGTTGATCGGCCGTTGGAGGATTCACGGCTTTGGGAGCTCGATCCGGAGCCATCGCCGAGCGTGGGAGGTCACCATCGCCACCATTGGACTCAGCGTGGCTTGAACTTTCAGTTCTAAGCTTCCCGTCGCCGTCGGATGAATTCCGGTGACCATTGACCGGCAAGGGTATTTTGGTAATTTCCCAGTCTAAGGGTAATTTTGTAATTTCAAATTTTGTGGGTATTTTAGAAATTACTGTAATTGAGGATAAAGTTGGTAATTTATGATTTTGAAGTTAATTTGGTAATTTTGATATGAGGGTATTTTGGTAATATTGAATTCAAGGGCATTTTGGTAATTTTAATATTTGAGGGTAATTTCGTAATTTCAAGAATTAAGAGTATTTTGATAATTGATGATTTAAATTAAGATTATTTGAGGTTAAGTATGAAATGTGATTATATTGAGGAATTTGAGAATATTGGAGTTTATAATTATGGTTTAATTTTATTATTATGAGAGTATTTTTATTTATTTATAGGCCGATGATATCGATGTGTATTTGTTACTCGAGGATACCAAGAGGTAAGTAAATTAGATTTCCAAACGAATCATAATAAACAATATATATGTTTGACATGTTTGGAAAGTCTATTTTGATATATACGGATATTGATTTAAATATGCTTTGCCCATGTATTTATGTGATGTGTTGATATGATATGTTGAGATGTGTATTTATGGACATGGGCATACGTATGTGTGAATATTTCATTGGCATGAGCACGAAATGCATTATGCTTTCTGGAAAATGAGAAAATTGATTTTAGCCAAACAAAATTTAAAGAAAGAAAGATTGTTTTACAGTTTTAGCTTGGATGCTTGAATTCGTTACTGGCTTAGTGGAGGATACTCTAGATATAGTTATGAGATAAGTGGGCGAAGGACGCATTAGCGAGAAGCCCAAAGAGTATGAAAGTTATGAAAGTTAAGAGAGTATCCTACTAAGCGGTAATCGAATGAAGGTAGCTCAAGTAAGTGATTTGAAAGAGAACGTGGAAGTTTGAGAAAGACAGAATGAGATTTCGATGATTTGTTTTACGATGTTTTCGAATACCATGGCACGTCATTCATGTGCACTGTATATATGTATGTATGTATTTTGGTATATGCAAAACTGGTTTACTTACTGAGTTTCGTACTCATTACAGTTTATTGTGATTCAGTTTTCGTAAATAAGGATTGATTCGTGATGAGCATCGAGAAGAACTTGAATGGAGGAATTAGATGGTTTGGCATAAATTGTAAATTCTTCTGCTGCAGTTTGCGTTTTATCTTTGTATTTTTCAAGGATATGATTTTTATGGATTGTAAAAAGGATTATTATTATTTTTATTTATTTTTATTTTATTTTTAAGCATCTATCAGTAAGATTCACCCTGTGGAGGTCGGGGCGGGTCGTTACATTGGATGTTAAGACAACATTCTTATATGGAGATTTAAAGGAGTAAATTTATATGACTCAGGCTTGTGATTTTAAAGTTACTGGAAAAAAGAATTAAGTGTGTAGATTGATTAAATCTTTATACGAATTAAAACAATTACCAAGACAGCAGTACAAGAAATTTGATCAATTTATACAAGGGCAGAAATTCACTACAAGTGAACAAGATCACTGTGTTTATTTTAGAAGACTAGAAGATAAAATTTTCATCTATCTATAATTCTATATCGATGATATGTTTATAGTTTTGAAGAATAGAGGTGAGATTAAAAGATTAAAAAAGTAATTGGCTTCTAAGTTCGAGATGAAAGACTTAGATGATCCATAAAGAATACTTTAGATGGACATTCGTAGAGACAAAAGGAATGGAAGCATATGGTTAGCTCAAAAGTTTTATTTGAAAAAGGGGCTAGAAAAGTTTGATATGAATGATAAAACCAAACTAGTTTATACTCTTCTATCTCCTCATTTCAAATTGAGCTCTTCTTCATGTCCTCTTTCTCAAGAAAATGTGACTACATGGCTCATGTTCCATATGCTAGTGATTTGGGTAGTCTTATGTATGCTATGATGTGCAAAAGGCCTGACATATCTCAAGTCATGAGTATAATTAGTCAATACATGCATAATCTAGGTAAAAGCCATTGTCTTACGGTAAAGTGGATTATCTAATATTTGTATGGGACAATTAATTTTGGATTATTCTTAAAAAAAGATTATAGTCAACAATGTATTGGGTATTGTTATTCTGATTTTACAGGAGAACTAGACAAGCGAAGAGCAACAACGAGCTACATATTTGAATTAGGTGAAGGTCCAATTAGTTTGAGGTCAATTCTACAATCGAAAATTGCTCTTTATACTACGGAAGCAAAGAAAATAGCAGCAACAAAGGCTACAAAGGAAACTATTTGGCTCAAAAGCTTGTTAGGTGATTTGAGAGTAATTTATGAGAACATTGAGGTCTTTTGTAATAATCAAAGCATAATATTGTGAAGAACTAAATGTATCATGCTCGAACAAAACATATGGATAGGAAATGTCATTATGTGAGGGAGGTTATTGAGAGCGGTGTTGTGTTGTTTAAGAAGATTGATATTAAAAATAATCCAGTAAATATGTTGACAAAGGTGATTTATAGAGTTAAGTTTTCAACATTACTTAAAACTAATTCAAATCCTTCGAACATGTTGAGTTTGGGAAATTTTTAAACTATGGTTGGCTTGACACCTGATTTTGGGTATATAGGCAGTCACAAAGATACAACCATTTTTTGGAATGAAGTATCATGATCCACTAGTAGTTGGCTATGATTTTTATAAAAATTTTATTGATGTGGAGATTTGTTAAAATTAAAAGAAGGCATGAAGACTTTTGGAAAATTATGAAGACTTTTTGGACAAAATTAAAAGATTTTCCAAATCGGTGGCTGAAATTGTTAAAATGCATTTGAAGGTGCCCAAGATTGTTGAAATGCAATTAAAGGATTAGGTGCAATAGTGCAAGCTTGAATCTTATAAATAGAGGACATTTCTTCATTCCATATCATCCCAAAAAATTTGAGAAAAACAATTCTACAGTTGGAGAGGTGAGTAATTGAGAGGTTTTCTTTTAAGTGTGTGCAAGAGTATTAGGTGTATTTAAGTTCTCATAAGGGAGGTTTCTTTACTCATTTTTTATACTCTAATAATTATTAGCAATTCAATTATTTTGTCTTGCTTCTACGTAGGCATAATTGGTGAACCACGTTAAATTCTTATGTTTTTTATTTTTCTGTGATTATTTGTTGCGCTTGATTGCGCATTCCGCACACAACAAGTGGTGTTAGAGAACGAGTGGTATCAGAGCACAACAAATGCAAAAGCGAGTTATATTGTTGTTGACTTTTCCAATCTTTATAATTCAAAAGCCTTCATAATTCAAAAGCACGTATAGATACATCGAGATTTGGAGGGAAAAGAACTATTAAAATAAAAGAGCTTTTGAATCACCTCCGATAATTGTTGTGGCAACTTTGCAATGCTTGTATTTTACACTATATTTTCTCCATTGCTGTGTCATCAAAACCTAGCCTCACGACATTTAAATCAGTTTTCGAAGTACTTCTAATATTTAGAGCTTCACACTTCACAAATTCTTTAAGTTAAATTTAGTGTTTCTTTTCTTTTTGTTTTTTCAAATTTTAAGGTAAAGTCAATAAAACTCAAATTAACTTTTTAGTCCTCTACCCATCCAAGATTCGAATTTAGGTGGCATCATTCAAACAAAAAATCTTAAAAACCTCATATATGATTTTTTTTCCTTTATAATCCTTTAGGATTCGGGTTCTCTCCTAATTTAACCTTTTTCTAATATTATAGGAAATTTAGACATATGGCATTTAAGAAATACTAAGCCCAAGAATTAATTTATTTACGATTTTTGTATTTATACCAAAACTAATTTTTTTTGGCTAATTAAAATTGAACACAAATGGAAGTATAAACTTCTTTCTCAACTTCTCAGTTTTGTAATATAAGGAAAAAAATAACTGAAAAATATTTTTAAAAAAATAGGTAAATTTTTTTATTATCAGTTTGCTAGCTTAGCAAATATTAGAAATAAATCAAATTTAAATTTGTTTTCCTCTCTCTCTTATAGATGAATTTTGGTAATTAGAGAACTAGACTAATGATACAAAGTTTTCAAAACAAAATGGTTAGATCAGTTTCTTTGATAGCCAACCGAGATCAAAAAAAGAAATTGCAAATGGAGAATCAATACAAATAAAAAACATAAGAAGAATAAGAAATTAAGAATAATAATCTAAGCGCTCAGATTTTTTTTCTTTTCTTGAAATAATGTCATGTTGATAGTTTTCTCTGCTATAATTTATTACTAAAGTTTAATTGACACATGCATGAAGTAGAAGTGCAGTTTGTCATGAGAATTTGAGAAGTGACTAATATGGAGTTAACTTCCGTTAGTCAGTAATTTTAATTAGTTTTAAATACGTTATGGTTTAGTCAGTAATTTTAGTTAGTTCTAAATACGTTATGTTTTTTTTGGCATCTGGCTAAAATATATATAAGAGGACTGTGGTAGAAACTCATACATCAAGTGAGAAAAAGTCATTATGCTATAGAAATATATGATGGTGGTAGGTAAGATTAAATTAATTAACAAAAATTAAAAAATATCTTATTAATATAAAATTATAAATGTTAAATCCTCACCATAGAATCTTTTAAATAGCATGTGTCAAAATCTCTAATAAAATTTAGAAAAAAATTAAATTTGAAGATATATTGTTTAATCGTTTCCCTAATTTGAGAAAATATATAAGTTTAGTAAACTCATTATTTAAGTCGTTTTATTTTTTCCTTGACTAGCTAGATATATGTCCTTATATAAAGACGCTTACATCGAGCTCTCAAGTCCCAACTTCGCAATAGAGTTAATAAATTGGAAGGAATCGAGTTCTTGGTTTTCAGTTTTTTCTTGAATCGTCGATCGAAAAACTTGATTAGCAATGAAGCGAAAGGCAAGTGACTCCGAAGAAGGATGGGACTATTTGGAGCGGGGAATCAAAAAATTGAAGAGGATTTTCGAACGATTGTCGGAGCCAGCGTTTAATTTGGAGGATTACATGATGCTTTACACAACCTTATACAATATTAAGTCCCAGCCGACTTATCCTGTTAACGAAGATCCCAAACAGTTGTATAACAAGTACAAGCAAGTACTTGAAGATTATATGCCATCAAAGGTATTGCCATCTTTGAGAGAGAAGCACAATGAGTATGATTTGTTGAGGGAGCTTTTGAAAAGCTGGGCTAATCATAAATTTTTGGTTAAATTTCTTTCACTCGTCTTCCTTCCTCTTCAAGCTCAAGGCGCTTATATTCCTTGAAGGAAACTTTCTGAACTTAATGATTTGTTTGACAATGTTTTAGAATATCATTGCATGCCATCCATTTGCATTATATATATGTATGTATATATGTATTTTGGTATATGAAAAACTGGTTTCCTTACTAAGTTTTGTACTCATTATAATTTATTGTGATTCACCAGAAATCAGGATTGATTAATGATGAGTAATGAAAAGAACTTGAATTGAGGACGATAGATGGTTTGACATAAATTTTTAAATTTTTTCACTGCAGTACAAGTAATATATTTGTAATCGAAGCTCGAATTTTTATGGATTTTAAAAGGATTATTTTTTTAAAGTATATATATTTGAGTTGCCGTTAGATTCGCCTATGGAATTCGGGGCGGGTCGTTCATAATAAGTTAAAGTAGTACTAATATTTTCGCGTCCTAATGATTTCAATTTATCCAATAAATATACAATTGAATCATCTTATAAACTAAGTCTCTAATCCTACTTTGAAGTATTAAAAAAAGAAAAAAAAATTGAATTGAGGACATATATGAAAATAAAATAAAATTTATTATTTAATAAATTATAAAAATGTAAGGGGTATATCTAAAATTTTCCGGGGTCTAGCCCCGGCTTGCTGTCTTAAGCAAATATTCGAATCAAATCAAAATTAAATTCTTTTTCTCCTCTCATTTTATAGCTAAATTTTGATAATTGGAAAACTAGACTAACGACACAAAGTCTTGAAAACAAAATGGTTAGATGGGTTTCTTTGATAGCCAATCGAGATAAAAAAAAGAAATGGCAAAGGGAGGATGAATACAAGTAAAAAAAAAAGAACAATAAGAATAATAATTTAAGTGACTAGATTTTTTCTTTCCTTAAAATATTGTCATGTCGATAATTTTCTCTGCTATAATTTATTACTAAAATTTAATTGGCATATGCGTGAAGAAGAAGTGCAGTTTTTCATGAGAGATTGAAATGTGACTAACATGAAGTTAACTTTTTTCGTTAGTTAGTAATTTCAGTTAGTTTTAAAAACGTTATGTTTTTGACATCTAAATAAAATATAGATAGGAGGACAGGGGTAGAAACTCATACATCAAGTGAGAATAAGTTTTTATGTATTAAAAAAGTAATATATATATATATATATATATAAAAGAGGAGATTATGGTGATAGGTAAGATTAAATTTGTTAACACAAATTTAAAAACATCTTATTAATATAAAATTATAAAAAAATTAAATACACACCTTAGAATTTCTTAAGTACCATGATTCAAAATCTCTTATAAAGTTTAGAAAAAAAAAATTGAAGTTGAAGATTTTCAAATCCTTTTCCTAATTTGAGAAGATATATAAGTTTAGTGAAACTTAATAAGTCTTTTCCTTCTTCTTTTTCCTGCCTAGTTAGGCTTTCCTTTTCCTTCACTAGTTAGGATATACATCCTTATATAAAGACGCTTACATTGAGCTCTCAAGTCCCAACTTCGCAATAGAGTTAATAAATTGGAAGGAATCGAGTTCTTGGTTTTCAGTTTTTTCTTGAATCGTCGATCGAAAAACATGATTAGCAATGAAGCGCAAGGCAAGTGACTCCGAAGAAGGATGAGACTATTTGGAGCGGGGAATCACAAAATTGAAGAGGATTTTCGAACGATTGCCGGAGCCAACGTTTAATTTGGAGGATTACATGATACTTTACACAACCGTATACAATATTAATTCCCAGCCGACTTATCCTCTTGACAAAGATAGAGAATAGTTGTATAACAATTACAAGCAAGTACTTGAAGATTATATGCCATCAAAGGTATTGCCATCTTTGAGAGAGAAGCACGATGAGTATGATTTGTCGAGGGAGCTTTTGAAAAGCTGGGCTAATCATAAATTTTTGATTAAATGGCTTTCACGCGTCTTCCTTCCTCTTCAGGTCGGTTATATTCCTCGAAGGAAACCTCCTAAACTTAATGCGATTGTAAAGGAAATAAATCATGAAATTATGAAAATATTGTTAATTATTATTATATGATTGAGTAATAATAAGAATCTTAATATTTAAATTTTAATTTGAGTTCTAAGGTTCATTTTAAATTACTTTAAAAGATTTAAAAGTGATTTTAAAATTTTAAAAATTAATTTTAATATTTCATAAAAAATTAAAATTATTTTTTTATCAAAATCAGTCCATATGATTTTAAATTTAAATTTAGAGAATTAATTTTATGTTTTAATACAATATTAATTTTATCCTCTACCATTATACTTTAATTAAAATAATGTATTTCGTATTGCATCCAATGACAATGTCATAATTGTTGACATACTTTTTTTTTTTAAATAGACCAAACCATATTTTTTTTTCATATGTATTACCCCACGGCCCTATGAATTAAGAGAGAGAGAAACGAAGAGAGAGAAAGAAAGAGGAAAGAGATGGGAGCGATCTGGCCCGAACCTGCGCGATCGGACCCGAATTTATCTCCATTTTCCAGCCACCTTACCGACCAAGGAAGGTACCAATAGAAAGCTTGAGAACTGGCCGTCATTTCCATTCCATCATTGCCGTCGATTATTGGCCGGAAAGCCATTTATTGAAGCCGCAAAATTTTACGGTGAAGCCGCATTGTTTCGCCGCTGTTCCGCCAGTTTTGGGTGAGGCCACCAGTTGGATTTTGTTCCCCACTATCCCCTCTGTCCTTTCCGACCATCCACTGAATCGGGAACTGCCCTGTCCCGGCCGGTCAGCCGTTGAAAAGTTCATGGCTTTGGGAGCTCGATCAGCCACCGTAGCCGCGCGTCGATCGTCACCGCCGCCACCACCATCGGACTCAGCATGGTTGGAACTCTCAGGCTAGAGCTTCCAGACCGCCTTTGGTTGACTTTCGGTCACCGCTGACCAGCAGGCCCATTTCGGTAATTTCGTATCGGAGGGTAATTTTGTAATTTCACACTTTGCGAGTATTTTAGTAATTGTATAAATTGAGAATAGGCTGGTAGTTTACGATTTTGAGATCAACTTGGTAAATTATGATTTTGGCGGTATTCTAATAATGTTAGAATTTGAGAGTATTTTGGTAATTTTGTTAAATTTGAAGGCGATTTTATAATTTTTGAATTTGTGCATATTTTGGTAATTTATGAATTGGAGAATAATTAGTAATTTATGAAATTGAGAATGATTTGGTAATTTATAATTTTGGAATTTTTAGATTATTTATGTGATTTATGAGTTTGAGGGCATTTCGATGAAGGTGGGGCTATTTGAACTCAACAAACGGCTCACTAAATTTATTTTTGAGATTAATTTTTATGATTAAAATATTCTTAAATTAAATTATAATTATGGATATTAAATATAATAAAAAACAGAATTTTTATTTTTTCAGTCCATCTGTATATTCAACATAATTTTGTTAAATCATAATCTTATTTTCATTAAATCCTAATTAACTAGAGGCATGAATTACGAGTGGCAATCTTTTACTTTCAATTATCTTCCTGCGGTTTGATGCGCATTCAAATGGAGCTCATCATCGATCATTGAGTCATGTGCTCTGATTATAATATTAATCCTTAAATTTTCTGAAAACTTTAATTATCATTAATCTAAAGCAAATTTGATTTTAATTAACGGGTTAAATTTCTTTTCTTTTCAATTTGGCCATTTAGTGGAGCCGAATTAAGCTAAGCCGCATCACCATTCACCAATGGCAGCTCAGCCTCTCCGCTTACAATAGGCATGGCTGATTCTCAATTATCAGATTATCACAAGCTCAAGTAGCACCTACGCTAACAAATTCATTTTCATTTAATTACCATCTCTATCGGTGTTAAAAAAAATAAATGATTTCAATGAAGATTTATAAATGAATTTAATGGATTTAGTGAGTAAAAATATTATTATTATAAAAATTGAGTTTAGTAAGTGTATTAAGTATTTATCCGTACTAATATTTTAGCATCTTAATGATTTCAATTTATCCAATAAATATACAATTGAATCATCTTATAAAATAAGTCTCTAATCCTACTTTGAAGTATTAAAAAAAGAAAAAAAAAAGTTGAATTGAGGATATATTTGAAAATAAAATAAATTTTATTATTTAATAAAATTATAAAAATGTAAGGGGTATATCCAAAATATTCCGGGGTCTAGCCCAGGCTTGCTGTCTTAAGCAAAAATTCGAATCAAATCAAAATTAAATTCTTTTTCTCCTCTCATTTTATAGCTAAATTTCGATAATTGGAAAACTAGACTAACGACACAAAGTCTTGAAAACAAAATGGTTAGATGGGTTTCTTTGATAGCCAATCGAGATTAAACAAAGAAATGGCAAAGAGAGAATGAATACAAGTAAAAAAAATAATAACAATAAGAATAATAATTTAAGTGACTAGATTTTTTCTTTCCTTAAAATATTGTCATGTCGATAATTTTCTCTGCTATAATTTATTACTAAAATTTAATTGACATATGCGTGAAGAAGAAGTGCAGTTTTTCATGAGAGATTGAAATGTGACTAACATGAAGTTAACTTTTTTCGTTAGTTAGTAATTTCAGTTAGTTTTAAAAACGTTATGTTTTTTACATCTAAATAAAATATAGATAGGAGGACAGGGGTAGAAACTCATACATCAAGTGAGAATAAGTTTTTATGTACTAAAACAGTTATATATATATATAAGAGGAGGTGATGGTGATAGGTAAGATTAAATTTATTAACACAGATTTAAAAACATCTTATTAATATAAAATTATAAAAAAATTAAATACTCACCTTAGAATTTCTTAAATACCATGTTTCAAAATCTCTTATAAAGTTTAGGAAAAAAAAATTGAAGTTGAAGATTTTCAAATCCTTTTCCTAATTTGAGAAGGTATATAACTTTAGTGAAACTTAATAAGTGTTTTCCTTCTTCCTTTTCCCTGACTAGTTAGGCTTTCCTTTTCCTTGACTAGTTAGGATATACATCCTTATATAAAGACGCTTACATTGAGCTCTCAAACCCCAACTTCACAATAGAGTTAATAAATTGGAAGGAATTGAGTTCTTGGTTTTCAGTTTTTTCTTGAATCGTCGATCGAAAAACTTGATTAGCAATGAAGTGCAAGGTAAGTGACTCCCGAAGAAGGATGGGACTATTTGGAGCGGGGAATCACAAAATTGAAGAGGATTTTCGAAGGATTGCCGGAGCCAGCGTTTAATTTGGAGGATTACATGATGCTTTACACAACCGTATACAATATTAATTCCCAGCCAACTTATCCTCTTGACAAAAATAGCAAACAGTTGTATAACAATTACAAGCAAGTACTTGAAGATTATATGCCATCAAAGGTATTACCATCTTTGAGAGAGAAGCACGATGAGTATGATTTGTTGAGGGAGCTTTTGAAAAGCTGGGCTAATCATAAATTTTTGGTTAAATGGCTTTCATCTCGTCTTCCTTCCTCTTCAAGGTGAAGGCGCTTATATTACTCGAAAGAAACTTCCTAAACTTAATGCGTTTGGACTTTCTTGCTTCCGGGATCATGTGTTTGAAGCTATAAAGGACAAAGTCAAGGATGCTGTAATTGTTTTAATCGATAGAGAACGCGAGGGAGAAGAGATTGACAGAACGTTGGTGAAGAATGTATTGAATTTATTCGTTGAGATTGACGAGGGGAAGATGCATTGTTACGAAAAGGATTTTGAAGAACATATGCTTCAGGATACGGGGGCTTATTATTCTCGCAAGGCATCAAATTGGATTCTTCAGGATTCGAGTGAAGATCACATGCTCAAGGTTGGTGAATGCTTGAAGAAAGAAAGAGGGAGAGCGTCTCATTACCTGCAACCAAGCAGCGAGCGGAAATTGACGGACATACTAGAACATGAGTTGTTGGTGGTGCGTGCAAGTCAGCTTCTTGAAGAAGGAGAATTTGGATGCAGACAATTGCCTAGAGGAGATAAGGTGGATGATCATTCGATTATCTGCTGTGACAGCGAGAAATCGAGGAATGAATTAGGCATTGGAGAAACATCGGAGTAGGTTCTTAGATTGTGATGCACACCAAGAAACCCTAAAGTTCCTAGTCAATTTCAAATCTATTAATTTTATAATTTCTATTCCATTGGATTTTTTTTTTCCTGGAGCACTAATTAATTGGCATTGCTGCCTTAGATATCGTGATGAGTAAGCGTGCCGATGAATATGTTTTATATATTAATTAGAAATTTTAGACAATCCTATAGATAAAGATAGACCTAAGAACTAATTATGAACAGAATAGTAATGGGTATGAATTGCTTTCTTAACAATTATTCGTTGCATTGTGGTTCATACGAAAGAATATGAATAAGTTATCATTATTTGTTCTTCTTTTCCTTTCTAATTTTTTTTTTTTAGCGACTTCTTCAATCCTTTCTCTCCCCATCCCCAATTATTTTGAGATTTCTCTTCACCATTCGTTAATTTTCCTTTTCAATAAATTTTGAATGTATTTCATGAATCCAATATGGTAAGCCAATGTGTATAACAAAATCTCTCACCCCACCAACCAACCATTTTTCTTATTTTTCTTTCTGCATATAAAGTTCTTGTCTAAGAATAGAGAATTCACTTCCCAGATCACAAGAATATGGGCTTGGAAGCTATTTTCCAGCTAAAACTTTTGGGCCAACAATCAAGGCCTATCAAGCAAACAACTTTTGTCCTCCTGCACTTACCTCGATTCGTTGATAAAGAAAATCCCTTAAGTTGTTTGAATTCCGTCAAGCAAAGCAACAGAACAGAAAATGTCCTTTTCACCCTCAGGATTTAATATAATACATATTTCATCCCTATATTTTAAATAATAGTGTAAAGTATTCTTCCATTAATTTGCCATTAGTTTATTATATTTTTTTTGCAAGCTCCATTAGCATACTTGGTAGTTTGCATACAATTTTTGACAATTTAATTTTTTAAAATTAAAAATTAATATAATTTTTTTAGGGCTAAATTTGTAATTTAATTATTTTCTTTTTATTAATGTCTAAGCAAAAAAATTATTATAAAAGGGAATATTGTAACAGTCAGTCAAAAGAAATAAAAAGTAACAGTATGGATATCAATACTTGAACGGCAGAGATTTTAAAAAATACAAAAACTAAATAAATATTAATCTTAAAATATAGAGACTAAATGATCTTTTATCATTTACACAACCGTATACAATATTTGTTCCCAGCCAACTCGTCCTTTTGATGAAGATCCCAAACAGTCGTATGACAAGTAAAAGCAAGTACTTGAAGATTATATGCCATGAAAGGCATTACCATCTTTGAGAAAGAAGCACGATGAGTATCATTTGTTGAGGGAGCTTTTGAAAAGCTGGACTAATCATGAATTTTTAGTTAAATGACTTTCACGCGTCTTCCTTCCTCTTCAAGTCCGTTATATTCCTCAAAGGAAACTTCCTATACTTAATACGAATTGTAAAGGAAATAAATCATGAAATTATGAAAAATATTGTTAATTGTTATTATATCGTTGAGTAATAATAAGAATCTTAATATTCAAGTTTTAATTTGAGTTCTAAGGTTTATTTTAAATTACTTTAGAAGATTTAAAAATAATTTTAAAAATTTTAAAATTAATTTTAATATTTAATAAAAAATTTAAAATTATTTTTTATCAAAATCAGCCCATATGATTTTAAATTTAAATTTAGAGAATTAATTTTATATTTTAATACCATGTTAATTTTATCCTCTACCATTATACTTTAGTTAAAATAATGTATTTCGTATTGCACCCAATGACAATGTCATAATTGTTGACATACTTTTTTTTTTAAATAAACCAAACCATAATTTTTTTTTTCATATGTATTACCCCACACCCTATGAATTAAGAGAGAGAGAAACGAAAGAGGGAAAGAGATGCGATCCGACCCGAACCTGCGCGATCCGACCCGAATTTATCTCCATTTTCCGGCCACCTTACCGACCAAGGAAGATACCAATAGAAAGCTTGAGATCTGGCCGTCATTTCCATTCCGTCATTGCCGTCGATTATTGGCCGGAAAGCCGCTTATTGAAGCCACATTGTTTCGCCGCCATTTCGCCAGTTTTGGGTTAGGCCACCCGTTGGATTTTATTCCCCACAATCCTCTCTGTCCTTTCCGACCATCCACTGAACCGGGAACTGCCTTGTCCCGGCCGGTCAGCCGTTGGAAAGTTCATGGCTTTGGGAGCTTGATCAGCCACCATCGCCGCGCGTCGATCGTCACCGCCGCCACCATCAGACTCAGCGTGGTTGGAACTCTCAGGCTAGAGCTTCCCGACGGCCTTTGGTTGACTTTCGGTCACCGTTGACCAGCAAGGCCATTTCGGTAATTTCGTATCCGAGGGCAATTTTGTAATTTCACACTTTGCGGGTATTTTAGTGATTGTGTAAATTGAGAATAGGCTGGTAATTTACGATTTTGAGATTAACTTGGTAAATTATGATTTTGGGGGCATTCTAATAATGTTAGAATTTGAGGATATTATGGTAATTTTTTTAAATTTGAAGACGATTTTATAATTTTTGAATTTGTGCATATTTTGGTAATTTCTGAATTGGAGAATAATTAGTAATTTATGAAATTGAGAATGATTTGGTAATTTATAATTTTGGAATTTTTAGATTATTTATGTGATTTATGAGTTTGAGGGCATTTCGATGAAGGTGGGGCTATTTGAACTCAACGAACGTCTCACTAAATCTATTTTTGAGATTAATTTTTATGATTAAAAGGCTCTTAAATTAAATTACAATTATGGATATTAAAATATAATAAAAAAAAACAGGATGTTTATTTTTTCAATCCATCTATACATTCAACATAATTTTGTTAAATCATAATCTTGTTTTCATTAAATCCTAATTAACTAGAGGCATGAATTACGAGTGGCAATCTTTTACTTTCAATTATCTTCCTATGGTTTGATGCGCATTCAAATGGAACTCAGCATCGATCATTGGGTCATGTGCTCTGATTATAATATTAATCCTTAAATTTTCTAAAAACTTTATGTTAAAGTATGAGCTTTGAACTGATTTTTAGGAGGTCAACCGTCATGTCAGTTTGTGGTTATTTTGGTATACGACATGTCAGCTGTAAAACATACAAGTCTGTATGACAAACTTGTATCGTCAACCAAAAGCTTTAAGTAAAGCACGTGAAACGCATATTTCACGTGCTTTCACTTACTCTGTACGGCATTGAAGACTGTCGTTTTGGGGAAGAGTTCAACACGTGTCCTCAAAGCTATTAAATTCAATTACCACTGGCGGAAAAATTCTGAGTTCGTTAGCTAACAAACCCAGATTATAGCTGGTTGATAGGGGGTCTTTGTAACGGGCTTCAAGCTAGTATAAATAGTCTAAGGGACTGGGAAATCAGGGTGTGTGTTGCTTGTAGCTTCATCTCTAAACTTGTAACTTGTTCTTGGTTATTGAATCAAAATTGTTGCTCTGTTTTTCAGTGGATGTAGGCTGCCTCCAGCCGAACCAGTTACATTTGTTGTTCTTTGCATACTGTTTCTGGGTGATTCTTTTGTATGAATTTGATTAACCTTTCTTTAGATTTTGATTAGAGAGTTCAGATAGATCCTGGAGATTCTTGATTGGATATTAAATCTGATCTAGGTTCAACACTTTAATTATCATTAATCAAAAGCAAATTTGATTTTAATTAACGGGTTAAATTTCTTTTCTTTTCAATTTGGCCATTTAGTGGAGCCGAATTAAGCTAAGCCGCATCACCATTCACCAATGGTAGCTCAGCCTCTCCAATAACAATAGGCATGGCTGATTCTCAATTATCTGATTATTATCATCACAAGCTCAAGTAGCACCTACGCTAACAAATTCATTTTGATTTAATTACCATCTCCATCACTGTTAAAAAAAATAAATGATTTCAATGAAGATTTATAAATGAATTTAATGGATTTAGCGAGTTAAAATATTATTATTATAAAAATTGAGTTTAGTAAGTGTATATTAAATATTTAAGTGGTTGTATAGAGTAAAATTTTAAAATTTTAAAATTTGATAGTAGGTTTATTTAGTAAATTGGTGTAATGAATAGTTTGGTGGGTTGAAATAACTCGACCTTTTCGATAATTTATGATTTTGATGTGTTGTTATGTGTTATGTGTAATTATGGATATGGGCATATGTATGTGTGAATGTATCATTAGCATCAACGTGAAAATGTATTATGTTTTCTGTGAAATGAGAAAGTGGATTTTAGCCAAACGGAACTTGAAGAAAGAAAGTTTGTTTTACAGTTTTGGCGTGGATGCTTGAATCCGCTACTCGTTTAAAGGAGGACACTCTAGATATTTTATTATGGTTAAGAGATAAGCGGGCAAGAGACGCGTTGATGTGAGTCCAAAGTGTATGAAAGTTAAGTGAGTGTTTTATTAAGCGGTAATTGAATGAAGGTAGCTTAAGTAAATGATTTGAAAGAAAATACGAAAGTTTGAAAATGACAGAATGAGATTTTAAAGATTTGTTTTACAATGTTTTCGAATATCATTGCACGTCATCCATTTGCATTATATATGTGTATTTCTTTATATTTTTTGGTATATAAAAAACTGGTATGTTTATTGAATTTCATACTCTTTATAGTTTTTTGTGATTTAGTTCTCAAAAATAAAGATTGATTCCTAATGAGTGGTGTGAAAAACTTGAATTAAGGACCGTAGATGGTTTATCATAAATGTATAAATTCTTCCACTGCAGTGTAAGTAACATATTTGTAATAAGTTAAAGTAATACTAATATTATCCTTCTAATGATTTCAATTTATCCAATAAATATACAAATCATCTTATAAAATAAGTCTCTAATTCTACTTTTAAGTTTTAAAAAAAGAAAAAAAGGTTGAATTGAGGACATATTTGAAAATAAAATAAATTTTATTATTTAATAAAATTATAAAAACGTAAGAGGTATAAGCAAAAATTTCCAGGGTTCAGACAGGCTTGCCGTCGTAAGCAAATATTCGAATCAAATCAAAATTAAATTCTTTTTCCCCTCTCATTTTATAGATAAATTTTGATAATTGGAAAACCAGACTAACGACACAATGTCTTCAAAACAAACAAAGAAAGATAGGAAGAATAAGAATACAAATAAGTGAGATGGGTTTCTTTGATAGCCAACGGAGATCAAACAAAGAAATTGCAAAGGGAGAATGAATACAAATAAAAAAGATAAGAAGAATAAGAATAATAATCTAAGTGACCAGATTTTTTCTTTCCTTGAAATATTGTCATGTCAATAATTTTCTCTACTACAATTCCTACAATTAATTGACATATGCGTGAAGAAGAAGTGTGTGTGTGTGTATATATATATATATGTATGGATATAAGAGGAGATGATACTAGTATAAAATTATAAACAAATTAAATCCTCACCTTAAAGTTTCTTAAATACCATGTTTCAAAATCTCTTAAAAAGTTTTGAAAAATTTTAAATTTGAAGATTTTTCAAATCCTTTTCCTAATTTGAGAAGATATATCAGTTTAGTGAAACTTATTATTTTAGTCTTTTTTTTTCCTTGACTAGTTAGGATATAGATCCTTATATAAAGACACTTACATTGAGCTCTCAAGTACTGACCTCACAATAAAGTTAACAAATTAGAAGGAATTGAGTTCTTGGTTTTCAGTTTTTTCTTGAATCCTCGATCAAAAGACTTGATTAGCAATGAAGCGCAAGGCAAGTGACTCCGAAGAAGGATGAGACTATTTGGAGCAGGGATTCACAAAATTGAAGAGGATTTTCGAAGGATTGCCGGAGCCAGCCTTTAATTTGGAGGATTACATGATGTTTTACACAATCGTATACAATATTTGTTGCAAGCCGGCTCGTCCTCATCATAATGAAGATCCCGATCAGATGTATGATAAGTACGAGCAAATACTTGAGGATTATATGCCGTCAAAAGTATTGCCATCTTTGAGAGAGAAGCACGATGAGTATGATTTGTTAAGGGAGCTTTTGAAAAGCTGGGCTAATCATAAATTTTTGGCTAAATGGCTTTCTTGCGTCTTCCTTCCTCTTCAAGCCGGTTATATCCTCGAATGGCACTTCCTGAGCTTAATGCATTTGGACTTTCTTGCTTCCGGGATCTGGTTTTTGAAGCTATAAAGGACAAAGTCAAAGATGCTGTAATTGCTTTAATTGATAGAGAACGCGAGGGAGAAGAGATTGACAGAACGTTGGTGAAGAATGTATTGGATTTATTTGTTGAGGTTGAAGTGGGTGAGATGCATTGTTACGAAAAGGATTTTGAAGAACATATGCTAGCTTCAGGATATGGCGGCTTACTATTCTCGGAAGGCATCAAATTGGATTCTTCAGGATTCGTTTGATTACCTGGTCAATGTTGGTGAATGCTTGAAGAACGAAAGAGAGGGAGCCTCTCATTACCTGCAACCAAGCAGCAATCGGAAATTGGCGGACATAGTAGAACATCAGTTGTTGGTGGTGCGTTCAGCTCAGCTTCATGCAAAAAGGAGAATTTAGATGCAGACAGTTGCTTAGAGGACATAAGTTGGATGGTCATTCGATTATATGCTGTTATAGCAAGAAATCGAAGAATGAATTAGCCTTTGAAGAAACATTGGAGAAGGTTCTTAAGCTGTGATGCAGACCAAGAAACCCTAAAGTTCCAAATCAAATTGAAGTCTATAATATTATAATTTCTATGCCATTATTGGCACTGCTGTCATACTTATCCCGATGAGAACGCATCCAATGAAAACGTTTTATATATATTAATTGAGAATTTTAGATAACTCTAGGGGTTAAAATGAAACTAAATTAATTATGAACAAGGATCCAAATCATCTTCATGACAATTATGCAAAAAATATGAATAAATTATCATATATTTGCGCTTTTTTTTCACGACTTCTTCAAGCCTCTCTCTCCCTAACGCCAATAATTTTTAGATTTCTCTCCACCATTGTATATGTGAAGGTTTCACTCTCAAATTCACTCATTTTTCTTTCCATTAAATTTTGAATGTATTTTCATAAATCTAAAATTAGGCAAACCAATGTGTATAACAAAATCTCTCACCCCACCAACTATTTTCCATATTTTTGTCTTTCTGTATATAAAATTCTTGACCAAAAATAGAGAATTCACCACCCAAATCCCAATGAAGTGGCTAGGAAGATTTTTTTCCCCAACTAAATTTTTTTAGCCAAGTACAACTTTAATCTTCGTATCTATTAACAAAGGTACAGATGAGAAAAAATTCAAGTTTTTTGCATTTTTAAACTAAGAACCAAGGCCAATTAAGTAAATAACTTTTGTTTCTCTTGCACTGCCCTTTTTCGTTGATAAAGGACATCCCTTGAATTGATGAATTTATGCTTTGTAATTCTAATTGTTTGAATTCCATCAAGCAAAGCACTAAGCATTCTAGTGTTTTCAATAGGCTCATCCATTGTTAAACTAATATGCGAATGTAAATAACTAAATTAGTATAAAATTTAGATGATGTTTGTTTTTTAGTTTGAAATCTGAATTTAATTTTTTTATGACATTTATTTATTTTAGGTTGTTTTTTTAATTTATCACTTATTATAAGACAATTTTATCTGAATAGAAAAAGTAGAAAAAATCTACTTTTATATGAAGTCTGAAGTTTAAATGGAAAATTTTAATTTCAAAAATATCATTAACAATTCATATATTTCCAATATTATGTATAGACCTAATATTTTTGTATTTGAAGTTTTTTTAATTGTTTTAAATTTTTATTCACATGATAATATTAACTAAACTGAAATATTGAACAAATCAAATTATGTCCACTGTGATGAATAAAAAATAAAGCAACAATGAGTTAATGTTATAATTACATCTTTTATTACAAAAATGTTATAATTACATCTTTTATTACAAAATTAAATTAAAATCAACAATGATAGTATTTTTTTTAATGCTGCCAAACTATATGCGCCACTTAAAAGGATATTTATGTCAAACTACTAGCTTTAAAATTTTTCTCTTCAGATGTTAGAAAAAAAAATGTCATTTAGACCTATTTAGATTTCAACTAAATTCAGACTTATTTAAATTTCAGATTAAAAAAAAAAGTGCAACCTTACTTACGCATTTATAAATGTGTGTGTGTGATAATGGGTAACTAAAAAATTAATCATTAATTTTATTTTGTTATCTCAATATAATTAGTAGTAGTAGTAGTAATAGTAGTAGTAGTTGTAATTGTGGCGATGATAATAATAATAATAATCTCTTTTCATTGGATGATTTTATTTCTAAATTGATTTTTATAATATATGGGAGGATATAACTGGAATTATATAAGTATAAAATTGATTCTTAAAATCATACTTTGAAAAACTACTTCTTCCCCTTTTTCTTTCCAAAATCTACCGTAAGGTGAGATAACTTTTGGGAAAAATATTATCAAACATCAAGATTCGCATTTAGTTTTTCACTCAAAGTTGAGATATGACACTACAAGAAAACTGACAATAGATAACAGTCACTTTATCACAGAAATGATTTTATCATATAAGTATGATAGATTCATGATAGAATTGTGGTCTATCAAACGATTAATGATGTACTTGTGATATAATCTTTGTATATCAATAATTTATGATATATGTATGATAGAAATTTACTCAGTCACACACATTATGATAGAAATCTTCTATTACCTGTGTTTGCCTAAAATTAAAAGTATTATTTTAATTTTTTGAAAAAGTTAAACACAGAGTTTAACTTGTGAAATGATTTTTGAAAAAACAAATAAGAAACAAAACAGTGCGTTTAACCAAAATCTGAACAAAAAAAAACAAAAACAAAACCTAAGTCATAAAAACTACACAATGAAGTCATCACCACTCTCACTCTCGTGCGCAAAGACCATTGAAACCCAAGGCACAATCATCGTCACTCTCACTCCACAATCAGCTCTAAAACCCTAGCCACATTCACCGTTACACCCTCAATCAATTAGCCTACATTCACCATAGTCATCCTCACTTTCACTTGGAAAAAGAGCATTCAAACCCTTGGCACATTATCGTCACTGTCACTCTCACAATGAACGCTTAAAGCCTAGCGAAACTCATCATGACACTATCAATTGATAACCTCACTAGCACCACCAAAACCCTAGCTGGCCAATTGTTTGCTACATTTAAGTTTTCTATACATAATCGGCCACTACTAGCACAGAGCGAATGGCAACACCCAGATAACAGGCCCATTAATTGAAATTGAAGTGGCCACCATGACCACAAATGGCAATGGTGCGATGTGACGTGAACCATCAACACCTGACATTGTTACGCACTAGAGGATTGCAGCTCTAAACCTTCAATTCTAGGTTTTGTTCTTCTTCTTCACCTAATTGTGTTTAAGGCCCCAAGTGATTGAGTGTAATTTTGTTTTTTGGAGAGTTTGAGAGTGAGTGAATGAGTGAATAACAAAATGAGATGATGAGTTTGATTAATAAGTTGCTTTAGATGATAAAGATAGAGAGAGTGAAGGTTTTTTTTCATTTACAATGTAAAGTTAATGTAGCTGGAGATGGGCAGAGAAAGTTGAGACTGTATAGGGTGTATGCTCACTTATCATTACATTTCACTAGTCATAACTCATCCATTTCTTATTAAACAAACAACAACTTTTGCATGTGTTTCGTGCTTGGAAGTGTATACAGAGATAGAAAATGGTGTTGCTAGATCAGATACCCTGCGTTGGATATCACAGGGGCCACTTTCTTTTGTGGTTAAACACTCTGGATATGACATTAATGGTTTCCATTTTGTAACAAGAGATCGAGACTCTACTCGTGTTACTTAAAACAGTGAAGTAACTCTAGTTGCAGAAGCTATGCATGTTGCTAGTGGAAAAGATAAAAATCCTATAACATGTGACATGGCATTTTATGGAGTTATAGATGAAATATGGGTTGTTGATTACCATTTGTTAAAAATTCCTCTGCTCAAAATAGTGGTGATTTAAAGAAGGATGAACATGGATTCATCTTGGTGGACCTAAATCGGTTGGGGTATAAATCTAATCCATTTATATTTGTTTCTTAAGCCAAAGAAGTTTTTTATGTACCTGACCAAGTAAAAAAAAAGTGGTCAGTAATGTGTCATATGCCTACTAGAGGCAATCTCAACCCTACAAATGAACATGATGCGCAAAATACAATTGAGCACCCTCCGTTCACCACTGAATTACCAACTAATGAGTTATTAGAATCTGCCGACGGTGAAAATATAATCTATGCATGAAATTCTAATAAGGGAATTTGGATTAACGATTGATATACCCTTTTACAGAGTTGACAGTAAGTATCTATGGACGAAATTCTAATTATTATTTATTATTTGATTGAAACTAAGCTTTGAAAATTATGATTGTCCAAATTATAGCTTTTGGATGTGTTAGTTTCGTTAACATGTTCCAAGGTGCCATGGTTGTTTCTTTTTATGTTATTTATTGGCTCTTTGAGATGTTATTTTTTGTTTATTAAGGCAAATTGTTATTTGTATATTTCAGGTGATCTTAAATGGATAAAGGAAAGGGTACTGCTAAGGATAATGTGCTTGATGATAGCATTAATGGTATGGATGATGATTACAATGATATGCTTGATTATGGTGGCAATCCTGATGTTCCTTTAAATGCTATGGGTTCTAACTTTGAAGAAGATGAAGAGGACATGGCGGGTGTTGCAAATACAATCGTTGTTATAGAAGGTGCTGCAGACACTGTTGAAGGTGCTGATATAGATGCTCCAGAGAGTAGTAATACGACCTAGAGAGTGAATATGGGTGCTAGGTAGAACAAGAAACTAAAAACGAGGAAAAGAAGGATTTTCGTACAGTATAATGTATTGGGAATTCATGCTAGTGATGAAGCCACTAAGCTAGTTTCCTATCTTGGAGTCTTAGCTCGTACTTCAGTTTTAATTTTACTTTTTGATTGGCATAAAGTTCCAGCGAAGACGAAGGAGCGTTTATAGGAATCCATTCAAGTAAATTTCCAAATTCTTTAATCTATTGATCTTTAATCAATTGTTTTGGTCTTGGTAACTATTGTAACATCATATATGGTATTAGGACTGCTTCATCGTTCATTCTAAAAGTAAGAAGCAGCTGCTGCAATCAATTGGGCATACATTTTGTAACTTCAAGTACATGCTGACAAGAAAGTATATTGTGCCACTAGCATGAGACCGAAAGAGACTATACAAACCTTTAATTGATTATCCCCAAATCAAGAAACCTATTTGGATAAAGTTTTTCGATCAACATTTATCAGATGCCTTTCAAGTTAGTATCTTTGACTTAGGTTTTCTTACTTGTTCATATTTGTTGGACATATACCAATAAACACCTTGGTATGTTGAAATTATTCAGAAAGTCAGTTGTGCAAATAATGGGAAAATAGCCTCTAACAAGTTGAATCATTGACTCAGTCCTAGATTGAATAGTAAATATACAAGGCAATAAATCATAATCTAAGAAAAATACAACCATTTATTATGATTGAACTAACCTTATGTGCATCTCCTTTATTGTCATTTTCACTGTCATCATTTTTGGCTGACTTTATCGGAATGGCAACAGTTGTGTTTTTTGGTGGCTCTTCTTTCTTCTGAAATTCTTCCTTCTTTCTTAGTGTTGATACTTTAGGATGTTCGTCTCTTTGACCAAACATCCATTTCCTTTTTTTCACAACTGACTTCCCTAAATTATCCAGCTCCTGTCATCATTATTGACAAATACTAAATAATTTAAACTCTAGTGAGTAGAAGATATGCAAGGAAAAATACTTAAACCAGGAAAATTTTGGGTAACACAGATAACTAAAGTACCATATGTATATCTCCCTCACTATCATCATCGACCATATTATGTGGGAAAGTGGAACTTCCAACATCTGAATGGCAAGGTGTCCTCTTCAATTCTTTGTAAATTTCTCGCAACTGTTCATCTACTGATTTTTTCCAAGCATCCAGCTCCCTTTCTCTCACATTGCAGATGGGTCCATGCAGGCAATGAAAGTACATAGAAGCATAAATAAATTTGCCTAAACCTTGCATCTGACCAGTTCGAGGAAGCTTTCCCAATGCTTGTGCAAGTAAGTCATTTCTTGCATCCGAATTGTATGAGTCTTTTTTGTCCTCCTTTTCTAGCATTTCCTAATAGCCCACCATAAAGAAACCAATATTATTAAATGAGCATAGATCGGACTTTAAAAACTCTGTTTGTTCTAGTTAAACTTGACTACCATTTTTTTAATGATCTGTTCAGTTTCATAGTTGTATCCTCCATTCTTTAGCATCCGAGCTCTCTTCCATAGTTCACTCCTGTCAATTAACTCTTCAGAAAGCCCTGATTCTGCACACTACTTTGATAAAGAAATTAGATTAGTTAACTGTTACAAAATTTAATAGTTAACTAAACCTTTAATAAATATTTAACAAAGCAAAAAATTGACATGCTTAACTGATATATAAATCATTTCATTAACAATTTAAATATTTAACACACTTACAATTTCTTTCATTAATCCAATGTATCCTTTTCGACTAAGGCAGTGATTGCACTTGTTCAAAGCTCTCATGTTCTTATTGACACGATTAATTTTCTGCGTATTTAGATTAGTTATAACACAAGGTAAATATAATGTAAGTACTAACATATTACTCGTCCTAACTTGAAAATACTTACTTCAAAAGATTCCGACAAACATTGGTCGACAAACTTTATCAAAATATGACGTTTTATTTAAGGGTACTCAATTAGAGGTGCATACAATTTTTTTTATCATTTCTGCACTTCTAGATATAGTTTTTTCCAGCATATACTTGAAATTCTGAAATGTTGTTCCAATTGATTGTATCACCTACTTCCTACTTCCTACTTCTAGGATTAACAATGAAATGACCCTAGATAAAAGAAAGATTGTTTAAGTGACAGTTAATAAAAATTATGTACATAAAAGTACATAATTGAAAAATGACAGCAAAATGATTAAGCAGAATGCAGTGGATTTTAAGAATTACCAGAAAAGATTTCCACAAACGCTTTTTTGTCTCTAGCGGAAGCTTACGCCAGTCGGAATAGAGAATTAAAACTGATGTATGAGCTAATATCCCAATAAACGAAGCCAACTCAGTGGCTTCATCGCCTGTTGGAACGCCTATTTCATTGTATTGTACCACAATCTTTCTTTTCTTTGTTTTAACTCTTTTATTTTGCCTAGCTCCCATATTTACACCTCTCTTAAAGTTACTGCTTTCAAGATCATCAACATCAGGAGGAACGAAATTAACACCATCCATCTCAGCACCATCAAAATGAGTCTCGTTTTCTACATCTGCTAAATTATCTACCTTGGCAAATAAGTCGTTATATTCATCTTCCAAATAAGCTTCCTGATCAGAAGCAACATCA
This sequence comes from Citrus trifoliata, assembly GCA_018350135.1. Classification (NCBI taxonomy): domain Eukaryota; kingdom Viridiplantae; phylum Streptophyta; class Magnoliopsida; order Sapindales; family Rutaceae; genus Citrus; species Citrus trifoliata. Next base: position 5,996,708 of record CM031392.1, read on the forward strand.
GCCACTACATGTTTTCCCTTAGCCATATGCAGCAGTGTTCCGCATATGCACTCACACACATTCTTTTCAATGTGCATAACATCTAATTGATGATGTACAAGTAAATGCTTCCAATACTCTAAATTATAGAATATGGATTTTTTTCCACTAAATGCAGTCATCATTGTCAGAACTTTTGCATTTTTTAGAGTTGTTCTTCCCCCTTTATAATCAATAGACTCAACCAGTCGCAAAATACTCTTCCTATCCAACGGTTTCGGGGCAAACTCCCTCTCTATTGTGTTGTCAAATGCTTTCTCTTGGTCTCGAAATTCATGACCATGAGGAACCAACGATGGTGACCGATATATGCATTTTTGTCACTGTGTTTAAGTCTACATTTAGTAGTGTCTACTCCACAATATGGACATGCATTATATCCTTTAACAGTGCAAGCATCTAGATTTCCATATGCTGGAAAGTCATTTATAGTCCATAATAACACAGCTCGCAAAATAAAGAACTCCTTCCTGTAGGCATCATAAGCCTCTACCCCAACTGCCCACAAAGTTTGTAAATCTTCTATCAAAGGTGCTAAGTACACATCGATGTCGTTGTCCGGTTGTTGAGGACCAGAAATCAGTAGGGACAACATCATGAAATTCCGTTTCATACACAACCACGGAGGAAGATTATACGTTACAAGAATAATTAGCCAATAACTATATGTACTACTAAGAGAGCTATGTGGATTTATTCCATCAGCCGCTAACGTAAGACGGAGGTTTCTAGGATCTAATGCAAATGTAGGCCATTTGTTATCTATTAATTTCCATGATGGCGAGTTTGCTGGATGTCGGAGCTTACCATCATCGACTCTCTCACTTACATGCCAAGTCAAGTTGGCAGTTTCTGAGGACTTAAACATGCGTTTAAATCTAGGCATGGGCGGAAAATACCAAAAAACCTTCGCAGGAACCCCTTTCCTATATTGGTCAAACCTTTCCTATATTGGTCAACATTACAATCCTTTTTTTTCCATCTAGATAAACCACAATTAGGACAGTCAGACAGTCTTTCATACTATTTTCTGTAAAGTATGCAATCATTTGGGCAAGCATGTATTTTCAAATATTCTAAGCCAAAAACGGACATTGTCTTTTTGGCCTCGTACATAGACATGGAAATTTTATTACTTTCAGGCAACAACTTAGCTAGAAGACTTAATAACTCGGTAAAACTGGTGTCAGACCACTCAAATTTACCTTTTATATTGAACAAGCTAACCAAAGTGCCTAACTTAGTGAAATTTGTGCATCCTGGGTACAAAGGCTTCTCACCTTGTTCTAGAAGTTCTTTAAATACTATAGGATCTGCAGCACAATCCTTATAAGTATCGTTAACCATATCTACTGTGTTACTGTCATCATAGTCTATAAACTCAAATGCAACATCTACATCTACATTAGGAAGTGGTGTGTCATTAACATCTTCCCCATGCCAACTCCAGGTTGTGTAAGAAACGTCAAATCCATGAAAATACAAATGTTCACGAACAATCTTATGTGTACAGAAGCATAAATTCATACATTTAGTACACGAACATTTAATGACGCTACTGCCTTCAGAATTACCAACAACAAACTTCATAAATTCTTCAACCCCATCTTCATACTCGCTTGACATTTTACTACAATGAACCTAAGACTTATCCATTTTCAGTTTCAATTAGTTCTGATCCTGACACATTAAGCATGTTACAAATAAATAAAATATCAGAATATATTACCAATTCATCAAAGCAAATTACAAATTAACACCACTTTAAATACCCTTACTGCAACATAAAAAAACAAAAAATTTTAACCCCACACATTATAATAGTCACAACACAAAATACAAGTATTTAAACATATTGCAGTATTCAAAATCATTACAGTAGTAAATAAACACAACACTAAAATCAAGCCTAATACAACTTCAGGTCATGCTATCATATAAAGGACCATAATATTAAACATATTTCATGCATCTATAAATTAACTAATGAAATCAAAACTCTAAAATAAAGAAGTGCAATTTACTTATCAGGTCAAATTAATTCCTCTACAGTAAACTGTTCCAGCAAGAGAAAAGGAAATAATTGTGCAGTAAGAGAGGTGGTAGCAAGCTGTTCCAATAAAAACAAAGGATTAACATCAAAAGCTAAATTTTTGACCCCACACATTACATTAGTCACAACACAAAATGCAAGTAGATAGACAGATTACAATAGCCACAACATAGCATACAAATAAAGCCCCATACAACTTCAAATCATGCTATCATATAAAGGATCATAATATTAAAGTAATTGCTATCGTGCAACTATTAATTAACTAACGAACTCAAAACTCTAAAAATAAAGAAGTGCAATTTACTTACCAAATAAAATTAATTCCTCTATAGCAGACTGTTCCAGCAAAAGAGATGCAGCAAACTCTGCAACAAAAGAGGTGGCAGCAAGCTGCTTCAACAAAAACACAAAGTCAACAAAAACACAGATACCCTTTTCAATAAAATAAAATACAATTTTGCATCAGAAAGTAAATTAGGTTCTAATAAGGTTCTAAGTATAAATTTGTTTTAAAAAAAGTACTACTACTTCATTCATTTCCTAATAACCCCAAACTTCAATGAAAAATTAACCCTAGACATGCAGATTTACTACCATAGGCAAATTATTTGGCTCTTGGTCCTACTACTAGTAGTACTACAACTGTAAAATACTTATCCCTTTTCTCTAATCCTTCATCTCCAAAATCTACTTCTTCATCTCTAAAATCTACTTCACTCCTGCTACGCTACTGTTGCTTCTACTACTACTAACCCTAACAACCTACATTCTTTGCTCTCTTTCAATAAATTAACTAATCAATTTTTTTAATTAGGTTTTCTTGTTATATTATTTATAGAATTAATTGATTTAACTTAGATCTGTGCAAAACAAATAGCATGCAAAATGAAGACAGAATAGAAATCATACCAAGGGCTTTCAAAAAATGACGGTGAGGAAGATAGCAAGATGAGGACAGAAAAAGATAGCGAGGAACACGATGAAGAAGAAGACGATGGCGATACCACAAAATGCACCTTCACCCACTTAGTTTCTCAACGCAATCAGTAACCAATATGTTAGGAAGACCATGGCAAGATGACGACGGCCGAGATTTTAGCCTTACCCGATACTCTTTATATGTTTGTGAGTTGTATGTGTCGATACTTAGAAAAAATTAGGGATTGAAGAAGTGAAATTCAGCATCAAAACAGTGTGTTTCATGTTTTTAATTTAATTTTATAATAAAAAATTTTAAAAATATAATATTTTTTATTTATGTACAAAACGTCGTCGTTCCAACTTCGCTAAAATGACGACGTCTCTTCCTTCATGTAATATTTTATTTTAAATAACACCAAAAGTTTCGGTCAAAAACACGCCAAAATTAAGTCAATTTAAATTTCTATCAAGACTTATTGATGTTTAAATTTATATCACAAAGACATCATATATTCTTGACATACTAGTTTTCTATCACGAGTCCATCATAAATCTGTCATGAATATATGATAGCCAAAAATATATCACAACTATATCCTACTTTTATGACCCACTCAGAATCCGTCAACAAGCGTGTGTCATCTATCGCTAGTTTTCTTGTAGTGTAGGACAAGAAACATTATTGTCATGCCAAGAAAAAGTCCAAGACTTAACACCAACTTGCCAATGGGTGATGCAAATAAGGGAGAAAAACCAAAGTTTGTAGTTCGAGAAGGTTATTATTTCAGGAGAATGTGCAATTAGTTGATGGTCTATGGCAAGTTCCACCTGATAGCCCAAGAACAAGGGTTGCAAATCTAAACAAAAACAAAAGGAAGAAATGTGCAGTGCAACATGTGTCGAAAAACACTAGGCACGTGACGACAATACACAAAAACAATCCCATCCAATGCTGCAACCCTTTAGTAGATTATGTGATATGTACTTGCTTCCATCTGGTTGGATTCCATATTAGATTAACGATGATCTATTTCAGCTAGAAGGTATCGTAGCCCATGTTGGGAAAATGGAGTGTGATGCGATGATGACGATGCAAGTGATAGGAGTAAATGCTATTGAAGTATATATTGCATAAGAGATTTTTGTTTTTCTTTCCACTTTAATTAATTTATATGATGTTGCAATACTTGTCTAATCACAAGTTATGTTATTTTGCGTCCATTATTTCAAGTTGCTATATGACTCGATTATCCCAAATAAAAAAATAACAAGATCATTTGGATTCATATATCTAGGTTTTGTGTCACCCTATCCTGAACAAATACCAAACATTTCCCGTCCCAGTAGAGCAGAAGGTGTGTGCAAGCACTTGAAAAAAGCTTGTAAAGGACAATTCTTGTTCATGCCATACAATCCCAGGTCTAGAAATTTCAAATTGTAATCAAGTGTTCTAATAATTATTTATTCATTTTATCTTGTCTTTCATAACTGTTGTTTTGTTTTCTTTGCTTTTTTTCTATTTTAGCTTCCATTGGGTCTTGGTTGTGATTGATGTGGTAAAAAAGGAAGTGCTTTATTTAGATCATAAGGGGTACGATGCTCCTTATCCTAATTTAGAACAGCTGATTAAATAGTATGTATTCCTTTCCATCTCATAATCCTAATATTCTCGCTTTCTTTAATATATTTTCGATACTTTAACTAATGTACTTTATTCATACAGCGCTATGACACTGTTCTCAGCTGAAGATTGTAAGCAAAGATGGAATTATGCCTCTAAGATGAGATTTGTGAAGGTAAACAAATTATCTTAACTCAAATTCTGTGTATCTATCACTTTAAGCCTAAAATAAAATATATTTTTTTCGGTTTATAACTGTGAATAGACCCCTCAACAACCGGGAAGCGTGGAATGTGGCTATTATGTCTTGAGGTTTATGAAGGACATTAAAGCAGACCTTAGTTTGCTAATGAATGATGTGAGTCAATGATAAATAAAATCATAGGATTGATTTATACCATACTGATGCAGAGCAAGAAATTGAAGAAATCCTAATTAGAGTTAAATGTATAATATTTAGGAATATTTTAATTAATTTGTATTCTAGTTTAATTTGGTTTCCTATTTAGAGTCTTATTGTTTAGGTATTGCTTATTTGGGTAATATTCCTAATTTAGGTATAATTCTTATTAAAATAGGTTTTCTAATCATATTAGGATAAGTCTTACTTAGTATAAATAAGTGTGTTTTGTAGCTTTTAAAAGAGAATTTTGAGTTCAATAATATTTCAATTTTCAAATCTCTTTGTGAGTATTTGAACAGTTAATTCTCGGTATTCTGAATCAATGAGTCTTAACCCCTAAATTTGCTGTATTCTTTTGAATCAACGTAAATTTAGTTGTTCTTTTGTTCCGGTATTCTCTAGAATCAACAGAATATTTTGAACATTAAACTTCCGCTGCATCACATACACACTGCATTGTTAGAGAAACTTATTTTTTTAATATTTTATGTTCTTAATTATTACTTTGTTTTTTTAAATTTCTTTTAACTTTATTTAGGCGTGGCTAATTCATGTTTATAGAATCAAAATAACTAATAAATTTTAAAAAAAAAATTTTAACGAAGTTTGAATTTGAAACTCTTCAAAATTATGTAGCCAATTTTAGTATTGTTAATATTGAGTTGAGGCGCAATCACAAATTCAAACAAATTATGAATTGATTTAAAATAACTTTTCAAAATTTTCCAAAGCCAGCTAGGGTTCGTGGCCCAGCGGATCCTATACTGGCTCCGCCACTGCAATTATTCATATTAATTGTCAAGAAAACAGAGAGTTCTCTGTAACACACGGAATGCACGAAAATAAAGCGCTTGCATGGAAGCAAAATTTGTTCTTTAAAACAAAAATCAGTGAGACCATGCGTACCACTATTTTTTAAATTTAAATAGTGCTATATATTTTAAATTTTTTATTTTAAAAAATTATCTCAAATATTGTGACATTCATCAATTGATTATTAAGATAATATCATTAATTCATTTGGATCTTATAAAGAATTATTATTCACTCAATTAATGGCATACTATTTGCAATAAAATTTATAATATTTATCGTAATAAAAAATTATAATATTTATCGTTACTCTTTAAATTTCTCTCCATAGTAAAGTGGCGGTTGCCAGTGCCACCAAAGAAGAGTCATTATCAATTTCATTTTAACCTTTTAAGGGCTGCATGTGACAAAAAGGATGATTTAATTGATTGTGCAAAACTGCAAATTACTTCATTATTTAAATTTTTAAAACCTTTTTTCGAGTAAAACATACTCTAACTTATGCAAAATCGCTGCAATTGCCTGCTTGCACTTCATAACTGCTGTTTAATAAAACGTGTTGCCTAAAATCTAAGGTTAACTATAAGCTAACTTTTGAGTATTATTACAGCGAGGAACTCCATATTTCACAACAACTACAAGGTTAACTATAACCTTAATGTTCTGGACATGGCTGCAGGTTTTGGATGAGCTGGTTATTATTACTTATTAATTACATTCTATGTCATCTTGATGAAAAGAGTCTGCTTCTATGTTTTCTTGATTCCGATTGACAGAGCTGATGAAGATGGTGGGAATGGATCGTAGAACGGTTTGAAATCGGATAAGGAAGCTTTTAAAAAGGCTCCACATTGTTGCAAACCAGGGAGATAACATTATAAGACATAAATAGGTCACCAAGAAAAGTGATGGAGCCAAAATGATGGCGGCAACTATTAATATTGCCAAGAGAATGGAGATTTGTCCTCCACTCCGCAAGAAAATGGGACGGCTTGCGTTGAGAGGGAGTCTTATGGGTGTGAAGAGGAAAAGAAGTAAAAGCAGCACAACAAGAATCAAGATTGGGAATGGCATTTTTAGAATTGAGTATAAAATAATCTTCTGCATTATATATTGGAGGCCCCAAGAGTTGGCAGTTTGAGATTTAAGGAACCCAACAAAGATTATAAGATTTAGCAGAGGTGGAAATAGAAACCTCAAATCAAAAGAAAAATCCATAATGGTTTCGATGTAATGAGACTGCTTTGCTTGTGGTAAATAAATAGATCAGCAGCGAAGAGTACTTGAAGAAGCCAATCATCATGTATTCGGTTTACGTCCTCAAGAAAGTTACACGAAAATACTTCTTTTGACGTTAATGAGACGAATTTGACGGTGGCTAAAGCAATTAAAATTATCAAAAAAATGTAAAAACGGTGGCTAAAATTGCGAACTTTGTTTAGTTTTGGGGAGAAAAAAATTATAAATATGAAATGAAAATTAATAACTTGTAGTAAATTTCACTTTTAAGTAATAATTTTGATAAAAATAATAAAAATATCATAGGGTTTTTAATTTTATAAGTGATGGATCAAATCAACTTAAATTTTAAGTGCAGTTCATATTTACTATACACTTTAATATTGTAATTATTAAATTATAGTTGTTTAATCTCAATACTAAATACAGGACGAAAAATTTTAATAAATTTTCAAATAATAAATCCACCACGGATCCAGCCACAATCACACTCATTTCAGTTTATATGTTTCACCTGCACACGTCAAGTGAAACACTGCTTGATGCATGATTAGCACAAACTCATCTCACGCAAGTCAAATTCGTATAAATTATAAAATTATATATGTGATTTTGGAAGCCACACCGACAAGTGGAGGGTGAAATTATTCATCTGTAAATAGGCCTTGAAACCATGTAAATTGTTCATACATATGAGTGAGAAAGACATTACTTCTCCGGATAATTTCTCTTAGGCCGCTTTATTTTAGTTAAAAATATAATAATAAATACAAAGTCACAAATAATTATATACAAATTTGTGTGATAAGACATAATTACTTGATAAAAATATAAAAATAAAAATCTCGTATGTTTTAAGTAGGGATGGCAATTTGACCCAACCCTAATTTCTGCCCGACTGATCCAACCTTAATTTTTCGGACTTTCACCCGAATATTCGGGCTTAAGTTGACCTAACCCGACCCTATTTAAAAATAAATAAATAAAATGATTGTGGTTCTTGTGGAATTGAATCGTGTGTGGAATAAATGGTTGTAGAATTGAATCATGTGTTTTAAATTTAATTGCATTGTGTGTTTTTAATGTTGGATTGTGGAATTAAATTGTAAAAAATTATTCCTACTAATTTGGTTGTTTTGTGAATTATTTTGTAATTAATTATATTGTATATTTTGCATATTGTGTTGTGACTTATTTGAAGTTAGAAAAATCGTTTCTTTTATTTTATATTCACGGTATTGTAACTAGAAAAAGAACAAAAATAGTAAAATAACATAAATGAAATTAAGATGTAGTCATAAAATTAGAAGATATTGACAAAATAGTGCAAAAAAAAATTATGGTCGGGCTGGGCGACTTGACTGTGGCCCGAATCGAGTCAAGTCGAAGCACAAATGATAGGACTTTTTTTAGGGTTGGGCTTTTAATTTCATTGATCAGGTCGGGATTTTTAGTTGGCAATGGGACAAATGGATTGCCATTTCTAGTTGGCAATGGGACAAGATTTCTCAATCCCAATCTTGTTTCATATATGCAAGTGGGATAAAAAATGTCTCATTCCTGTTTCTCTTTCTTTTTTTTTAAACAAAAATTTGACCTAGTCCCGTCCCATTAAATATCTTGTCTCATCCCATTATCTTGAACAGTCTCAAAAGTAAATAAATAAATTTTGACTTTTTTTTAAAGATCATCATAATCCAATATAGAAAAAATCTTGAATAAATACAAGGTAGAATAATAAAAGAATAGTTTTATTTTGACTACATGCATGTTCAAATACAATTTTATGTTGACATTTTTTAATTGTTTATTTGCTTCTATTGCACATTCTTATTAAGAATTATACTTCAAAAGCTATATATTTGGACAATAACCAACTTCACTTTCTAATTATATCACTTGTGTTATTTAATTTTAGCATTTCAATTTCAACTTTGAATGTTACTTAAGTTAAAATTATAAAATAATTAAAATATAGAATAATTTTAAAATGATATTATTAATGAGATATATAAGATAGGACAAGATTTTATAGTTAGTCCTCCTTCCATCCCACAAATAAAAACAAGACTTATTTTTTGTCCTTATCCCATCCTATTTTAATTTGCGGTGTAAAAATATATTCCAATCCCATCTCAAATCAGGCGAGATCCCTCAAGATCATATCTTAATGAAAAAAATTGTCATCCTTAGTTTCAACAATGCTTGTAACTGTTGTTTAATTGCTTCTTTTCCACACGCTTTTGAATTATACAAATGTAATAATATAATAGAAGTAGGTAGAAATTTTTTAGCAATGCCTACTAATTGCTCTCTTTTGCCATGGTGATAGTAGCCATAGTCACCACCTACGTCAAACAACTATCAATCGAATGATGGGATCGCTTTGTCTTCGTCAATGGCAAATGGCAAATGAATCGATCCATAACTGATATTCATAATATTCATTCAATTGGATCAGATAATATTTATCTAACACTTTTTTCATTAGATCTTGAAATAGATATTTTAAGATTATATTAAGATGAATATGAACGGGTATAAATTATTTTTACCTAATTGATATCTATTTAATTAAATTTAAGTTAAATAGTTTTGATTTTATAAAATGAAAAATGGAAAATGTGATAAATAAATAAATTTAAAAAATACCAAAAATAAATAAATAGTAAATTGTCCTCAACTAAAATATTTATTATCAAATATACCCTCACAACTAAATTATAGAAAAATATTTTAATTTTAAAAAATTTCACCACTACCGCCAACGACAAAACTTCATCCAATGTTGACACCGCTGACATAAATAAATCAGAAATTTCATGATCTATGCAACTGTGGTAGCGATCAACAACAATCACAATGAACAAAGGTACACAAGCCGCAAAGTGTGACGACCATGTGGTGGCTACCGCTCTTCGTGAGGCACCTGCGTCTCCTCATTTGCTATTTTCCACATCCCACACCACCTTTAGAAAGATCATGGAATAGTAGATCCGTTGGTACTGGCTGTTCTGACTCTGGGTATTTTTTGTCATCAGCGCCCTACAGAGGCAATGATGAAATTGTGAGGCAAACCAAAACTGTTGTTAATTGAATTTTAATTTATTTTTTTACCTATTACTATTGGGTAGATTGTAAAATTTAAGTCCGACCACTTTTTCCGTGATTGACAATAGTGCCGCCGGCATCAAAATGGTAACACATATTTTTATTATTATTATATTTTTATACAAAACAATTTTACTTAGTTTTTGAAATTAATGATTTTAGGAAATACAAATAAAAATGAACAATAATTTCTTAATGTAATACATCATCAATTAACTTTAACTATATTGATTTGTTGTATTATTTTTGAATTTAGAAATCTAAATTTAATGTACACTAGACATCCATAGATATCCACATTCATATGGATAAAATGTATAACTATATCTAATATCTAAAACTGAATATAAATATAGGCATATCCATCATAGATAGTTATAAATTTACATATAAATGGGTAATATATATGTCCAGCTGGATATTTACCATCCATTGGCACCGCACATTGACATGATTGACTAGTAACTTCCGTCGTATCTAGTTATTTTTTATTATTCTATTATGGATTTGGCTGTTAGTTTTGGATGTGATTACCGAAAATTTTGAAGAAATTAGGAGAAAGCTTATAATTCCACTGATATTTTTATACGGAGAGGTTTTAATGAAGTTGTCCAATAAACACGTACCATGTGAAACAAATACGTTGAATCAAGCGAAATCTATGCCTGGCTGGAAAGGAAAAGGACGGAAAACTCACTACCCACCCACAAGTCGTGTCAGCAAGTTGCTTTGTTTTAGGTTATTTGACTACTGGAAAATTGTTTCCAATTTTTTCCCAAGAATATTTGCTTGGCTTTCTTTTGTACCTTTGGTACACGCAATCTTTGAACTAACCCACGGCTTTTTTGTGCAACTGATCTAGTTCTCATTTAATTTGCTATTATCCAAGTTGACTTTTACCGTAAGTGCATTTAGTACATTTTATTACATTATACTGCATTAGTTATATTACAATATAGTATATTGTATTAGAATGCATTACATTAATGATGTCTTTACTTATCAAATTAGGGAATTAAAATCTAAAATCGGAATCATTAATACGCATTTATCTCACAAATGATGAGTAAGAATCAAAATTAAATTGGTCAGACCCACATTTAAACGAGTTTGGAAAATGGAAAACTAATTTCTCAAGGGGGGTTGGAAATCATTCTTGCATTCCCATGAGCGGCAATACTATCCTCATTAACATTTTGATATTTCGAAAATAGACTCCCTATAAATATAAAAAAAATAAATAAAATAAAATAAGAATCACAGCCAAACACATCGCGATCCAATAGCAGCCAAATGGATGATGCAAAATCAAGGACCGTCATTGTCGTCGCTGGTCGTCGGCTGTAGAGTAGTACCTGATTGCTAGTTTTGTGTCCGTTTGGACCATTTTCGAGTAGCAATAGCAACTGACTTGCAATCCAGCAACAATAGTTGTCACTGATGATGTTGTCAATGATGTCGACGATGATGATGATATCGCAATCCAGCAGCAACAACTGCTCTGATTTCAATTTGTTGTTGTCATTGTGATGTTGATTTTGATTATTATTATTTTGAAATGGATTATTATCATTACTATTAATATATTAATGATAAAAATACTATAATTTATTAATGTTAATAATAATAAATTTATTATTATTACTATTTTTGAATAATAATAGTCATAATAATTAAAATCGAAAGTAATAATTGTGACAATAGTTAATTAAAGACTTTTTAGTAATTTATAACAGTCTAACTCATTCCGATTTTGATTCCAAAATAAAGTAAACACATTAATGATAATATAATTTATTCCAATTTTGATTCCTATAGTTAAAGTAAATGATTTATTTTGACTTTCATTTCTCATTTTGATTTCAGCTCATTATGATTTCAGTTCATTCCAATTTTCATTTAGTAAATACAGCATAAGTTGTAATGTAATATTATATTGGATGTAAAATAGACTATATTATATGAGATAATATTATTTTATATTAATGTTATAATTAAATTAATGCTATTTAAATTTGTTAGTATTTTAGGATTTATTATTAATTTTTAAATTAAGGATTAAAAAATATTTCTTATATATTAATTTTTATAATATAAAATTATTTAATAACACGCTATTATTAAATAGCGTAATATGACAATATTAAGTTATATTATTAATATTATTTTGTTATAATATAATATATTTCAATATCTAAGTTATTATAATATAGTATAATTTAACATTATTTTATAAAAATATAATACTATATAATTACATAATATAAATTATATTATATTATAAAACAATATAATATTAAATTATAAATTTATTTTATTTTTTAAATAATAAATAATTAAATAAAATTAAAATACTTTTTACATATTCAAAGTAAAATAACTAAAAATGATTTTACGTAATGAAATTAAAACAATTTATTATCATTTTTTATTGAATATTTAGGTTATTACTCTCTTATATTATTTTTAAATTAATTTTTTAAATAAATGTAAATTAGTATTTAATAAATTTAAATTTATTATAATTTATTAAATAATAAAAGTTACGTGATTATGTTCAAAATATGAACAATATTTTAACGCAATACAACATAAATCTTACTTTCATGGATTTATTTTATACATATTTCAGTTGTATTAGCCATCTTTTAATGAAGTGTAATACATCCAAAAATTACTGTCAAACATAGGTTAACATAAGAACAATATTTTGATAAAATGTAATACACTGTAATACAAACTGCCAAGTGCAACCCATGTAAATAATGGAATTACTATAATAACTCCTCTTTAGGTGATATTTGAATTTGAATTTTTTATTTTTCGATATTAGAGGTAAATAATATCAAGAATCACATCATTCATGGTTCACAACATTACATACAATAAATAAATGACTCACACAAGTGAGCTTAAATAACTACCAAATAGAGGATAAAATTAAAAGACCACAGGGGTAGGGAACTACCTTCAAATTTAGGCCAAAATGAGCTTAAATCACTGTCCTATTATGACCTCTCCCAATTTCACAATTTTGGATGTTTCTTTTAGCTCACGGCTTCTCCTTCTCCGGCAATTCACGATTTAATTTGTCTCTTCCTCATCCACTAATTTCACAATTGTCTTCATTTAATTAATTTTGTGACTTTAGACAGTAGCAATTTATCAATCCAGTACACCACATACCTAAATCTTAGTAAATAGTATTACTTTTTATCTACTCTTTGTAATGTGTATATGAACACATAAATGTATTTATGTATTCCATATAAATAAATAGATATACATTAATTCATTAGATGATATAATGGTTAATGAACAATTTTCAACATTTAAGATAAAATCTGATAACATATTGTTTAAAAAGTGTAAAACTATTGTACAGGAAATACACAACTACAAGCAATAAGTTATCCATTTGCTCGCGTCCGCACGTGCACGTTGTGATCTGCTAAGTAAAAATAACGGGGGAAAGGATCATGGGGGGAATTTTTAATAAATTAATCGAGTATTTAGATAATCATATAATTAAATGAGAGAATCACTTTTTATTCGCTCAAAAAAAGCACTTCTTTGTATTTGAAAATCCATCAACGTACTATCCAGAAAAAAATGTTTTGTAAGAAGCCACATCAATCCTCATATCCGAACAAACACCCACAAAGATAATGCAAGAGCAAGTTATATTGTTGTTGACTTTTCTAATCTTTATAATTCAAAAGCAGATAAATATACATCAAGATTTAAAAACAAAAAAAAAAATTACATATACTAAAATAAAATCCAAAAAAAGGGAGCTTTTGAATTACCTCCTATAATTTTTGTGGCAACTTTGTAATGCTTGTATTTGACACTATTTTATCCATGTTGTGTTATCAAAACCTAACCTCACGATATTTAAATCAGTTTTCAAAATACTTCTAATATTTAGACCTTCACAAGTACTTCACAATTTTTTTAGGTTAAATTTTTTTTTTTTATAATTTTAAGATAAAGTCAGCAAAACTCAAATTAACTTTTTAGTTCTCTATCCATCCGAGATTCGAATCCAAGTGGTGCCCTTAAAAAAAAATTCATGAAAACCTCATATATGATTTTAGTTTTCTACTAGACAAAGCACATAAGGGTACAATATCTACAGAAAATCCATACTAAGAAAACTCAGCAGATGTTTTGATCAAGTCAAACAATACTAACAAGTTTGTATGAAGTAGAATCTCTTGTGGCCTAACAAAGACATAAGCAACATAATAATGACAAAGCAGAAATAATGGTGTGGAGATATTATTAGTTCTCAATCAAATTTTAATGTGGAAGAATATCAAAGTCAGCACTGAATTTAGTGCTTGAATTATCAAAGTCAGCATCGAAATCAATGCTTAAATTTTGTGCATTCGGTGTCGCATTACTTGATTTTGTGAAGCCCACAATTGTGTAATTTTTTAAGTGGTTATAAAGGGAACCTCTCATTTGAAAGCTTGGCATCTCGATTTAGAGCATTAATCCATTTTTGAGAGAGAGAGCCGAGGGTTTAAGAGATTTGAGAGCTTAAAATTATAAAAATCTTGAGAGTTTTAGTGAGTGAGAGTAATTGATATATTGGGGTCCTGAGTTATGAAACAATATTTTAATACTTGTATAATCTATATCATTAATAAAATATTTCATTTTGTCCGTTGATATAAACGAAACGTCGAACCAAATAATTTTTAGTATTCTATTTGTGTGCTTATTCTTTATTTTTTCTTTAATTTTTATTTTCATTTTAGTTATGGTCGTACTTTACCAATCAATTTTCTAATATAATATTCTACAACTACAGGCATTCGGAATTGACTGCTGAAACTTGCAGACTAGGAGAAAAAAACATCTAAAATTCATAATGAAACAAACGTCCTGTCTATCCGTACCTGTGAAAGACTAATCATTTTTGTTCATTAGCAGGTTTTCACAAACATGATGAATCAAAGCACTGAGTAACAACAAGATTGACCCATATGATCAAGCTGACAAAATTAAATGCTCCAGGGAACAATCACCAGCAAATAGATACAACCAGATCATCAGGCAATCTTTACAGATTGCAACTACCATAATATGCTCAAATCATTTGCGTACACATTAGCATAAAATTTTGGATTGAATCAAATTTAACATGACATCAAAGCCTTTTACCAACATGTCGTCTCATCCTTTTAAAACATAGAATATATTAAATTCAAACATAGAGCAAAATGATCTTTATTTGAATCCAGCTAACAAGCTTATGAATTTAATAGCACCTTGCCTTTAATGCCTTTACTTTTTAATTCTATCAAAGTTGGTTACTCTTCTATTTTAAATGTTACTGCACCGACAACTAATGAAAGTTATTATCACCTCATTCACATCTCCACCAGCTGAAGGGCGCTTTGAGAGTGAGGTATTGTAGTTTTTAAATTGTAGTTGTTGTGGTGTAAAAGTTGATGGTGTTTGGTAAATTTTAATAGCTATAGAGTGAAAGTTATGAATCTTTGTAATAACTAATTTTCAGTAACATTATTTTTAATTGTTAAGTAATCAAATGATTTTTCATACTTTGAATTATTATATTAACATATGATTACGTTTACTACTTTGACAAATGAAATTAATATTTAATTAATCAAATTAATTTTTCTACACAAGTTATGATAAATAGTTTTTAAAACAAAATAATTTAAAAATGAAAATAAAGAAATTCTAATTTCACACATTGATTGAAGAAATAAAACTATACCAAATATGTCTAATAAAGATTGTACAACATAACACAATGAAATTAAAATGTAATTAATTACAAAATTCTTATAAACATTTCCCCATTGCCATACCTGGATTAAACTTGTAGCAATGGTATCTCTCAAGATTATTATATCTTGAGCTGTGCTATCAACTATATCATAACTTTTTTCATGAGATGCAATATTGCTTAAATGTTCACTAATAGTATGACTTCGCTCGTCCATTGTTTCATCAAAGTTTTCATGATTTTATAAATATCTTATGATGTAATTATGTAAGGCCATGGTAGCAATAACTATCTTCACTTGCTTCATGAATGTGTAGCTTGGCATATTTCATAATATCTTTCATGTATTCTTCCAAACCCCAAAGTATGCTCGATAACACTTCTTAAGAAAAAGCACTTGCAGTTGAACAATTCTTTATGACCCAAAAAGGGACGTCCCATTGATAGTATTACATGTGTTGATGTCCCTTTTGGATCAATGAAACTGTCGATGAAGGAATCGTGTTGATGAGAACATTAAAATGGATATTTAGGGTTTGTTTTGTAGAAAAAATTGATTTGAAATTAGGTTAAAAAACAAGGAATATAAAATTGAAATTAAATAACATGTAAGGGTAACTTAGCAATTTAATACACAGTAGAGAGAAAAAAAACTTCGAAACTGCCAAAATTCAACTAAAAGGTGTAACCAAACACCTTAGCTGCTTAGCAGTTGCGCTTTGACCGCCCAATTGCTGCATATTACCCTTAAATGCACAATATTTGCACACCTAAAATATGGGGAAAAAATGGGCATCATTCCTAAAACCCCAAAAATAAATAGCTTACTATTTCATTTTCGCAAACTTCTATATCTCATGTCATTTTCATTAATTACATAATTTTCAATACGTAAGCAATGCAATCTATATCTTAGTCATCCTAAAAGCTGAGGAGTGATGAATTTGCTAATTGAAGTGGTCAAAACACTCCCACCAACCGAACTCATCATCATGCCTAATGTGTTTGAATTTATTATTGTATACTTTTGTTTCAATGAATGATAAATCCATTTTTTATTGTATTAGGGTCCGTTTGAGATTACTTTTAGGAGGCTTTAAAATGATTTCAAAAATCTTAATGTTTATTTTAGTGTTTGGTATTAAAAAAATCAAAATCACTTTTATCCAAATTAGTCCCACCTACAACAAATTTTGAAAAACAGGAAAGGGTTAGCCTTTATATTCTAATTTTAAGAATTAATTTTATCCTTTAATACAATTCCATAAATATTCTTAAAATTATTATCTAAACTCCAAATTATCCTTGTTCAAATTGAAAAAATAAATTTATTTTTTAATAATTTTTTATTATAATTCATCAATATCAATTTATTAATATCAAATTTTTGGTCGAATTACTATTAAACTTGTTTCACTATATTATAAATTTAATTATCAATTGTTTTAAGATAAAAAATAAAAAATAAAATCAATATACTATAAATTTTATTTTTTGTAAAACTTATTATAATATAAAATTAAAAATATTATATGTACATGTTTTTATATGTATAAGTGAATTTTATCCCACATTATGTACATTTTAGTTATTTGTTTTCTTTCAGCAATTTAACAGTAAAATTTACCAAACGTCCATAACTACTTTCAAAACTCACAGTACTTCTGAAAATAAAATTTATCAAACATTTATTTGATTCTTTTCACCGTTGATTATTTCTACAACACAACTAATAACAATTATTTTAAAAGCTATAACATTCCCAAACTAGCCCTAATACATTTTCATAAAATTATATTTTTACTATGAATGTCTTCTTTTTTTCACTTTCTTAATGAATTTTCTATATGTAATAGTTTTATAGTTCGGAATTTTAAAATGAAAGAAATTATGGGAAAACTTTAAAATGTGAGGTTTAATAGTATTATGAAATTAATTTTTAAAACTGCATGGTTTTAAAGTTTTTTTAAATTTTCTTACACTTTAAAATCTTAAATTAAAAATTTTCCATATATCGACTACATCTTTTTTTTTTTCCAAAAAACGAAAGTACTATGATTTGATTCCAAATAACCATGAACCCCGCTAATAAATGGCTGCAATTACTGTAACTTGATCCAAGGAGAAAATATGTGGGCGATGAGTACCAAAAATAAGTTAATAATCTAAGGCTAAATATTCCGATAACATGGGAACAATTATATGTATGGTAGCTTTCTGAATTTCTCTATAATGTTGTATGTGTGTTTACAACATTGATAGTGGGGTTATTATAGACTCTTAGATTTGTGTATTTTAATCTTAATCATTGATTTAATGTAATAGATAAATAGATAATTAACTAAAAGATAGTAGGTAACTTACAAGTTGTAGGTAAATATTAGTTTTTAATTTTAAATTAGATCCTTCCCATGGATTTACAATACTGAAATTCAATTATGCTTGGGAGACTTCGTTTCCATCCAAGTCAATTTCTTCCCAAATTTTATGTTCTTGAAGAGTTCTACAATAAGAGCTTTTTTACAGTTGCTAGTATATAATAAGAGTATCTCCATTTTAAAAAAGGGAGATACTCTTATTTCCATTTCAATTGGTTATTGAAGAATATAAAAGGGAGCAAGAGATACACAACTATTGAATTAATAACGTTAAAAATAAAAAAGCGTACTATACTACTCTATATCAATACATAGCACTTCAGAAAATGGTACTATGTAAATGTAATTTAAATGCAGTACTATTTTGTAGCTTTTCTAGCGTTATTAAAACTTAAAAGCTACTTTTATAATGTGCTACAACTTTAATGTCAAATACAAAAAAAATATATAATAACCTTTTTTAATAGCTAATGGTAACTTTGTTTTACAAAATGCTATTATAGAATGACAATTGGCAAAATTTATAAAAAAAATGCTAGGTGATTTTTTTTTAGTTAGAACTTATATATATATATATATCCCTACCTATTAATAAGAAAGAAATTAATACAATAACCAATTATGAATTGATATATGAAATAGAGTTATTGATTAAAAAAAAAAATCTTATAGAGTAACAAAGTAAACCATATTTTATGGATATTTAATGCCCTAGTCTAAGGTTAGATGAAATACGTCATATGATATTTTATAGAGTAGTCCAATTCCAACAATTGCATATAATTTTTATAAGCTAATGACACATACCACATGCTAAAATTTAAGGCTTATTATTTATATTTCATCATAGGATATATATATACATACACACACATACTTGAACAACTAGATATTTAGAACAAAAAATCTCACAATAGATATTATATCTATTCACATGCTTTCACAATAGATTATAAAATTGGTTGATATATGACAATCAAATTATCTTATAGCACTAAGGATTTGATCTAAGTACCACTTTAGTAATTTTGAGTTTAGCATTCAGTCTTCATCATATGTTGCCATTCTTTCGTGATTGGCTTGAAATTACCACTTATTAAAGGTACGAAACACCAATAATGAATGGTACATGACATATAGGATAAAATAAACTAAAAGTCTAATTAAAAATTCTTGTGAATATCAATTTTTTATATATGTGTTCATATACTTTAGCTAATTTCAAGTGATTAAATAGAATATATTATTTAAGTTAAAATGTGAGAATACTTCAAGGTATAGGGGTGGCCAGTGAAATTGCCCAGACTTAAGCCAACTCCATTATCCAAGACAGCTATCATAAGAATTTTGAATATTTTAGCCAATAAAAACGTTGGAAAATTAAATTTCATCAGCACTGAAACAGAACTTAGACTCATTTTTTTTTATAGAGCATTGAGAACAAACAAACAATACCTCATGAAAGATGAAATTTGATTGCAGCTTTTCATCAATCAATTAAATTTCTTAGTTTTGAAACGTTTTTTTCTCAAGGGAAATCTTTGAGCTATCATTACAAGAAAAAATATGGATATTGATCAGTAAGGTTAGTACTGTATACAATATTTGTAATTTGATATTTATAATTTTTATATTTATTTTCTTGTTAAGTAGACAGAGGGTTGTGTGGAGATTTGGGCTATGTAATCATATAATGAACAATTCTTTACAATCACACACTTGTTTGATTATTTGTCCAAACTGAAAAAAATAAAAATAAATAAAGCAAAAGAGAGAACCAGCATAAACATAGGAAAATTGTGCATATAATGTCAGACAGTCTTGTTAACCAGTTATATTGTTTTAAAAACAATTAAAAATTTTAATTAATGACAATAATGTCCACCGTTAATTAAATCTTATGGTATTTTTTTTTTTTACATTATTGGTATTGTAAAAGAATTACAGTATCATAGAGGGACCCTAACAAGTATAAAAAATAAAAAGTTAGACTATTGTCACCTCTCATACATTTGCTTAAACCCCCTTTTCAGTCATATGTTTTTCAATTTCAAAAATACATTTTTAATCAACACTCCTAATTTACCATTATTTCTTATTTTTTAAAGTAGTTATTTAACTCTTAAAATCGTGATCTCCTATTTATTTTCTTTAAAGTATTCAATAAGAAGTTTTTTTATTGATAAATTTATGAATGAGAATCATTGACTTGAAAATTATGGTTTGAAAATAGTTTCAAGTGTAGAAATAATTAATCTGCAAATGAAAGAAAATAAAAATGAAAAGAAATTGTTTTAGATTTAGGTAAGCAAATTAGATATATGACATATGAGAGGTCATATCCCAACTAACTAAAAAAAGGAAAAAAGAAGCGAGAGAAAAATGGATGATGAATCATTTCGCAGAAAAAAATTATACAATAAGCTTGCGTGGAGTTTAAAGTGTTCGGGAAAAAAAAAATATATTGATTGCTTTAATTAGATTTAAGTTAGTCCTTAAATGTAATTTTGGGGTTTTATTAGGATAACGAAAGGTGCTAATGGCTCCGCTTTAGGACCCATTGGGCCATTTTGGGTCCAAGCCTGTTATCCATCCGCAGCCGAGGAGCAGGAGGCTCTGTAAAACCAGCCTCACCTTCTGCCCTTCACTGGACCTGACCCAATGTGAATGAACCAATGTTGGCCCACCTTCGGTTACAAGCCCACGTTAATGAGCTCGGCGATTTTGACTCTATTTCAAGCTGATTATAAAGTGACGATTCGTCTCAAATGAGCTTCTTAATTAATTAGATTACTTTGCTTGCGTTTTTGTCCTTTTTTTTTTTTTTTGTATGTTAGGTTTCAATCATTTTAGCTTCAACAAATTTAATTCATCAATATATAACTAAAAATTTGGGAAAGACCACTCACACCCTCAGGATTTGCTTAAATAAAAACACAAATCTTCTTAGTTTATAAATAGTCACACAAACCCTTTTTTTACTATTATACCCTTAATTACAGCAACTCAATAATTAACTTTAAATAAACATTTATAAAAAATGTAAATATAAATAATATAATACATAAAATAAGATAAATTTATAATTTTTTATTATTATTAAAAAAGATATTTTAACATGATTAATTTGTCATATTATTTTAATAATAATAAATAACATTCATGTTATTATTTATAAATTTTATATTATTTTATTTACAATGTCTCTTTTAATTTTTTCAATATTAGCCTAAATCTTAAAATCAATATTTGGATTAATAGATTTTAGTATTAATAAAATCTATCAGGATAGATTAATAATAACTTAATATTAAAAATAATTTTCATTATGTACGTTATTTTATTAATTATACTTATTGTAATATTTTATTTGTATTATATGATTCTTATTTATTATTTTTATTTTATTATTATAGTTATATTTATTTGGGTTATTATAATTAAAGAATAAAATAGTTATTTATGAAATTAAGGGGTCTGTGCGATTAATTAAGTAAATATTAAGGGTGTGGGTGGACTTGTCCTATAAAAGTTTATCGGAATCAGTATTAATTGGCTAGCGCATGCAATTAATGAGTGGTTTTTAATCGCCTGTAATACATTTTAAAAGAACAATAATTTGCTTCCCGTACGGAAATTTCTTTCATAAAAATGCAAGTAAGAGAACGAGAATTGTCTTTTACAGATAGATGAATAATATAATATTTTTTCACACAGAAATTCCCAACTACTCTCTAGAAAATGACTTTAACCAACTCCCAAATAGTTTTCTTGTGCTGCGATTATGTGCCGTCCAGTAAAATTCCACCACCAAGTTGTCACTTCATCGCAATAATTTTACGATTTTTTTTTCATTATCCTTTGACAAACAACCGTAGTTTTTTGACAAATTTAGAGTTTTCCAACAGTTAAATCTTTGTCGTGTGATTGATATTATTCTTCAATTAATTTTTGTATTGGTACTAATTCACTTGACATATTGTTGGTAGTGATTCTGACAGGAAACCAATGACCAACGGCCAAGAGACCGACTTTATCATTTAATTTCGGATAAATATTTGCAACCGAAAAGTTCTGCGGAGAAAATAAAATTTGACTTTTCAAGCTGACGAGGATATAATATTTGGTAAGCAAATGAAAATCTAGGAGTTTTAGTGTATTAATTGAAAACGTCTCTTTCTGGAAGACTGAAACAAGTAACAACAACACAGAGCTTGTAAACTTGAACAAACAAACCACCACCACCAAACTAAACTGTCCCATCTTCATCCTAAACTTCTTTCAAACACAACTTTCAAGTGCTCCTCGTTTCAAGGGAACATTTTAACGCATTTTGAGTGTAATGGCTTTGAAGTGTGTGGCTGTCATGGGCTGGCCAGATTCTGGCCGGTCGATTGCATCTGGTGTTGTATTTCATGGGGTCCGGAATTCGAATGGGGAGCCGCGTAAAATATTTGTGAGTCTTGGCCGGTTCTCGGGTCCTGCTGACAATCAGAAGACAGGAAAATCATCAACTGGAAACGATGTTCCTGGGAAATTGTGCAGGAATTTGGTCTGCCTTCCAAGTGAGTTTAGCTTATATCAGTGGCCCTGTTTCATTTTTTTTTTTCCCAAATTCAAATCCTGTAAACTGTTTGGGATTGAGGTATCTTGGCATTTATTAATCTAGAAGTTGTTAGTGCTTGTTCTCTATTTTTTTTCCCCTCTCTTAGGGGACAATGAGCAATTTTATTAAACACTTCAGCTGCCCTGCTTTTAAAGTAAGGCTGAAACGGAGCATTTTCACGTCACTATTCTTTACGGGAAAAAAAGACTTGAATATAAGATTAAGTATATATCATGGATTTTGGAGAATTAAGCTCAATTTTTGGAAGAAAAAATATATATATATAGTCTGTTTTATATATTGCTCATAAAGGTTTGACAATGTGAACAATCTTGAATTCGGGAAGCGAAAAATTTTAAAAAATAAAAATTGTTTGCAATTTGTCATCAGTTTAGTATCAGACTTTAACTAGGCCATAAATTATAAACTGAGGTGCATTAAACAGATTTGACAGAAAAATTCACAGAATCAAAACTCGAAATAAGAAGGATCACATAAAATAAAGGAATAATGTTCAAGCTAGGGCTTTGTTAGCAAAAAATCACCTAACCATATTTCTTAGGATTCATGCCATATCTGACCTACGCTTTGCTTAGTCCTGAAATGCTGTAGAAAAAAAAATTATAATTATAAAATAAAAATTAATAATATATAATAAATACAATTTTAAATGATAATTTTGACAAAATTAATAAAGATATAATAAATTTTTCATCACATAAGTATAAAATTAAATTAGCTTAGTTTTAAAACTAGAATAATTAATATTTATTAAATACTTTAGTGCTGTAACTTTTAAACTATAACTATCCAACTTCAATTTCAAACGGGACATTACCTATCTTTTTAAAATACACATGTGGATTTTGTGCATATGATATGGGAAGCAATGAGGAGATTAAAGGAAAGTTGAAATGCTTAAGGTGTATCAATGTTCCAACCTCTGACCAAAATTATATATTCTTTGACAAATTTCTGATTCGCATTGTCTAATTTGGCTGTCTTTGTGCTTTCAAATTTTCTTGTGATCACTGCAGAACCTTTAACTATATCTGTGACTCCCAATGATGGTACCAAGGTGCGAATTTCTTTTAAGGTGAGATGATTGAAAGGAAATACCCGTGCTTTGCAAAATGATCAACTTTTTGCTGTCACTCTGATGCATTTTGCTCTCATCTCCATTGAAAAGATACATTTGATCATTTTTATATTGGTTATATTAATGGTGCAGGGGTCACCTGGCTCATTTACTGAAGATGCTGCACTCAAAGCCTACCCAAATTGTGAAACTATACCCTGTGATGAGTTTGAAGAAGCTTTTAAGGTTTAGTATAATATATTTATGTGATATTTTTTACTGATATTTTACAGCTTTCTAGAAGTCATGTAATGATTCTTCATAAATCCTTTTGACATCACCATAAGATGAGGATTGCATTCTTAAAAAATGCCTTCAGTTATTTAGTAACAACCCAGTTCAAGACAAAACAGATATGTTACCGCATGTTTTTCGGAAGCCAAATGGTACTTTCTTCTAGCCTCATAAAACAAAAGTAAAAAATGATATGCTTCTTTAATGCTTGTTTTTCCCAGGCTGTTGAATTGTGGCTTGCTGAGAAAGCAATTCTTCCAATTGAGAATTCTTCAGGTGAAAGTATTCATCATAACTATGACTTGCTTCTTCGTCATAGACTTCACATTGTGGGTGAGGTGCAGTTTGTAGCCAATTTCTGCCAACTAGCTCTGCCGGGCATCAGAGAAGAGAAGTTAAAATGTGTTTTAAGCCATCCACAGGTTAGGCTTATACCTTTTTTCTTCTATTGTAAATTTCTTCGAGGGAGGTTTGAGGACTTCTTTTAAATGCAAGTTGTTCGAGGGAGGACTTCTATTGCCACGAGACTATTTTTTGTTGCAGAATTTGTTAAATGCAAGTTCTTCTTTTAACAATTAGATTTTTTTGTAGGCACTTGCTTCAAGTGATATTGTCCTAACTCAGTTAGGTGTTGCCAGAGAAAACATTGATGATACAGCTAGTGCTGCTCAGGTGATTTATAGAAATCTCCTTAATATTGCTTTCAGCCTTCCCTTATCATATAAGGGTACGTTCTTTTATCTTATTCACGGAATTTTGGTTTAGTATGTCGCTTCAAATGGCCTGAGGGATGCTGGTGTTGTTGCAAGTGCTCGAGCTGCAGAGATATATGGGCTTAACATACTTGCGGATAGGATCCAGGTAAATTTTCTATTCTTTAGATCCAATTAATTTGCATATTCTCTCATCCTGCAATTGATTTCAGGATTAATAATGTAGCATGCGCAGCTGTACGTTAATTGTCTGTGCAGTTGAACTACCTCTATATAGTGTATTTGCATTACCTTACCCTTTTCTCGGTGCTATTTTGTATTTCCAAAGGGGCATGGACAAATATCGGTTCTCTGATTCAACTGCCTTAGTACCTTCAAACATCTTTGCACCATAATCTAGGTCCCCCATATACTAATCAAAAGGTCAAATGTTTTCAGCCACCAAACCTAGTCATTATTCTTGTTGACAATTGAAATCACGCAAGTACTGAAGAGCATTTCAACTTCCCCACCCAACAAAATGAAGGAATGTAATTAGAGGTGGTCAACATTGTTAAATCTGTTCATTGTGTCGTCGTGCCTGGCACTTGTCGTGTAATTGGGAGGTTTTGGTTCATACATATCTATTGACTTGCAATAAAGATATATTAGTCTTAAATGTGTCGGAAAGGGATTTTTCTTTTTTTCAGTCATGTTATGCATACCATATAAATGAGCGCGCGCGCGCGCGCGCCTCATAAGAAATGATTCTTGCTTTTCTCAAATTATGCTGCTTTATGCTTATGCAGGATGACCCTGATAATATAACTCGTTTTCTGGTACTTGCAAGGGATCCTATAATGCCAAGGACTGATAAACCCTTTAAGGTAATTAAGATGTTGCTTTACCAATGTCATTGATTACAGTTGTTTAAAGTCAGCTAAGCTGAATATCTCCTTGCTTCCAGACAAGTATCGTCTTTACTTTAGACGAAGGTCCAGGTGTACTGACTAAAGCCTTGGCTGTGTTTGCATTGAGGGAAATAAATTTAACAAAGGTATTTGTTGCAAGAGTCTACTTTTGTTAGTTCAAAAATTTGCATCAAAGCACAGGACATAGCCATTCTTTTTTTTTCCATCACCATGTGATGCCAGATTGAGAGTCGTCCACAAAAAATGAGGGCACTGAGGGTGGTTGACGACTCTAATACTGGGCGTGCCAAGTGAGTATTATATCGTTATTTAATTGAATCAGCCAGAGCACCTTAATTCAGGGGCTAATTTAAATGATTGTGCGGTTAGTTCACTCATTCATGGTTTCAGGTACTTCGACTACCTTTTCTATATCGATTTTGAGGCTTCTATGGCTGATCCCCGCGCGCAAAATGCATTAGGGCATCTACAGGTTTGTTCTTAATTAATTGCAATTTTAATTAAAGAATTTTTTTTGATTCGTTGTTTAAAATCAGAATCTTTTATTATACTTGCTCTATTGCAACCTCGTTGAAAATCCCAAATGAAATGTTGCAACCTCTGAGTCTGACTGCAAGACTGTATTGGGCTAGAGCTATGGTTGTGCTCTGAAGACATTGTGCTTTTATAATTCAAACAGTGGAGAAGAAGCTATGGTTTTGACCATGAAACCACAATTTATTTTTGGCCCAGCGCTGACTTTTTTCATGATAATTGGTCCTAATGATACGTAAATATGACTCTATGGAGATGACAGAGCTTCATTCATTTTTATTTTATTTCTATGCAGGAATTTGCTACATTTCTTCGGATCCTTGGTTGCTATCCCATGGATACAAGTCTATAGCCGTAGTGTCCTTTGCCTGGATTTAAGATTTGGATTGTAAATTGCAAGTTTTTGCGTAATGTTTGGTGAAGCTTACCTGGATACTGACACCTCAGACTCAAATCTAAGTTAACAGAACTACAAATCTCTTGTTTTTATACTTCTGTCACGTACACTGGAATCAAGAATCAGATATTTTCTTTGTGAAGGAGGAATCAATTTTGAAAAAAGAGTAAAAAAAAGGGAAAAATCATATCTTTCAGGAATTTGTCCTGTCCAAACACTGAGTACATAAGAAAAAAAGATACAAAAGACAGAGAGAAGGAAGATAGAATACAATGCTATATTGTTAATTGATTATTTTATTTTTTCTTTATAATAAGTTTTTCTAGTTGTTGATTAAATGACGCAGTAGTTTGTTAGATTTCGCTCTAACTTGGTCTCTCACAGAGAGAAGAAAGTATTACAAATTCTCGTTGTGAATTTGTATTGAAGAAAACTCAAATTTGATTGAAGATTGGTTGATTTTTACAATAGCTAGATTTAACACATATTTATAGTACTCCTAATCAGCTATACCTATTGTATTCCACACAACAGACACATCAATTACAATCTACTAACGAAACACACCTACTCTATTCCAATATTTGGACCCTCATGTTTTATGTTGCATCATTAAATAGCAGAGCTGATAAAATTTGACACGATCTGATCACCTCATGTTTTATGTTACATCATTAAATAGCAGAGCTGATAAAATTTGACACGATCTGATCACCCTGACATGAAAGCGACACACCTACTCTATTCCACTATTTGGACCCTCATGTTTTATGTTGCATCATTAAATAACAGAGCTGATAAAATTTGACACGATCTGATCACCCGACATGAAAGCGACATGAGTACATGGTATGAATTTTTAAATTTAACACAATTATTAAATAAATTGGGTCCAAGTCGACACAATTTTATCCGTGTCGGGTTAAGGTTAAAGTTTTGAACTATTTTTACTCGATCAATAATATGATTATATTTTAGTTGGAATTTAGGATTTCACACCGGTGTGAATGGCATTCATATTATAAACCATAGTGAAAACTCAAATCCGCATTAAACGTCCGCTCTTGGAAATTTTCCATCACTGAAGAAACCCAATTAGTGAAGATATCATTGTCAACAAAATTAAGAAACTGCTATTCTGTAAAGACTATGGTCATAAGTGTACCTATTAGCGTCAAAGTCATTTGACCAAAATGCCATCCCTTAAACATAGAAAGTACTAAATTTGAATGTCGAGCCAAATGGACTGGTTTTAGGATCCACGGAACGGCCTTAAAAATTTATTCCAGTCTTAGTTGTCTCTTATGCCTTTACTCTTCACTTTAAGCCACCAAAGCATTTCTTGTATTTAACACATGAATGAACCTAGAGAAAGCTAATAACAATATTATTTCCGCATTCAAATCTCCACTAATTTAACTCTAAAGTTTCCTCTAGAAGGTGAGCCCACCCATTTTATAGAAGAAAGTATTATTTTCGTTTTTTTGATCGGAACAAAAGAAAGAAATAAAAGAGAAAGAAGAAAAAGAAGAAAGAGAGAAATAAAAGAGATGTCGGGCCGAAAAAGAAAAAGAAAAAAATTAATAAAATAATAATAATAATTAAATATTAAATGAACAGTAGTCAATTTTTGCTATAAAAACGTTGGCTCCCTTCATTTGTAAATCATCGAGTTCTTCAGTTTTTTTTTTATTTAGAGAGTGATTTTAAGAGTCTAGCGATTTGAGAGTTTGGGTGTATTGGGATTTTGGATAGTGAGTTAAAATACTACAATACTTGTAACTCTTTTTCATTAGTAAAATATTTTCCTTCTGTTTTCGCCTGTAGACGTAGACTAAAAGCCAAACCACGTAATTTTTTATATCCTCTATTGTGCTTGTTCTTTATTTTCTTCCAATTTTATTTTAACTACGTGTCTGCTTTACCCACCAATTTCCTAACAGTGGTATCAGAGCTATTGGTTGAATTTTTTAAAGTTGGGTACTATTCACGTATATGGCACTGTTCACGTATACGATATTATTCACGTATACAGTACTATTCACGTGAAACGGTGGGAACGATCTAAGAATTTTACGGTACAAAACAGGGAATAATGGTGTGAGTAAAACAACTGTGTGGTTTTGTACATGTCTAGAAAAGTTCTGTCACAAATGTAATAAGAGTTTAAGGAGTCTGGGTTTTAAGTGGGACCATTGTGAGCCCTCCAATCTTTCCTGATATCTTTCTTGGTGTGCATTCTCACACATACTCACAATTATTCAGGGTAGTACACTAGCTTGTATACAGTAATTATCAACAAAATAACGGCAAAATATGAAATTGAGAAATTTAAAGGAAATAATCTTTCGTTGTGGAAAATGAAGATGAAAGTTGTATTGAGGAAAAATAATTGCTTGGCAGCAGTTGGAGAAAGGTCCATGGAGATAATTGATGACAAGTGGAATGAGATAGATGGCAATGCCATTTCTGATCTACACTTGGCACTTGCAGATGGAGTGTTATCTAGTGTGGCAGAGAAAAATACAGCGAAGGAAATATGAGATACTCTCACAAAATTATACGAGATCAAGTCACTACACAACAAAATCTTCTTGAAAAGAAAACTCTATACTTGTTGAATGGTGGAATCTACAATGGTGACCGACCACATCAACACCTCGAAAACTCTATTTTCACAACTCACAATGTTGGGTCATAATATAGAGGAGAATGAATGTGCAGAGCTTTTACTTCAAAGTCTACTAGATTCGTATGATCAACTCATTATCAACTTGACGAACAACAATCCAGCGAACAATCTAGTTTTCAACTTGAAAAGAAAACTCTATACTCGTTGAATGGTGGAATCTACAATGGTGACCGACCACATCAACACCTCGAAAACTCTATTTTCACAACTCACAATGTTGGGTCATAATATAGAGGAGAATGAATGTGCAGAGCTTTTACTTCAAAGTCTACTAGATTCGTATGATCAACTCATTATCAACTTGACGAACAACAATCCAGCGAACAATCTAGTTTTCGACGATGTTGCAGCCTCTATATTAAATGAGGAGAGCATGTTGAAAAATAAGAAAAACAAACAAGCAAGTTCGCAGCAAGCGGAGGCGCTATCGGTGACAAGAGGGAGATCAACGGAACGTGGCCCTAGTGGGAGTCACAATCATGGTAGATCAAAATTCAGAAGTAAGAAAAATGTTAAATGTTACAATTGTGGCAAGAAAAGACACGTCAAGAAAGAGTCTTGGAATAATCAGAAGAGAAAATAGGGCAAAGAACCTGAGTCATCAAATGCTCATAGGTGTGTAGCAAGTACCTCAGATAATGGGGAAATTTTTTACAGCGAGGCAACAACTGTTTCAGAAGGCAGAAAACGACTATATGATGTCTGTCTTATAGACTTAGGAGCTACCTGGTACATGACCTCTAGGAGAGAATGGTTCCACACATATGAACCTATCTCAGGAGGATCTGTATATATGGGTAATGATCATGTCTTGGAGATCGCTGGTATTGATACTATCAAAATAAAAATGTTTGATGGTACAATTCGCACAATTGGAAAGGTACGACATGTCAACGACCTAAAGAAAAACATATTATCTTTGGGATAAATGGATAGTCATGGGTACAAAAATCATGTGGAGAATGGAATTATGAAGATTGTTAAAGGAGCGTTTGTATTGATAAAGGTAGAAAAGATCGGTGCTAATATATTCATGCTTAAAAGGGAAACACTACAGGAGGCTGATGCATGTATCGCATCAAATAGAAAAGAGTCAACGATGATGTGGCATCTCAAACTTGGCCACATGTCATAACAAGATTTGAAGATTTTTTCTGAGCGAAAATTGCTTCCGGGCTCAAATCGATAAGTTTACTATTTTGCGAGTATTGTGTTACAAGTAAGCAGTATGATTAAAATTCAGTAGATTTATTGTTAGAAGTAAATGCATTCTAGACTTGATTCATTATGATGTTTGGGAATCACCGGATATGTCCATAGAATGTGCAAAGTACATGATGACTTTCATTGATAATTATTCCAAGAGATATTGGGTGTATCCAATTAAGAAAAAATCATATGTATTTCCAGTGTTTAAAGAATACAAAATGCGGGTGGAACTTGAATTTAGAAAAATGATCAAGTGCTTGAGGACAGATAATGGTGGAGAGTATACAGATGGCGAGTTTCTTACTTTCTGTAACCAAAAAGGTATTCAGAGGCAGTTTACGGTGGCATACACTTCTCAACAAAACGGAGTGGCGGAAATGAAAGAACTCTTACAGAAAGAATAAGAGCTATGTTGAGAATTGCTAGTCTACCCAATTCATTCTGGGTAGAAGCAACTAAAACTGCATGTTATATAGTAAATCGGTCGCCATCTACAATTATTAGGTTGAAGACGCCGATGGAGATGTGGACTAGAAAGCCAGCTGATTACTCATACCTACACGCATTTGGATGTCTTATGTATGTGATGTACAATGCCCAAGAAAGAATAAAGTTGGATCCAAAATATAGAAGATGTATCCTATTGGGATATGCTGATGGAATAAAAGGGTATCGTCTGTGGGACCCCACTGCCTACAAGATCGTCATCAGCAGAGATGTTATTTTTATAAAAAATCAACTGCAAAGGAAAGATGAAGATGATGGCATTGTAAAAGAAAAGTCATAGACTGTGCCGGTATATGTGGAAAATAATTCAAAAGATTCAGATTCTTCTGAAGCAGCACCAGAGTATGAGGAATAAGAACCAGTCGAGTTCGAGACTCCAGAAGTTCGTCGGTCAATTGGTGAGAGACAACCGCCAGTGTGGCACTCGGAGTATGTCACAAAAATTAATGTTGTATACTGTTTTCTAATAGAGGATGGAGAACCATCAACTTTCTATAAAACTTTAAACAGCTCAGATGTTGCTTTATGGATGACAGCAATGCAGAAAGAAATTGAAGCTCTACACAAGAACAAGACATGAGAACTTGTACCACTACCACGTGGAAGAAAAGATATTAGAAACAAATGGGTCTACAAGATCAAACGTGATGGTAATGACCAAGTGGAGCGGTATCGTGCAAGATTGGTGGTGAAAGAATATACTTAGAAAAAAGGTATTGACTTCAACGAAATATTTTCTCCGGTAGTTCGACTCACGACAGTTAGAGTAGTCTTTGCGATGTGTGCTACATTTGACCTATATCTTGAGCAGTTGGATGTGAAAACTACATTTCTTCATGTAGAACTTGAAGAAGAAATTTATATGCTTTAACTAGAAGGTTTTGTTGAAAAGGGAAAGGAGAACTTAGTTTGCAGGTTGAACAAATCACTATACGGTCTCAAACAGGCGCCAAGGTGTTGGTATCAGAGATTTGATTCCTTCATTATGAGTCTTGGATACAACAGACTCAGCTCAAACCATTGTGCATATTACAAGAGGTTTAAAGATAATGATTTCATTATTTTGCTATTGTATATAGATGACATGTTGGTAGCAGGTCCCAACAAAGATCGAATCCAAGAATTAAAAGTACAGTTGGCTAGGGAGTTTGAAATGAAGGACTTGGGACCAGCAAACAAGATTCCAGGAATGTAAATTCACCGAGACAGAAATAATAGGAAAATTTGGCTTTCTCAGAAGAACTACTTGAAGAAAATCTTGCGAAGCTTCAACATGCAAGATTGTAAGCCAATTTCTGCCATACTTCCTGTTATTTCAAATTATCCTCAAATATGTGTCCTAACAATGAAGCATAGAGGAAGGAAATGTCTCGAGTATCGTATGCATCAACAGTAGGAAGTTTGATGTTCGCTATGATATGTACTAGACCGGACATTGCACAAGAAGTGGGAGCAGTCAGTCAATACATGGTGAATCATGGTAGAGAGCATTGGATAGCTGTGAAGAGGATTCTGAGATACATCAAAGGAACCTTAAATGTTGCATTATGTTATGGAGGATCAAATTTTACTGTCAGGGGCTATGCGGAATCAGATTTTGCAGGAGATCTTGATAAAAGAAAATCCACTACTGACTATGTGTTTACACTTGCGGGAACAACTGTAAGCTGGGTTTCAAAACTGCAGACCATTGTGACTTTATCTACAACAGAAGTAGAGTACATGGCAGCTACACAAGCTTGTAAGGAAGCTATTTTGATACAAAGGTTATTGGAAGAGCTCAGGCACAAACAAGAGAAAATTTTTATGTTTTGTGACAGTCAGAGTGCCTTACACATTGCAAGGAATCCAGCTTTTCATTCCAAGACAAAGCACATAGGAGTTCAGTATTACTTCGTTCGAGAAGTAGTGGAAGATGGAAGTGTGGATTTACTGAAAATCCATACGAAGGAGCAGATGTTATAACCAAGCCAATCAATACTGACAAGTTTGTCTGAAGTAGATCCTCTTATGGCCTAGCAGAAACATAGGCAACATGACAATAGCGAAGTATAAAGGATGGTGTAGAAATTAATTGGTTCTCAATCTAATCTCCAAGTGGAAAAATGACAAAAATGGCATGCGGGCTCCACCCTTATAGAAGGTGGGCCCACCCATTTTAAAGAAGAAAGTATTACTTCTGTTTTTTTGACTGGAACAAAAGAAAGAAACAAAAGAGAAAGAAGAAAAAGAGATGCTGGCCAA
Source organism: Citrus trifoliata (assembly GCA_018350135.1). Classification (NCBI taxonomy): domain Eukaryota; kingdom Viridiplantae; phylum Streptophyta; class Magnoliopsida; order Sapindales; family Rutaceae; genus Citrus; species Citrus trifoliata. The sequence continues at coordinate 6,030,244 of CM031392.1, forward strand.
AGAAGGAAAAGAAAAGAAAAATTAATAAAATAATAATAGTAATTAAATATTAAATGAACAGTAGCCAATTTTGGCTATAAAAACGCTGGCTTCCTTCATTTGTAAATCATCGAGTTCTTCAGTTCTTTTCTTTATTTAGAGAGTGATTTTAAGAGTCTAGTGATTTGAGAGTTTGGGTGTCTTGGAGTTTTGCGTAGTGAGCTAAAATACTACAATATTTGCAACTCCTTTTCACTAGTAAAATATTTTCTTTCTGTTTTCGCCCGTAAACGTAGGCTAAAAGCCGAACCACGTAATTTCTGATGTCCTCTATTGTGCTTGTTCTTTATTTTCTTCTAATTTTATTTTAGCTGCGTGTCTGCTTCACCCACCAATTTCATAACAAAAACTCTAGAACAAAAATCGTTATCATTTTTCCAAACTATCATTCTCTTGTCCTTTCCAAACGATGCAATTTACATCTTCAAATTCATTATACTAATTTTAGTAGCAATAAATAAATCCCACAACACAAGTTAAACTTGTCCAAATAAAGAATATACAATTCATGTTCCTTTCCCCATATCCATGTCGAATCAAACAATGAAAATTGAATTTTTTATATCTTCTCCTCCATGTCCTCTCATTTCTTCTTATCAAACACAGCCTAATAACATTCTCAGGGTAAATGTGGGATTGATTCACGGATCGAGCAAGAAAATGCCTTCAATGTTGAGACATAATTTCTTGCTTGATGGCATTTTAACATATAATTTCTTCCAAGATGATTCTTGAAGACTGATAGTAGACTCCTTGAGAATGCCACAATCCATGATAGAACGAACCATTGCTAACCTCGAGCCTTTGACCATCGAAAATGGATCACCTGAATATTTTCTTAGCTGCTTTCCTTCTCACGTAACATTACTTTGAGATTCTCAATTGTCTCGGTTTTTTTTTTTTTCACCTTCATGGCAATGGTTTTGTTGACCTTAACATATAAGTTTATCTATGCCAGATAGGAACCAAGAATTAACTATTGAACTTATCAGGAACTTTAATTAGTAGAGAATCTAGGATTGGAAAATATCTTTAAAAGCATCTAGAGTGCGTGAAATGAAACAAAATACAATCATATATTTAATCTTATATGGGGAAGCATACTTGACAACATGTCATTTTACAGAAAACATTAGAAACCCATTTTACGATGCTTACTTCAAAATTCAACCGTGCAGCATTTTACCAATGCTGTGAAGCATTGAGCTACATTCCTGAGCTCCAGCTTTCGATTGATTGAAGCACCAGTCATTCATAGCTATCCTTATAATAAAAGTAGAAATCTTGCATAACGGATGGGAAACATATACAATAAACTCTTGGGAGATACTTAGAAGCAATAATCTCCATGAGAAAATATAAGGCAATGGGAAACATGGATCTAAAAGTAGTAAAAATTGAAAACTAAAAACTAAAAATTTTTAAGGAACTCTTGAAACACAGGCACTGTCCATCAGTCTATGAATTATTGGTCAAAATAGTTCAAGAGAAGAAAAGTCCCGAAGATTATTACCTTATAATTGAGGACCAACCCCTCCATCAGCATTCAGCACAGCATTGGTTTGCAAGACCTTTTTTTTTTAACCAAATTTAGTGCAAATTAATTAATTTTCTTGTTAACTCTTCCAAGTTTCCCAAAATTCTTACCAAGATATTAGCTCAAGCTCAAAACATATCATATTATCAACGGAAACCCATTGTTATTGCCATATACCAAATCTCTTAGGACCATAATCTTGCATGGAAATGATTTGTATAACTTCTCAAATCTTTCCATGGTTCGGGAAGTATCTCATGTCACTGAGTTTTATGTTATTATTCTACATTTTAAATCATCTTTCATTCGGGTTACTCTTACTAATAAACTTGTAAAAAGAACCCACAAGGCCACAGGCATATTATCAAATTCTCTTCCATTTTCAAACGCCAGCAAACAATCTTTTCCATTTTTCCTCCTCATTTACTCCATTTTAATCCCTCGGCAACCAAATAAAGAAAATAAAATTATATTTTATAAGATGAAAGCACATATAATTTTTTTTCCTTTTTCTATCTTTAATATTGTCTGATAGCAATAAATCCACACTCCCGGATCAGACTGAAAGGAATAGTCTAATTCACTCGCATAACTTGAGTCCAGTGCTGTACATAAGGGCCTGAGCCTCGACCGTCATTTTCCATGCCCAAACTCGAGCTTACATTAAAAAGCCTAGGCTTAGGCCCAACCTGCTATAAAAAAAAAATTGTATGGAATTATTTTTAAAAAAATGCCAAATTGTACTATTTAATCAGTTTAATGAAATTAGTTTAATCATTCGGGTCAATGGATGATCTGTATGCCCCACAATTTTAAATTAAAGATAAAGGCATTAGGTCCATCACGTGATTAATTAACTGTACTATTCTCCATCAGTCTATCGACTATTTTAGTTATTGCCCCCAAGTGTTTAATTTTGTTGTCGTGTAACTAGTTAATTCAATTGTTGCACTGGGGTGATTATAATTTATACTCTCTCAAACTTTAATTTTAATTTTTTCTAATTATTTCACTTAAATTTTAAATTTAATTGCAAATTTGAGTTGGCTCAAGCTCTTCAATATAGGGTGGCTTTAAGTATAGACCAACAGGGCGGTCACTTAAAACTCTATATTTTTTTAAAGAGCCTCATTTTTTTAGTATTTTTTAATTAATAAAGATCTTTATTTTTTTTAATTTTATCTTGTTGAAATGTCTATTAGACATCTTTATAATTAACAACTATCTTACAATTAAGAATTATTTTTAATAAAAAATCAATATTTGGTAACCCTAATGTTAAAAATATTTGATTAATAATATTGTTTAACCATATTAATTCATTATTAGTCATTCCAAGAAAAAAAAATTAAATCCTTTACATTTTTAGTTTCTTAAAAAAAATGATTATTTAATATTAAAATCTTTCACTTTTATTTTTCTTTTTAATTTTTATTAAAACTTTATAATCTAAAAAATTAGTCGATAAAAAAATTTCTTACTCCTTACTTTACAAAGAAAATTATTATATTCATTAATTCATTTTTTTAAAAAAATTAGTTTCTTGAAACTTAAAGTCCATATCTATTATAATTCTTATTTATTTGTTGCTAATTTTTGTAATAATTCTAATGGAAGTAAGAAAGATTTTTTCTTGACTTTCTTTTAGGTTTTGTTTTTGAAATTTTAAAGATATTTTTATTACTGTAAAAATTTAAGAATTAAAGATTGAATAATTTTGGGACCTTTTGCATTTTTTTAAATATTGAAATTGCAAAATGAAAAGATACCTCACAAAAAGAATTCACGTAAAACCCCAAATAATATAACACGGACCCTACTTCAATACAATAACTGCTCCTGATTTAATAAATCATCACATGAGTTTAGACTTGGAAAATCCCAACCCAGCACAATTACCATATGTTGTAACCCTAACTGCTATAAGAAATATCACTCAGGCGAATGGATAAATTGCATATTGAAAAGTATGAAATGTAGAAGAACGGATAAATTGCATAGTGGAAAGTATATATGATTTATAGTATACCTCCAATATCTCATTTATTTTTCTTCTGTTAGTGATGTTGGGCCTGGCTCTTGACTAAACGTATGTAATGAACGCGCTATTATGACAAAATTGCTAGATGTAGAGTCCTGTAAAAAACCATGTATTTACGGTCATGCCACCAAAAGTTGGGCTTACAATAAATTATAATATTGTGCAAACAGTTGAGCGTTTTTAACCTTAAATTTTGGATCGATGATTTCATCCAATCTAAAGATAAATGAATCGACATATTTGAAATAGTGACTTTGAATGTTCCCCATTGAATTATACGAGATTAATGGTTCAAAATTTATATTAAAATTTTAAAAAATATATTTTAAGTGAAATTATTTCAATTTATTAAGATTGTATTTACTTTTTGGATTGAGAGTGAGTAATTCTCATTCCCACTCCCACCTCTCCATTTTCTACTTTTTTAAAAAAAATTAATTTAATTTTATATTTAATAAAATAAAAAAATAATATTATATTTATTTAAATAATATTATTATATTTAACTAAATAATAATTTGCATCGATTCTAAGTTAAAATTACTTAAAAAATAATATTATTATATTAATAGAGAATTAATAAATATTAATATATGCTATCGTCATTTGAAAATAAAATATTATTATATTTATTTGAAAAATAATAATACTATATTTATTTAATATTAATAATTAATAATAGTAAATAGTTTATTCTAAGAAATATTAATTTTTACTAAATAATATTATATTATTATTTTATATAATAATAAATTTAATATAATTATATTAAATAAAATAAATTAATGTTTCATTTTATAATTACCCTTCCTTTTTACCTCTTTTTATTAAATTTTCTATAATTATATTTAATAAATATTTAAATAATATTATATTTATTTAAATAATATTATTATATTTAACTAAATAATTTGGTTTGATTTTAAGTTTAAATTACTTAAAAATAATATTATTATATTAATAGAGAATTAATAATATTACTATATACCATCTTTATTTGAAAATATAATATTATTATATTTATTTAAAAATATAATATTATTATATTTATTTAAAATAATAGTCTTATATTTATTTAATTTTAATAATTAATACTAATAAATATTTTATTCTATGAAAATATTAATTTCGTACTATGTTAATAGTAAAAATATTTCATTTATATTTCCCTTATCAATAATTTTTAATTTATATAATTAAAATTAATAAAAAATTGTGTGTACATAATTAAGAATATTAATAATTATTATAAATTTATAAATATAATAAAATAAATGTTTAGTCATTAAATATATTTTTATTAACTTTTTAATTAAAAATTATAATTCTTTAAATAAGGATGAAATTATAATTTGAAATTATTTACTCTCAATCCAAGACAAAATAAACGCATAAATTGAATTATGATTTCCATTCCATGCGTCCATTACAGTGTGAGTAAACAACATACTCTCACTCTCACTCTACAATCACAATTCTAGGATTTTCACTACAATCCAAAAGGTAAACGCTATCTAAATCTAAGAAAACTTTGGATTCCTTTGAGTTTTCACTGCCATAATAAGTTTTCACTGCCATAAACTTTTAAAAATTTTGTTCTTTGTTCTCTTTTTCCTTCGTCCAATAATCCATATTTTTGAAATAAATTATTTTTTATTCTAAGACAAAACAAAAAGTGAAATTACTAAATGAATTGAAAACTAAATGATTTGTCTTTGTCACGAATTTGCGATAAAGCTAGAGAAATTAAACTAGAAATTAAGTTTTTTTTTTTTTTCTGGGGCATCGCATTGCATTTAACTGAGAGGATTCAGGTTAACAACTGATAATTCAAATTATCACATCCTCCAATTTCCTCTGAACTTCATATACAGAAATCTCATCATGTCAAATCATAGCAGATTTTTCTTCTTAGCTTCAAGGTTCCGCACTGAACATGAACTCTATCTCCCCAAGGTTTAAACTGCGGTGTCTAGGCAAACAAAGAGGCTGGCCACTCCTGTAAAAGCCCTGAGGTCAGTACTTGATCCATCGACCAATGTTTTTTCAGAAATTAAGAATCTTAGAAAAATTAAATCCTTCGTCATATCATCCCGATTGGAGATCAGGCACTTTGGAATCCATGTGATAAATGCTGCTACTGGAGCTAAAAGATCAAACATAGGGAACTCTCTCATACAAACCAAGTTAATAACAAAGAGAATACAACGTATGCTGGAAGTAAAATTCATGAACTCTCTCGTACAAACATAGGCCTGCTGCCAACAGATGCTTATTTTATAATAAATTGTTAATCGAACCCCGTAAAATGTATGAAATCCTCGCGAGTTATTATGTGTTTGTCCCCAAATGACAATCCAATGGGTGTGACCCTTCATAGTACGTTAATAAACTTAACAAGTACAATGGCACATGCACATCACTAACAATCTATGTTAGCTCTCCGTGCAATCAAAGGCCCAAAAATTTCATTTGACCAGGCTAGGCCACTATGCTGGAAGTAAGAGTAGAGCCGAAGAAACATATAACGATTAATTTCTACATGAGATCTTATAATACAGAAAAAATGCTGGCTAAATTCCCGAGCATTCAAAAGCACAGTAACATGATGTTAAAATGATTGAGACCACACTAAGAAAATTTGAACATAGCACATAAATAGACTTTTGACCAACCAGCAATTTGGCTTCACCTTCTGAGTTCTTGGAGTGTGAAATACTCATCAATACCATAATTAAAAGCAAGACTTGATGATTAACTAACTGGCACGTCTGTTTCCTTGAAAATTTTTTCCTTCACATCAGAAATAGTATCCACTTGTGTGACCTCCAGAGTTATGGTTTCCCCACTACAAGTTCTCAGTGATATCTGATACATTGCAGGCAACATCTTTAACTTTTCATTTTCATTGATGTCGTAATAAGATATGGTCTTCACATTCTGAAGTCGTATTAATTCTTCCTATAAATAGATCCCAGTCTTCGTTAGGGAGATTTGTTGTGTCCTCAACTATTTTCTTTACATCAAGAATTGTGTGTAGACATCTAACTTGGACTTTTATGATAGTTTTGGCTGGTGTCTCCACAGAAAAGGATACTGCGCCGTCGTTTGGTTCAAAGACCATTTGAAGGGTAGCTTCCTTGACTGATATGCTGAGCGAGTCTAGAGACAGTGTATCAGAAATCAGATCTCCATTATAATAGAACAAATGGTCATATGAGTGAATGCCCGCTTTCTTTTCAATGATGGATTTAATCCTATGAAACACATCACTACTGTTCTCTTCAAGCTCAATAGTTTTCTCATTTGATGGCGTTTTAAAATATAAGTTCTGCCCAGACGCTTTTTCAAGGCTAATAGTGGAGTTATTATGAATGCCACAATCCGCAATTGACTTATGCTTACGGGCGTATTATTCCTTGAAAAGTAGAACATCATGGGGAAAAAATTAAGATTGCCAATTGTCTGTGTCCTTTTTACTTCATTGCTCTTGTTTTCTTGACCTTAGCATTTATATTTATCTGCGACAAATTAAGAGAACAAACAAACTTATTAAGAATTAACAGAACTGTGAATGAATTTATACAAGCACACCTCACATGACAACTTTTAACCAGGGCGAAAAGAGTGACTTCAATAAAACCTGGAAAGCTCATTTCAGCTGGAGCTTATTGATATTAAATAATAATTAAATAATTCTCCGTCCAAGGTTAGCTGAGGGAGAACCCTCGACCTCTTGCTTCCGCGGCAAGAGGCCAAGCCAACTGGGCTACCCCTTTGAGACAACCATTGGCACTTCTAATAAAAAGAAAAACATATAATGTGAAGTTACGCTAAGAATGTAACATAATAATACAGAAAATATGGCATAAGTATAAACAGTACGAAAAGAAATTACATAGCCTTCCATGTCAATCACTATAGGCATGCTGGAAAGCCAACACGTACATAAATCCCAAATTTCTCTATTCTTATATGTAGGTACCATCACTCCAAAAGATAAATAAAATATGTAGGCACCCATCGTCTATATTACACATCAACAAGCATTGGTTTACTCGACAATTATTTTCCAAACCAATATCTCCAAGAAGCATAATTTAATTACCTAAAGCTAACAATGAAACAAAACAACTTCATATGTATCCCAATTAGCCATATGAAGCGTTGCCTTTTTCATGAATAAATAGGTCTACAATTAAATGATCACTCGAAGAGTTGGTAGTAACCTACATAAATCATCCCAGTCATCCTAAAGAATTTTGAAAGGGTGATAGAAGCTCCACTCTTACACGGAAGCCGAAATCCCGGCCCCGTTTAGAGCGTACATGTTGGATTCACAGCCTTTATTAACCGACCCGGGCTCAAGTCCATTGGACTTGGGTTGTGTAGGCCCCAACCCTTTTCGTCATCCCTATGTTTTTAGTTCTATTTACTTTAATGATCTTGATTAATTCGATAGGATCGCTTTGATCATCCCCGAGTAAATTGAGATCTTGGGGTGATTAATTAGCGCATTTAAGGACAATCTAATAAGGAAAAAAAAATTCTGGAACCAAAAGATACATACAACCATCAATCTTGTAAAATTGATACACAATTACACAAATATAAAAACCAATCAAACCTGAAACTAAAAGAAAAAGAAATTTTCACTACACACGCAAAACACATGTTGCCTGCGACTATTTGCTTCATCTGGTAGAATCCGAGAGAGTGAAATCCTCCTTAATCCCGTAGAATGCAAGGCTCTTGTCATCTTCAAGAATGCTTCCGCCAAACACAAGCTGTTGATGATCCGTCTTCTGGAAAACCTTTTCTTTCACAACACGTATAGTATCCATCTGCGTCACCAAAAGAGTTACAACTTTCCCAGTGCGAATCCTGACCATTAACCAAAATTTAGCAGGCATCATCTTTAATTGATCATTATTTTGGATGTCATAAGAAGCTAAGGTCTTCACATTCTGGAGCCTTGCTCTTCGATGAAACAGATCCCAATCATCACTAGTGTGCATGCACCTTACTTCAACTTCTATTGTATCTTCAGCTGGTGTCTCCACAGAAAATGATACTTTTTCATCTATTGGATTAGGGATCAGTTGAATGTTAAGGAAGCTCATCTTGCTTGCTGTATGTTAAGGAATCTCACATTTGCAGTCAAGCAGAGGATCACATAGCAGAGGATCACAGCAGCTTCTATAATCAGTTGCAAGTTGATGACATGTACTGCCAGCTGGCACCAGGTGGTTATGTAGCTGCTTGCACTCATACACGTGATAAGTTTGTTAATCAATTAGTAATTAGTTAGTTAGTTTTGTAACCTTTAGCTGAGCAGCTCTGCTTGCATATATATGCTTGTAATTGTTCAGTAGCAATTTAAGCTTGAGAAAATAAAAGAAGAAAGTTTTCCAGATCTCAGTTTATTTTCTTATTAGCCAAACACTCATTTTCTGTTTCTTTAAGTCTGTACAATAAGCAAAACATAAGATAAAGCAGAGGATTGCAGCAGCTACAGCACACGGTTAAGGTTGATGACATGGCTGTACAAGTGGCACCTGGTGGTTATGTAATTACCAGCACACGTGAAGATTCGTTTTGATTTGTTATAATTAGCAATACATTCGAGCTGTTATCTTCAGCTGTGTATATAAACAACAATGTAATCACATTGTATTCATTCAGAATAAATCAAATGATATTCTAGAATCCTCTGAACTTCAGTTTTATTCTCTCAACTTTCTTTCATTTTCTTGTTAACCAAACAGTCATTAAAACAATTTTAACTAATTGTGGCTTCAGCTCCTTGTATATTAAGTGAGGCCACAGTCATAAAATCTTTGATAAGTTTTCCAGCATAATATAAATTATACTGGTTTAAGAGGATCCCCTTCGTCATTAGAATCCCAAATTTGATTGATGAAAACGTATCATTTGATGTAGCACAACGTTCAATAGTTTCCTTGTTTGACGGAAACTTGAAATACAATTTCTTCCCAGACATTTGACGGAGACTGATGGTGGAGTTATTTTGAATGCCACAATGCGTAACAGAACCACTGTGATCACAGATCTCTTAGCCATTAAATTCGAGTAACTGAAGATCTTTTGAAACCCCTTCCTTATGACGTAACAATACCCTGAGAATTTCAATTGTCTCTGATCTTTTAACCTTCAAGGAAACTGTTTTGTCGACCTTAACATATAAGTTTATCTGCGAAAATTTTCAGAGTACGTGAAGAAACAAAACTACTCGACTTATTAGAAACTTCAATTGATAATGCGTAATGAGAGAAAATTGTTAGATTTATTTATCACATATTATGGACTAACAAAAATTATTTTAATTATTCTATGTTTTATTAGATTACTAAGTGACTAATATTATATAAATAAAAATTTAATTTTAATGAACTCATTTATCAAGTGATTAAATATTATATTAATAAATTTAATTGTGTTATACTCTATATATTAATATATTATAAACAAGTATAATTTTTAATTATGTAATTTTAATTCATGAGCAATTTTATAGTAGAGTACGAACTACGAAGAGTCCCTACGCTTAGCTAAACCAAATATAAAAGTGACTCAGGCCTATTGCGTGTTTACTGTTGACGCGATTGATACTTGGCAAGAGTGTAGCATTCGGCATTCCCTCTTTCTCACCCCGATTGAGTGTGTACATTGGGTGAGGAGCTTCGTTTTGCAGTTGTGATTGAAGCTGAGATTTGCAACAAATTTGAAGAAGACAGTAGCCAAATTCACGAGCACGAAGGGAGCTTGGCAGCAAGCTCATCCATGGCCAATCAAGGTACAATCTTGGACGGATTTGCAAGATGGGTTTTAAGCATAAATTATTTCCACAAAAATATGGAAGAGCACATATAATTTCTGAAACTGAACTACTATTAATAATTAATAATAACAATGATGATCAGGATATTTAGTTCATGTAAAAATGGCTAAACGGTATACGTTTCCAGTTAATGTAAATTGATTAAATGAAAGTCATATACCTCTTCGTCGGCTTCATTTGACAGGGACTTTTCGTGGCTACTACCATTTTGGTTATTAAAATTAACCAGCTAGAAGGTTGCTGATTAGAGTAAAGTCCAAGTTCAAAAGAAAATTTCTGTTATAAGACTCTGTCCCTCTTAACTCTTGCTCGAGTAATCAATTAACTACGTTGGTGCTTGATCTCATTAAATATAGGAGTCTTCTCATATGCATGCATGCACTTGAAATTAAGTTTAAAATAGTGATCCATTATTGCATCAGATTGCTTTACCAGTATTCATTACAGATACGTGAAACGGAAAAATAATAATAATAATAATAATACTTTATTCATGAACCACATGTTGGGAATAGATAACAAAAGCCAGAGTTAATTGGGGTTCTGGGGTTCAGCACGCAATTGATTAGTGTGAAGAATTAGTTTTTGTTTTAGGGGGTTAAATGCAAAGAGTTAAGACTTATGTGACTTTTGTGCATATTGACTTAAGTTTGAGGATCGATGTGCAATTTCAATGCTGACGTGTTTAATAGTTCATTATGTTTGTTGAGCAGCTTCTAGGAATCCTCAGTGTTTGCTTTATAAACAGAGCTAGTTCATGGCATCTGTCGTGTGTTATATTTCTCTTTCGTTTTTCATCCAATTTGAGTGATTCTGAGTTCTTTGTAAAGCTTGTGATTTCTTCTACAAGGCTTGACAGATTTGAATCACTTTGAGTAATAAAATAGTGCTAATTTTCCCTTTGAATTGTGGTGTCTTGTACTAGTGTTCAAGATTTGATTTATGATCTTGCAAGTGATTTCTCGGTTCTTTGCTTCATTCTTGGAGTTTCTTTTTGGCTTATGTTGTGTTCAAACTCAACATGTGGTATCAGAGCCCTAGGGGGATCGCAACAATGTCACTTCCAAAACTCGAGATTGAGAAATTCACCATTGGTGGTGATTTCTCACTTTGGAAGATGAAAATGAGAGCACTCCTTGTTCATCAAGGACTAGAGTCAGCTTTAGAAGAAGAATTTGATATCCTTAGGCATGTTAAATAGCTCAAGCTATATCTTTAAGTCTGATCATAGGGGCTTAAAGGTAATGAAAAACTCCAGTATAGTAATGAAGGGAGTCAAGAATAATGGACTGTATATGTTGGAAGGGTCATCAGTACCTGTGTTGTCTACATTGCATATTATTTCTGATGTAGATAAAGCCAAGATGTGGCATCTAAGGCTTGGGCACATGAGTGCCAAAGGCTTACAAGAACTGAGTAAAAGGGGGCTGTTATGTGGAGATGAGGTTGAAGAGCTGAAGTTCTGTGAGAATTGTATCTTTGGGAAGGCCCACAGAATGCAGTTTGAAAGGGGATTGCATAAATCCAAAGATGTATTGGATTATGCACACTTTGATCTATGGGGGCCTGCTCAAGTGCCATCCCTAAGTGGTGGCAGATGCATTGTAACATTCATAGATGATTTCTCAAGAAATGTCCGATTATACATTCTCAAGACTAAAGATCAAGCTTTTGAGAAATTCAAAATATGGAGAGCTCTGGTTGAAAATCAGTCTGAGATGAAGCTGAAAGCATTAAGGACTGATAATGAGCTTGAATTTTGTAATAAAGAGTTTGATGAGTACTGTCAGAAGCATGGAATCACTAGACACAAGACTATCAAGTTCACCCCTCAGCAAAATGGATTAGCTGAGAGGATGAACAGAATTCTCATTGATAAGACTAGATGCCTGCTCATAAACTCCAAGCTACCAAGAAGCTTCTGGGTTGAAGCTGTAACTACAGCCTATTACTTGGTTAATAGGAATCCCTCTGCAACTCTCAAGTTCAAGACTCCTAAAGAAGTCTGGACTAATGTATCTGCATATTACAAACATCTGAGAATTTTTAGATGTACAGCCTATGTGCATGTTAAGTAAGGAAAGTTGAATTCAAGGGCTCTGAAAGAAGTGTTTATGGGATATCCTGAGGGGGTTAAAGGGTATAAGGTATGGTGTGGTGCCACTCATAAATGTATCATCAGTAGAGACGTTACATTTCATGAGGAATCTATGTTGGAGGACAAAGACTCTGCTATCTTTGACTTCAGCCCTTATACTGATGAATCAGTGAAGGAAGCTGCAAAAGGGAAGGATTCCAGAATTGAAGTGGAGTCATCCAGTAGCAGTAACAGAGGGGATCAAGATATGGGTACTATAGAAGATCTTCAAGAAATGTCTGAAGTGGATGATTTAAGAACTTCAGTGACTGAACTGCAAGATTATCAACGAGCAAGGGACATAGCAAGAAGGGAGACAAAACCACCTTCCATATATGCATATGCTGGGATGATAGCTTATGCTTTTAACAGTGCAGAGGAAATAGCTATTGAAAAACCAGCAAGCTATAGAGAAGTTGTGAGAGGTAGTGACAATAATAACTGGATTAAAACTATGGAAGAAAAAATGGATTCCTTAATCAAGAACAAGACTTGGACTCTTGTTCAAAATCCAGGCAACAGAAGGTTAGTAAGCTGTAAATGGATTTTCAAAAGAAAAGAAGGAATCACAGGAGCTGAAGCTTCAAGATTCAGGACTAGATTAGTTGCTAAAGGTTTCACACAAAAAGAAGGTGTGGATTTCACTGAAGTTTTTTCACTTGTGGTTAAACATACCTCCATAAGGATGCTATTGTCAATGGTAGCTCTGACTGATATGGAGCTTGATCAGATGGATGTGAAGACTGTTTTTCTACATGGGAAGCTTGAGGAAGAAATTCTGATGACACAACAAGAGGGTTTTGAAATCAAAGGAAAGAAAGATCATGTTTGTCATTTAAACAAGTCTCTCTATGGACTAAAGCAGTCTCTAAGACAATGGTACAAGAGATTTGATGAGTTCATGATCTCCAATGGCTATCTCATAAGCAAATATGATAGATGTGTTTACTCTGGAAGCTCAAGTTCAGGTGGAGTTGTTTACCATCTGTCGTATGTTGATGATATACTACTTGCTAGCAAGGATAGAAGTGAGATCAAGAAGCTCAAAGACCTGTTAAATGCAGAATTTGAAATGAAGGATCTGAGATGTGCTAAGATGATTCTTGGGATGGACATTATAAGGGATAGAGCTGCTGGAACTCTATTTGTCAGTCAAGAGAGGTACATTCTAAAGGTTCTTGACAGATTTGATATGCTGGATGTAAAATCTATTCAAACATCACTAGGATCTCAGTTCAAACTTTCAAAAGAGCAAGCTCCTGTCACAAATCAAGATAAGTCTATGATAAGTGAAGTTCCATATGCTCAGGTAGTTGGGAGCCTTATGTACGCAGTGGTATGTACTAGGGCTGATATTGCTTATACTGTTAGTCTTGTTAGCAGATTCATGAGTGATCATAGAAAAGAGCATTGGGATGCTGTGAAATGGATTATGAGATACCTTAGAGGTACCCTTGATCATGGTTTGATGTATGGAAGGTCAAAGCAGGATGAGAATAGTATAGTGGGATATATAGACTCAGATTTTGTAGGTGATTTGAATGGGAGGAAATCAATCTCAGGCTACTTGTTCATGGTGAATAGCTGTTTGATCAGTTAGAAAGCAACTCTTCAATCTATGGTCACTTTGTCTTCTACAAAGGCTAAGTTTGTTGCTGCAACAGAGGCAGTAAAAGAGGGAAAGTGGCTTAGGGGGATTTTGAATTAGCTTTGGTTAAGACAGAAGACTTTCACCATTTTATGTGACAATCAAAGTGTCATCCACCTCATTAAAAATCATATCTATCACGAGAGGACTAAACAAATTGATGTGAGGCTCCATTGTTAGCCTAAAGGGCTATACATAATGTAATTTTGATGATAACAAACATATGTATTGAGTGATTTAATAAATATTGTATTTCACTTTTTCACTAGTTTTTTAAGGATAATATTTATGCAAATGAATCAAGTGAAATCAAAATTGAAGTCACTCAACGGACAACGGCGACATCAGGAATAGTCTAGAGCTCAACGAATAAATTAGTGCGATAAATTCTTGTAAAGTCGGTATGATTTAATTAATACATGATTTATCATTTGAGAAGCTCAAGAAATTAATTTAATTAAATATTTTTCATAAGCTAAAATGTTTTATTTTTATAAAGTAAAGTATTTTGTGGATTTAAGTAATTTGTACTTAAATGTTAAGATTTGTCATCTTTGAGTTTATTAAATATTATTTTGAAATTCAAATTTGGACTTATTTGCAAAGGTTTGAAATGCTTTGGGTCATACCATAATTTATGAAACTTTGAGGACTCCAATGTAATCTGGCACTTGAAACCCAAAGTTGGACAGAGAGGAAGCGGCGAACCGCTCGAGCGCTAGTGGCTAGCCGCTTGAGGAAAATCTCATATTTTCAATTTTTGGACTAAAGTGAAAGGTTTTGAAAACTTTGAAACATATGGGTATTATGCTAAATTTGAAAAGGATCTCTTTGAAAAATATTAATATCTTCGGGGCCATATCATAATTTTAGAAAGTTTCAGAATGATAACTATTGGACCTATTTGAAAAGTTTTCTGACATTTTGGGCCATAGTATAATTATAGAAAGTTTTGGGTCAAAATATAATTTCAGTGAACAGTGTTACTGTAGCAAGATTCAAAAAAACGGTAAAATTACTGTTCCTGAGCGGCTAGCTGGTTAATCAAGCGGCTAACCGCTTGAGCACGGGTCTTTTGGCTATAATGGCTAGTTTTTGAGATTTCTCTATAAAAACTCAACTCAAACTTCTTTCTAAGGTTGAACACAAGCAAATATAAGATCATATAACATATATTGAGCTTCCATTTCGTAAATCATCATTTGTTAAATCATTATTGAGGTATAATTTGTTATTCACTCTTAAAGAAAGTTTTATTGTTGTGAATTTCATTTCTCATTAATTTGTGAGTGTACAAGTGTGGGAAACACTAGGGGTGAAGAGATTGGGGATATAATCTCTTGTTGTAAAGGTTCATTGACACCTTGAAGTCAATTGTAAACGTTTGAAGCCTTGGAAAGGTTTGGATAGTGAAATCCTCAATCCCGGTGTGCTTGGAGGCGTGGACGTAGGCGGGGATAGCTGAACCACGTAAAAATCCTTGTGTTCGTTTTCTCATCCCTTACTCTTTTATTTTTACGCTTGCTTGAATTTATTGTTCTCTATTTCACTAAGGCGTTAGATTGATTATTGTGCGAATTGTATTGCATATTTTTTTAAAAAACTCAATTCACCCCCCCTCTTGGGTTGCATTACTTGCATTTCATCCATTTCATTAGAGATTAAGTAACTAAAGGTGTTGTAAAGTAACCAAAATACACACTGATATAAATCATGTTGATGCTCTTACAAAAGTGGTTCCTACTGCTAAGTTCAAGTTTTGTGTAAACTTGATGGGAATCATGGCAAACTTACAGTGATTACTTTGTGTAATCGAGTGATAAGCTGTGTGCTTAAAAGGGTTTTTTGAAGCAGCTTTTATGGTTAAGAATCAAACTGAATCAAGTCTATTTTAGGGGGTTAAATGCAAAGAGTTGAGACTTATATGACTTTTGTGCAGATTGACTTAAGTTTGAGGATCGATGTGCAACTTCGATGCTGACGTGTTTAATAGTTCGTTATGTTTGTTGAGTAGCTTTTGGGAATCCTCAGTGTTTGCTTTATAAACAGAGCTGGTTCGTGGCATCTGTCGTGTGTTAGATTTGTCTTTCGTTTTTCATCCAATTTGAGTGATTCTGAGTTTTTTGTAAAGCTTGTGATTTCTTCTACAAGGCTTGACAGATTTGTAATCACTTTGAGTAATAAAAGAGTGCTAATTTTTCCTTTGAATTGTGGTGTCTTGTACTAGTGTTCAAGATCTGGTTTATGATCTTGCAAGTGATTTCTCGATTCTTTACTTCATTCTTGGAGTTTCTTTTTGGCTTCTAATGTGTTCAAACTCAACAATTAGTTTGAGAAAAAAACCGATAGTCACAGAAAACTTATAGTTTATAGGTCCAATTAAGTAAAGGAGTTTATAATTTCATTTAGTACACATATATGCAAACTAACGATTTACATTTATCCTTTCTAATTAGATTCCTTTGACATTCTACCTATTTTCCTGAGTTTCTCTTTTCATTAATTAGAGCTGCATTCATTCTTAACCACAGTACATGAACGTCCACAGCCTTGACTCCCAAACACCAAAAGTCATATTCGGAACAATAGCAAATTCTTGAACTCGTACCATTTATTTATTATGATCAACTAGCTGTATATAGGGTTGGCAATTTAAGGGCCTGGGCCGGGCTTTGCCAAGCCCAGGACCAGGCCCATATAATGTTAAACAAGTCCAGACCCTCTCAAAGCCCATCCAAGTTAAGCGGGCTTTGGTCGGGCCGGGCCTTGACGGGCCTTGACGGGCCTGGGCCGGGCCTCGGGGCAAGCCCGGGCTTTTACGAAATTTTAAATTTTTTAAAAAAATAAAATTATAAATTTTCAAAACATAATTAACCAATACATAATACTACAATAGGCTAAAAACTTAAATATAATTCTCTAATACATGATTAGCCAACACAAAATATAAAAATACTAACAATACAAGTACTGTACACAACTTACAAATCAACCACATAATGTTACAATAGACTAAAAAATTTAAAAATAATTCTCCAATACATAATTAGGCAACATAAAATAAATCATTAACCAACAGCACAATATTATTCAACATTTTCTACATTAACCACAATATTTTTCATAGCTCAAAATCATAATATTCTTCACAATATTCTTCAACGGATTAACCAATTACATATATTTATGCCTTGCTGTGAACTCAGATTACATAATCTAACATTCTGGTGATGTCCTCATATTACATAATATTGTATTGATAATACAATAAAAAAAAGTTTGAAGCTTAATTGAGGAGGAGTAACGGACCGGAGTTGGATGGTTTGCTACCTCGCTACTGGTGTGCTTTGAATTCGCGTACTACAGACTGCAAATTGCTGCTGCTGCCTCGCTCGAGTTCAAGTGCTTGCTGCAGCGTCGCGCGGCTGTGCTGGTGGGTTGGGGTTGCTGCTGCGTCGCGCGAGAGATGCTGGGTGGCTGGAGCTGGACGGTGGGTTGCGCGGGATGGCGGGAGATGCTCGCCGCTGCTGTTGGCTGAGTCGTGGCCGCTGGAGTGCTAGTGGTGGATGCTCGTCGCTCATTGCTGGATGCTGTTGGCCCCGCTGTTGACTGCCGGCGGCGAGAACAGTGAGAAGTTGAGGTGACGGTGAGTGAGGGAGGGAGGGAGGAAACGAGGGATTTAGAGATTTTGACTTTGAGAGTTTGGGTTTTGTTTAAAACTAACGAATTATTTTGTTTGATTCACTTTTTTTTTAATTTTTCAGCTTTTTTTAATTTAAATTTTATGATATATTATAAATATTTTTCTTTAAAAAATATATATATATTATTTATTATAAAGCCTGGGCTTAAGCCCGGGCTTTTAAAGAAAGTCCTTATCTGAGCCCATTGCATATGGGCTTTACAAGTCAGAGGCCCTTGTCTCTCAGTTAAAGCCACGGGCTGGGCTTAAAGCCCGCGGGCCTGGGCCGGGCCGACACGGGCCCGAGCTTTTCTGCCAACCCTAGTTGTATATATTGCTTCACCTAATAAGCTCCCTGAGTGTGAACTCCTGTATGCTATAAAATACAAGATTCTAGTAGTGTCTCAAGTACTCGTCCACCAAATGCAAGTTCTTGATGATTAACATAAGAAAACATATCATGGTGAAGTTAGGCCAAGTAACAACTAACCAGTAAAGAAATTAACAATGGGAATTGAGTGATATAATAAGAACCATAATGCTTTTCGGAGAACTGCTCATCTAAGAAATATAATTCCATGGTTGTGCTCATTTCCCCAGCTATTACAGGACAAAGCACTAGGGTTTCAGGCAGGGATTCAGCATGGTCCTTCATGAAATTAAAAAATATTGGTTCATTCGAAATTCACTTACAGAAATTTACTTGACTTGAATACATGGAATTTAAATAAATGAGGAGACCTCTTTGCATGAAGCGCCATCGTACCATTACATCTCTAGTTATGTATCAAAATAACAAGGCTTCAAAGAACAGTTAATCAATGTACAAAAGACCACATATAAAATACCAAATACAATTTAAAGACTAGAAAATTTCCTCAGAAACACTAAATTATTTCACAACTAAAACTTCATCATCTCATCTGTGGAGATTGATAAAAATTCTGACCTAACACGTGCATGCACAAGTCTTATAAAAGAAGCCAGAACTACCTTTTCAAGGACCCGATCACATCCCCAGATCAGTCAGGTTGACTATAGATTCGTTCACAATTTTGTAAGAGGCAAGATTCCTGTCATCTTCCAGTTGTTCTCTCTTGAAAACAAGTCTTTGACTATCAGGTGCCTGCCCAATTTCCCTGAATATTTTTTCTTTCACATCACGAACAGTATCAAATTTGTCCACTTCAAGAACTATGTACCTTCCATTCAGAGATTTCACAAATATTGAGTGCTTAACACGCTGTATCATCTGTAAAACTTCATCCTCCTTGATGTCATAATAAGCCAAGGTCTTCAAATTCTGAAGCTGCTCTCCTGCCCTAAACAGTTCACAATCTTCACTAGGGATACATATTCTCATGCTCTCCACCATTTTCTTCACATCCAGAACAGTGTGCGCGTGCCTAACTTCAAGTTTTACCCTGGACGTTGGTGTCTGCACAAAGATTTCTTGCATTTCTTTCGGAACAGAGATCATCTGAAGAGTATCTTCATTGTTTATATTGAGTACATCCAAAGTTATGTAACTCTCAATGAGTTTTCCACCATAATAGATATCGTATTCATGCACCGGGATCCCCTCTCTTACCTCAATGATGAATTTGATATTTTCAATGGTATCACTCCTGTGCACTTTAAGCTCAAAAGTTTTCTCATTTGATGGAGTTTTAAAATATAGTTTCATTACTCCGCTGTCATTAAGGATAACAGAGTTATTGGGGATGCCATAATCCATAACTGTAAGCCCATTCTCAAGCTGTTGACCTGCATAAAAGAGCTCCGGTAGATCTTCTAAAATCTCTTCCTCCACCTTTGCATGAATCCTCAATTTCAATTTTTCAATTTTTTCTGTTTTCTTTACCTTCATGGCTATTGTTTTCTTGAGCGTGAAGTATAAGTTTATCTGAGAAAATATAGAGAAAAAACAAATTAGGAGTGAAAATATGCAAAAATACAAGCTTGTTACCAATGGTTATGGAAAAAAGTATATTAATTAAATCTACAAAATGCTCATGTGACATAAAATTTGTAAAACCTCAAACAACTAGGATCAAAATGAAATCCAAATTCTTTTGTCCACTGATAAACATAATAACCCATTTCCTGCCAACAAACCCAGAAGAAAGCTAGACTGCAAGAGAACCTTAGCTTTCTTTCCTCATCCAAAAGCAAAAACATTATCCATTACAGAAGAGCAACAAGTACTTGGAACATCCCAAAAGCAATAACATTCTCCATTTCCTCATCTATGATAGCAGTTCAAGAGCAATGCCAGGAGACTGTACTGTAACTGAGATCAATCACAATACATGTATCTGCAAGCAGGGGCGGAGGGTGCTAAGGGCGATGGGGGGCCATGGCCCCCCCACCAATAATTTTTTTTTGAAATTTTAAATGAAAATAAAAAAAATATTAAATAAACATACAATGTTGGCCCCG
Organism: Citrus trifoliata; assembly: GCA_018350135.1. NCBI lineage: Eukaryota > Viridiplantae > Streptophyta > Magnoliopsida > Sapindales > Rutaceae > Citrus > Citrus trifoliata. The sequence goes on from CM031392.1 coordinate 6,050,632, forward strand.
GTAGAAATATTTTGCACATACTATTACTTAACATAAGATAATTTTATTCTTTAAAAATTTCAAAATGTATAGATTGGCCCCGTAGAGATTTGGCTTGAGCTCCGCCCCTGTCTGCAAGCATTTACTTAGGAGACAATTATCTCCAAAAGCTAATATTAAACTTCAAATAGATGGACTTAATTATCTAACACTATGTAAGAATAAGGTTTGGCACATGATCCCGGTGAAACAGCGTTGAAAAAGATGACTTATAAACCTTCCTGGACAGAAACAGAATGCAACTTTGCTTTAACTTCCTACCATCATATGTTCAAGACTCATTTGAAAATAATCCTTACTAAATAATTTATACCCCTTCAATATTCGAATATAGCGCACAAGGAATGCAGGACCTAGAAACAGAGATTAGAACGCATGGCCAAAGAAGAGATTCAGATTTCAGAACCCATATAAGCAGAACAATACAACTTCAAAAAACTACTAATAAAGCATTAGAGGAATAAATCTATATCTCAAGTTAATAGGTCTTCAATTGATCACTAAAACAATTGATAATTACCTACATTCTAATTTATCCTAAAAACAGGACAACGGCTAATTAGTTTTAAAAAGGGAATAAACCCCAAAAAACACTCTGTTTAATGCATTTTTATTTCCATTTAATCTATTTCCAAACAGAAGCTAAAAAAAAAAAATCATGTCAACAGATGGCAAAACACGTGATAACTACGGAAAGAAAATAAAAAACAGTTTAAAAAAACTACAGTGAAAGCACAAATGAAGTTGAAAAAAATGAAACCTCTTCTTCAGGAGAATTCAAACTGGGAGTTGCTTGATTTTCATCGCTGGATGACTCCATTGATACTGCACAGAAACCTCCACTTTCTATTCTTTGTTTTTTTTTTCTTTTTAAGGATTTTTTTTAACATAAGCCTTGACTAGTGAAGAGAAAAAGCTAGTCGTCTAAAAAGGAGGTGAGTCGAGTGACTGTGTACTTTTATCTGTCATGCAAAGTTATTCGGTTTTCTTTATTATTATTCTTTTTCTTTTAAAATTTTCTTTTGTAGAAAAATCTCTTGGGCATGCCCCATAAGAAGATAACATACATAATAGGAGAAAAGGGGAAAATTCTTTTAATAATCATGTAGATCCTTAATTTTCTAATAATACACACCAAAATTTCCTTCTATTAGTTTTTACTGTTTATTCAGCAATAAATCCTAAATTTAATATTATGCCCATAAAATATTGTCACCTGCGAATAGTATATTGATTGTTTTTCAGAATTTTAAATTGAATTAAACATGTGTGGAGCCTTTGTCCTGGGTACATGCCAGCTAGTGAAGACAGAAATTTGCTTCGGTCTCCAGATATTTATATTCACAGAATTTCTATTCGTTGACGTAAATACAACATGCCATTGACAGTATAAGACATAAAATAGACCAACAAGAGAACAAATAAGAAGCCACGAATTAGACTACCAGATTATCCTCTGTGGGATTAATAATGGATGCCATTACAGTGTCGGTGAGACGTGGCAACTAATTTGAAGCAGAACTTAGACAGAGAAGCTACTATTGCATGACATATGTAGTGATAAGTTTATGAGACACAAATATGCCTCCAAGACCAAGAAAAAGAGTTGCTGCTTCCACTCCATAGCTGCTATTTAATAAAACCTTCTGACTAAAACGCTAGGTGACAAATGAGCAACTTTTGAGTGGTATTATTACAGTGAGGAAACTCCAAATATTTCACACATAACTATTAGCTACAGTGTAACACACTTGCACAGCAAGACAATCTTTTTTATTGACTAGCAGGGGCATACTATGTATGTAATTACGTACCTATCAACTATATAACCAAAACAACTACAAGGTTAATTATAACCTTAATGTTCTGGACTTGGCTGCAGGTGCTGGTTAATAACAATTACATTCTCTATCATCTTGATGAGGAGAGTCTGCTTTTATGTTTCCTTGATTCCGATTGACAGATCTGATAAAGATAGTGGGAATGGATCGTAGAACTCTCTGAAACCCGATAACAAAGCCTGTAAACAGACTCCAGATTGTTACATACCAAGGAGATAACATTATATGACACAAATAGGTCACCAAGAAAAGTGATGGAGCCAAAATGATAGAAGCAACTACTGGTGTTGTTATCTCACCAAGGTCTTTTAAAGCAAAAGTATCCCCAAGATATCTGATGAATGTTTCAATTATTGTATTGTTATCTCTAGTAATTAATATATCATCCACATATACTAACACAACCACAATACCTCTAGGTTCATGTTTGATGAACAAAGATGAGTCTGCTTTGGAGTTCTGAAACCCCCACTACAACAGTGCTTTCCTTAGCCTGTCAAACCAGGCTCTGGGAGCCTGTTTCAGACCATAAAGAGCCTTATGCAACTTGCAAACATGACCAGATGGAGACTGAACAAAACCCTCAGGCTGAAACATATAGACATCTTCATTGAGCTCTCCATTAAGGAAAGCATTATTGATGTCGATTTGTCTTATTTTCCAATCCTTCATCACAGCAAGACTAAGTATAATTTTGACAGTTGATTGTTTGACCACAGGACTGAAGGTCTCAAAGTAATCAATACCAAGGGTTTGATGAAACCCTTTGGCTACCAACCGTGCTTTATACTTAGAAACAGAACCATCTGTATTGTACTTAATGCGAAAAACCCATTTACAACCAACAATTTTAGTAACTTGAGAAGTTGGTACAAGAATCCAAGTTTTATTTTCCATAAGTGCATTATACTCAACCTGCATGGCTGCCTTCTATTTGAAATATGAGAGAGCTTGAGAGACTGTAGCAGGTTCTGGTTCTCCAAGAACAGAAGAATATGCAAGAAACTTTGGCTTAAACACTCTTGCTTTGCTCTTGTGAGTAAGTTGGCTGTAGAGCTTGATGAGGTGATGGATTATGATGTGGATGAGGTAACTGTATAGTTTGATTTGGTGATGGATTATGATGTGGCTGAGAAGAATGTGATGAAGAATTAGATGAAAAGAGGAAGCTGTTATATAATGGTGTCACTTGAGCCTGAAGGATTAGGAAGTGGAACTGACACTGAAAATACTTTAAACATAGGATGTCTATATTCAGAAACAGATGAAGAATGTTGTTTAGAGAATAAAGGGTCAATAGAGAAAGGAAATTCAGACTCATTAAACACAACATACCTCGCAACATAGAAAACACCTTTGGAGCTTAGGCACTTATAACCTTTGTGATTTGGACTATAACCAATAAACAAACACTTTGTAGTATAATAATTGAATTTGTGTTTGTTATAGAACCTCAAATATGGAAAACATGAATAACCAAAACATTTCAGAAAAGCATAGTCAGGCTTGTGTTTGTGAAGAATTTCATAGGGAGACTGATGGGATAACAGAACTGAAGTTGGTAATCGATTGATGAGAAAAGCAGATGTTGAGAATGCTTCCCACCAGAAACTGATAGGTAATTTAGGTTGTGCAAGGAGAGTTAAACCCATCTCAACAAGGTCTCTGTATTTTTTCTCTACTATCACATTCTGGTGATGTGTGTAAGGACAGGGATGTCTAAATAAAATTCCATGTTTTTTAAGATAAGGCACAAAGGACCTGAATTCACCTCCCTAATCTGACTGTAGGATCTTAATGGTTGTTCCAAATTGTTTTTCAACTTGAGTTTGGAAAATGATAAAAACAGACAATTAAGATATTTATTGAAGTGTTGGAAACTATACTAGAATGAGACAACAGACAATTTTGAGCAACTTTAGCTTGAGTATTTGCACTAGAACAAGACTACAAATCATCTTAACAATGTGACATCATGGACATAGGAGCAGAACATGACTCTTTATTTACAGTAGAAAATAAGGCTTGATGAATTTTACTTCCAGGCTCAAGTTTCAGCTAATACAGACCCTTCATAACCACACCCTCCAGCAAAATTGTCCTCTTCTTCTTGTCCTTGAGAAAGCAAGTATTTCCACAAAATTCAATGATCAATGAATTATCAGAAGTTGGCTTAGAAATGCTTAAAAGATTTTTAGTGATGTGTGGCACAAATAAAAGATTTTTTAGCAACAATTTGTGATTTCCAACTGCTAAATGAGTATTTCCTATACGAGAAATAGTAAGGCCATATCCATTTCCAATTATAAGCTTTTCATTACCTTCATAAGGTTCACTGATGCTGAGATTGTTGAGATCATTGGTTAGGTGGTGAGTTGCTCCACTGTCCAGATACCAGCCATCATCCATTACAGTTTCTGGTGTTGCCAAATAAGCTGACATATTTCTTTGACTGTAGCCTTGATTGAAACCTTGATTGTAATTGTTTTGATGTGGATACCTTGTGACTGGAATAAAATCCTTGTTGAACCTATCCTTGCAGGTGGCAGCTGTGTGTCCTATAATGAAGCACACTTGGCATCTAGGTTGATATGGCTGTGAAAAATGACCAGGCATTTGAGTTCTCCCACCTTGATTCTAAGATCTTCCTCCATGCATGTTATTTCCTCTTCCATCTTTCCTTCATCGATAAAAATTTCCATCTTGATTGCCTTTAAAATTTCCTTGCATCATGTATCCAGGATTTTCAGATCTTGATACATCTTGATTGAAACCAGATTTTTGAGTTGTACATTCCAAAACCTTTATTATTATTGTTTCCTTTCTGAACAAAATTTGCAGCAAAAGCCAGATTTACATCCATAGTTTCAGCTAATGCTTGTTGTTCTAACATTCCCTCATGTGTCATTAACATAGAGAGTGATTCTGATAAATCGAGATCTAATCCTCTTCCTGTAATCAAAACTGCTACAGGATTGAATTCTGAACCAATTCCTCCTAATACACTTATCATACAGTCATAGTAACTCATTGGTGCCCCTGCTGCTGTCATACTATCTGCTATGCCTTTTATTTTGTGAAAATAGTCATAAAGACTCAAATCATTCTTCTTTATCATCATCATTTGATTCTTCAATTGTAATGCTCTGGTTTTGTTCTGTGAACCAGAAAGTTTTTCCAGAGTCTTCCAAACTTCAAAGGAAGTTTTGCATCTGAGAACGATTCCAAGAACACTCTCAGTCATGGAAGAGAGTAACCAACCTAGCAGCTGCTGATCGGTTCGCTTTCATATCACAAATTCAGAGTTCGGAATCCTCTGATCTGTGTATGGTGCTGTGATTGAATCATCAATGTATCCTTCTAATCCATTTCCCTGAATGGATGCCAATACTTGCATTTTTCAGATCAGATAATTTGATCTGTCGAGTTTAATTGGTGTAGGAAAGATATAGGAAACAGTTGTGGTTTGATTTGAACTTGACGATGCCATTTGAGCTCTGATACCAACTTAGAATTCACTGATCTTAAGCATACAGAGTGTTGGCTAGCAGAAAAGTGACATAAAGGAGAAAGAAAATAAACTGAATAAGAGAGCTTTATTGATCTCGAATTAATTGATTACATTCACACATTCATCAACTTATATTATTCATTAACAGTAATTAACAACCTTCTTAACAGCTGTTAATTAAACATTGGTTAAGCTAAAACCAATAATAACGATCTAACTAATTGTCCAGCTCAGCTATCTAGCTCATCAATCCTAGTATAGTAAAGTGAATCTCAACCATTAATCTGCTGCTGTTGACTAATCATCTCAACAGGAACAAAGATTATAAGATTTAGCAGAGGTGGAAATAGAAACCTCAAATCAAAAGAAAAATCCATAATGGTTTCGATGTAATGAGACTTCTTTGTTGCGGTAAATAAATAGATCAGTTGAAAAGAGTACTTAAAGAAGCCAATCATCGTGTATTCGGTTTACGTCCTTAAGAAAGTTACAGGAAAATACTTCTTTTAAGTTTTAACATTAATGAGGCGAATTTTGCTGTGGCTAAAGTATTTTGAAATATTAAAAAAATATGAAAATGGTGGTTAAAGATGCTAACCCTAAAAATAAGTTGTAATTATAAATAAAAATTAATAAATTTTGACAAAAATGATAAAAATATTATAAATTTTTAAATATAAACAGTGAAGTAAATTAACTTAATTAAATTATAATAATTTTATCTACTAACTGTTTTAATACTGTAACTATTAATTTATAACTATTTAATTTCAATTCTAAATAAATTTTAAAATATTTTAATAAATTTGTTAAATAATAAAATCCATCCTGATCCCGCACACAATCACACACAGGTCACTTCATTTGTTTTACCTGCATACGTCAAGTCAAACACTGCTTGAAGATCGGCACAAACTGATCGCATGCAAGTCAAATTCGTATAAATTAGAAAATTACGTATGTGATTTTGGAAGCCACACCGACAAGACATAATTAGTTGATAAAATATAGTAATGAATATAGAGTAACAAATATTTATACAAATTAGTGTGATAAGACATAATTAGTTTATAACAAATAAAAATTAAAACTCTGGTGAGTTTCAAGCACGCCGCAACTGCTGTTTAATTGCTCTTATCCGCATGCTTTTGAATTGTAAAATATAATAAACGTAATGCCCACTGATTGCTCTCTTTCGTCAATGGCACCGCACATTGGGGAGATTCTTAAACAACGTCTGTATTACAAACGTTTAGTACATACATGATATCTGCACATAAATTAAATATAATTATTAATTACACAAACATTTTTCAAAATGTTATTCTAAAATCATTCCGCGTGTTGACATCATTGACCGGTAATGTTTATATATTTAGTTAATATTTGTTTTTATTCTATTATGGATTAGCTGTTCATATTGGATGTGATTACTGAAAATTTTAAAGAAATTAAGGAAAAACTAATAATTCTACTGATATTTATTTAATCATGACAAGATCCTAGATATTGAACTCTAAAAAAGCTATTAAATCATATAATTTAATATTATTATACCCAGTGGCGATCCAGCTTGAGGCCTGAAAAAAAAATCTTTTACTAACTAATTTAATTTATCAAAAATTTCTAATAATTTTTTTCCTAAGCCCCCACTAATTATACTTAATTCTCACACTCTAAGTTTTTAAAACAAATAAAACTAAAATTAAGCCCACAAATATTAATATTAATCAAATTTTAAATAGCCCCCAACAAACCCATTAATAATATTTTATACTCTTTACCTTCTCCAATTCCACTTCCTGCATAAATACGTAAATTTGAAATCCCTAAATTATCTTCTTGTTCGGTATCTCCAAAAGCAAAACAGAAGTGGCAGTGGAATTTGCGTAAATCATCTTCTTGCTTCGGCATCTCCAAAAGTAAAGTGGAAAGTGATTTCCTTTATTCCTCTAAATTTCAAACAACCCCTCGTTTCTTCATTCAATAAAATTAAGATACAAGTTAACACTTTATTTGCTTTTTATTTTATTGTTTATAAATCATATATAATTATTTGTTGAATTGATGTAGTTGTTTTTCTTCCTCATTAGTTAGTGTATCATCGAGCTATTGCCTATTGGTATATTTGAAAAATATAATGTGGTTGAGTGTAGATTCCATGAAAAAGAAAACATATTATTAATTAAGAAAATAACAATTGCAATTAAGCATTTGGTTGTTTAGCTTTATGTCTTGTACTGTTTGTTAATTAATTTATAGCATTAATATAATTATATAATAGGGGAATATGCTAAAAGTGCTACTAGCATAAGTAAAGTACTCAATATTCATAATCTTTATTTATATATTTGAAATAGGTATGAAAAGGTTTTACAAAAGAAAAGAGCCACCACTTTTAGAAAAAAAATGATGATGCTTCAAAACAAAAAGAAAAGAGTGGTTCAAAGAAAGATGATGATTGTGGTAAAAAACAAAAGAATGATGATGCTAGAAACTATGAGAGAAAATGATGTGGAGGTGAATTTTATTGAATCTTCCTATGGATCCTGAGTTACGACATCCAATTTCTTACTACAATGTAAATATTCAAGATCAAGTTCGAAGACAATATTTGCAAAATGGCCCTTGTCAACCAAAAACTCACAATTTTCCTCTTAGGCATTTTGGAAAACAATCTCGGAGATTCAATTCAGCTTGGTTTGATAAATATGGAAATTGGTTAGAGTATAGCATTGCAAAGGATGCTGCATTTGTCTTTGTTGTTATCTTTTCAAGCCAGAAATTGGAGAACAAGCTCGTGGTGAATCTTTTACTAAACATGGGTTTACAAATTGGAAAAAACCAGAAAGATTGAGAGTTCATGTTTGACACAACTTAAAGTAAATTTTAACTCTCAAGTATAAGAGGGTCTTGTTGTATTATAACTCGGTGAGTCCGAGGTCGATCCACAGAGAAAAGATTTAATTAGTTTATTTACTTTATCTAAAAATTAAAATTAAAACTTAAATATAAACAACTTAATTTAATTGAAACTATGAAATTGAACTAATTAGGGTTATGGATCCACTCTTAGAAATAAATAAAACTTAATAAATTCTTTGTTGCCAATTTTGTTTTAGATTTGTTACCCAAAAGATTAATTATACAAATTATTATTATTTTCCCTTTAATTTTATGATGGATTAAGTATTTATTGTGCCAAAATTTAATTTGTCTACAATAAGTCAAAATACCATTTCACCATGCCTTATATTAAGATCTTAAGAATTTATTGTGCCAAATTCATTTGTTTGTCTACAATAAATCAAAATTACAAAATATAAAACATGTATAAAATTAAATAGAAAATAATTTAATTTATAAAATTAAAAATAGAATTTGATTAAATCATATTTATTTCCTAAGAGTTTCACCTTCTCCTAACTAATATTATTTAGTTAAGCATAATTAAAATAAAAAGAAGTAGTAGAATTGAATTACTTATAATTAAAAGAAATAGAAACAACTAAAATTGGAAATAAAACTAATTTTATTAATGAAAATAATTATACAAAATATTAAAAACACACCTGGAAATCAAGATTACAAGGAGATGGAGAGAATTTGAGAAGAAGAGAGTTGTAAAGAGATCCTTAAAACATAAAAATGAGGCCCTATTTATAGAAAAATAAATTCATAATCTAGTGCTTTGCGGTCCATCATAGGCTTCATGCATGTGCTCCTCACAACCCTTAGATCAAGATCCAATGGCTGGTCAAACTTCAAAGTCAACATCACACATGGCATCATTTGACTCGTCCGATTTACCCAAAGAACGGTTGAGATTTGGCGGGTTAATGGGTGGATCGGGTCGACCCGAATACAAAGATTTGGATCCTCTAACTTGCTTCACCTACCATTGCCACGTGGCACAATCATGGCCATTGAATCATGAACGGTTGAGATTTGGTCAAGATTGCCAGCTATCCATGCACTCATATCTATTGTAAGCTCATTTCATCATCCAATCAGTGCTCAGTCAACAGGAAAAGTCAATTTTTTTTATACAAGCCCAATTTTAATCCGATCTTGACTGATCCTAAGGTTTTCGGACCTCCGGAATTCAAATTGACCTCCGTTTATCTGTTTGGAGCCTCGAAATACGTGAAATTAATATTTTTCCTAATAAACACATAAAAATACACAAAATTAAATATATTTAAAACATAATTAATACTTCATAATATATTACATAAAAACAAATATAAATTATAACATAAGCATAAAATAACATATTATCGCTTGATAATTAAACAAATTTTAATACTATCAATGTTGGTTGCTCTAATAGTGTCCACAATGATGCTTAGCGTTCTTGTCAAGATTTAATGAAGCAAGAGCAATATATTCAGACATGTATTCTAGACATTCTAATCAAACTAGAAGTGAATATTGAGCTCGCTTACAAGCATCATTGATTGTGTCAGATTTCTTTTACGACAAGGACTTGCATTTCGCGGCCATGATGAATCTGAAGAGTCAAGTAACCGAGGTAACTTTCTAGAACTTCTTAAATTTTTGGCTGATCATAATGAGGATATAAAAGCTGTTACATTAGAAAATGCCCATCATTTTTTAAAGTGACATGTCCTGACACTCAAAAAGACATTGTTAGTGCTTGTGCAATTGAGACCACTAATGCCATTATAAGAGAGATGGGTGATGCATTTTTTTCTATTTTGGTTGATGAATCTCGTGACGTATCAATAAAAGAGCAAATGACTGTTGTCTTACGATATGTAAACATTAGTGGACAAGTGGTTGAACGTTTTATAGGCATTGAACAAGTTGTAGTACTACTGCTCAATCACTTAAGGAAGCTATTGATAGACTTTTTTCTAAACATGGGTTGAGTATGTCTAAGTTGTGAGGGCAAGATTATGATGGAGCAAGTAATATGCAAGGAGAATTTAATGGCCTTAAAACCATAATTTTGAGAGAGATGAGTGTGCTTATTACATTCATTGTTTTGTTCATCAACTTCAGTTAGCTCTTATTGTTGTTGCAAAAAATCATATTCAAATTGAATCTTTTTTTGCTATAATTGCCAATGTGGTGAATGTTGTTGGAGCCTCGTCTAAACGTTGTGATGCTCTTCTAGAGAAACATGCTGAGGAAGCTGTTAAAGCACTTAATCTTGGAGATCTCTCGAGTAGGCAAGGCCTAAACCAAGAGACTACTCTAAAACGCTGTGGTGATACACGTTGAGGTTCACATTATAATACATTATTGAGCATTATTAACATGTTTTCAGTAGTAATTAGTGTATTGGAAATGATTATTGATGATTGACCAAAATCTGGGCAAAGAGGAGAAGCAAAGAATTTACTAGAGTTGATGTTGTCATTTAATTTTGTGTTCTATTTACATTTGATGAGGAATATTTTAGGGGCTACAGATGAGTTATCACAAGCATTACAGATGAAAGATCAAGATATTGTGAATGCTATGAACTTGGTTAGGTTATGTAAACTACAACTTCAAACAATGAGACAAAGTGGATGAAATTCTTTGATTGATGAAATTATTTTTTTTTTTTTGTGCGAAGCATGATATTGACATGCCTAATATGGATGATATGTTTGTGGATAGAGGGCGATCACGACGTAAAGCTCAAGAGATCACAAATTTGCATCGTTATCGTGTTGAATTGTATTATACAGTCTTAGATATGCAACTTCAAGAGCTTAATTCTCGTTTTAATGAGACAAACACTGAGTTGCTTCTTTGCTTAGCATGTTTATCTCCAAATAATTTATTTTCAGCTTTCAACAAGCAGAAGCTATTACGGCTAGCCCAGTTGTATCCAAATGAGTTCTCTACAATTGATATCATGGCACTTGAGATTCAACTTGATACATATATTTTGGATATGCGCACTAGTGATGAGTTTTCAGAATTAAAGGATATTGGTGATTTTGCAAAGCGGATGGTCGAGACTAAGAGACATAATGTATATCCATTAGTTTACTTGTTAATAACATTGGCATTGACTTTACCTGTTGCCACTACGAGTGTAGAGAGAGCATTTTCAGCCATGAACATTTTGAAGAATCGGTTATGAAACCGAATGGGAGAGCAATGGATGAATGATAGTTTAGTTGTTTACATAGAAAAAGACTTATTTAATAATATTGATAATGAAGTTGTAATGCAACGTTATCAATGTATGAAAACTCGTAAAGGACAATTGTAAACATATATTGAAGTATGATAAATCTTTTAAATTTATATTTATTACTTTTTAAATGTTTTTTATCGCCATTGAGTAAGCTCCCAGTCAATCAATATGCTGTCTCCGCCCCTGATTATACCATTACACTATTAGGTCATGTTTGGTTTGAAGAAAATGGAGGAGAGGAAAAGAGTGGAATGAGAGGAAGGGAGAAGAAAGGAATGGATAAGAGTAGTAAAATTAAATTTTTTTTGTTGGTTTGATATAAAATTTGATAAGGAAATGAATTATAATTTTTTTTTTAAATAAGTTTATTCTCTATCTTAAATATTAAATTATTTATATTAGTAATATATATATAGGGTGCTTTTCCAATCAGGGATTCCTAACTTTAATAAAGTCAGGGATTAGCTAAAAGACAAAAAACTTTAGATTTTATTACACTACATGTTAAAATACAGTGCATTAGAGTATGTGTTTATTTTGTCTTTTAGCTAATCCCTGACTTTATTAAAGTCAAGGATCCCTGATTGGAAAACTACTATATATATATATAATAAAATGGCGGTCCGGTGGCTGGCGGCAGAAGTCCGGCTGAGGTCCGACAATTTTACGCCGAAGTCCGACGGTGGTCCAGCGACATTCCGACGAAATCCATTGGTAATTCGACGACCTCGCCGGTGGTCCGGCGATTTTTTGGCTGTGTCCATTTATAACATTAATTTAATAAAATAAAAATATTAATGTCATTAAATAAGTTAAAAGATGAAGGGTAATTTTGGAAACTTTAGTTTCTAATATAAGAGGAATTTAAATTCTTCACTACTTAGTGTGGAATTCAAATTCTCTATTATGATGGGTATTAAATTCTAAAGGAAATTAAATTCTGATACATTTTGTTAAACCAAACAATGGAAATAAAATGAGAATTTAAATTACTTTCCTCTCCTACATTCTCTCCTTCCAATCAAACATGACCTTAGATCATTTGGCTTAATAGATTTCACGAATGTTACACTATTTAATCATATGGATTAATAACTTTCCCAAATTTTCACAAATCTAAGATTCAGGATTAGAGCGTGTGTATATAGTCATTCTCTAGTACGGACACTCTCATTTTTTTTTTCATTCAGACATGCTATTCAGTCGTGTGGCTTAATAGAGTCAATGAAGAATATTATTAAGCACATGGCTTTATAATACATAGAAAATTAACTTTATTAAGGCACACGGCTGCAATAAAAAAAATGAGGACACTCACAAATGAGAATATATATATATTAAAAAAAGGGGAAAGGCATAATAGTTCCATTGGTTAGAATAACTTTTATCTATGTAAATAGAAGTATCTAATTAATTCAAAAGTAGATCCGGTTATTCAAAGTACTAACATAAATTAAAGAACCTGGCCTTCACAAACTTAATTTTTCAGTAATCCATTGGAGATATTCTAACCTTTGGAGTTATTTTAAAAATTTTGGGGAGTTTGAATCCGAGAAAAAAAATTATACGGGGAGGTTTTAATGAAATTGTCCAATAAAATATGCAGTGTGAACTGTGAAACAAATAACTTGAATCAAGAGAATCTATGCCTACCTGATGACTCACTACTTACTAGTTCAAGTAATCTGCACCTATACTTTCATCAAATTTGCTTCATTGAGATGGAGTAAGGTGTGTAACTCTGCACCTGCGTTCAAATAATCTGCACCTACAATTACATTATATAGTCTTTCCCCACCGACGTGAGCGGAAAAAGGGCACCAAGAACAGAGATGGAGCCAAAATGAGATGAGGCAACATCTGAGATAGCCACCACAACAGAGAGTTCTCCACAACTCAAGGAAATGGGCTCGGCGTTGAGTGGAACTCTGATGGGTGTGAGGAGGAAGAGCAGTAATGGCATGGCGACTGCTAG